>CM049843.1:17488497-18688497 GCA_027422415.1 Schizothorax lantsangensis | reverse complement strand
TTGGATTGACATGAGGGTGAGTAAATAATGACAGATTTTTTTTTAATTTTTGGGTGAACTATCCCTTTGAGATGTTTTGCTGGTGAAATTACAAATAATTTAAAGTTTGTCACTATTTTTTTTTATTGTGTGAATGCTTCATACTTTTGTGTCATTGCATGTGATTTGCTGTGAATGGTTATTAATAGTTAATCTTTTCTGTCGGTTGATAGGAATGAAGATGCTATCAATCAAATGGCTGTCACTCCTTTTCCTTCCCAGCCTTCCTCATTCTTCTCCAGTGAGGTACGGTACATTATGAACAGCCATATATGACTTTATTAGAATCTGTTTACACAGAGTTTCTGCTCTGTAAATCAGTTTGTTTTTTTTGTTTTTCAAGATTTAAGTATAAATAAAATTGTTAAAAAATTAAAAAATGAAGTGACGTGTGGCCAAGTATGGTGACCCATACTCGGAATTTGTGCTCTGCATTTAACCCATCCAAAGTGCACACACACAGCAGTGAACACACACACACCGTGAACACACACCCGGAGAAGTGAGCAGCCATTTATGCTGCGGCGCCCGGGGAGCAGTTGGGGGTTCGGTGCCTTGCTCAAGGGTCTCACCTCAGTCGTGGTATTGAAGGTGGAGAGAGCGGTGGACATTCACTCCCCCACCAACAATCCCTGCCGGACCTGAGACTCGAACCCGCGACCTTCGGGTTACAAGTCTGACTCTCTATCCATTAGGCCATGACTGCCCCGAGTAATGTAATATTTTAAAATCTAGATGTCACAGTTAATATTTAATATATTGATAATAAATGGTTATATTATTATTTTTTTATTTCTATGATAATATAAAAAAAAACTTAATTACTTAATTCTTTAATTAATTTATTGAGGTAATTAGAGGTCCTCACCCCTTCCTGCACTGCTAAAAGTTAGAATTGGGAGAGTTCAGCTGATTTCAGAACTGTTTTTCAGACACAGCAAAATACGCCAGCAGCTCCAGCTCCAGCAGAGAAGCCACAGTTACCTGAGAGCCTCCCTCTGAGCAGAAACTCACCTGAGCCGATGATAATCAAGGTATTGATTATACAAATATTAATAATTATACATAAATAAAGATTCTATAAAAATACTTTTTCCATATAGAGTCTAATAAAAGTGAAGAGTGCAGTGAATATATATATATTTTTTTTTTTTTACTTCTGTCTGTTATGCTTGTAAGCCAGACTTTTCAACCGATATGATGCAAGAACGTAGCAACTATTGCCATCATTATGAAAACAATAATGACTCTTGACTCAGTGTTTTACGACTCTCTCCCATCTCCCCTCGCTTTCATCCCCTCATTGTCAGTCTGAGCTCGGACCAGCTTTTTCTGCCCTAAATGTGGATTTGTTTCGGTAAACAAACAGTTGAAAACGCCTCGGGGGCGCTTGACTCTAAACAGCAGTTCATTGTCATCGGCTGCCTCTAGCTTAACTCTGTCCTAGATGGAGGCAGCGAATGCGGTTTTGACCTAGTTGAGGCTCTGTGGGGAGTATCTAGGCCTCGCGCTTTATTTTACCTGTTTGCCTGACTCTTCATTCAGGATCAGCCCAGCGTGGTGCAGCCCGTGAGCTCCACGCAGACAGATCAGACGCAGAAGACTTTCAGAGATGGAGAGTCAGCCTTAAAGGTGAGGAACAGCTAAGAAGATCTCAATGAGTATATTCAGAATCATCTACTATACTATACTGTACTCTATTTGCAAAATGTATACTGTGCTCAGTATGCTATGCAATTTATTGTATGTGTAAAATACCCATATAAATAATTTGTTATTATTTAGTATTTATAAGTTGATTTATATTTCTATATGTATAATATGTATTTGATTATTTATTATTTGATTTAAATCATTTTTACAATTAAAAAAAAAAAAACAGCTTATTTATAAAATAAATGCAAACATACTTATAATGCAAATATACTTTTATACGCACTATAATATACTTATTATCAGTGTTGGGCTAGTTACTCAAATAATGTAATATATTACTCATTACTAGTTACTCCTTTCGAAGGTAATAGTGTTACTTTACTTATTACTTTCTGGCAACAGTAATTAGTTACACTACTAGTTACATTACTTTTTCTTCACGCCCCACAGAAGTCGTAACAGTGTATCTTCCACATAAATGTTACTAACAACATATTTCTGCCTCATCATTTGACCAAAATCCACATCGGATCGCAGTTATTACAAACACTCAATAATTAATAGTGACATTCAAGTAGAAGTGTTGTATTAATCTCATTAATTGTCATGTGTAGCTTGAAGCTAATTGTAATTGCTCCGTTATCCATATACGTTTATATTTCATTATGTATTTTATCAAATCACATAAGTTTGTAAGAAACTGTTTAATTTTCCAAAAAGATTTTTAATTATAGTAATATTATGTACCACATGCTGATCAGAGGGATGTAATGCCAGAGTAAAGTAAAGCCACAATTTACACAACAGTGCTCAGATCATGTGCAAGTCATGAAAATTATGAAAATAAATCTAGAAATTATTTGATTGTTGGATTTTAAATCAGTGGGGTTGAGGCCTCAAAATAACTAAGTAACTAAGCTGTTTTATGGATGGTAACTGTAATATTATTACTGAAATCTTATTAGTAACTAGTTACACTACTAGTTACTGCAAAAAGTAATATTATTACAGTAACTAAGTTACAGTAACTAGTTACTGCTTATTATTAATAAATAAATATATAAAATAGTAAAAATACTTGTATATTTATAGAAAGTGTTATTTATTTTAGTCTATATATTTTTCCTTTCTTCTTTTTTTTTTTTACATAACTTTTTTTTTTTGTTATTAAAACTTTTTTCTTTCTTTTTTTCAGTTTTAAAATTTTGAATCCCAGATTTTTAAAGCAGCCAATGTATTTATGGATTTTTTTTTTAAAAGGTTTAAAACATTTATCACACTACTAGTAATGCATTTCCATCCTTGCCATTTTACTCATTAATCAAAAAGTGCCATGAATGTTAGTTTCATAATTGCTCCATTAAATTTGGGTTTGTGTAGCCTGTTATACTGAGTGATAGAACTAATTACGGTCTATTAATAATCTCAGAAGCTGACATCCTTAGAGAAGATCTTGGAGTCTCCAAGCGAACAGTCACCCAAGCCTCTTGTGGAGCAGGTGTGTTTGTTCATTAAAGTGTATGTTTGTGTGACACAAAACACCATTTGCAACACATTTAACCTTCTTAGTCATCATTAATACATTACTTTTGAGTTCCTGTTGATTTTGAGTTGCATGTGAGTTGGATGAGATTTTTACTCACTTAAACAGGTGCCAAAACATGAAAGCTCTGCCTAGACAAAACATGGCTGCCGTTAGTAAACGGTCTAACCTCTGTGTCTCTCTCCTGCAAACTCGCCCTTGTCCTGGATTGTCTTCAGATCACCAGTCTTCCAAAAATCCAGAGGAATTCCACCAGACCCTCGGCGGCTTCTCTGGAGGTAACGTCCTCGGGATCATCCGTGCCAGTCTCCGGCACCAGCCCTGATTTAGAGGACTGCAGCAAAGGTGCAACACGCTCAGTGTTACAGATTGTGTTTACGTTGTTACTTTAATTTTCATGTTTTTATTTACCTTCTTTTTTTTATGTTGCGCTGCAATCTGTAGCGCCCAAATGCATGTTTAATCAAGACTGAAATGAAAACAACACAGCGCTGCCATGTGGATTTGCCTCTGCCTCTTTGAACACTGACAGTTGTTGTTTTTTCAAAGAGGAATTCATTTTCTTTTCACTCATGAAGAACATGAAGGACTTGCATCATCTTTATCTCTCTCTGTGTGTTTCAGACCCTGCTACGTGTCCCATAGTTCCAGGACAAGAGACGGTTATTGAGATTTCTAAAGGCCGGTCTGGACTGGGTCTCAGTATAGTCGGCGGCAAAGATACACAGCTGGTATGGTACCAGAAGTAAAATGTGTGCTTTGCTTTATTTTGTAAGTTTTTGCCCTTTTTTTTATTAATAGTTTTTGTTTGTTTTTTGCTAATATTTTTCTGTATTGTTTTTTGTTTTGTTTTGTTGTTTTTTCTGTTTTAATTTTACTATATTTTTTTGGTTTTGTTTTTTGTATTTTTTTCTGGTTTTTTTTTATTTATTTTGTCTTAGTTTTTTGCTATTGTTTTGCATTTTTTGTTTTCTTTTTTTGTGCGTTTGTCTTTTGTATTTGTTTCTGTTCAGTTTTTGTCTTTTGTTTTTTATTTTGTTTTGTCATTCTTTTGTATTTGTTTAATTTTTTTGCTATGTTTTTATTAATTGTTTTTTTTGTTTGTTTTTTTTGTTCCATTTTTATTTTATTTTAATTTGTTGTTTTTTGTCTTGTATTTGTTTAGTTTTTTCTTTCTGTTTTGTTTTTCTTTTTAGTTTTTGATTTGTCTTGTGTTGGTTTTAATTTTTGCTTTTTTATTTTCTTTGTTTATATTTTATTTTCTATTTGTATTTTTGTTGTTTTTTTCTCTGTTTTTTCTATGTAGTTTTTGTCTTTCGGCTTTTTGTTTTTGTTTAGTTTTGTCTTTTGATTTTTGTTGTATTTTATTTATTTATTTTTTCCTTTTGTTATGTCTTTTGTATTTTTTTCTGGTTTTATGATTTCAGTTTTCTAAATCAGTGATTAAGTGTTAGTTAGCAAACAGGCAGCTTTCAGCTTAATTATATAATAATATATATATATATATATATATATATATATATATATATATATATATATATATATATATATATATATAAACAAAATTCAGAAACCCAGAGTTTTAATGCAGTTTCAGGTCTTTGAACTGTATTTATAGAAAATTGGGGGAAAATTTGCAAAATAACCAAAAAAAATTCCATGACAATAGGCAAACATTATTATATGATTATATATATGCTTTTGAATATAGAATATACTTTTATATGCACTATAATATATGTATTATTGATAAATAAATATATAAAATACCCATATATTTATAAATGTATGTTTATCCACATACAGCTCCTTTGATTGAAACATGCATGAATGAATAATTTTAATGTCAGTTTCAGTCGATAGCACATTTATTGTTGTTGATTGCCTATTTTTACCTAGATTTGGTAGCATACACACCCAGCATGCTTTCTTATGTTCAGAAATAGCTAGATAAAAGTGACAGGACTCATTCTTTCCAGTGTGCCGCAGGGCTGCATCAGAACAGGCAGGTCACAGCAGGAGCTTTTTGTTTGCCCTGACTTTCTCTGCCCGACTGTAGAGACGAACATCGCCTCAGGTTTTTATCAGTGTACTGCCACCTCGCCATCATGATTCTGCTGCGCTCCGGCTCTGTGGGCTAGTTTAGCTGTCAAAGGCTTCCATGAGGCAACAAAACCAGCCCTCGGGCTCCACAGGTTTTCAGCTGGAAAAAAAATGTCTCAGTGTGTGTTTTTGTATAAAAGGATTTTAAAGGTGAAGGGGAGCAGAAATTATACATCCTCATGTCGCTCCAAATCAGTACGACATACTTTCTTCTGTGGAACACAAAAGGAGATATTTCAGAAATTGTGCAGGTCACTCTTTTCCATTTAATTACAAAAAAATTGTGACTAAAGCTTTCAAGCTTCAATAAAGGATGCAAATAAAAGTATCATAAAAGTGATCCATATGACACATGCACTATATTTCTCGTGTTACAAAGGCTTTGTACGAGGAACAAATTGAAAATTTTTGTTATCCAAGTTATTATTCGGTAATAATCTTTTCCTCCTGTGAGCTCTTAAACGAATGAAGTCAGTGAGTTGAACTCGAGAACCTGATCAATATCATTCATAAACAAGTCATTCAATTTTTGTGAACCGAGAGATTTGTTAAAAAGGTCAGACTCAAAAGAATGATTGATTCACAAAAGTAGAAAATGTCATGTAAGGAGTATGTCATGTAAGTAATAAGTAATATGTTGTGGCATATTAAAAATAGTTTTCAGTAATTAAAATACAGTTGAAATAAAATAAAATAGAAATATTACATAAAAGCTTTATCAGGGATTTTGCCTGGGCAACTAAATATAATTTAAGTTAAAGTACTAAAGCACTAAAAATTACTGAAGTATTAAAATTGCTAAAACTAAAACTGAAATAAAAATAAATAGCTGTGTAGAAATGGAAAACAAAAAAAATGACAATCACTAAAACTAAATTTACTAAATCTTAAACTAAAATGAAAAATAAGCTCATTTTAATATTAATCTTAATTAACACTGATAACTTAATTTTAACTTTTATTGTTTTTCACACAAATCTATGGTATGATTTCAGAAGACTTGAACGATGGCTAAAGAGTCCATTTGTGCTACTTTTGACTTTTGAAATTGAAGCTTTGAAGCTTCAATTTCAGTTCATTGTAATTTTTTCTGTTTCATACGCATTTGAAACAATGTAAGGCTGAGTAAATGATGACAGAATTTTTAGGTGAGCTGTTCCTTTAAGAAAGATGTGATCGGAATTTATAGTTTCTTTTTTTGCCATATTTCTCCGTTTTTCAGGATGCCATAGTGATTCATGAAGTGTACGAGGAGGGGGCGGCGGCGCGGGACGGTCGTCTCTGGGCCGGAGATCAGATTCTCGAGGTTTGTTTGTGTGTATGAGAGAGTATGTTGTAAGGTTGGAGAGCGGGACGCTCTGTAATGTCACTGACAGCTGGAATGCCTTGAGCAAAATGGAAATTTGATGTTGGTTCGAGGCTTGGTATTATTGTGAACTATTATAGATCTGAGCAGTGCTTCTCTGTATTCAACTTTGACAATAGCGCCATCTTCTGGACACAGAGTAGAGTGAGCATAAGCTATGTTCTGAATATGCTGTATTTATTTCATCATTATGAATTAGCTTTTATTTTTATATTTTAATTTTTCTTTTTAATTTAATTTACTTTTTAGTAATTTTGTGTCATTTTTTTATTGGTATTTTATAATTTTTATTATATTATTTTAAAGTAATTTTCAATAGCTTTAATTTTGCATAATTGTTTTATTGGTAAATGTATAAGGAGACTGTGTTCTCTGGCGCCCCCTGCAGGTGAATGGAGTAGATCTGCGGAGCGTGGCTCATGAAGATGCAATAGCTGCTCTACGGCAAACACCGGCCAAAGTGCGGTTGTCGGTCCTGCGCGACGAGGCGCAATACAGGGACGAGGAGAACCTCGACGTGTTCCGCGTTGAGCTTCAGAAGAGAACCGGACGTGGGCTGGGCCTGAGCATCGTCGGGAAGAGGTGAGTGCAAGCTTGTTTCCTCATGAGGAGAAAAGGGAAAATACAGTAATCATTTTAAAATAAAATTATAAATAAAATGCACAATATAATAGTAATCATTTTAAAATAATATCATGAAATAAAAAGCTTAATACAATATAATTTTAAAGTAGTATCTTAATAAAATACAGAGTACAGTAAATATTGATCAAATGGAGAGTACAGTCATTTTGAAAAATAATTACAGTACAATAATATTTTAATTGGCAATAAAGTATTTTTTCAAATAAATAAAACAATGCATAATAAAATATAATCATTATTTTAAAATAATAAAAATGCACAATATATTTTTAAATAATATATTTACGTTTACATTTAAATTGATTCATTTAGCAGACACTTTTATTCAAAGCAACTTGCATTTTCAAAATGCACAGTACAATGATCTAAAGCGACATATCAATAAACTGCACAGTACAATGATCTAAAGCGACATATCAATAAACTGCACAGTACAATGATCTAAAGCGACATATCAATAAAATGCACAGTACAATGATCTAAAGCGACATATCAATAAAATGCACAGTACAATGATCTAAAGCGACATATCAATAAAATGCACAGTACAATAATCATTCTGAAATAAAATAATAGAATGAAATGCACAATACACTATTTTAAAATTAGATAATGTACACAGTAGTAACATTTAAAAAAAAATTGAATAAAATAAAAACTGTAAAATAATATTATAGTAGTTTTACACAGTAATAGTCTTGAACTAAAATAATAATAAATGATGCTCAGTACTAATATTTTTATAAAATGCACAAAATAATAATTATTTTAAAATAAAATAATAAAACTAAATGCACAATATAATTATATTTTTAAATAAAAAATGTAATTAAATGCACAATACAATAATATAAAAAAAACTGCACACTACAGTAATTATTATTGTTGTGCATAAACATGACACTAAACTTCCTCTCTCATTTTCTCTCTCTTCAGAAATGGTAAGGGTGTGTTCATCTCAGATGTGGTGAAGGGCGGAGCGGCTGATCTGGACGGCAGACTGATGCAGGGTGATCAGATCCTGTCTGTGGATGGAGAGGACATGAGACAGGCCTCACAGGAGACCGTTGCTGCCATTCTCAAGGTGAGCTCCACCTCAATCCTAAAACCCAAAGCCCAGTTTACACACTTTCCAAATCTAAATTTCCTGAGCAGATTTAGTTGAAGCAGCAGCTGCGGGATTCTGCCACTAGGAGTCGCTGTTTGATTGTGTATTTACTGGCATAAACAATTTCTGGACTCTTGTTTAAACATTTTGTTTTGTCTGCAATCACAGTAATGAATCCAAGGAGATTTTATCAAAAAATGTTTGCAACGTTTATTCCTATTTTAAAAATAGAGCTTGAAGCATTCATGGGCGTCCAAAGTGTTATGTGGGACCACATAATTCATCTCAAGTGATAAAAACACTGTATTTCACATGCCTTACAATTATAATGGTCAGGGTATACACCCATATTTAATTTTCTGCAATGAAAACAGCGCTATGATCGACAGATATATATATAGATGTCGGCCTGTACAGTCAACCTGTACAGTCAAATTACACGTGGCATCTCTATATATGAATATATGTTAGTAGAATATATGTTTGTTTGTTTGATTTTTAGCTGAAACGGCACTAAATGTTATGTTGTGTGTGTGTGTGTGTGTGTGTGTGTGTGTGTGTGTGTGTGTGTGTGTGTGAGTGTCTGTGTGTGTGTAAATATAAATAAATATATATATATATATGAATGTTTGGACATGTAAACTGATTTCCTGCTGACACACTACAACAACTTAAAACCATTTTTTAGCTTGTGAAAATACTAGTGTTCTAATAATTTTGGCCACCACTGTGTGTGTGTGTATGTATACGTGTGTGTGTGTGTGTGTGTGTGTGTATATACAGGTGCATCTCAATAAATTAGAATGTCGTGGAAAAGTTCATTTATTTCAGTAATTCAACTCAAATTGTGAAACTCGTGTATTAAATAAATTCAATGCACACAGACTGAAGTAGGCTTTAGGCTCAGATTTAACAAACCCACCAATTCACTATCTCAACAAATTAGAATACTTCATAAGACCAATAAAAAAAAAAAATTTAGTGAATTGTTGGCCTTCTGGAAAGTATGTTCATTTACTGTATATGTACTCAATACTTGGTAGGGGCTTCTTTTGCTTTAATTACTGCCTCAATTCGGCATGGAGGTGATCAGTTTGTGGCACTGCTGAGGTGGTATGGAAGACCAGGTTTCTTTGACAGTGGCCTTCAGCTCATCTGCATTGTTGGGTCTGGTGTCTCTCATCTTCCTCTTGACAATACCCCATAGATTCTCTATGGGGTTCAGGTCAGGCGAGTTTGCTGGCCAATCAAGCACAGTAACACCATGGTCACTGAACCAGCTTTTGGTACCTTTGGCAGTGTGGGCAGGTGCCAAGTCCTGCTGGAAAATGAAATAAGCATCTCCATAAAGCTTGTCAGCAGAAGGAAGCATGAAGTGCTCTAAAAATTTCCTGGTAGATGGCTGTGTTGACTGTGGACTTCAGAAAACACAGTGGACCAACACCAGCAGATGACATGGCAGCCCAAATCATCACTGACTGTGGAAACTTCACACTGGACTTCAAGCAACATGGATTCTGTGCCTCTCCACTCTTCCTCCAGACTCTGGGACCTTGATTTCCAAATGAAATGCAAGATTTACTTTCATCTAAATAGAGGACTTTGGACCACTGAGCAACAGTCCAGTTCTTTTTCTCCACAGCCCAGGTAAGATGCTTCTGACGTTGTCTCTGGTTCAGAAGTGGCTTGGTAGCCCTTTTCCTGAAGACGTCTGAGCGTGGTGACTCTTGATGCACTGACTCCAGCTTCAGTCCACTCCTTGTGAAGCTCTCACAAGTGTTTGAATCAGCTTTGCTTGACTGTATTCTCAAGCTTGTGGTCATCCCTGTTGCTTGTGCACCTTTTCCTACCCAAATTCTTCCTTCCAGTCAACTTTGCATTTAATATGCTTTGATACAGCACTCTGTAAACAGCCACACCTTTCAGTAATGACCTTCTGTGACTTACCCTCTTTGTGGAGGGTGTCAATGTTCGTCTTCTGGATCATTGCCAACTCAGCAGTCTTCCCCATTATTGTGGTTTCAAAGAACAAGAGATACCCAGAATTTATACTGTATGGATGGTCATTTATTGAAACTCAAATGTAAATATTCTAATATTTTGAGATACTGATTTTTGACTTTCATGAGCTGTAAGCTCTAATCATCAAAATTAAAACAAAAAAAACTTTTGAAATGTTTTACTTTACATGTAATGAATCTAAAATATATGAAAGTTTCACTTTTTGAAATAAGTTACAAGAAAAAATGAACTTTTTCACGACATTCTAATTTATTGAGATGCACCTGTATACACACACACACACACACACACACACACACATATATATATATATATATATATAATGCAAAATTGCAGAATAAATCTTGTCAGTTTTGCTTCAGATAGTTTTTTACACAATATGCAGTTTATGCAAATGAAACGAAAATTGTCCATTCATGGCGCTCTCTGCAGTTCTTTGGGAGGCATGTGAAAAGGCCTTCATGATAATGTTCTGAACAGGGCAAAAAGCAGCTGCAGTATTGTGCCAGTTGGTGGAATTGTGGGAAATGTTGGCTTGAATAAGGTTGCACTGAGCCCGTGTCACTTGGCTGTACCCTCCCTGCGGAGTTCAGCTCAATGGGGTTGGCTCTCTGGACGAGAGCGAGGGTGTTATGTTGTGGCATCAGGTCTTTGCACATGTGTAAAGGTTCTCGAAAGTATGTGAAAGTGTGTTTGAGAGGATACGAGTGAGAAGACACAATGCCACAGTGCATGCGTCAACGTATGTGCTGTGATCCTGCAGTGCGCCAGGGGCAAGGTGCTGTTGGAACTGGGCCGACTGAAGGCTGCCTCCTGGATCTCTTCCAGATGCACCTCCCTAGGAAGTCAGGTGTGTAGCCCGTGTCCAACACATCATTGGGCTTTCCCGGTACATCCAGAAGGTCCAGCATGCTGAACTCTAACCCAATCATTAGTGCATGTTAGCGGACGGGCGAACCAGCGGTGTACGGCTGTGGGCATCTGTGTGTGTTACTCATCCATACTGCCTGAGAAAGCAAAGGGAGTGTGTGGTTACACGTCCGCATGTGCTCACTTGTCACTAACCGAGACGTATGCATGTGTGATGGCATGAGTATGTTGTGTATATGTGTGGAATAGCACCTTCAGCGAACTCTTTCTCCTTTAGATGAGCCACGTGAGCGCCAACAGCAGCACCCCAACCCCCACGCCCCCTGCCGTGGTTCTGCCCCCCTCTCAAACCCTCAATAACAACAGCCGAAACATCACCGAGCCCAACAGCAAAAGCACAGGTACTTCTTGCACCACATCAGCACTGAAGTTGCAGGAAACAGCCATAAAACGGCTATAAATCAGCCTTAAAACAACACGTTACTTATGTCGACTGCTAGCGGCAGTGTTTAGAAAGTGCCTCTTTAAACGTTGTGCTTGTTTTCTTCTATTGTTTGAATTAGATTAAAGTTGCGGTCACATTTGCTGTTGTTTGTCAAATTTTCCAGTTGTTTCGTTAGGAATCTATGCTATTGGGAATTTCGTGCAAGGGCGAAAGATTTCCAAGAAGTTGGTCACACAAATTTTCGACGTTGACCATCAGAAATCTACTTAGTTTTAAACTGACTTTTATGTTAGCTGTCTTTTATACATCAAAAAGGACAATGGACCTTTTTTGCCCAAGATATTTCGCAAAAGTTTTATTTTAAGCAATCACTTTTAATCCCATCGAGCAAGTGGGATCTCATGGATTGCTTGTTTAAAGGGATATTTCACCCATAAATGTAAACTCTGTCATTATTTACTCACCCACATGTCGTTCCAAACCCTTAAGACCTTCATTCATCTTTGGAACACAAATTAAGATATTTTTAATGAAATCCGAGAGCTTAGAGAGCAACACAACTACCAAGGCCCAAAAAGGTAGTAAGGAGTCGGACATCATTAAAATAGTCCATGTGACATCCGTGGTTCAACTGTAATTTTATGAAGCTATGTGAATACTTTTTGTGCGCAAAGAAAAAAAATAACGACTTCAGTCAACATTTATTTTCTTCCGTGTCAGTGTTAGCCAGCATTCACAACAGTACCACGACAAATGTGTGTGATGCTGCTGGTTCAGGAGCCTTTCTGATGTAGAACACACATGCACTGTGCCTTGTTTGCAAAGAGAGGAATGCACACTTATGCGTTTTGGTACTGTCGTGAATGCCAGTGAAGACTGACATGGAAGAGAAGAAATTGTTGAATAAAGTTATTATTTTCATTTTAATTGCGTACAAATAATATTCCTGTAGCTACATAATATTACGGTTGAACCACTGATGTCACATGGATTATTTTAATGATGTCTTTACTACCTTTCTGGGCCTTGAACGTGGTACTTTCAATGTGCTGTCTATGGAGGGTCAGAAAGCTCTCTGATTTCATCAGAAATATATTAATTTGTGATCCGAAGATGACCAAGGGTCTTACTGGTTTGGAACAACATGAGGGTCAATTAATGACAGCGATTTCATTTTTGGGTGAACTATTCCTTTAAACCAGTGTTCTACAAATGGCCAATATATTGCACATAAATATGTAATACAACTGTTAATTGCTGTAACTTGTACAAGTTGGCAAAGCAAGCATAATTGATGCTGATAAACTGAAATGACCAAAAGTACTGGTAATCTGGCCAATATATAGTTACATATTCAACTCGTTAAACACATCTGAATATACTGCCTTTTACAAACACTTGTTTTCCTAAAATCTTCAGGTTATGTTTCTAATGTTAAATCCATGTGGATTCGGTTTCAGGTGTACTAACATATTCCTATATACAGTATCTCACAGAAGTGAGTACACCCCTCACATTTTTTAAATATTTTATTATATCTTTTCATGTGACAACACTGAAGAAATGACACTTTGCTTCAATGTAAAGTAGTGAGTGTACAGCTTGTATAACAGTGTAAATTTGCTGTCCCCTCAAAATAACTCGACACACAGCCATTAATGTCTAAACCGCTGGCCACAAAAGTGAGTATACCCCTAATTGAAAATGTTCAAATTGGGCCCAATTAGCCATTTTCTCTCCCCGGTGTCATGTGACTCGTTAGTGTTACAAGGTCTCAGGTGTGAATGGGGAGCAGATGTGTTAAATTTGGTGTTATCGCTCTCACTCTCTCAAACTGGTCACTGGAAGTTCAACATGGCACCTTATGTGGAGGGTCTGCATGGCTGTCGTCCCAGAAGGAAGCCTCTTCTAAAGATGATGCACAAGTAAGCACGCAAACAGTTTGCTGAAGACAAGCAGACTAAGGACATGGATTACTGCAACCATGTCCTGTGGTCTGATGGGACCAAGATAAACTTATTTGGTTCAGATGGTGTCAAGCGTGTGTGGCGGCAACCAGGTGAGGAGTACAAAGACAAGTGTGTCTCGCCTACAGTCAAGCATGGTGGTGGGAGTGTCATGGTCTGGGGCTGCATGAGTGCTGCCGGCACTGGGGAGCTACAGTTCATTGAGGGAACCATGAATGCCAACATGTACTGTGACATACTGAAGCAGAGACTGGGCCTCAGGGCAGTATTCCAACATGATAACGACCCCAAACACACCTCCAAGACGACCACCGCCTTGCTAAAGAAGCTGAGGGTAAAGGTGATGGACTGGCCAAGCATGTCTCCAGACCTAAACCCTATTGAGCATCTGTGGGGCATCCTCAAACGGAAGGTGGAGGAGCGCAAGGTCTCTAACATCCACCAGCTCCGTGATGTCATCATGGAGGAGTGGAAGAGGACTCCAGTGGCAACCTGTGAAGCTCTGGTGAATGCCATGCCCAAGAGGGTTAAGGCAGTGCTGGAAAATAATGGTGGCCACACAAAATATTGACACTTTGGGCCCAATTTGGACATTTTCACTTAGGGGTGTACTCAGTTTTGTGGCCAGCGGTTTAGATATTAATGGCTGCGTGTTGAGTTATTTTGAGGGGACAGCAAATTTACACTGTTATACAAGCTGTACACTCACTAATTTATATTGTAGCAAAGTGTCATTTATTCAGTGTTGTCACATGAAAAGATATAATAAAACATTTACAAAACTGTGAGGGGTGTACTCACTTCTGTGAGATCATCCATGAACTACCACAGTTGTGATCCTCAGTCATTAATTACTCACCCTCATGTCATTTCCAAACCCGTAAGACCATTCATCTTCGGAACACAAATTAAGATATTTTTGATGAATCCGAGAGCTTTCTGACACTTCATAGACAGCAATGCAACTGACATGTTCAAGGCCCAGAAAGGTAGTAAGAACATCGATAAAAATAGTTAATGTGGCATCAGTGGTTCAACCGTAATTTTATGAAGCTACGAGAATGCTTTTTGTCACATGGACTATTTTAACGATGTCCTTACTAGCTTTCTGGTCCTTGAACATGTCAGTTGCGTTGCTGCCTATGAAGCATCAGAAAGCTCTCGGATTCATCAAAAATATCATAATTTGTGTATCTAGAAAGTCTTATGGGTTTGGAGTGAGGGTGAGTAATTAATGACAGAATGTTAATTTTTGGGTGAACTATCCCTTTAAACTTTTAAAGGTTTGTAAATCGAAAGGTAATGTGTGACTTTTATATCCCTCCAGAGACAGAGACAGGTGTTCGGACAGTGGAGATCACACGGGTAAGCCCATTTACATCTGAACAGCGCAGTATAGGTTTAGCTATGGTGCTCAATAGTTTCAGTTTTATTGCACCCTTGTCTCACTCTCACAGGGTCCCACAGATGCTTTGGGTGTCAGTATAGCGGGCGGTAAGGGCAGTCCACTGGGCGACATCCCCATCTTCATCGCCATGATCCAGGCCAACGGTGTGGCTGCCAGGACACATCGCCTCAAAGTACGGCATTCTTGCCTTTCCCGTTCCTTTCTGTTGCTCATTTTCCACTTTTGTCCTGTGTAAATCAGGCCGAGAGTTATTGATTAAGCATCATACAGTGGTTTGGGTGTGAAGGGCACTGCTGGGGATTGGGCTTTTATCAGTGTGAATGAATTTCAAGCATTTTTTTTTCCTTTAATGTACCTCTCTTAGGTAGGTGACAGGATTGTGAGCATCAACTCTCAGTCTCTGGATGGCTTGAGTCATGGGGACGTTGTAAATATGCTGAAGAATGCTTACGGCACCATCGTCCTCCAGGTACATGTTCAACTCAACACCCAAAAATGAAAATTACCCCATGATTTACTCACCCTCAAGCCATCCTTGGTGTATATGACTTTCTTCTTTCAGACAAATACAATCGGAGTTATATTAAAAAAAGTCCTAGCTCTTCCAAGTTTTATAATGGCAGTGATTAGAGGTCAAGATTTTGAAACCCAAAAAAGTGCGTCCATCCATCATAAAAAGTGCTCCACACGGCTCTGGAGGGTTAATAATGGCCTTCTGAAGTGATGCGTTTGTATAAGAAAAATATCCATATTTAAAACTTTATAAACTGTAATCTCTAGCTTCCAGTAACTGTCGTATGCACATTCACGAGAGAGTGGCGTTGCAGCGGATGAAATAGGACATAGGCATAGGGGGCCAACTTTCAGATGTTTACTATTTGCAGCGGCGTAGCTCATAATGTTGACCACACAAACAAAGCAACCAATTTCTGGCTAAAGGCCTGTTAACACCAAGTACGATTACTATAATGATAACGACAACAATATAGTTTTAAAAGTCTTTCTACTATATAAACTATAACGATAACGGCACAAAGAAACAATTCTGTTGGAATCATTTTCAGACCGATTTTTCCAGCTGATGAATGATAAAACTATCGTCAGCCAATCAGAATCCATTTTGCTTTAAAAAGTTTGAGCATTTCAAGTGGCAGACGACAAAACTGCAGTTCACGCTTATCATACGTTGGTGTGGATGCTAATATTTTTACAGTAAAAGTTATCTTTATAGTTATCGTTCTTGATGTGAATGGGTTTTAAATACCTTTGGGCCAAAACATACAGTACTTTCGCAAGAACACAAATGCAGGCATGACTATATCGGCAAAAGCGTGGTCCATTGTTCGAACGTAAAGTGCATTCTTGCATTATTGTTGCGTAACTTATTTTAATTAACTTGCTTAGTGAGATTTTCTTCAAATTACTACTCTGACATGATAGCAATTGACCTGATAGAGAAAGCTTACTGTAGCTACAGTGCCCCCTTGTGTTACATTGTGAATTCTTCGCAACAGAGCGATTTGTGAAAGTTAGCTTTATTAGCTAGAAGTGTTTTCATTTACATACTGGTATGTTCCTGTCTCTTCTTCTGTAAACAATTTTGGATGAACTAGTTTAACGAAGTGCCAAGGCTGCCAAGCGTGCAACCCACAATTCAAATTAGCTACAGCGTTCCCGCTCGCTGGCTAGCTAATGAGGGAATGCACGTTAAGTAATGTGATTTAAAAACACTGTACTTGTTAACAGGATCACACCAGACAGTCTGTGGGTTGAACTCGAGCTTTAAAGAAGCTGTTGGCACTGAACAGACCCTCTGACCCGTCTGGTGTGGCGCGCGATATCCCCCAGATTTATTCCGAACGTTTTAAGAGTCGTTTGGTGGGTTTCTTCTTATTCCCCAGAAATTTCACGTAGCCCACCGCTAGCTTGATAAAGCACGTGGAGTTTTTATATGTTAGGAGGAGTTTGGTTCCAAAACGCTATAAATCCATTTTGATTAATTTGTGTAAAAATGTGTTTTCTTTACCAAGAAAGTGGCAAGATGAAAACCACTATTTTCTGTTTCAAACTTTCACATAGCATCTTTAGGTTATAATAACATTAAAAATTCAAATCCAGATTTTGATTTTCAAAGATTTATTATAAAAACTGATTATTTTTTTCCCAAAATGCAATAAATCCATGACGTGTTTTTTTTTTTTTTTTTAAATGCAATAAATCCATTGAATCAATATAAAAGTTATTTTTCATATTTAAACTGTTGAAAATACACAACAAAGTAAGTTGATCCACATATGACAGCCTCTGAACTTGGTCAATAGCCTACTAATATACAGGCACTGGACTAAAAATAGCCTACATTCAATCAGTCATCCCCCCCAAAATTAATTCAACAGGTTATCTTGTTAATGCTTTAAATTAATTACAACAATAAAAGAAAATTTTATCATGAACAAGAACATGTACAACAATATCACATTAGACCACAGAAATTCCAAAATGATATTTCCCTTACATTCAACCTTCAGTGCATTAATCTTTGCCATGTTATGTTCATTTAGTTGACTAGTGCTATATGCTGTATTAACAAAAATATTAATGGTAGCTTGTCAGTGATCTACGGCTCTGTGTATTAAATGCCGGTCCATCTGAAAGCATGTGATGTAGATCACAGAACCGGCTTTACATGACAATCACATGCGATTTATCCTGCAGCACTAATTTTGTTTGTTTGTTGATCACAAAGTATATAGTAGATGAGGAAAACTAGGATGCCAGGTGTTTTACCGGTACTGTTTACAGTGCGTGGAATGGTGCGCTGTGATTGGTTGAGCGGATATATCGCATTCTGCACAGAAGGGAGACTGGCGTTTGTCGCGGTTTGGAAAAAAAGGGAGAAAACATGACAGAATAATACGGCAGATATCGCATTTTGCGTAAAATTTTAAATTTACTTTTCGATACCGACCAGATACTATACTGATTTTGGCGGAAACTAATTTTTTATCGCGTTTTGGAACCAAACTCTGTTGATAGATATCAGATACGAAGGTCGCCATATTGAGAATACCATGTTTTTTTTGTATTATCATGTTTCTTGTAAGTGGCGTTTTTGCATGTAGTAGCTGCGGTTTCAATGATGTGTGTATACACGCTTGTATTGTGTGCTGTTATTGCTATGCAGAGCCGCCGTGTGTGTATGTTCTGTACGGTTATCAGTGTGTGTTAGTGGAGTCGGTGTATCGAAGGACAGTGTGCTGTGTATGTGTGTGAGCGCGTGTTTGTTTGGACTCATGGTAGTGTGTATGAGTGGTTGGTGCTGTGTCACTGGGCTGTTATCAGCCGCGTGCAGCTGTGCGGCAGTTGCGCGCGGGTTGCCAGATAATCCCAGTCCTTTATGCAAATGTGCCGTTATCTGCGTGGTTCCAGGAGGAATGCACAGGGCTTTTAAACAGGGGAGCCCAGCCTGCAAAACCCTGATTACAGCAGCTCAGAGAGCAATTATTGTTTAGCTCTCTCTCTCTCACACTCACTCTCTCTCTCTAGCTCATTCATTCCCTCTTCACTCCTTTGAGAGAGCATACTCTCTCTCTTTCTCACTCTCTGGCTGCTATATGTTTAATTGGACATATGTAATGCCCTATGCTATTACTCATGTCACAGAAATCAGACAATTTGATGTTTTGTCATTCTGCCTGTGATAATGTGCATTGAGAAGTTTAATTGTTCCACCCAACTAAAGTATACATCTCTCACCAACTCCCACTCTTTCCCTTTTTTTTGTTTATAATTTATTATATATATATATATTATATATACATACATGCATACATACATATACACACACACACACACATACACACACACATACATACATATTGATACATATATATACAACGCACACACACACGGGGCGCACACACACAAAGATACATATTAATATACAGCAACAGATACCTTACACACACACACAATGCTACACAACACACTTACATACATAATATACACACACATCATATATATATATATATACCTAAACAACAATGTGTGGGACAGTATGGAAAACAAAAATAAAAAAAGAAAGTAGTGATGTTCTTCTGTGATTTACGCTAGTATTTCATGAACAATATGAACACAGAAATATTTCATGTTTTGTCTGGTCAACTTCATGTCATTTGTAAATATACATCCTTTCCTGTCACTTCAGACCTGCAACACATTCCAAAAAAAGTATGGAATGAGGTAAATTGGTTAAATAATGATGTGATTTGAAAAGTTGATGTCAACAGGTGATTGTAATTATGATTTGGTACAAAAGCAGCATCCAAGAAAGGTCTTTAGTCCTTTAGGAGCAACAGATGGGCCGAGGATCGCCAGTATTGCCAACAAATACGTGAGAAAATTATTGAAATGTTTAAAAACAATGTTCCTCAAAAAAGATGAAAGATATTGGAAGTATTCAGACCCTTTGCAACAGTGCATAACATAATTTAAAAGATTCAAGGAATCTGGAGGAATTTCAGTGCTGTAGATTGGACAAGGGCGCAAGCCTAAGCTGAACAACCGTGATCTCCGATCCCTCAGTGCGGCACTGCATCAAGAAATCGTCATTCATCTAAGCGATATCACCACATGGGCTCAGGACTAGAAACCTTGTGGCAAGGCACAGATCTAAGTTACATCCACAAATGCTGCACTTAAAACACAGTGGCCAAAAAATGGAAGATGTTTGTTCCAGAGCTGGCCGTCCGCCAAACTTATCGGGCTCGGAGGCCTTGGTGATGGTAAAGAAGAACCCAAAGATCACTGTGGCTGAGCTCCAGATGCATTCGGTATTTTTTGAGATGGGAGCCGTGTGCTCCGGAAAGAGAAAGTCAACCATCACTGCCAGCCAAGTCCACCAGTCGGTCTTTATGGCAGAGTGGCCCGACGGAAGCCTCTCCTCAGTGCAAGACACATGAAAGCCCGCATTTTGCTAAAAAACATGAAGGATTTCTGGTCTGATGAGACCAAGATAGCTTTTTGGCCTTCTAAGCGGTATGTGCTGGAGAAATCTTTTCCAGGGATCACCTGTCCATGCATACAGTCCCAACAAGCAATGCAGCATCATGCTGTGGGGTTGTGTCAGCTTGCACAGGAACTGGTTGCGAGGAAGATGAAAAGTACAGGGATATTTGGACGAAAACCTTCAGAGTGCTCAGGACCTCCTGGTATTCTCAACAAGACAATGTGTGGCGCACCCTTTTGAAGCACACAGCTAAAATAACGAAGAGTGGCTTGTGACTGTTCTTGACTGGCCCAGCCTGGCTTAAACCAATTGAGCAGGATTTTGAATGACAAAATGGCTACCACCAACTTTACATCCACCTGAAGAACTGGTCTGCAAGGAGGAATGGCAGACCCCAAATCTGTGAAAAACTTGTGCATCTTCAGTCCCTAAACGTCTTTTAAGTGTTGTGAAAAGGAATGGCAACATTACAAAGTGGTAAATGCTTTACTGTCCCAACTTTTTTTGGAATGTGTTGCAGGTCTGAATGACAGGAAAGGATGTATATTTACAAATGACATGAAGTTGACCAGACAAAACATGTCATATTCTTGTGTTTTTCATATTGTGTGTACATTATGAAATACAAGTCAAAGTAAATTTAGAAATCACTACTTTCTTTTTTTATTTGCGTTTTCCATACTGTCCCAACTTTTTCTGATTTGGGGTTGCATATATATATATATGTGTGTGTATATTATGTATGTAAGTGTGTGTGTGCGCGCGCATGTGTGTGTGTGTGTGTGTGTATGTATGTATGTGTATGTATGTATATACTGTATATGTATATACTGTATATACAGTATGTATGTGTGTGTGTGTGTATATATATATATATATATATATATATATATATATATATATATATATATATATATATATATAATATATATATATATATATATGATGTAAGTATGCATGTATGTTTTTGTATGTTTTCCATTTTCACAAACGCAAACATCAGAACTCAGAACACCCTAGCAACAGCATGCCAACGCCTTAACAGTGGCATAGCAGTATAGTAAATACTGCTTGGAACATTCAGAAATTGCATTGCATTTCAGTGCCCTGGCAACTACTCGGAACACCCTAGCAACAGATTAGTAGCCACAATGTAATTTTCTATAAACCACTCCAAGCCGCCTAGCAACAGCATAGCAACACTTTTTAGTGGCATAGCAACATGCTAAAACTTCTCAGAAACCCTAGCAAGTGCATAGCAACACCCAGAACACCACCTAGCAACTGCATCACAGCGGCCTGAGCATTAAATAAGTCTTGTTTAATACATTGGTTTTATCAGTCAATTATTGGCAATTAAAGCACACCCTAGCAACCAACCTCTTTTTCTTTCTTTATTTTTCTATCTCTTTCTTTCTTTTTTCTTTTCTTCCTTCCTTCTTTCGTTCTTTCTTTTTCCTTTTCTCTTTCTTTCTTTCTTTCTCAAAGTAGGTGTAGGTGAAGATATAGCGGTGTGATGACTTGGGAGTGTTTCACTGTTGTTGTTGACTCATTCATTAATTAGCTTTTGTTTATTGTTGTGTATTTTACTTTTAATTGCTTTGCCATTAATTAAATATGCAAATGAATTTGCCACTGCCCTCATAGCCAGCCCAGAGTTTAATGGAAGAGGAAAATTTAAATGAAACATGACAGAAAAAGGCATTTTTGATTCTGGTGAGGGAGACAGAGGTTTGATGAACAGCGGCTGAGCGATCGGTCGCCAACAGTCGCCAAGAAGAACATTAAAAGGATTGTTCGCATACATTTCGGTGCCAAACACACACACAACATAGAGAGCAGTTTCCTGTTATCTACATGCATACAGTCATTTGTGAAAACACACACATCTAAATGGAAGAAAACACACTTTCAAGAGCGAGTCATTTATTTGCTTTAAATGTTTGACAGTGTCCGTCTGTGATTGACAGGTGGTTGCCGACACCAACATCAGTGCCATAGCCAGTCAGGTGGAGAGTCTGTCCAGTAGCTCCACCCCCAGCACCAATCCAGAGGTCCGGCCAGTGGAACCAGAGTGAGTGACATCACCTTGGCAACAAGACTCTCACTTCCTGTTTGACCTTAAACATTCCGTTACAGAATTCTCAGTTTATTATATATGATTTTATTCTCTGTGTGTGTGTGTCATATTGACAGGACCCCCAAGCCAAAGACCATCACTCTGGAGAAGGGCTCAGAGGGGCTGGGCTTCAGCATCGTGGGCGGCTTTGGGAGTCCACACGGAGATCTTCCCATCTACGTCAAAACAGTCTTCAGCAAGGTAATTCCTGTAGGATCATTTGCAGATTAAATGAAACTAAACACATTTAGACACCTGACATCGGCCATGAAATTAGACATTCATATCAGAACCGTGGCCTAAACGCTCTGATGAACTGATGTGTGTTACTCGTGGACAACACAACTTTGAATCCAGCTAAATAAATAAATAAATGACTTATTTCACAAGTTATTCAGGCATGTATCAGTCATTTATAGGCAATTAAATAAATTACACCCTAGCAACCATCCAAGTTTTGTATGGGCAATCACTACTTGTATTTTCTTTTTTTTTTTTTCTTTCTTTCTTTCTTTCATGTCTGACTCCTATTTTTCTAGAGGTTTTATTGCTTCATTTCTTTCATCAGTCTTTTTCTTACTTAATCACTCTTTTTCATTTCAGTTAAGTTTATTTCTTTTTTCAAGGATTGTCTTAAATTTGCTGAATAGAATGCATGAACATGTTTTTAGAACAATTTTTATATATATAAATGTATATGTAAATGTATTTATTTTATAACGTTTATTTGTAGCAATAAATATAAAGTTTATAATAGTGTGGAATATTGTAATTTGTAATATTAATTTATATTGATTAAACAGTTACTCTCTTGTTAGATAGATAGATAGATAGATAGATAGATAGATACATATATTTAGTTAACTAAATCTATTAAAAATAACTGAATATTGAACAAATATTGAAAAAAAAACTGAAATAAAACAACATATTAGATTAAAAAAAAAAAATCGAAATGTTTGTCAACTAACTGAAATGTTAGTTGAAGTACTAAATTTACTAAAACTGAGGTAAAAAAAAAAAAAAAAAAAAGATTTAATCTAAATATAAATAAAAAAACTAAAAATGATAGAAGCACAAAATTACTAAAACATGAACTAAAATTAAAATGAAAACTCCTAAAAATATATAAATAAAAATAAAGGCTAATTCAAAATAATAAATAAGATAACAGTAAAATAACACTGATATGTAGTAACTCTTTAAGCTCTATAAATGAAGTAATATAGCTTTTTTGGTTACAGGCTGTTAAAATCAAATCATCTCACATACTTACATATTTTTGCTTAAATATGTCCAGAACCCTACATATAACATCTGTACGATATGAAAAGGTGGATGTGTAAAACAGACTAGAAATGTTTATTCCTACATTGCTATGTGCAGACTGTATGGCTCTGGTCATGCTCTGGCCACCAGGTGGCAGCATAGAGCTCTGTTTCACAAGAACATAACCAGAGATAAGACTCATGTCAAACACTTCATATTCACCTAGAAACAATACATGTTTTGTGTTTATGTGAAATCATTCTTCTGATGACTCTTCCAACCCCACTGGCAGTCTGTGAATATCTTGCACGGACATATTGTTCAAAGAAAACATATTTGAAAATATGAAAGTAATACATAATTTAAGTATAATTTATATATAGTAATATTTATTGATGATAATAGTCCATAATATTTAATATTATAAATATAATACTATATAAGGATATTTCTAAAATTTGGAACATTTAAAGTATTAGTTCACCCAAAAAAGAAAATTCTGTCATTAATTACTCACCCTCATGTCGTTCCAAACTCGCAAGACATTCGTTCATCTTCAGAACACAAATGAAGATATTTTTGATGAAATCCGAGAGCTCTGACCCTCCATAGACAGCAACACAACTGAAATGTTCCCAGGCTCAGAAACATAGTAAGGACATCGTTAAAACAGTCTATGTGACATCAGTGGTTCAACTACGAGAATACTTTTTGTGCGTAAAAAAACAAAAATAACAATTTATTCAACTATTCTTCTCCCCAAGTTACCATCTTATGCGCACTTTCCCCAGAACATAATCAACGTAATCAGCATTGTTTATGTTCAGGTGAAAAAGCGTGCATGCTGAACGTAAACAATGCTGATTACGTTGATTACTTTCTGGGGAAAGCGCGCACATGCATGCATGTGTTGTGGTACTCTCCAAAATGGCGGAAGATGGTAACTCGGGGAGAATAATAGTTGAATAAATTATTTTTGTTTTCTTTACGCACAAAAAGTATTCTTGTAGCTTCGCAAAATTGAAGTTGAGCCACTGATGTCACATGGACTGTTTTAACGATGTCCTTACTATGTTTCTGAGCCTGGGAACATTTCAGTTGTGTTTTCAGTTGTCTATGCAGTGTCAGTAAGCTCTCAGATTTCATCAAAAATATCTTCATTTGTGTTCTGAAGATGAACAAAGGTCTTATGGGTTTGGAACGACATGAGAGTGAGTAATTAATGACAGAATTTACATTTATGGTTGAACTATCCCTTTAATAATCTACATTATGGAGAGTAATACTGGTCAGTTGGTCACCTTTAATTCTGTAAATGAATAAATAATCCTGTCCTCCTCTTACCTACAGGGGGCAGCGGCGGTGGATGGGCGTCTGAAGCGTGGCGACCAGCTGCTGTCGGTCAACAGAGAGAGTCTGGAGGGCGTCACACACGAGCAGGCCGTGGCCATACTGAAGAAGCAGCGGGGAAGCGTCACGCTGTCCGTCCTCTCCTAACAAACACACTAAGGACTACATCCACTGATAAACACACACACACACACATTCCATTCACACATCTTAAGAGACTCTTTGCATCAGCAGCGGCCGTTATTCGGCCACCTTACTTCCTAATTTGCACTCGATCGTTTAAACTCTGTCCTGTTACTGTTTGTGCACCTGGTATTGAAATCAATGAGAAATACTCATAAAGGGAAATTATTGTATCGTCTTTGTTTTAGTCACGGACATGTAGCCTCTCCACTGGTGACGGTGAGCGGGTGAATTACGGGGCAATATTAGAGAAGGTTATTTTGATGAAATGAGTGCTGGTAACTCAAGACCAGGAGGAAAAATTAAAGTAGCAGACGCACGACACACTAACACACGCAATTTGTTTGTAATTATCCTTTCAGTCCACATACAATAACTTCTAATGTGGTCGTCCTGATCTTTTTTTAATTAAAACACACAAGTACACGACCTACTGACAAACCCGCCCTATTTTTAAGAAATCAGTTGAATTGTATGTTGTGTGTAGATGAATTCATGGACAAGCGTTAATAATAAGGGATGACAGATGTGCCTTGGAACGGGCAGATCAGATTGTACTGGGATGTTTTGTATAGCTAGTATTAGATATTAGGATCATTTCAATCAGGTTCTTTACGTTGCAGGGTAGCTTTGTGAATATTTGAAGAAATAGTTTGCCAAAAGATGAAAAAACCTTCAAACCTGTGTTGCTTCAAACCTGTATTAATCTTTCTTCTGTGGAGCTAAAAATGAGATATTTTGCAGAATGTTCACGCTGCTCTCTTCCATACAATGAAAGTGGATGGGAACTGGTGTTTTTGTGATTTAGAAATGCCAAAAATAACCATAAAAATATCGCAAAAGCTAGTTATGACTTGTGCTCTACATTTTAAGTTTTATATCGTACAATAGATTTGCGCGACGAACAAATTAAAATTGTAAGTTGATTTTCACAAAATCTTCCCTCTAAGTGAAATTTCAGGCAATTCTTCACACAAAGGTATTAATGTTAGTCATTTTTCATGTAAAATTTTATGTGTAACTTAAAATTATGTTTTACTGAATACACTGCTCTTTCCTTAAAATAAAAATGGATGGAGATTGACATTTTAGAAATGCAGAAATGACATTATAATAACAAATGTATCAAGTTGTGTGCCATATTTCAAGTCTATTGAGATTGTACGATAGTTTTGCGTGAGGAATATTTGAAAGTGTTTTTCACTTAAAATCTTTGCTAATTTTTTTTTTTTTTTAAATCATACACTGCTATTATTTTGCAAGTCGTTTTCACTTCAAATTTATCTCTGAAATTAAAATTTCATATAATTATTTACACAGAGCTATTATTTTGCTTCGAGTCTTAAAAATAGCACACAAGATGTGTTTTTTGCCGTTTTTGGCAGTAGCCCCTCACTGCAGAACAAAGATCCAGGGGGCGGTGTTGGATCTACATCCAGGGGGTGGAGATTGGTAGGTTTAGGGGTGGAGATGGGTAGGTTTAATGGGTGGGTTTAGGGGTGGAAATGGGTAGGTTTAGGGGTGGAGATGGGTAGGTTTAGGGGTGGAGATGGGTAGGTTTAGGAGTGGGGATGGGTGGGTTTAGGGGTGGAGATGGGTAGGTTTAGGGGTGGAGATGGGTAGGTTTAGGGGTGGGGATGGGTGGGTTTAGGGATCAGGGGGTGGAGACGGGTAGGTTTAGGTCTATGTAAGGTGGGAGGAGTTGGATCTATATCCAACTCCGCCCCCTGGATCTTGTGTTCTGCAGTGAGGACCATCTCGTTTTTGGAGTGCGATGAGTCAATTTCATTGTATGGAAATATATCAAAATATCTCCTTTTAGGTTCCACAGAAGAAAAGAAGTCATATGAGTTTGGAACAACATAAATGATGACAATTTCAATTTTTGGGAGAACTATTCCACTCTATTATTTTGCTATGGTGTATTGAGATTCACAGAAATGCATAACATAGTGTTTTTTTTTTTTTTTTTTTTTTACATTTTTGTAATTCCATTTGTAATTGAATTGCACACGTCTATCATTTCAGTGTAAATATGTAATTTATTTCTTTTTTGCATTGCTTTTGTCTTTATGAAGATGTCTCGCACATCCTAGTTTGACACTGTGTGTGTCTGTGTGTCACAATATGAGGATATCCTGTGTCAGTCTCTCTCCTAGAGGAAGTGTAGCAGGCTCTTCAGAGACTATCAGGGCTCTGCTGGTTGTAGACAGCGCGTGGAAGCCTCATCCAGACCGTCTCTTCCTCTAGGATTTCGTAAGCACATCATTATACAATGCCTCTTGAATATTCGTGCCATGTGGACAGTATGTTCTGAACTGTTCAGCGCTACGTCCCTTTAAAAAGATTGCCTGTATCTCCTATGCCTGTCTTCCCCTTTCTCCTTAAAGAAATGCAATGCCTCAGTCTGCTACCTTCTGCTAGATCTTTACATTTGGGCTGTGAACCACAAAAACCGGCTTCCACTCAGATGACTCGAGTAGTAATACCTTTATATCTGCCATTTTTCTGTCAGTGTAATGTTTTTAAAGTCCAAAGAAACCATTTAGCTAAATTCATACATTAGATACAGATCTACGCCTGAAATAAAGCTGATTTATTAACATTTGCAAAACAAACAAGTGATCATTATGATCTGTGACTTTATTTTGGACAAGTAGAATTTATCTGAAGAGTCAGTAAATAAAGTTATTTTCATTTTAAGCATCTTTTGACTTCTAAATTCTTCATTATTTTATTTTGAGCATTATTTTAATGTTTTTATGCACAAAAAACATACACACCAGCAATTTCTGTGATGGATTTACATGCACTACCGTTTAAAAGATTAGTAACGGTAAGATATTTTTTAAAAGGAATTAATAACTCTTCAGCATGCATTAAATTTAATCGAAAGTGTAAGACATTTATAATGTTACAAAAGATTTATATTTAAAATGAATGCTTTTCTTTTGAACTTTATTCATCAAAAATGTTTCCACTAAAATATTAAGCAGCACAACTGTTTTCATCATTAAAAATAAATGTTTCTTGGACAGCAAATCAGAACATGTGACACTGATGACTGGAATAATGGCTGCAGAAAACTTAGCTTTGCATCACAGGAAAAACTGACATTTAAAATACATATTAAAATAGAAAACAGTTATTTTCAATTTTAATAATATTTCACAATTTTTCTGTGTATTTGTTCAAATAAATACAGCCTACAAAAACATTAAAAATCCTACCAAACCAAGACTTTTGAATGGTAGCATATATGATTTTATTAATATTATTGATTTTTTTTAATATTATTTAAAGAGGTTTGCACAACAAGTGATGTACTGAATGTTTGATATTATATTAAAATGTTCCCAAATTGTTACAACAACATATGACCTTTAAAATTAACTACAATTAATGTATAATCGAATAAAATACTTCAAAAATCACTGCTAACCTTTGGTACAAGATAAGCTGCGTCAGCTATTAAAATGATACCTTATTACAACAACAAATAAGGTTCACATGGCGTGCTGATTGTGGACGTTTCCTTGAGATTACATCTCGGTCACGTTTTCATCGGCTTGGTGAACAGTCGTGTTCTCATATGCTTTAAGGTAGTCGCTGCTCCTGAAAAACAATTTGTCACAACTTCCAGAGATTATAATCACTGATATTTATATTTCAACATTTTAAACATGAAATCTTTCACAATGAGAATAATTTCAGGAACATCATGTTTAGCATAAAGCATCAGATGAGGCGTTTATTCTGACTGAACATGATTTCAGGCATATAAACATTTCTCATGAGCGGTATCATTAATGATAGTGTATCTTTTTATAGGCTTGAATCACTCTAGTCTAAGCTTTATAACGGCTGTATTATTGAGGTATTATTACCTGACTGCGTCGAGACTGGTTTCACGGGTTGATGATCCATTGGTCATGGCGTATTCGGGTACTGCTTCTGGTTTGCTTTAGTCAACAAAGACGGATTCAAATGTTTACACAGACTTCAGAAACTAGTTGCTAAATAAAATGTGTATTACATGAACTACTGTATAAAGATAGCCAAGGTAAACATGTTTTGTGAGACTTTACAATAACCATCATTCAGACATGTAGGCCTATGATTGATTAGAAAATTCAGGATTTCATTAATAAAGAGAGAGTTTCATTAATTCATCAATAAAGAGAGAGTTCTGGTAATTCTGGTAGGCCTATAGGCCTTCTCACATTCATGACTGACTTTCTTAAGCGAAACAACAACAAAAAAAGAAGATATTTTGGGAAAATGCTGTTGTTGTTTTTCTTGGACCCCATTGACTTTAAGTTCTTAAATTATTTTGTGTTCTGCAGAAGAAAGTCACAGGTTTGGAACGACAAGAGCGTGAGTAAATGTTGACACTTTTTCATTTTTAGTTGAACTTTGTCCCTTTAATGTTAAAATTGCTACCATTTTTGGTGTGGTGTTGAAACTGACGCAGATATTTACCTTGGAGTTTCACACCAGGCTTTGTTTACAAGGAAGGCGACGAAGATCAGAAAGAGGAACACACCGACGGCGATGATTCCCGTAAGCCAGTTTGGCAGAACTTGCTCTGCTCTCTCTAAAAAAACACGTGCCATAATACAAAAACTGTACGTCAAAATATATCAAACTATTGCAATTGAGCACTATGGGTCTTACTATGAAATGCTCAGTGATGGTGTTTTCCAAATTTCTAGATTTCCCTCCAAAAACCACATTTAAGACTTTACCTGCTTGAGCCGCAGCTAGTCCCAGCGTGAGCAGAAGCCAGTGAACCACAGTGACTGATTTCCCCATGTTTATTCCTCTTCAGTTGCGCGATAATTTGTTGAAATGTACACAACTGCTCAAGTAAAGACCTGTATCCTTTCTCTAACCAGGAACCAGTTATCTGAATGTCCATGGAAGAAAAGACAACACCCAGTGGTCTGTATAGATCGAGTCAATCATTTACCCACCGCATGATATTTAGCTATCGCAAAGGAATAGCAGAGATGTGACGGGTGGGACTGATCTGATTACATCTGATTCAACTCTTATTCCAGTGATATCTGATAGCAGCTATAAATATTCATTGCTATCATAAATACTTGTTTTGTTCGTTAGACGACGGTGGAGTTGTTAATCCAGTGGAGAAAGTCCTATCTCCGTACAGGTTTAAGTGAAGACGCTGCATAAGCCGTGAGTCTTTAGATTTGAGAGATTAACAGAATTTGTCTGGTTAGCATTCCATGGTTTTCAATTAGTAATAGATCACTGAATGGCTGTTTGACACATTAAACCCACCAGTGCCACTTTGCTGCCGTGGAAGTTACAGTTTAGCTAGTAAAAAAAACATGATCATCTGTAGGCTAATTTACGCGGATTCTCTTTTGGGTTCAAGTTCAAACAAACTCATCATTCATCAACTTGAAGTTGTTGTAGGTTAGTCAAGTGAACCTTTAAAGGAATAGTTCACGCAAAAATGAACATTTAGTGAAAACTCAGCCCTTGACCCTCAGCACATCCAAGATGTAAATTCTTCATTGAATTGTTGTATATTGTATATTGTTCTCTTGTTGTCTGTGTCCTGTCCCGTTGCTGTCATTCTGATTGGAGCTGTCACTATAACAAATTCCTTGAGAAACATACCTGGCCAATAAAGCTTTCTGATTCTGCAAACAGATTAGAAGTTTAGCATCACTTGCTCACCAATGGATGCTCTGCAGTGAATGGGTGCCGTCAGAATGAGAGTCCAAACAGCTGTTGGGCTATAAAAAATGTAATATATTACATAAGTTACTCCTTTCAATAATATTGTTACTACAACTTTCTGGCAACAGTAAGTTACCCATACATTACTTTTTCTTCATGACTTGTAACTGTGTATCTTCCACATCAAATTCTTCTAGTGTTACCATCTGCCTCATCATTTGACCAAAATCCACATAATGTCAGAAGTTATTACAAACATGTGAAATCTCATTAATTGTGAGCTTGAAAGTAATTTCTGTTTCCCATATACGTGTTTGTATTTTATCAAATCACATACGGAAACAAATCCATTGAGGCATTGACTTTAAGGCATAAACTGTCACTTCTGGCAAAAACAGAAATTATCAAGCCCATAATTCTGTTTTATAATAATATTATTACTGAAATCTTATTAGTAATTAGTTACTTAGTTACCAAAAAGTAATATTATTACTAACTAAGAGAAAACTGCCCAACACTGCAAACAGCTGATAAAAACTAACAATAATCCACAAGTCCCCTGTTGTCTTGTGAAGTGAAAAGCTGTGTGTTTGTAGGAAACAAATCCATTGAGGCATTGATTTTAAGGCATAAACTGTCACTTCTGGCAAAAACACAAGCCCATAATTCATAATAGCGCTTCTTCTAGAGAAAAAGTCTGTCCCCTGTTGTCTTCTCACCTCAAAATCCATATTTGTTAAGAACTGTTTTGGACTGTTTTTACATATAAACGGTGCTTAATCTGTATATATTTCTCTCTTGATTCTGACAACGCTGCTTTGTGACTGGAGGACTCATATTTTAGCCAGAAGCAAATTTGAGGTTGTCTTGATGGATTTGTTTCTTACAAACAAGCAACATTTCACTTCACAAGATGTTAATCGATGGACTGGAGTTGTGTGGATTACTTGTGGATTATTGTTTGGACTCTCATTTTGACGGCACCCATTCACTGCAGAGGATCCATTGAATCAAATTTCTCCAAATCTGGTCCAATGAAGAACAGATTGGATGGCCCAACATTCTCAGCAAATGTAATTTTTTGGATAAACTACTCCTTTAACAGCTCGCTTGACTAACCTACAACAACTTAAAGTTGATGAATGACAAGTTTGTTTGAACTTGAGGGCATTGCTGACCGTCTTCGTCCTCTCTTATTAAACCACAAGAGATGAGTGCACATGAGAGTGCTCTCTTAAAGAGTGACAAAGCAAATGATTAACAGACCAAAACAGAGAAAAAGAGGCGGATTTGGACAAAGATCACGATCCGCCCCTCTGGACTCAAGGGACACATGAGCGTCTCGCAGCCCAGAGGAAATTAGCACCGCTTTATAACTAGAAAAGCGCTCTGCCCACTCATTAACACCTCGCATAAAATACCGACCCGCTCCCCAAGGGAGCCACTTCAGCTGATGGTGTGGTAGATAGCCATGAGAGACCCCAGAGGAGACTCTTTCCACCGGCCCGTCCTGCCTCTGAGAACCAGACCTTTGGGAGGTTCACTGGGACGTCCTTGTCCCAGAAGGAGGGGCGTCTTAATTGAATACTCTCCCCCCTTGTCTAGTTATCTCAGGATAATGGTGGTCTTTATCAGTCGGTGAGCATGTCTTTTTGTTGTGATGGGGCTCCTTTGAGATCCATCCAGGTTGAAGCTCCGTATCCTCTGGTTTGGGGCCACTGGTGGGAAAAGGCGGATAGCGACTATGCCGCAGTTAATTAAAAAGGGAAAAGATGCCGTCAAAAATCCCTGATTGAATCCGTACCACCAGCCCACCGTTTCAAGAGCGAGAGCATTGGCATTTGAGATGAATGAAGGGACTTAATAGAATTCGAGTGTTTTGATGGTGTGTTGAATCTCTGGTGGGATGCACACGGGCCTGTGTGTAACATGGCTTTAGTGTTCATGGGAAGTGGATACTATTGAAGATCTGACTAATCTTCAGTGGATGAATAAAACTGTAATTGAGCAGCGCAGAACTTGACGTTGAGTCCACAACTGAATTGTTTAGAGTGTGGTTTACTTAATAAATGAGATAAATGAAACATGGTCATGTTAATAGTTAAATATAATAGTGCATTTTGATTCATGTAATGTAGCTTATTTAACACTTAGTAAAATGACAGTTTTGTCTTCACTTACTTAGCGTTATGTCATTCCAAGCCTTATTTTTCTAGATTGTATTGGCTGCTCTTTTCCATACAGTATTTATATAAACACTGAGCTCCGAAAATGACAAAAATCACCACGAATAAATAAAATGTACTATTTTTTATAATTATAATTTATATTTGTTTATTATTTATTTATACTTATTTATTTTTTATTTAATGCTGTTTGGTGAACATTTTTGTCGAAGCATCATAAATATTATTGTGATTTTTGGTGAAAAATCACTATAAATAAATACTTCATTTATGGTGCTTTTTCCACCAAATATTGTTTAAAATATAATATATATTATTATGCATTTTAATATTTATTTATTGATTGATTGTTTATAAAATATTTAATTTAATTTATTTATTTATTGTACTTTTTGGGAACAATGTTTTGTCAAATCACCATAACTATTATGCAGATTTTTGGTGAAAAAGCACAATTAACATTAAATAAACTTTAATAAACCACAAACATTTAAAAAATGGCATTTATTGTTATGTTTTTTTTTTTTTTTACCTAATATAATATTAAAATAATATAATATTATTTATCTAATAATATATAATATAACAAAAAGATTATGTATGTGTTTATTTATTTATTCATTCATTTATCTATATCATTAAATATCACTACAAATAAATAAATCTATATGCACTTTATTTATGGTGATTTTTGTCATTTTTCAAGCTCAATGTCAAAGTAAATATTTTAAACAAAATACCAAAAATAATATAATATTTTGTATAATATAAAAATATATTTATTTATTTATCTGTCATTCATTAAATATCACTACAAATAAATCAATCTACGCATTTTGTTTATTGATTTTTGTCATTTTTGGAGCTCAGTGTCAAAGTATCCTGTACATATTGTCCATGTCTTTTAAAACCACAAAATTTGCTAAAAAATCATCATAGCTTTTAAATCTTGTTTGCATAAATTTAAGTATGGTGCGTCAAGATGGCTTGCACAAGTTTTGACATCAATTGCCTTAAATTTACTTTGTTTTGTGTCTAATCTTATGATCGATCATCACTGACATCAAACCAGGTGAAAAAAAAACATTTGGGAACAACATGAGTAAATGATAACCCATTTTTTATTTTTTTTTTAGGTGGTCTATCAATGTAAAATCCTGTAAAAGTTGTATGAAATACTATCAATCACTATCCATCCTCATACAAACTGTGTTTTTGTGATTTCACGCTATCTCCTTTTGATATAAAATATTTGACATGTAGCTTTATTATAGCTAGAAATGCTTCTCGTGTCCTCCAGCTGATAGGATGGAGAGCGTTTGAGAAGGTCGTTGATGTATGTGTATGTGGGTGTGGATCAGTGATTGGTCTGGGAACTGCCCTTGGATCAGTTTTTCACAGTGCGCTGTAGGGCCCCTTGGGGCCAGTAGACGGACCAATGACTTTTTCATTGGCTTTGATTCTTATCAGCCCTTCAGAATCATATTCCCAGGGTTCAGACACCCATGTACGCCCTGCTATGACCCTGACTGTCCTCACACCCTCAAAATCTTGAAATAAGATAGGCTTTTTCTGAGCAGGGCATAAGCGCCTGCAGTATATGGTTCAATCTAAATCTTGTATTTCTTGTTATCACATCCCACTGTGTTCATTTTTCATGTCAGGGATTTAACATTTTGTTCCTTACATAAAAATACATTGTATTTAAGTCCCGACTAGCATGAGTGATTTGACAGTATTTTCATATATCTCAGTCCCTTCGATGCACATTTTTTCATTCTATTTAATCCCTGTCTACTGTGTTTTTTGACACTTTGTAAAACGCTCCACTGGATATTTTTTTTCCTTCTCTACCTTTACAGTTGTCATGGCAACAGAAAAGACTATTATAATTCAGACATTTGACAGTATGAACCTAATGTCCACACTCACAAAAAATCCTCTATTATATTCAGCATTTTTCAGAAGAATAACACACATGTTCAGGTTTGTGTTTTTTATTTTTGTGGGTTTTTATATAAAATTTGTGTGATATAACATTGCATATATTCATAGATAGATTTTCACCTTACAACAAAGGTCTTTCTACTAAATATCACATTAAAATATCAATTTTTGTTTGCTTGCTCGTTTAATACCCAATAAAAGACTTAAAGGTACCAAGACTGGTTACTCAATCCTCTGCTGAAAAGCAGATCAAGTTCATACAAGTCAAATAAAGTGACAGAACGTTACTCCATGAATGCGTCATTGCGAGATGGTCGGGTTGGAGGGGTGTTTGAGCCAAAGAAACAAACGAATGAATGAATGAAGGTGAAATGGAGATGCAAATTAATGGTGTACCATGATCACAATGCAAAAGAACAGTCTAAAGAAACATCGTTACAGACACACGACATTATCCCGGTCTATGTACACGTTCTTGTACCTCCTCCACCATTTTTCTTGTATGCGTGTGGGATTTGAAACATAATACCGAAAAACCATTTACAAAATGGCGTTTTTTTCCAAATAGCATTTTGTTGCCATTGCCATTGACGTTAGTAATACTTAAAATAAGTCATAACTCATTACAATTCCCAGTATGTACACATTTGTCTCAAAGACGTTGCACAAAGCCAAAGCCGGCTTATCATTTACTCACCCTCGTGTCACTTCAAACTTCAAATCTTGTGAAGTACAATAGAATTCAGTCGTACATTGGAAGTCAATGGGGTCCAAAACCAAAAAATTGGACCCCATTGGCTTTCATTGTAGGGTTCTTCAAATTTCCTCCTCCTAGGTTCCACCGAAGATAGAAACTCACATTTGGAGTGACACGAGGGTGAGTAAATGATGCCAAAATTGTCATTTTGGGGGGTGAACTATTCCTTTTCTTGCTTCAAATGCTCTTTTTCGTTGTACAAGTCCAGCTGTTTCCAATGACCTCCTTCACAGCGGTGTACCTGATGAGATGTGGGTACCATTCAATCTGTTTTCTTTCGTTTCCAGGTGGTGATCGACAATTCCTGCCTAAGTGTGGACTTAAAAATCTACCTGACGTTTTCCCCTGTACCAGCGTTTCACCGCGGAGGGCACCTTAGCGTCGAAGCGCGAAGAGAAGAGCTTAACAGAAAGTCATACGTAAGAATATGCTTGCACACGACATGAACATACGCTAGTTGAGTTCCATGAAGCATTACGCCCTCTCAGTCCGTCAATGCCAAATCAGTCATCGCTGGGCGTTCCCGTCTAGCGGGTGGCTGGAGTGATGCAGTCCCCTCGCCGAAGACCTGGACTCCACTGAAGAGTCCTGGTCTTCGGTAAAGCTCTCCGGACTGGCGTCGCCGTCCAGCAGACTCCCGCAGCTGGAGTTCGGGCTCAGCATCTCCTGAAGGAGGTCGTCCCGAGCCAGGGTCGCGTCTTGGATGGCACGAGCAGCGGGGGCTTCGCCGTCCACCATGTCATCCTGGTCGTTGAGGAGCTTGGCCAGGAAGTTGATGTACTTCATGGCCAGGCGGAGGATCTCATTCTTGCTGAGCTTCTTGTCTGGAGGGTGGGTTGGGATGAGCTTCCGCAGATCGGCGAAGGCACCGTTCACGTTCTGCTGCCGCCAGCGCTCACGGGTGTTCGTGAAAATCCGTCGCACGACTTTGGGCTGTGAACCTGCAAAGCAAAGGAAGTATAGTCAGTTTATACTCGTTCGCAATGGTTTGGGGTGTTGAAATCGGCATTTTTTTTAGTTGTTCGTAACAAATCTGCGACGCGGTTGAGTGCTTTAACAGTGGTTTCCTTGTGAACACACCTAAGGTGTTCACTCACTTCTCACTGATAGATTAGCTCTTTATCTCCCCCTATTTAGCCAAGAATTAATTAACCTTTCTATTATCTATGGCATTTTACATTCAATTATTCAAGGCCATTTCTCATCCTAGACAGCTCTGTTGGAACAGGGCTATCAATGCTTCACTTTGCCTGATGCACCAGTGACTTCATATAATTACACTTAGTTAAATGGATTCCCAACCTCTTGAGTTAAGGAATAATTTAAAGCGTTTTTCGAAACGGCGGCGAGGGTAGCGTTACCTTTGATGCTCTTCTATATCGTATAGGAACATATTGTCGCGCATTCGACGTTTTCGTCTCATTAGAATCCTGCTTTTCTGTCTCAGCACTCGCAGCCAAACACATTGACTCATATTTGCATTTTTATAGGCAACTCGCAGCTATCTCTCCAGTGCATACACTAATTATTTTTTCCAGTTGGCAACTGTAACCACTTTTTTTCTCTCTCTCTCACATCCCTGATTACTGTCTTAAATCTTCTTTGTTTCACAAGATTATTTTGTTCTCAGTTTATTTTAAGAAATGCATTTCTGTGCAATGCAGTATGATTTTTAGGGGTGCAAAGATATTGACATTATGGAAATTGTCACTTTAGCTAACTACTATTTTTTTTTTTTTTTTTTTTGCAAGTGCAACTAATGTGACGTTCCTAGCCCAAAAAAATTAAAAAGTGTTAAATTAAAGTGCATGAAAATTTTAAATGATTGATTCATAAATAATCTGTTAGAAAATTAATGATTAATTAAAAAAGTGATGCAAAGTAATTGTACAGAAAATAAGCAAATAAAGACATTGTGAAGTTATCTTGTTATTTTTATCATATTCATTTTGTTTGCATTCTTCCATATTTTTGCAAAATTACAAAATATTTTCTTGTACTAAATCTGGCTTGTTTGGCACATGATGTTGTTTTAAATGGAGAGAATGAGAAAGATGGCAAATCATGAGAATAAAGAGAAAAGCACAGCCAAAGATTGGGTTACCATACTTAGAAAGATCTAAAATGCTCCTACCATCGTTGATTTCAACCTCATAAGGTACAGGTCTGCGTTTCACTCGACTGCTGGGATACATCCCATACTGATCCTCTTCCCCAGCATAACCACTGAGGAGAAAAATGATGTTTCCTAAAATGTTTCTGTTTATCTGCTTCAAATATCATTGAACAAAACAGAAAATAGAATAGAACAGAACAGAAACAGCTTAGAAAAAAAGTGTATATAAAAATAAATTTTAAATTCATTATATTTATCTTTTATATATTCCAACGTAAAATGTATTTAAAAATAAGAAAGCACCTAAATACATTAATAGAAACGAATAGAATAGAAAAGCCTTCGAAAAAAAAGTGTATATAAAAATACATTTTTATTCATTATATGTAGCCTATCTTTTACATATTCCAAGATAAAAAGTCTTAAAAAATGAAAAAGCGCTTAAATTGCACTCAAATAAAGATGTTAGAATGCAATAGACAATGCTTATAAGAAATGCATATAAAAATTAATTTTAATGCATTGTATTACATATTCTATGGTAAAAATGTATTTAAAATAAGAAAGAAATCACTGAAATACTTAAATTATAAAGTAGAATAGAAAAGCTTAGGAAAAGTGTATTAAAATACATTTTAATGCATTGCATTTATCTTTTAACATTACATTGCTGATGGAGAAAACGAAGTGCTTACATATTTGATATAGCCTGGATATAGAATAGAATAAAAGTGGAAAAGAGTACAAGATAGAATGTTTGTTCATAAAACATTTCAATGCAATTATATTTAACATTTTGATGAGGAGAAAACGAAAACTGATTAAAAAAAAGGTGAATCTTTTACCTTTTTATGTATGGTTTATATAATTCTTTATATAATACATTATATGTTTCAGTGTCGTTTAATATACATTTTAATAAGCTAAATAAATGCAAGTAAATGTGGGATCCGATAGCATTATAGTGTAGTCTAACGATCATTTCAGGTATCATAAAATAAATAATATTTACAGATTATTTTAGTGTATTACAGAGAAAATGTTAAATCGATAAATTACGGATTTTCAGATTGCAAATATTAAAATGCACAAAAAGCGGAATACAAATTCATTAGGCTATGTATTTCATAAATGCATCTTAACTTTGCAACAAATATTTAAATGTTAAATGAAATAAAATATGTCCTACCCAGCACGGAGTGTAACAGCAGAAGTTACCTGTTAATAGTGGCGAGCGGTGGGGTCATGTTGCTGTAGAGCATCGCTCGAGCCGGGAGAGGGAAAGCGGGCGGACTCAACTGCACCATTCGAGTGTCGCGCAGCGGCTCTCTGGGAAGCAGCGGCAGAGGAATCGGTGGTCTGCACAGCTCGGTGGTCTGCACCTTATGGCTGATGTCTGCCTTGAGCTCTCTGCCTTTTATATCCGCGCTCCCTCCTCTCCTGGACAGCTCGATCACCGCCACTTCCTTTTTTAGCTCGGTGGCGTGGTGCGCCGTTTCCTTGGCAACGCCATTGAGGACGCCGCGCTCCTCTGGGGGGTGATGCTCTCCCGTCTCCGCCGTCGTGCCTTCCTGTTTCCCGCATGCGTCTCCCTCCTCGGGCGCGGCGTCGCCCTCCGCGCTCGGGCTGAGCGGAAATTGCTCGGATTTCAGTTTTTCCATCATCCTTGAGTGAAAATCCAAAAAAGCGGTTTTCCCAAAAGCTTATAGTGGTATCCAAAGGTAATTGTAATTCCCAACCAATCAATCCAGCGGCTGTTTAGCTTCTCATCGGAGGTCACCTGTGAAAGAACACACCTTTAGGAACATTGATTGAGCGCAATTGCGCTATTACGCGCGGCGCATCCTTTCTGTGCCGAGCGCGGGCGTGACTGGAAACACTGACAGTGTACAGTATTAATACAGCAGCTCTGTGACAACACGTGTCGTGTGTGTCTCACTGAGCCATGCAAAGGCCTGATCAGTTTTAGACGTTTGTTCTTGCGCGGATATGAGAATAAATAATCAAGCGAGATTGCTTAAATGTAACCTTCAAACGACAGTTGGTGCATTTCAGAGTTTTCGATCAAATTTCGTTTACGATAGGTATGTGTGTGGTGGTGTTTTTTAATTTTTTTTGGTCTCGACCTGACCTTGGTCTGTCAATCATCATTCTGCTCATGGTATCTGGAGATAAGCGTGTCATACCGGTGTCTTGGTTGGGAAGAGCTTATCTTCTGCTAACATGTTCTACATTTATAACAGAATTATGACAGGACACATTCAATAACACCTTTATAGATTTGCTTATTAAATCATATTCTTACATTTAAATGATTAACTTTATTATGATGTTGTTGTTGTTGTTATTTTAGTATTATTTTTTATTATTAGCCTACTCGTTACTATAATTAATAGGCTATATGAATATAGGCTAATTTCGTATATTTCAATATAGATTCATATTAACCTATTTATTTTAGAGGTGATGTTACTGTCAATATGGTGTCTTGATATATTTGTATGCGATGTTTATGTCTTTTTTTGTTTTTGTTTTAAATTCAGGAATAGAGCTAAAACGAACAGTTTTACGCGAGTAGTTGCGTCCATTTTTGCAAAAAAATTCTGGTTTTAAATTTAGATATTTAGTTTATATAGTTTTTCTATAGTTGACTGTTTTTTTAATGCCATTTCGTATATATAGGCCTATATTTCTAAGATTGATGCACATTAATATTCGTTTTATGTTGTTTTCATTCTCAGACAATCCAATCTGTCATCTAAGTTCATTTTACTACATGATCATTATTAATAGCCTAGCATATATCATACCCAATTTACACTTTTACATTTACCTCTTTCTGTTTACTCCGTAGCTATATTATAATGTATCTTCTTGTATTTATAATATATGCAAGTGCTTATATTTGCTCAGAGTTGCTTTAAAACAAGCTTTAACAACCAAATATAACGATAATAAACATAAGCTATTTGCACGGTCTCAAAGAGACTAATAATTCGACACGTGAATGTCAACAAACTTGAAAAACAAATAATCCGTGTTTATCATATTTAGTAACAAATAACCCGACCTAAATGTGAATTTTGGTTTTATAGCCTAAATGTGAAATATCGGCTGGGGATCCGTCCATTTATTGATGGAGTTATGATGACTGTTATTTTAAGCACTGAACGGAAAAGAGGGAAATAGCAGGCGGGAGGTTTTGTGTGGAAAATCGAATCGAAATGAATCGAATTTCTTAACTTTAGATTAAACGATCGTGTCTAAAACGCGCGTTAATTATAAAATAAATGGCAAATCGATATCTGCATTCTGCAGGCTTAAAGGCCTATTTGCTCCAAGACCGAATACAACCAAATAAAAATTATATAAATCATTCCTGGCCTCATATTAATCATCTGGTGTCGATAGAAAGCCTAATTATGACCTGCGTTAGTATCAAAGGAGCGCAGAAACACCAATATTCGCCTCTTACCGTCGTCGGGCGGTGGATGTTAGTGTGTGCATGGAGCCATTTTGTGGAGGGTCATCCATGTCTGAGGTTTTAGATGCACTGAAGTGCTGTGTGGAACTGGAAGTGAGGTCTATATAATTCCACATCACGTCCAGCGCGCGCCTCTCAGTATGGGGAGCGGAACACGGGCGCAATGTGGCCAGGCGAGATAAGAGCGCAGTGGCGGCCACTGCGCGGTCGATAAGCCCCTAAACCCATTATTTATGAAATGATTCATTATTATTTAGCTTTTTATCGAGGGCAAATGCGAAGAGAAATATATAGACTTATATTGTGAATGGATATGCATAAAAAATAACTCCGCAGATTGAGGGGGGAAAAACGAATGCGTAATATTGTTGAACTGCTTCAGGGCTCAATCAGAAATTAATTATGCGGCCAAAAGTAACACATTTTCAGTGATATCGGCTGGGGATGTAGGGTTGAAAAGTACCATTAGCGACTGTTTGTTTTACACATTTCAGCGTTTTCGGGCGTTCAGATGAAACTGGAAATCATGTACATAACCCACCCTCGCTGAGTAAAACATGTTAGACAGGTTATAAAGGTAGACAGGCACAAATTGCAAAAGCTAACTGTTGTGAATTCTATTTAATTTCTGACCAATCCAAGAATGCACAAAAATAGGCTAATAGCGATAGCCTATATTAATGATTATTTTAGGGGACGTTGGATTTAATTCTTCAATTTTATTTTGTCTCATTTACCTGTTTGAAGGTGCACATCTTCACAAATTGTATTATAATTAAGGATACACAGTGTGTGTGTACAATATCAGCATTTTTTTAAAATCTAGCAGAATTGGACAATATTGTTAGCAAATGTCTGATATTTGATATTTAGACTCCTTAACATTATAAAATAAATAATTCTTCATTTTTTTTTTACTTCTGTATACGCTTACAGTGTTTTGATGCATTATTGCACTCACAATATGTAAAATTCTAAATTAGAGCTTTGAACACTTTAAATATATATATACAATTTGATATATTATTTAATACATTTTATTTTAGTCTATAGTGATATTTGATCTATCATTATAATATTTTCTGGCTAAGTATTATTTTTTCATACAATGAAAAAACATACAGGCTACAATGTAGAATACTGGCTTTAACAAAGAAATCTTTATGAGCCAAAATGCCAATATTAGTGCATCCTTGATGTTCGATATACGTTATTTAGTAGCCTATATAATGAATAAATTACTGTGACAGTTAATATAGCCTAATAATAGACTATAAAAAACGTCACTTATCTGCTATATTTGAAGCCCAATGTGCGCCTATATTCAGAAACTATTTCAAAAGGAAATATGATAGGCTACAACTACATCATAATTTGGTCACTCATGTTTTTCTCTGCAGTTTCCTGCAAATGTTTGCGTGTCGCCTACTGAAGATGTTTCGATGATGATGAAGATATGAAGCCCATTAGTTCATCATCATCGTTGTCAACACATTTACTCCAATATTAACACAGATAAGCGTAATTGTCAACACTGGAGAGTCAGGTAGCCTATAGAGGCGAAGGCAGACAGTTGATAATATATCTTCATGAATGAATGTATGAAATACACGCAGAATGATATGTGGGAAATCAGCTCCATCATCTGAGAGCCTTTGATCTCGGGCTTTTGTTAGTTCATTGCCACGGATTTTGAGTGATTTGGGAAGGATGCCCTGCGAGACTCGCCAGAATTTGGTGTAAACCTCAAAGGACCACCTTGCGGAGTGCGATAAGACGGTATCAGTGAGCCAACGACCCCGGGTTCATCCATCAGACAGGGATGAGAGCCACTGGGTGTACTAGTGCTGTGTTTGGCAGACACTGCCACCATGACCGCTTCCTCCCATGACAAGCTTTTCCCCATGTTTGCTCAATCCAATATAAATCTGCTCTAAATTTACTCGCATTATTTCCAGGTGTTAATAATAAACACCAAGCCCAAGAACATTAAATTGACCCTTTTCAAGATGCAGGTTTACTCTCTCCTTCTCACGGTGGACTCAAATTGACCCTTCACACTTGAGGTAAGTTCTTCTTGAGTTCTTCAGACTTTTAAATGACTACATGTTCGCAAAGCTACATATCTTAATTTGTACCCGTTTCCACATAAACAGGAAAAAGGTTGTTGTTTAGATTCATGATGATCTCGTCACGGTTCTCGGTCTCAAGGATGAACTGTCGTGTCTGTGAACGCGCTGAAGTCACGAGCAGCTTCCTGCAGGCCTCCCTGACAAACACAGCCGAGTGAGTTATGAGTGTTTGATTGTATTTGTAACACTGCACGAATCACGTCGTTCTGGTATTATTAACTCACTGTAGCCTATGATATGACTTCAGTCAAAACCAACAGCTGGGGGATTTTAAAGTTTTCGTTTCAATCTACACACAGTGTTTTGAAACAAAAAAGTAGCCAAAGGAACGAGATTAGACTACTAAATTAGTCAGAATATAGGCTATAGACACTCTATAGAATACAGGCTATAGACACTCGCGAACCAAAGGTGTCGCCTGTAAAAACAGTGTCGTTAGCTTATATCTGCACATCACAGGTATGCTATAGCCCACAGGAGAAAATACTAATGTATAGTAAATAGGCTATAGTGTTTTTGAACCATAGGCTATGCTAGTAAAGTGTATTAGCCTATACTGTATACGTCACTATTTACAACACTTTGTTAATGAATGCTATAGCATACTGTAACTATAGTGAACTGATAAACTGTAATAAAAACTGTAGTATACTTTAGTTTTTACTACAGTAAACTGTAGTGTATAGCCTAGTAGGCTATAATATAGGCCTACCCTATAGGGTGAAGTCAGCTAAAATGGGACACGTTTTGGTAAATTACTTATAATACCATCAAATGAGATCGAATTATATTCTTATAAATTAGCATGGGTCTCTTAAATATATTTATTTTATTTTTTTAAATGTGAAAAAGTATAAAAGTTTTAAAATTATGAGAGTTAGAGTATCAGCAGGTACCTTCTTGAGCCATGGCACAGCATTCAGGTAAAATGGGCCAGCTGTTCAGTTAAAATGGGCCAATATAAAAAGAGAACAACACAGGTAATTTCAGCTTAAATCATTTTATTTTTAACAGTAAATTGACACTATTGTCTTTAGTGTGCCATAGCAACACCATAAATGTATTTCATTAAATAGAAAGTTGAATGAATATTTCATTAAACAATGCAATTAAAAATGAACTGATCATGTTGTATAGGTGTGTTTCTGTGCATTGGTGTCTTTTGTGTGCATGTATGTGCTTGTATTTTTTTAAAGACTGTTAATATTTTGTATGGATACATATCTACAGTAGTCCTATAAACCTATTTTCACCCTCAATTTCTGTGTAAAAGTGTGTGTGTGTGTGTGTGTGTGCAGCCCATTTTACTGACATCTTCCTTTCTTTCCCTTTCTCTTCTCGTCTCTCTGTTTCTTTTCTTTGCTTGTCCTCCTGCCATACTGTCTGCAATGCAATATTTTTAAAAGACCGTTAAGATTTTGTATGGGTACATATCTAGGCCTATAAACCTATCTAGGCCCCTCAATTTCTGTCTAAAAGTGTGTGTATGCAGCCCATTTTTAGCTGAAAATTGTGGCCCATTTTAGCTTAACCAGCCATTTCTACCTAAAATGAACTTTTTCACAACAATCTAAGTTTCTTTTATAAATTAAACTTTTTTATTTGAAAGAGCATGTCAAAGCATTGTTCATAAACCTTTGCTTTGTTGGTAAGCTTACTTATAATTGCTTTAGTACCCTTATTAGTGATGAATGAAATTTACAGGCTCAATTACCTTACAATTTCTCTGACAAGCTTCATGTAACACTCTGCCCTGCCCGCCTTACAAAACTCAGACCAATAACAATTATTGTTACATGTCAACAAGTGTTGAAGCAACAATGCAAGATCAGTTATTGTGATTTTCTGTAAAAATTTCAAGAGATATGATGCTACAACCTTATTTGGCCCATTCTAGCTGACTTCACCCTAGTTGTAGAAAACTTAGGAAAACTTTGTAGGATAAAGTAATTTGTTTATAGTTGTTATATTACCACAGCAACAATAGAATTACCACAACAAATTAATTCAAGTAGGCCTACTTTATTATATAGTATGGTTCAAAAACACTATAGTATTTACTATAAATTACTATAACCTAGTATTTTTTCATGTGGGAGGCTATAGCTCAAGAAAACGTGTTTGTCTTCTGGTCAGTAAAATGTGCAAGGGAAACAAAAATATATTTGGGTTTGTGTGAGACAAACGTCCTACCGATTTGGTGCAGAAGATTACTGCCATCAAAACTGAAGATCATTGCAGTATGCATTACTAGACACAGTCCAGATGAAAATAAAGGGGGAAAGCATAGGCTACAAAAGCATTTGCTGTTCAGTAGCCTAGTCTATTAATGAGATTTAGCCTAACAGAAAAGAACAGATTAAATAGCCTAAAATTAATAGGCTTAAAATTGGGTACAAATAAACAAACAACAACAAAAAAAAATCTGATACTTGTTTTATTTAGTCATTCATTTGTTTTTATGAATGTTCGCAACAAAACTCAAAATAGGCAAAAGTTTGACAAAAGTAATAGGCTAACTTGTAGTTCAGTTGGCTAAGTGAATTGGATAAATTCAGTAAGTGCTCTAAGTGAATTAAGTGTTTTTGGTTCACTGAAAAGAAAGGCCGACTCAAAAGAGTCATTCGTTTGGGAATCGAGCTGGGGTTTTTTCTCTGCATGTTTTTGATTCGGTAAAATTAACTGTCTCAAATTGATACCATTGGTTTTTCATTTTGGCTTTGATTCACTATAAGAACCGGCTCATAAGAATCATTCGTTAAGGAATCGGACTACCACTAGTCGCACTGTAGGCCTAATGTTTTTTGACTCACTGAAAAGAACCTGCTCATAAGAGTCTTTTGTTCATTTGTTCGGACGGACTACCAGTGGTCCCGCGGGTTTTATTCACTATAAAGAACCGGCTCAGAGTAGGCTAGTTCATTCCAAACGAACAAAAACAGGACAAGTTTTTACCAAACTGGGGACAAACTGAGAGAAAATTAGAGGAACATTTATAATGGTGATTACGCCCTCTAATGGCGTAATTTGGTATTGGCAGAATCTCAATGTAGCATCGCCCTCTTATGGTTAGACACTGCATGACATATTACACTCATAATTTACTGTTCATGCTATGTGAAATCAATAAAGTACTGAAGTTATGCTCATGCAACAGGATATTCTTTTGAAATGGAAAATATTTACAATTAGCCCACGATTTGTTGATACAAATGAAAAAAGTGAATAAAATGGGAAAATAATTAAGGGAGAGGTTAAGGAAGTTGTCTTACAGCAATGTATATTTTCTACATTATACAGCTCGTAGCTTATATTCCTAATATAGCTTTATTATTATATAGCACTTTAGAATATTTTAGCAGTGGTGACATCTCAGTTGTATAAATAAGGCTTTGTGTGCTATTCCTGACAATAGTGTAATACCTAATAACATTATAATACCATATAGAAATGAAAACCAAGGTTTTAGCTCATTCTGTACAAAAAAATAAATGAATAAATAAATAATAAAAAAAACTTCAATAATTCAAAACAAATTAATTAAAATCAAACATGGAATATTATGTGGGATGATAATCACAATTAAGTCCATTTTATGTTAAATCAGTTGTAGTCTGTGTTTATATAATTTGTGATCAATAATTTACTGCATATTTTGTTTTGTCTTGCAGGTACCTAAAATGCCCACTAGATCGAGCTATTCACTAAGCTCCTCCTGCATTTGTGTCCCGTCTTCAGTCCGTATAAGGTCATGCAGTTTGTCTTCACTGAAGAGAGGAGCTTTATGGAAAGTTGTTTTCACAAGGAAGACATTCTTTCCACTTAAACCAGGTCACGCCACCCCTCCCCTCCTGACATATTTGCCTTGTGCAACCTACATGTAGGATTATAGACAAAGTAAGCCTATTGATCTTCATATTAGACATACATTAAGTCTAACTATAGACAGATTTTCATAGTTTAGCAACATTGGCAAACCCTGCTTGATTTTTGTATAACACAGACGAAACCTGAGGAAATGACAGTTATATAATCTATATCCGGTTATTTCCAGTACTCTAAACAGTGTTCCTTTTGTATCTCCAAAGGTTTTTGCACCAAAGGGCAGCTGCTGAATCTCTCGTTACAGAGTAGTGTCTGACATGGACTTTGATGTTGTTACTGTAAACCGTACTACAGTAACCCCCAGCTCGCTCAGTGTAAGTGACACAGCGTCATCGAGTGAGAGTGGCGAAGAAATTAGGTCATGAATAAACAGAAGTGAAAGGGGTCAGTGTGCTGTTTTCTCATCAGGACCTACTACAGAGTATTTTTTCAACGCCTCGCTTGGCAAGACATTGAGGGTGTGATCCTAAAGTTGAGGGTAGAATTGCTTGATTCACAGCTGTAATTTACAACATCAGCATAACTTACATAAAAGTACTATGGTAGAAGCAGTAATGGTATCAGATAATAGTATTGAATGAGTACCATATTCATACACTGATATTTAAATCCCTTACAAAAAAGTAAAGACTGTACTATGGTAAAATTATGGTAAACCATGTTAATTATATTTATGTATTATGGTATTTATATGATACTCCAAGAATAACACTCTATTTACATTATATAGTTAGTTTACTTCAGTAAAGTCAATTCAGAAAATACCATGGTATTATCATGGTACCATGTCCAAAAAAAAACATGGCATTATCATGATAAATGTGCATTACATTTGAAAAAAAAAACTTTTTTTTTTTTTTTTTTTGGACATGGTAGCCTACTAGAATGGATTTTGAACGTGTACAATGGTAGCACCATGGTATTCCTGGAAGTACCATACAAAAGCCATGGTACATAAATTTCAATACCATCACATATTTCAATGTACCATAGTATTACAATCACTGTGCCGCCACAGTACACTTTTATAATGGTACTATAGTGCCTTGTCCATTAAAACTACAGTATTACCATGGTACAAGTCCAAAACAATATCATCATATCCATAAATCTACAGTTTTACCATGGTAAATGTTTAAAAAGAAGGTGGCATTTTCATGGTAAATGTGCACTACACTTGAAAAATTTTGACTTTTTTGGACATGGTACTAAAATGGCTTTTTGGACATGTACCATGGTAGCACCATGGTATTTTTGGAAGTACCATGCAAAAACCATGGTACATAGATTTCAGTACCATCATATATTTCAGGTTTACTGTGGTAAATGTAAAAAAGAAGGTATTACCGTGGTACCAAAAAAAAAAACCATGTCTAAAAAACATAAAATCAGCATGATAAAGGTTCGGGAAAAAAATGTAGTAGTACCATGGTACTTATGTCATGTGAAATACACAATCGCAGGTTTGGTTTGTAGGAATTTCTCCTTGCGACTGGAGAAACCCTATACCTGCTTACGTTAAACATGTCATACTGTGCATGCTTCGCATTCCAGGTGGGTCATTATGGATCATAATTGTGTTGTGGGGGTTTGAGTGTAGGAGGAAAATAGCAAAGGATGAGATCATAAGCGAGAGGAGTGTGTGTCGTGGCTACAGATGTGCGCTATCGCGCTCTCTCTGGCTCTTATCTCTGCAGGTTGAGAGAGTGATTCATACATCAGCTCGGCGGGCGGCTCGGTCTGCTGTTTCTCAGCTCTATAAATACACAGCCCACGCTAAATTTGATGCCGTGGGGGCGCTGCTGTCAAAGTAGAATTACCTCACAAGCGTGTGCATGTGGGTCTTTCACCTTTCCACGTCAAGCTCTGAATCACCAGCCAGGTCACAGCGTTCTTTTTTTATCACTGCACATCCTGGTGCATTTTCTTGGAGCGGACTGAATCGGGTCTATTTTAAAACACAAGGTTGACTGGCTCTGCATGGGGGAGGCGGATGTGTCACATTGCTTTATGTTCATAGATGATCTGCCATATTAGCATACCTGCACCCAGACAGCCTCTGATTATGTTTTGGCTGGAGGCGTGATGAAATCACGTGTGTTGGCAAATGTATGTCTGAGCGTTCGCATCTCAGGTGTTGAACCCTGACCTCCGGGGGGTCCTTGGGCTCCTGGTCATGGTGAAATTAAGGGACTGTCTGGTAGGGGGGGTCTGTCTGGGGAGAGATTGATTTGAAGTGATGCTGTTTTGACTGCCATGTAGTTAGCCTGGGGGGAGTGGTTTTTGGACACACTTATAATGAGGGACATGTCTTCTACCTGGCAGACATGCTAATGCAGCTCACGTTAGGTATCATTACCATAAGAGGAACAAAAGAAAAGGGAGCTGTTGTCATCGACCACACATTTTTTCTTTGGCACACAACATTCATGACATCATTGGCAATTTCTTGAAAACAGATACATTTTTAAACCATTACATCGGGTCCAGAATCTTTATTGTTTTATGAAGCTCTATTGGTAGAGCGTGTTCCAAACGGTGCTGGAGTCATGGTTTCGATTCCCAGAGAAGGTGCTGTCATAAAATATGTACACTGAAGTTGCTTAAAGTGTCTAGAAATGAACGTTTCTTGTTTTTTTTCCATTCCTGATTCTGGTGACATTTGACGTTCAATCTCCTCCAGAGGTGTGCCTGTACTAAGCTATCACGTTCAGACAAAGCATTCTGGGCAGTGCTAGGTGTAAAGAGATTATATACCGTATGTGTTTTATCCTCATTGTAAATGCGACTGGCTTTGAACAATAAGGCAGCTTTGCTGGCAGGAGGTTGGACCCCTTTGCCCCCGGGGTGTATGTGGGGGTTGGGAAAAGCTGTTGGAAGTATAAAAAAACCCTGAAGAGGTGGCGGTGGAAGGGGGGCCAACCATGCTGTTTGTGTATTGTGTGGTGACGGAGGTGGTGTGTGACATGAAGGGTTAAAAAAGGAGTCCTAGAAGGCGTACGAGGGGAGTGGGGGTTGCTGAAGAACCTTTGGCTGGAATGTGTTTACCTCACACGCCCTGCCCCCACTCATCAGTGACCCCCGTCACAGTTCCCAGGATGGGGTCCTGATTTGGGGGATGTGCCCCCTTTGTCTTGAGGTTTTGTCGCTCTCATTACCATTTGACTCCTTGAGGGGTTTTGCAGCGAATGGAGTTAAAGTTTGGTTCCCCCTAAACAAGCTGTCCACGACATTCCCAACCAATCAGTCCATGCGGAAAAACAAATGGCATCCGAGGACATTCGTCTGTGGCTAATTGACGCAAATTTCACACATTTATGATTTTTTTGCCCCTCCTCTATAGGATTCTGACATCCGTTGAGATGTGTCATTAGCTTGAGTCACATCTCCGATGCACCCGCGTGACTCCTCAGTTGCCTCTTGGGATGAATTTACCAACTCTGTCTCCTACTTTTTCCCCTCAGAGAGGAAGTGCAGTCGGTGGGCTAATATCTGGTGTACCTCAGGGCTCACTGCTAACCCTCAGAGTAATTGAAATAATAACGCACGCTGCCTGGAGCACCCGGAGTGATTACACTGTTTGGGTTGCTAATTCCACTTTCCCCTGCATGCAACTACAAACACGGTAATGCATCGGCCCGCCTCAGTACTCTTGTTTGTTGTTGTTTCGCAGCTTGACGACTGCACCCCCAGGGAGCGTGTGGTGTTCTTGTCTGCTAAATACCTCCAAATGACCACAACGGTTCAATGGCTCCTTTCTGGAGAAGGGATAAATCCTTGCTGAGAAAAGTTGCTCGCTAAAAGAAACTATTGTAAAATGCTATTAAAAAATGTTAATGACATCATAGCATGTTTTGCTTACTTTATTAGAAAGAGGACTTACACATTTCTTTGTCAGTCTTAAGTTTGTTGTAGTTTAACATCTAGTTGCATGTAGCTTTAAAAGTTCTAGTAAGCTATCAAATAACACTAGTTTATGAATTAAATCACTGTTGTGATGTAAAAGTACTTAACACTGATTATGTTTACTCATAGTAGTGTCAAACAGATACTTTTAGCTAGTTGCTCCAGAACATCACTCTAATATTACAACATGTTTTGCTAACTTTTATCACTATCAATCAGTGCGACATCAATAATTATTGGTGCTGAATATTTATTTCAAATAGTATGCAACAAACAGAAAGTGAAAAGTTTTAGTAGCATTGCTACATTTAGCTAGTTACTCCTCAACATTTCTCTTATACTACCTTTTGCTAATATTTTTGCAAGACAACTTGCAAATTTGCTGAATTCAGCCAAGCTATATAAACACAAATCTAGTTTTTTTTTCAAGCCTATCTGAATTGCAAGCTTTAAAATTTGTTATAGTTAGATATTGAGTACTGCTAGTATATCTTACAATATGTTTTGATTATATTTTAGAAAGACAAGAAGCTAATTACTTTTGTCAGTCTTAAAAAAGTTTGTCGCAGCTGAATTCAACCTAGCTATATAAACGCAAATCTAGTTTTCAACCCTATCTGCATAGTTAGCTTTTAAAGTAGTTATATTTACCTATCAAGTACCGTTAGTTTATACTACAATGTTTTGTTAACATTTTTAGAAAGATGAGCTGCTAAATCTTGAAAAAATTTGTAAAAAAAAGAAAAAGGTAATTGTGACTTTTTAATCTCACAATTCTGATTTTTTTTTCTCAGAATTGCGTGATACAAACTCAAAATTCTGACTTCTTTCTCAGAATTTTGAGATATAAACTCGCAATTGCAAGTAATAATGTCAGAATTGCATCATATAAACTCGCAATTGCAAGTTAAAAAGTCAGAATTGCAAGATAAAAAGTCGCAATTACCTTTTTTTATTTTTCATTCAATGGAGGAAACAGGCTTCCATAACCTAACTATATAAACACAAATCTAGTTCTTTCAGCCCCATCTGACAAGGTAGTCTACCAAATATAGTTTCTGCTAGTTTTGCTAGTTTTTTCCGCTAGTTTCTGCAATGGTTATGAAGTGAATGTTTATTAGCTATTTGTGAAAAACCTGTAAGAAGAGTACTGGACAAAAGTAGTGAAACTTGTGGTGAGACCTAAACAATCACTTGACGATTATGACATGAGTTGCTACTGACGGGGCGGTAGAAGGGCGGCGCCCACGTTACAGGTCACACCACATGACCGTAAAGTGAGCTCACCTCACACAATTGTGTGTTTTTTGCTCGTTCAACCAGTTTAGAGTGTGACACCACAGGAACACACCTTTGCCTCAGGCTCTGATCGTCTCTACATCCAGTCAACAAACTTGTCCTTTCTCTCTCAATCTGCTTTGTTTTGAAGGTTGTGGAGGAGTGGCAACTGTTTTGACGTTAGATTACAGACTTGGTAACATATTTTATTGATAGCAAGTAGTGGGAGGGGAGCTATTATGTAATTGCTAATGTTGATAGTCGGTAAGGTTTGTGTTTCTACTGCATGTCTGGGAGACATGCATCAATTATGAGGTGTGTAATTCAGGGGTCCGGATCGCTGTCGTGCCTCTGGCTAGAACCCATGCGACACACGCTTGTGACGCACAGCAGTGACATTAAAACATCCTTGCTCTATCATCCTAATGCTGTTTCTTTCTCTCCGCTCTGTTTACAAAAATAGCAACCGCCATACAGGGCCAGCAGCTCTGCACACACACACGCTGAAACTGAATGAAGCAAAAAAAACACATTCAGCTGTTCGGCAAACTGGGCAGCGAGAGGCTGAGGGAGGTTTTGTGTCACTCCCTTCCAAACATCGCCCCACTTCTGTCCCGGTTATGTAATTTCAAGGGTAATAAAATGGGACAGAGTGTCCTTGCTGCTCTGGACTTATGAACAAACAGATTAGAGGGGTGAGGGAGAGAGAAAGAGGAAGAAAGTATTATCTGTCTATCTATCTATATATATATCTATCTATCTATCTATCATCTATCTCACACTCACAGTCTGCCGCTGTTCTGGACAGATCAAATTAAATCTGTCTCTGTCTATGTAGATATATAAAAGGGAGTGAAGAGTAGAAGAAAGAAAAACAAAAGTGTGAATATGTGGGAAAGAAGAGAGAAAGAGAGGTGGGTGTATGTAAGGGGCCTGCAAAGAGGAAAAAAGAACTGTGTGTGTTTGGATGATGAATGGGCGGCAGTGTTCGCAGGAAGTGCATGATTACACACAGACGTGATGGTAGAAGCACCAATACAAAGACACAGACAGGACAGCCATGGGAACAAACGCTAAAGCTCTATTACAAAACCTAGTGAGCTCACTATCTAGATTGCATCATAGACATTGTAGGCGCACTTTTGATTCTAAGGCTGTTTCAATTGATAGGCATTATGCTGCCTTTTCAGGTACTTCGTTTTGGCTCATTTTATTACATGCATGCATGCATCTATCTATCTGTCTGTCTTAGAATCCATCTCTCTCTCACACACACACACACACACACACACACACACACACACACACACACATATGTGCACACTCTCACAGTCTGCTACTGTTCTGGACAGATCAAATTAAATCTGACACCCAAACACCCAAGGATGTTTTTCATACATACAGTAGCACTGCCCCTCCTCCACGCCACACAAAGTCACAAACAAAAACATTCGTTTCCAACACCCTCACCCTTCTCACGCACGCGTGCGTGGATGCATCCACAAACAAACAAACGAATACACACTTCGGCCAGATTTGCAGCTGATGTCAAACAAGGCCAGCAGACCCTCCCCCCCAACAACAGCCCCCACAACAGATTCACTGAAGTCATGCTGGGACAGCATCTGCCGTCACCAATACCTCCACCCCCCGTTCCTTCAAAATCTCCCCTTCTGCTCCGACATCCCCCTCCACCACCTTTTGTTTCCGCTCCACACACATACACACACACAAGGTATCTGGCCTTTTTATTGCCCAATTTGTCCCCTATACAAACTGTCAGTCCATTTCGAAACATAGTTATTAGCCATATGCCACTGCATACCCTTACAGTACATACTTTGTGGTTACCATTGTACGTGACGTGTTAGATAGTAATACCATGGTACTTTTTTATATACCATGATATTTAGCCAAAAAAGCACTGTGGTGATAACACGGTACAGTAATGGTGTCAGATGATTGATATATAACATTGTACTAGAATGCTTCAAATATTAATTGACTATGGTATTTGCAGTACCATAGTACATATCCAAAAACATGGGATTATAATGGTGCCATGTGCAATACGTCATGTTAATACTATAGTATCATTTTTTAATGACAAATAAAGTATTATGGAAAAAGTGTCATAGTACTACTGTTGTGCTTTAGATATGTACCATTTACCATGGTAAGTCCCATGTAAATACCATGTTAAATGGTACATGTCCAAAATACTATAGTATCAAGATATGGTATCCTTTGGAATGACTCATGTGCTATGGTACCACTATGGTATTTTGGACATTTACCATTTGCAGTACCATGGTATTTTGTAAGTACCATGTGCTACTATATAAAAACCATGTTATATGAATTTAAGTACCATTGTATATTTCAAAGTATCATAGTATTACCATCTGATACTATCACAATACCATGGTACAGTGTGCTACCATGCCTAAAACTCTGTGGTAATACCATGGTATCTTTCAAAATATCATGGAAACACTATGGAGTGTAATTTTGATTATTCAAAGAATACTATGGTATTGCTATCATGACAGTGTCCGAAAACCATAGCACATTATCAAAATAACATAGCTATGTATATCAAGATAACAAAAACCATGTTAGTACCATGGTACTTTTTTGTGAGTCATTTAAAAGATACTATAACATTGTTGTGATGTATTTACTTCAAAGAATACCTTGGTATTACTATAGTACCATGCCCAAAACATAGCAATAACATGGTCATTTTTAAGTGTATGTTATCACATGTCAATCACACGTCTTTTCCGCTGCACTCAGCAACTGTTCTTTGTTCCTGGCCTGGTACATATCTCTATTTTTAAAGCGACACCTTCCCATCAGCCCCAATGAGTGGCCCAAGATTTCCTAATTGTGATCAACTTTCAGCCTGAGCTCTTGCTGGAAGGTTCTGCTCTCTGGCTTAGTTTGGGTCTTGCGTGTAAAATCCGCTAGTCTCCTTAGGCATCTGTTGACTTGGCATGTAGCAGGAAATCGCAGCGAGCAGAGACATGTAGCCGTAATCTGCTGGCCTCCTGCAGGTCACTAGAGCAGGAGGCTAATGGACAGGATTGTGTGACCCGCTGGACTGTCAAGCACTGTGGGAAACACGTTAAGAGGGGTTAAAGTCACTGTTGGCTTTAACCTGTATGTCATACATCAGTGCTGTAGTGTTTTGGACACATATGTTCACTTTTGTTCAAGCGTAAATGCGATGGACACATGAGACACACACGAGAAATGACAATATCTCCTCAACGGTTCTTTGATAGTTTGGTTTGGGTAGTTAAAAGGGCGGCGCTTGCTCTGAGCAGGTGTCAAATGAGATAAGAACATTTTAGTCTATGACAAAAGATAGAGACAACATGTTCTTTCTAATGTACATTTTTATAAGATAATTTGACCCCAAAATATATAAGATATTTTGTATCAGATGTATAGATGACCAAATCCTTTATTTTTGGGTAAACTACCCATTTAAAAGGGTTCCTTAGTGGTTCTTTGCATGACCTTAGGTTCACCTGAGACATCCTCAGTATTTTTTATCATATAGGGTTCTTGGTAGGGGTGGGCAATTAACCCGTAGAAATTTTGGACTATCGTCTCTATCGCAGTTATGCGCTCACGTGATGATGCTGTGCTGCATGGTCATGAAAACTTATCGTTTGCACACATTTTTAAGCATTGCGGTTTAAAACCAATTGATTTTAAGCCATTGAAATGCAATCAGAAGTGAAAGAGAACTCATTTCGCTGTATGCACGCACTGTCTGAGAGATTGTTTCTGAGCGCTGTCAGAGAGGCATGTGCACGTGAAGACGGTGCTCATAGAGTGCGAAAGTATTGAACGGAGGTATTTTTGCCACTTTATAGGTTTTGAATGGTTAAATATACACACTTGTATGTGTCAAAATGCTCATCTTTGCAAGTATCCTCATAAACACAGTAATTTAGGTCTTAAGTGAAAGCAAACAGCTGAGAAAGAAAACACAGGTGTAACAGTATATTGGATCCCGAAAGCTCTTAAAGTGACTGCAGTCTAATATTCCTGCTGTCTGTCAAAAATGTTGTTATCATAAAGACCTTATTTAAAGCAAAAATAACTATATCATGATATATGTCATTACTGTGAAATAAAATGTCTCATATCGTGATATAAGATTTTGGTCATATCGCCCACCCTTAGTTCTTGGGTTGAATTATATGGTTCTTTGGAGAGCAATTGTTCTTTTTGTTACATTGCAGGCTCTTCGGATCATTGTTTTGGTTTTGAGTTCCTTAAAAGCACTAGAAATATATTTTTTAAGCAGTGGAAAACTTTTCTTCCATGGTTTTTGTCTGTAAAACCCTTTTGCTACTAATCTAACCTTTTTTCACAAAAAGATCACATTGAATCATGTTTGCCAAGTCAGAAGCAAAAACTGTCTGCTCCCGAATGTTTGGAGTTTCCTCAGCAGCAGGCCAGAGAGAGAAAAAGGTGTTCTTTATATTCTCACTGTTTCCATACGGCATATGGTCTTATAATAGGTGGAGCCGCTCGCTGCCTGACCGGAGATCACTTTACTGTATTGTTGCTAAGCACTACAGCACAATGTTTTCTTTGTTTTGACAAAGAGTACTGATAGTTTAAAGAACTTGCCCCAAAAAGTGTTGACCAAATTTCCACCAACAACCAAAGTTTTGTAGTGAGGGACATGATTAGCACAGTTGTTATTCATAAAATTTAGATAGGTATGTTTTCATTTAGTAAATGGATGAATGGAATGAATTACTGTAAAACTATGCATAGTGTTCTAGCGAGCACCGTTGTGCTTATTGTTGTGGCAGCTGCTGTTGGTTACTAAGCCACTTTGACTCTCCAGCATGAAGCTTGTTTTGTCTCCCTAGTAACATTTGCCACACAAAAACACTTACTGTTACGTCAAAACTCAAAAAACAAGTGGTTCCGACCTTGATTTTTGGACTCATTTAGATATAGAGGATTCTGTGACGCCATTACAGCCTGAAGGCAAAGTTCTCAGCAAGGAATATTTACGATAATTATTACTTTTAACGATGAATGGATCTGTAGACGTAAGATTTAATAACTGACAAACTAGAACGATTACCTTGGCTTCATATCACATTTGGATGTGTCATTTTTAGTGGACTTTTGTGTGAGTGAGTCATTATGAGCAAATAAAAAGTCCTCTGAAGGAACTTTCCCCCAGCCTCTAAACTGAACTTTGATCATTTCAAGGAACTAACAGAGTGAGAAAACTACAGAGGTATTTTTGACCATGCAAAATTAAATATACTTCCTCTTTTTTGACACAAATTCAGTAGTCAGGAATTATAAAGAGCTTTTAAAGCATTTAAACATTTTATTGGTACAAACCTTCTGTAGTAACAGTTAACCAACTTCCAACTTTCTGATTTGTACTAAACCCCAACCCTACGTATGGAATGTCCTAAATCAGGGGTGTCAAACTCATTTTCACTGAGGGCCACTTCAACATTATGGCTGCCATCTAAGGGCCGGTTATAACTGTAAGACTGTACAAACGTTACCACTCCTTAACATATTGTTAAATAACTGTCTCTTTATTTTATTATTAGCTACTTATTTAAGTTACAAATATTGTATATGCATTTGCATAGATGTAAAAATATGTTATTACTCTGTGTTATTTTAACAAATACTTTTCATTTATCAGGTTAAGAAATCCACATTACTCCGTAAATCAAAGTAAATAACAAAGACAAATGTCATCAAACACAAGTCATTACATAAACTTTGTTAAAAACGTTTTTGTTACATTTTTGGTACAATAAATAATTGTGCGCTGCTAAAAACGTGTGACAGATATGGCATTTAAGATAAAAACAAATGAGCTCGGTCTCATGAAAATGCATATCAATAGCACGATTTTCTGTTTCTATTTGGCGTGCGATTTATATGCAGAAATTGACTTTGGCGTGCATATGATACGCAATCAATGCTTAAAGTAGAAACAAAGAAGTGGCCATACTCAACCCCACTCCCCCACCCAAAAATAAATAAATAAATACAAACTAAAGTACTAAAAAAGTACTTTTTAATTTTCATAATTCACAATGAATGTATATAGTGCCATAATAAATAAATAAATTAAATTAATAATTGTTTGCAATTCAATTCACATTTATTTGTATAGCGCTTTACATGATACACTGTTGCAAAGCAGCTTCACAAAAGAATTAACATTTCAACATTACATTGAGTAGTTTACAGCATAAGTCAAACTGTGATACCAAACAGGTACACAGGGGGACGCTAAAAGACCACTAAAAGAGCTACCTAGACCTGACTGTTCCAGAATTACTAAACCACTGACTACTGCATATTCTAAAACACCTTCAGCCAGCATCCAGTATAAAACATTCGTGCTTTTAAGCCAAATGCTGAAGGTATTTTATTTTTTTTTTTACTGACATCTGTACGTGAGAGTAGCCTACTGTTATCTCCGTCATCTCTGATATAATCGGCTGTTTTCTCTGCATTAGAGCGGTTTTGAACTAACTGTTTGAATGCATTCACTTTCTGGATCCTTAGACATTCCAGGAGTTTACAAGCTGATCTGATCGCAAAAAAACTGCTTCTTTTCATTTTTATGTTTTTTTTTTTTCGTTAAAATTTACTGATTCAAATTATTTTACTACTCTGCACTAGGGTGACCACCTGGCTATAGATCTGTTTCAGGACAGTAGATGTGATTTTGCCGGACAATGCCGGACACGTGTGAGACAGATAGGTAAATTTATACTGTTATGCTGTGTAAATACTGATTTACATTCGTTGGCATATGCGCCAATTTATGTTTCTGCCGGTGCATGCCCACACTTATGGCAACATTAAATTCAGGAGAGAAGATCATTTTTGAGCGCACACATGTAATGTCTGACCGATAGAGAGCGCGTCCGTTTTCTATGAGAGTGAATGAATGGGAATCCACCTGATCCACCATTTGATGCGCTCTTGCAGGCTATAATGCGCTCTGGACATTTGTCATTAAAATAACTCTGCAGAAAAAGGAGAAGAAAGTCGTGTCTGAAAGCTTCCATTGATTTTTTTTAATTCGTTAAATGAATGGAGAATATCGTGTTTTTCCGTCGGTGGTGTTCGAGCACATGAGGTCCGCTTTATTCCTTTGAGCCGTCCACGCAGTCATCATCAATGGAAAAACCATCGCGTATCATATGCACACCAAAGTCAATTTCTGCTTATAAGTAGAAGGCCAAATAGAAACAGAAACGTGTGGTATTGATACGCACTTTCATAATGTACGATATAAAGTAGCAAGGTTTTTTTATTTTATTTTTTTATAAGATAATCATATGCTCTCGCGGGCCACATAAAATGATGTGGCGGGCCGGAATAGGCCCGCGGGCCTTGAGTTTGACACCCCTGTCCTAAATGGTCAATAAAGGTAAATGCAACTGTATATCTCACAAATGTGACTGTGTTTCTCACAGCTGTGAAAATATCTTGTAACTGTGAATTTATATCTCATAATATGACATTATTTCTTATTTACTTTATCTAAAGTATCTTTATATTTTTTACTCTCAGGCTTGCATAGTTTAAAACCTCAGCACATAGTTTTAAACTTGCACCTTAGCAACCACATAGCAACACCCTAGCAACTGCACATTAGCGACTCCATAGTAACAGCCTAGCAACATACTACAACCATTCAGAACACATTAGTACCTGCATAGCTACATCCTGTCAACAACCCAGAACACCCTTGCAACTGTTTAGCAACCAGTTAGAATCATTGAGAACAGCCTAACAATGACATAGTAACATCCTGGCAACTGCACTTTAGCAAATACAATGTAACATGGTAAAACTACACAGAGTGCCTGAGGAACTGCATAGCAGCACCCTGGCAACCACCCAGAACACCTTAGCAACTGCTTAGCAGCATGTTTGAATGTTAGAATCATTCAGAACACCCTAGCAATGACATAGCAACTGCATAGCAATATGTCAAAACCACTCAGGACACCTTAACAACGGCATAGCAATGTTCTGGCAACCACCTAGAACACTCTAGCAAATGCTTTGCAACACATTTTAATGTTGGAATCATTAAGAACACCCTAGCAACAATATAGCAACACACTAACAACTGCACCTTAGCAACTCCATAGCAAGTAACACTACAATCACTCAGACCACATTTGTAACAGCCTAGCAACATTCTGCAACAACCCTGAACCCCATTGCAACTGCATAGCAACAAGTTAGAATCATTGAGAACGTCCTAACAATGACATAGCAACACCCTAGCGACTGCAAAATAACATGCTAAAACCACACAGAATACCTTAGCAACTGCATAGCAGTGCCTTGGCAACCACCCAGAACACCCTAGCAATGATATAGCAACACCCTAGAAACTGCACCTTAGTGACTCCATAGCAACAGCCTAACAATGAACTACAGCCACTCAGAACACATTAGTAACTGCATAGCAACAGCCTGGCAACAACCCAGAACACCTTAGCAACATGTTAGAATGTTGGAATCATTAAGCAACAACATATCGACACCCTAGCAACTGCACCTTAACAACCACATGCTAAAACCACACAGAATACCTTAGCAAATGCATAGCAGTGCCTTGGCAACCACTCAGAACACCCAAGGAACTGTTTAGTAACATGTTAGAATCAATAAGAATACCTTAGCTATGACATAGCAATACCCCAACAACTGCAACATGCCAAAACCACTCAGGACACCATAGCAACTGCATAGCAACATCTTGGCAACCACCCAGAATAAGGAAAGCAAGTTGTATTTGGGCAACAAAGAAGTTGTTTTGATAAAGTGAAAAATCTAGTTACAAGAACAGTGATCACTAGTGTGTGTAAAGTGCCTGACTAACACAAAATTTCTCACTCTTTTCAGATCTATCTACGCCATGGCTCCTGTTGGAACACATGACCCTCCTGTAGCAACAAAACATGAGAAAGGTACTCTAGCCTTTTTTTCTCTTAGCGACCATCTGTCTACTTTAATTGCCCAAGCTTCCTTTGCTCTCAACATGCCCCGGCTTGTAGCGTTTGAGGAGACACCTAAACGCTCACACACAAGAGGCCTGTTGTCATTGCAGAAGCCTCACAGACTGTTTGCTATCAGTTGAGTGGAGTCTATAAAGCTTTCGGAACTGTAATTAAACGCGACCCCACGCCCAACAGGAAACATACATCAACGTGACGTATTGCGCGTGTAGTATGTCTCTGGTCTTCTGGCCTGGTCCAACAAGGTGGACCCTCCTCCCCAACCACAACGACACCCCTTTCCTTCACCATCCCAGGCTGCTCCTGTTTCAGGAAGCCCGGCCCTGTCACTGATCCCATGCTGGCATTTTTCCCAGGATATACCCCTCCCCCGATCCCATTTTCCCTCCAATCCTCAGTACCCTCCCCCACCCAAACCCTTTTCCCCTCCTGTCCTCTGCCAGTTTCCCAAGATAAACAAAGACTTCAGTTTGTCTGGGCTCCGGCAGGGGTCAAACGGAATGAATAGCGGGGCCACGGCGAAGGCTCTTTCTCTCTCCCCTCCTTGAAAAGATCACTGCCGAATTGTCTTTGTGATTGTGCTCTTGTGGGGGGGGAGGGCTTTGAGTCATTGTAGACCAGTTTCAAAGTTCTAACTGCTCTGCGGTTACGACTTTTAGTTCCCTGTTTGGTTTTATTGCACACTAGAGCTGGAGTTTCCCTGTTTATTTTTGCAGTCTCACATAAACAACCTAATCTGAGCTAATCCGTGTTACGTGATGCTGTATTTTGGCATCACTTGCCAACCGACCTCAATAAAGAAAATACTATATGTACAAATTTTGTATCTATTTTCTTCGCTACACTCTTAAAAATAAAGGTGCTTTGTTGGCATCTATGAACCGTTAAATTCTATGAACCTTTCATTGCACAAAATGTTCTTTATAGTGGAAAAAGGTTCTTTAGATTTGATGTTCTTCATGGTTCTTCTAAGAACTGTTCAGCAAAAGTTTCCAAAATGGCTCTACAGCCAAATGTCTCTTTGGAAAGATTGAAAATGGACAATAGACTTTTTTGCCTGCAAAATTTTGACCTTTAGTCCAACTTTGCAAAAACTAGGCCGATGTGATTTTAACCGATCTCAGTAAAAGAAAATACTATATGTACAAATTTTGTCTACTTTTTATCTATTTTCTTTGCTACACTCTTAAAAATAAATGTTCTTTATTGGCATCTATGGTTCCATGAAGAACCGTTACATTCATGGAACCTTCCATCGTACCAAAGGTTCTTTAGATTAGATGCTCTTTAAGGTTCTTTTAAGAACTGTTCCGAGAAAGGTTCCTAAATGGTTCTACTGCGAAATCTCTCTTTGGAAACTTCATTTTTAAGAGTGTACAGAAAGAACGTCTGATCTTTTAACTTATGGCAGATGGTTTGCTAGTGTTTTGAAGGCTTCTGATTAGGTTCGGTAATTCCTGCACGCACAAAGCTGATTTGAATGGACAATGACTCCTTTAAGCCATCGCGTGAATATGGCAGAGTTCACGTATTGGTTTGTGACTCGTCGCCCATCCCCCCTTAGGGACTTTTGGAGGAATACTGTATGAATACCTTAAAAAATAGGTGGATGAGTAACTTGGAGCATTGTGGAGACTGATGAGATCATTGACAAATTGCTTTGTGGGTCACTCCGGTTGATGTGTCAATGCGGAGATATCCATCTTGCTGAATGAGTGGTCGAAAGATTTCCTGATTTTCTGTTTGCTCTGAACAAAAGAACTGCTTGAGTAGATCTTGTCTCTACTTGTATCCAGACTGGTGTTTTGTTCAGGCATCTTTCCGCCCTGCTCATTGGGACTGACCATGTTAAACAGGGACACGGCATGGCTCTTAGCACACAATAAATCACCTAAACGCCTAAAATAGTCCTTGACATCTTATCTTTATTGCTTGAGAGTCTCTTTTTGTTGCTCAGTGTATCCTAAAAGCTTTGCAAAGCAAGCCAAGTTGGGGATTTGAGACTAAGCATTGAACTTTGGTTTGATAATACTTTTCTAAATGGTCATACTGTTCACTTTTGCCTGGCCTATGATAAAATAGACAAAGTCCTGTAGATTTATATTTAAGTGGTGGTATGATATCAGAAAGTGAGTTTAAATGCTCCATTCTAGTCGAGCTACAGAGTTTTATGAGTAGTCAAGTTGTCTAAGTAAACATGACATTATGCGCAATCGAATATTTGCCTAACAAATAGGTGCAGTCACATTTACTGTGAATTTTCACAGGTAAAATCCAGTCATTTCAATAGAAATCCACGCAATCAGGAATTTCTACTAAAGATTTCCGCAAGATTTTGCATCGGGTTCATGTTGGTCACACAGTTTCGCTGCATGGTTTGAAAGTGACTTCTGTGTGAGTAGTGCTTCATTCATCACTGCACTTGAAAATGGACAATTGAAAATTTTGACCTTTAGTCCGACTTTGTGAAAAGTAAATAAAGACAAATTATTGTTTTAGTCCAACTAAAATAGCTACTGCGCATATATATATATATATATATATATATATATATATATATATATATATATATAGTATATATATATATATATGAAGAGTTCAGATGCAAAAGCCTCTAAGTGCCGTCTGAAATATTCTTCTAAAATTAGCATTTTTATTAGGCTCCTATATTTATGTTGTTATTTAACTTTAATTGCATAGAAAAGGACCTATACATTGCCATTAGAGTAAAATTACTGAACCTACACAGGAGCCTGAAAAAAATGCTAATTTTAGATGAAAATTTCAGATGGCACTTAGATGCTTTTGCATCTGAACTCTTCATATATATATATATATATATTCATTCTCTTTTTTTCAGAAAATGTAAAACAAAAAAACAAACAAAAATATCTTGTTGTTGCATTATCATTTTGCATAAATCTGAGCTGACATGCCATTATCTGATAATTTAACAAAACTGTAATCAGACCAACGTTCCCGCTAAATTTCTTGGCTTTTGACTCATCATTCCAGACCCACATGCTCTCCTACTGCACATCAGCAGGAAACGTTTTCACAACTTTACTCTTTTCCTCCCGCCCCCACCCCTTTTCCTTCCAGGACAGAGGAATGCAGGAGCGAGAGGACAGCTGCATGTGTTTAAGCATGGTTTGTGAAACAGTTGCATCACATGCGGCAAACATTTTCAGATCTATATATTGATTTTTAGACATTTTTAAATCTATATGTTGATTTTGGATCAATGTCAGTGATAACGTGAGCTATTATGCTATTAAAGGAACTACAGAAATTTGAGAAAAAGTCCAGCGCAGCCACATCAGGCCACTCGTCATCCGCTCCAGCTCTGTTACTGTTCTATGCTGGTGTGGTCAGCTGACTCGACTACGGCCGGGATTTGAATGACCCACATTTCTCAAATGAGCAGGGCAAGAAAGCAGCTTTACTCATGCCTTCTGGTCTTTCTCAAGGGAATGTATCTATCAATAGCTCCTCATGTCTGTGTGAAAGAATGCGGCCGCACCGGGCATCAAGCTGGTTCTGCTGGAGTTAATGTCATAAAGGTTTTTCTTAAATGTTACTTACACTAAAAAGTTGAACATGTTGGATATCCTTAAGATATTTTTCTACCTGATCTGACCCTTAAAAATCACTTTCCCCCTCATACAATCAGTGACTTTAAGCTTTCTAGTTATTTGTGACTGTTGAAGGGTTTTACAATCATTTTATAGAGATTGCAGTTCAGTTTTAAGATGTTATACAGTATATTATAATTTACAGGATGTTATATTTATATGCTAAATTACAAGTTACATTTAAATTATTGTATATTTTATATATTTTGTATAAAAATACACTATACCATTCAAAAGTTGGGTCAGTATGTTTTTCTTTTTTGAAATAAATTAATACTTTTGTATGGATGGTAAATTGATAACTGAAAACAAGGACTTCAAAAGATTTCTGTTTTGAAGAAATGCCGTTCTTTTTAGTTTTTTTTATTCTGAAAAGGTATCACATGTTCCTAAAAACTATTAAGCAACACACCTGTTTACAGCACTGGTAATAAATCAGCCTATTAAAATGATTTCTGAAGGATCATGTGACACTGAAGACTGGAAAATTCAGCTTTGCCACCACAGGAATAAATTATATTTTAAAGTATATTCAAATAGAAAGCTGTTACTTTAAATTGTAATAATATTTCACAATGTTAATGTTTTTACTGTATTTTTTATCAAATAAATGCAGGTTTGGTGAGCAGAAGAGACTTCTTTCAAAAACATTTCAAATCTTTCTGATTCCATACTTTTGAATGGTAGTGTATATTTCATATAATTAAATATTATAAAGTCATAATAACAATAACTCTAACTATTGTACACTCACAAAAAATGAGCATCACTAAATATGACTTAAGATAAACGGATGTTTTTTTTGTGCATATTACAAGACAGGCTCATACACTCACCTCAATGACAACATTCTTGCCTAGTGAATTAAATACATTTCTCATAATTACTCACATAAAATGAAATATTTTTGAGCATAGAGCCTTTTACTCATTGTAAATTATGAATCATATCGCCTCTATTAATTATGTAAGACTGCTCAAGTGATGTTTCTACATGAAAAAAAGGTTGAGAAGTCAATGATTCTATTATGACTGTTCTCTCTTGTAATAAGACATGTCATGTTGAATTGCCTGGGAGCAAAGACAGGCCCTGGGAGAAGAGACAGCAGTCTGCGCTGAAACTGAACCCTGCATACCACACATGCTTCAGGGGCACAATAGCCCTCTTTACAGCATGCAGTAAAAAATGCCTGGAAGTGATACAGTGGAACAGCAGCTGAAAAGTCTTGTTCTTCTCAAACTTGTTGGATCACTTTGGTTGAAATAGTTTTGTTTGGGGTTAGCTGCATTTTAAATATTTAAATACTAACCCTAAATTGTTTTTCATCGACTCTTATATTCAAAATGAAGTGTGTGAAATATGGTTCTCACACTTTCTGACCAAAGAACTTCCAAGAGTTTCATTAATTTTCATTTGCGAATACTGAAACGTTCTATGTAATTAAAAAATATATAGAATTCAGAAATGTAAAATATGAATCCAGGTAAATTGGGACACTTCTGAATCAACCTTGTGTATGTAGCCTGTGTGTATATACCAAACTGCAATTTTTGACAATGAAGTAGTGTTATATATTTATGATAATTATTAGCATTTTCAATTTAGAATCATAGTAATCTGCCATTTAAAATTATTTTAAAGTTCTATCACCGTGGTTACCTTTAAAACAGCATTGGGCTGTAATTTTAAATATATATATATATATATATATATATATATAAAAAAGCTGACATTTGAAAAAAGGTGGAGGTGTCATTCTGAGTCATGTGAGTCACGTTCTCCACGTTTCCACTCGTGAACAGAAAGCACAGAAACAATCAGTGTCATTTCACATTTTTTTTAATACGTGAACACCACGTAAATTGTCATGATACCAAAATACATAGATTCAGAATGCGACAAACAATATATACACGCTCGAATATTACAAAATGTACAGGTCTTTTTAAAACAAAGACGTTAAAACAGTGGCCTAAACCTCGTCCAGTCAAGTTTGGTGTGATCGACCCTGAATCGGTTCAGTGACAATGTAACATTGACCTTCATGACACATTTGCATATGTTGTAATACCACTCGCTCACATGGCTTTATAATGTCTGAGAGTTCAACACTTCAAGGACTGTATCCCAAGTAGTAGCACCAGCATTCAGATAGCTCCTTCACTAGAAAGGCATGCCCGGACATCTTCCAGGCCAAACTGAGCTTGTACTTTGGTAGCACCACTCATATTTGCTGGGAAGTCCCACACTACGATGCTGGGCCTGACCACGTGTTACCAATGCGCTCGGTTCAACCCGGATAAGAAGCACAGTGCAGTGCAATACAGTTATTAGAAAGCTACTATCGCTGTACTCCAAGGGTTTAGGTTCTTCAACATTTGGTCGCAGCAGATTTGTCCACTTTCCTCTGCTTCAGACTCAGGTTTAGCACCGTCTTTGCTGAGAAGTCCTGAGAAACTGGAACCAAATATCGTAATGAGGTTGGACACGTTACTTGTGTCCATCTCCTCGGCTTTCTCGTCCTCTTTAGCATTTGAGGAAGCAACTTTGTTCTTTTTTTGAGGCGAATCGCCACTTTCCGTCTCCTCAGCGCTTCTTTTCCTGTTTGAACAAACGTGCGTTTTGGGTGGTTGATGTGATTCCCCGTTCGCTTCAGGCGTTGAGACGCGTTCTGCTACTGTACTGTCTGAGGGACTCTCCTTGGGTTCGTTAATGGTTTCCGGCGGTGTTTCAGATGAAACCTTTGCCACAGAGTCCAACGAAGAGTTTTGCTTTTGCTCTTGTTGTAAAGTGGAAGTACAATTCGCCTGGTCTGATTTCACCTCATCGTCGTTTTCTCGATATTCCCGCTCGTTCTGCTGAGGTTCGTCTGAGCTCTCTACTCGGTCACATTCCGCTGTAGAGGGAGGGAATTTCTCCCGCTCGGAGTCCGTAATGTCCCACTCGCCCTGAGCAGCGTTCAGGTACGCGCCGCTGTAGTAATCGCTCAGATAGACCTGGCGCGCGCTGCGAAGGACCAGCGAAACCAGGAGGTTTTTATGCAGTTTAATGCCGCCTCGTTGAACGCGTGAGTTGTAGATTTTCCCTAAGGAAATGCTCATAATCCGATGGGCTTCCACTTTGTATTCCATGTCTGGAATCGATACGGTAAAGTTCACAGAGGTACAAAGTTCGCCGGGCGTTCCGCGTTTGATTTCCTCTCAGGATTCTCCTCAAACCACTAACGTTACTGCGAATTGGCCACCAGCGCGGAAACGCGTTAATAAATAACGTCCAAGTAGTTTTTCCTCCTGTAGATCAAATCGTCCCGTATTTTGTTGACACAATCCTCATTCACAAAATACAATATTTGTGTTAATGGGTGAGTGTAGGAGTTTTGAATACCTCACGCATTCTCTTCAGCACCCAACAATGGTCTAGGGAGGAATGAGACCGTTTCTATTTTTAACTCGCTTTTATACTTCAGCGTCAGCGGCTACACTAGCCAATCACGTCTCGAGTTACGTTCTGCCTGCGTTGTGAATCACACCCCGCCAAATAGGCGATGACCAATGGGAGAGCGTCGTGGCGATGAGTCATATTTAAATACTAACGTGGGAGAACTGTTTAAAGGGATAGAATTGTTTTCAAGCTAAAATAGGCAGATATTTTTACAACTCGTTGTGTTTGTTCAGCTATTTGGATTTATAAAACCAAGACGAGCTATATTTAAAACACAACATCTTTTTTGTAAGCAAACAGAAACGAATAACAAGCCAAAATCGACATATACAAGACACTAACTCATGTTTTTACAGATTATGTAGCATATTTAGGGTAGGCTCATTGTTTTATATATTTAGTTTATAAAAAAAATAAATCTCCACGTTCCTGTGTTATTGTTATTAATTTGTACACGGTTTCCGCATAACAGCTCATTTCGTTATGTGTTCAGAAAAACTGGTACTTCCCCTTTAATTTTTTCAACTGACTTCCTCGACTGATGTAATGGTTTATCTGCTACAGTCGTGTCACATGACTCTATTGTGCAAATCCATTGCGGTGTCTGGGCAAATGTGAATGGAGCTGTTAGTGGGGGGAAGGGCATTGTTTTGTTTGAAGAAACAGTTAGCTGCTACTCATGAACGGCAATGAATAGTGTGGGAGATTTGACCCTGAACTGATGATAATGCTCATGTGGCGATGCTTTCATTATTTATATGCATTTTTTTAAATTAGCAATCCGTGTGCGCTGGTTTGTGAGTTCGCCTGCATTAAAGATGTGGGTCATAAACAAACCTGACAGGAAGAGCGCGCTGTGACGTAAGACGCTTTCAGAGATTGTTTATCTAAATATAAACGATCACAGTCATCATGGCTACCGCAAAATATCTGTGAGAAATCCTTTGATTCTAGTGCGTCGAGCCGTATTTCAGAATGTATTGATAGACAAGAACGAATGGAATAAAGCCATAATACTGTTATTTAAATCAGAATCCGGCTGTAGTTAGTAAAGGGATACAATACAAGGTCCATATAAAATAATGTAGGCTATCCTTATCTATTCCCAGCTTTTCAATTGCAGGTCTGCTTGTTGATGGGAAACTGGCAACAGATACTATAAATAAAACCAGAGCTGATTAATAATTTATGCAGCTTTACTTACTAAGCTGAGCTGAAGTGTTTCCAGCTGGTTTTACATCATACACATACTTACCAGTGGATAGCACTGGTGTAGATAGTCAGCTAATGACAAGGCAGTGTGCTGTGTTGAATAATGTATGAAGCACTGTTTTAGTAAGCAGGCGAGGTGCAAAGCTACGTTTATTAAGAGAAAACAGTGGCAGACTCATAACTGCTATTATAGTTATTGCATATAACTATATATGCATTTAGCAGATGCTTTTATCCAAAGCGACTTACAGTGCATTCAGGCTATACATTTTTTTTATCACATACTGTGCAATTTATGCAATAAATAGTTGCATAACTGTATGAGTAGTTGCATGACTGCTACTCATAACTTCTATTATTTTTAGATTATTTCAAATATTGTTGTTATTAATCTATTTTATTTTATTTTTTTTACATGTTTTGGGAATAGATTTGAGGTGTTTTAATTCAATGTATTAAGGTAAATTCTAGAGTTCAAGTAAAAAAAGAAGAAAAAGTACACTGGTGGCACCATAGTACAATACAGTATCAGCTGATAATGCTGGTTACTTTCATATATACTATTGTACCATAGTATTGAGAGAAAATGTATATAAAAAAAATTATAGATTTTTTTTAGACCTCTACCATGATACATTCATGGTATTTTTGGAAGTAATATACATTTTTGAATATGAAATACCACGATACAAAATTTTCTGAATTTCAAAGTGGTATCACCATCAGATATCATCACAATACCATGTTATTCCCACAGTACTTTTTAGTGTATAAAACAAGCAAATCAAAACATAATAATTATAATAATAATAATGATGATGATAATAATAATAATTATTATTATTATAAAATTATAAATAATTGAGTAATTTTTACATTACATTTTAAATAAATTGTATTTAATAATTAAAATAATAATTATTATTATTATATAGAAGTTTACACTATCAATATCTAATAATAATAATAATAAAGTCAATTTAGTGCCTTAGATGCTATAGAGTTAGAGATATATTTATTATTATTCATAACAATAATAATATAATGTTCCATAATAGTGTATAATATACTATATAATAATTCAATTATAACAGAATAAAGTAATATTGACTGTGTGCGTGTGTGTTTATAATTACAATCTTGCTTGTATACACATTTGAACATATCTGTGCCATCTGTGGCAATATTGCTTTGTTCTTTTACTGCAACAAACCAAAACAACCTACGCAGAGCACGCCGGTGTTTGTTTACCGGGAAGCACGGTGTGTGTGTGTGTGTGTGTGTGTGTGTGTGTGTGTGTGTGTGTGTGTGTGTGTGTGTGTGTGTGTGTGTGTGTGTGTGTGTGTGTGTGTGTGTGTGTGTTGTGTGTGTGTGTGTGTGTGTGTGTGTGTGTGTGTGTGTGTGTGTGTGTGTGTGTGTGTGTGTGTGTGTGTGTGTGTGTGTGTGTGTGTAGAAGCTGAAGGACCCGGATGTGATTCCGCCGAGCAATGGCGCATGAGCGGATCCGGGCTCCGTCCCACATGTAAACAACACATTAAGCGCTCTCCTTTGTTCAAGAACAGCAAAACCAGCCGCGATCAGGAGCATGAGATTATCGCACAAGAATCGACTCATCTGAGCACCAAAATGTCGATGGAAGATCCGTTTTTCGTGGTGAAAGGGTGAGTTTATGGCTTAGATCGGTGACTGTGGGTGAATATCAGGTAACTTGAAAGGAGAAAGCGAATTATTAGCTCAATGTTTTTTCTTATGATTAAACCTTTCTGTTTACCAATGTTAGCATTGCGCACGAACGCTTTGGGAGGTCTTGTGTCACTACGCTTAAAACAGCTGTTTCATCGAGATCGTTATCGTGTTGCCATGGCAACCGTTATTATCGATTTTCCCACCATTATATCATGCCATTAATCGATATCCGTGTCGTTTTCCTTTGAAGTGGTATTGTTGTGTGGTACCAGACATCTGCTCTTTGATATGTTATACTTACGAATATGTAATATGGTATACTTGGAAGTACCTTGGAGTGCCATTTAAATACTATGGTAAAACAATAGTACCATGCTATTTCCCAGTGATATCTTCACTGTACCATGATACATGTCCAAAAACATGGAATTTTTACATTTTAGTTTTTTTGTACTTGTACCATGGTATATTTGGAAATACCTAGGAGTGCCACACGAATACCATGTTGTAAGTCAAAGTACCATAGTACATGTCTAAAATCATGCATATACTCGGACGTATCTTGGAATGTCATGTGAATACCATGGTATAAATCAAAGTACTGTGGTATTTTCATGTGATACCATCACTGTGCCATGGTACATGTCCAAAATCTGGATATTATCATGGTACAAAAAGTACTCTGTAATACTATAGTGTTTATATTTATATCAAGCATAACATTTGCATTGTCATTGTTAAAATACTGTTGGGTTCCTCACTTTATAAAAAGGTTTAATGGATTGCTTTTCATTAGAGAGGTGCAGAAGGCTGTGAACACAGCTCAGGGGCTTCATCAGAGATGGATGGAGCTGCAACAGGACCTGGGTGGAGCCAGTAAGGAGGAGGTGGACTGGACTACCAATGAGCTGAGGAACAGTTTGAGGTCCATTGAATGGGACTTGGAGGACTTGGATGAGACTATCAATATCCTTTTGTTTCTGGTAGCCTATGTTTGGACTTGAAATGGTTCAGATGTTTATATGTTGTAGCCTTAACCTTGTCTTTAAGTATTGTGGAGGCTAATCCAAAGAAGTTCAATCTCGATGCGATGGAGCTGGCCAAGAGGAAAGCCTTCATCACCAGCACAAGGCAAACAGTCAGGGTGAGCAGATTTGAGAGACTTACACACATCTGCCCCAATGGCTCATGAATATCTCTAATTGATTTCATTTTACAGGAGATGAAAGACCACATGGCTAGTCCGATGGCAATTACGGTGTCCGAGAGGAAGAATCGACAGGTTTGTACTCAAACTATGAAAGTAGGAGCCAGATTATGATTTGACAGTTTGCGTATCATCTCATGACAATTTATGATCTCGTATTAGACTTTAATGGGTGATGGTGGGTCTCGTGGCCCAATCTGGCAACCCAATGCAGATAAGTACACCAGACTGGACCGGGAGCTGCAGACGGCAAACTCACAGTACATTGAGGAACAACAGACCCAGCAACATGTACGACAATACATCAGTTATTATCGCAATTAAGAGGTGATTAGCATATTGTACCATATTTCTGAGCACTTATCAGAACAGTGTGTTTTATTTGTGTACATTGCAGCTCATAGCAGAACAGCAGGATGACCAGCTAGAGTTGGTGTCGGGAACTATTGGTGTCTTGAAGAACATGTCCCAAAGGATCGGCCAAGAGCTGGATGATCAAGCTGTGTAAGTCTCTTTGAAACTGGTGAAGTTAGGTAGGAAATCTTTGTGTGTATATATGTGTATGTATGTATACGTTTATATGTCATTTAATCTAATTAGTATCAACTTATCATTTTTTGTTAATGGAAAAATATGTATATAATTTATAGATTATTATTTCTGTTTTAAATGATTTGTCATTTGAAAACAGGATCTATAAATAGTAATAACTATGCATTTTTTAATGGAGAAATTACATATATATATATATATACAGGATCTCTCAATGATAAATAGTAATGAAAAAGTTCTATTTTTTCTGCATTTTTTAATTATTTCAAAAAGAAAAATTACATATATTCATATATATATATACAGGTTCATTGCATGTAAAGTAAAACATCTCAATGAATTAGAATGTCGCTCATGAAAAAGTCAAAAATTTTTTCTTCTCAAAATATTACAATATTTACATTTGTAAGTTATTTCAAAAAGTGAAACTTTCATATATTTTAGACCATTCATTATAAATTCTGCATGTAAAGTAAAACATTTCTTGTTCTTTGAAACCACAATAATGGAAACTGTTGTTTTGTTTTAATTTTGATGATTAGAGCTTACAGAGGGTCTCATGAAAGTCAAAAATCAGTATCTCAAAATATCAAAAATCATGCTGTATCAAAGCATATTGAATGCAAAGTTTCAAGGAAGAATTAGGAAAAGGTGACCAAGCAACAGGGATGACTACAAGCTTGAGTAATACTGTCAAGCAAAGGTATCTGATTCAAACACTTGTGAGAGCTTCACAAGGAGTTTGAAACCACAATAATGGAGAAGACGTCTTCAGGAAAAGGGCTACCAAGCTACTTCTGAACCAGACTGCTGAGTTGGCAATGATCCAGAAGATGAACATTCATGCCCTCCATTTGGAAATCAAAGAGGGTAAGTCACAGAGGGTCCATGTTGCTTGAAGTCCAGTGTGAAGTTTCCATTACTGAAAGGTGTGGCTGTTTACAGAGTGCTTTTCTGTATCAAAGCATATCTACCAGAATGCAAAGTTGACTGGAAGGAAGAATTTGGGTAGGAAAAGGTGCACAAGCAACAGGGATGACTGCAAGCTTGAGAATACTGTCAAGCAAAGCTGATTCAAACACTTGTGAGAGCTTCACAAGGAGTGGACTGAAGCTGGAGTCAGTGCATCAAGAGTCACCACGCTCAGAATTCAGGAAAAGGGCTACCAAGCTACTTCTGAACCAGAGACAACGTCAGAAGCATCTTACCTGGGCTGTGGAGAAAAAGAACTCAGTGGTCCAAAGTCCTCTTTTTAGATGAAAGTAAATTAGGCATTTCATTTGGAAATCAAGGTCCCAGAGTCTGGAGGAAGAGTGGAGAGGCACAGAATCCATGTTGCTTGAAGTCCAGTGTGAAGTTTCCACAGTCAGTGATGATTTGGGCTGCCATGTCATCTGCTGGTGTTGGTCCACTGTGTTTTCTGAGTCCACAATGCAGCAGCCCTACCAGGAAATTTTAGAGCACTTCCCATGCTTCCTTCTGCTGAAACAAGTCTTTGATTTCATTTTCCAGCAAAGACGGCACCTGACATGCCTACGCTGGTTCAATGACCTGGTGTTACTGTGCTTGATTGGCCAGCAAACTTACTGACCTGAACCCCATAGAGAATCTATGGGGTATTGTCAAGAGGAAGATGAGAGACACCAGACCCAACAATGCAGATGAGCTGAAGGCCACTGTCAAAGAAACCTGGGCTTCCATACCACCTCAGCAGTGCCACAAACTGATCACCTCCATGCCACGCCGCATTGAGGCAGTAATTAAAGCAAAAGGAGCCCCTACCAAGTATTGAGTACATATACAGTAAATTAACATACTTTCCAGAAGGCCAACAATTCACTAAAAATGTTTTTTTTATGAAGTATTCTAATTTGTTGAGATAGTGAATTGGTGGGTTTTTGTTAAATGTGAGCCTAAATCATCACAATTAAAAGAACCAAAGACTTAAACTACTTCAGTCTGTGTGCATTGTTTTTAATACACGAGTTTCACAATTTGAGTTGAATTACTGAAATAAATGAACTTTTCCACGACATTCTAATACACGAGATGCACCTGTGTAATTTGAGTTGAATTAGATAAATAAATGTTATATATAATTTATACACAAACACGCATATATACGCATATTATTTCATTAAAAATATAATTATTAAAATTAATTAGTTATATATTTATATAAATATATATACACACATACATAAACACATTTTAATTATACAGTTTTTGAATAATAATTGATATATACATCATTCTTTTTCAAAATGTTTTATATTCTTAAATATTTTTTTATTAATTGCAAACCATGAAAAACTGCATATATATATTAGTGCGTGTACATCATTTATATATATACATTTTAATTTTATGTTTTCTCTAATTATTTTTAAAATAATTTATTTGTAGTAATATATATATTAGTAATATAGTTTTATTTTTTCATCAATTACAAACCAGAGCACAAAGTAGTACATGAGAAATTGACCTGCTTTTGGCATGAATCAGTTTGTCTATGCGGTGCGGGTGAGTTAACAGACCTCAAAACTTTCTGTTTCGATTCTGACTGTGTGTCTGGCCTATTTTCAGAATGCTGGATGATTTTTCACATGAGATGGACAGCACTCAATCCAGACTGGATAACGTCATGAAGAAGCTGGCTAAAGTTTCTCACATGACCAGCGGTGAGTAATACAGCAGCGGAAGAGCAGACATGCTTCATTTACAGTCACACATGGAGAGAATACTTTCAGCAGTCATTCAACTGAAACCTCTTATTTTAATATTTAACATCCTATCTGACAGTATTTACCTTTTAGTTTTATTACAGTTCAAATATTATGCTGACTGTTTTTATGTAAAGCCAAAACTTTGTCATGATTCATAAAGTTGGCACTCTGTTTACTACCCCTTGACTTCCTGTTGAAGTTAAAGGTGATTGGCTGCGACGCCCCTTACAAGGCAAAGCATTAACAGGAAGTCAAACTTCCGGACCTTTTCATAGGAAACATTTGGTTGAGAGACCAAGAATTAAATCTGAATTTCTCCTGAAAGTTATGGGAATGTTATATACGGCTATACGGATTAGCTGTTAAAAACACTGTTTAACCTAATTATAAGTGTTTTAACCTGTTATATTCTCACTTGACCCTGCAGATCGGCGACAGTGGTGCGCTATTGGTATTCTTCTGGCCATCCTGTTTGTCGTGATCATCCTCTTCATTGTTCTGTGAACAGCACTCCTCCGTCCTCTGCCTCTACAGCGCTCCCTCCTGTGAACGGTCACTCCAGCGAAGGTGCTTGGGAGACAAACAAACCCTTTCTCCATCTTTAGTCCATGATACAGTAGAACGCTGCTGCTTTGTACCTTTTTGCTTTCTTATAAACAACCCAGACTGAAAACAAATGGGTAACATGGTTTGTAAAAACAAGGGCTGTTTTTTCGCAAGCGCATTTTCGTTTTGACGATAAAACGGTCTGAATAATTTCGTACGAGTTGTGTCGTAATCCAGGGTAAATTATTTCTTTCCAATGGACCATGACTTTTAATTCTTAAAGGGATAGTTCACCCAAAAATGAAATGACCCCATGATTTACTCACCCTCAAGCCATTCTAGGTGTTTATGACTTTGTTCTTTCATACGAATACAATTGGAATTATATTAAAAAATGTCCTGGCTCTTCCAAGCTTTATAATGGTGTTTAATGCTATTTTGAAGCACAAAAAAGTGCATCCATCCATCATAAAAAGTACTCCACGTGGCTCCAGGGGGTGAATAAAGGCCTTCTGAAGCGAATTGATGCATTTGTATAAGAAAAATATCCATATTTAAAACTTAATTTGTAAAGAAAAATGTTGGAGGATTTCGATGCAAGGAGACTGGTTTTCCTTTGCTGTAAACAAAACTTGGTTCTTGCGAGACTAGCATATTCTCACTGGATCTTACGCTACGCTTACATCCTCCATCATCCGCTGGAACATCACTCTCTCGTGAACACGAGTACGACAGTTTCGCGAAAGCTAGAGATTACGGTTTATAAAGTTTTAAATATGGATATTTTTCTTACACAAACGCAAAACTTTACTTCAGAAGGCTTTATTAACCCCCAGAGCCGTGTGAAGCATTTTTTATGATGAATGGATGCACTTTTTCGTTCTTCAAAATCTCGACCCCTAATCACTGTCATAATGAAGTTTGGAAGAGCCAGGACATTTTTTAATATAACTCCGACTGTATTCGTCTGAAAGAAGAAAGTCATATACATCTAGGATGGCATGAGGGCGAGTAAATCATGGGGTCATTTTCATTTTTGGGTGAACAACCCTTTAAACAGCTAAAAGAATCAAGTGCTACTAGCTTTAATAGTCGGTTTAGACCACTGTAAATAATCAACACTAACTACTAATTTACTAAACACTGGCGTTTAACTAACCATATGCTGTTTAAGCGGGTATGTTACTGATCATACTAATGTGAATGAGTTATTTACTGTCTAAGTGTTTATTTCTGTGTGCTTTGTTTACTTTTTTTTTTACGTTTGAGTTATCGATAGTCAGTTACTAGTGAGATTTATTCACACGCACTGCGGTTTGTTTCTTTGAACTGAATGGAATTGTGTTTTTAACGGAAACGTTGATGTTAAACGCTCCGGATAACTGCCTAAAAGTCTTTAAATAATAGGTTAACAATTCCAATATTAACAAAACATTGTGCTTTAGTAAGCATTAAATATGTGAATTGCGTGACAATTGGTTATTAATCTGTAGAAAGTCTGAAAACGAATCACTTCAGATGGAAGTGAAGTTTTGGACCAAATATATTTTAGTATAAAAGCTACATTTGAGAACTAATGGTTAAAGAAATAGTTCACCCAAAAATGAAAATTTGCTGAAAATGTGTTCACCCTCAGGCCATCCAAGATGTAGATGAGTTTGTTTCTTCATCAGAACAGATTTGGAGAACTGCTCACCAATGGATCCATTGCAGTGAATGGGTGCCGTCAGAATGAGAGTCCAAACATCTGATAAAAACATCACAATAATCCACACCACTCAAGTCCACTATTAATGGCTTTAACGTTCAGTACATTTTCAGCTAATTTTTATTTTTGGGTAAACTATTCCTTAGTTATAGGTCACTATTTAGCCAGTGCCTTAGCACAGATGAGGGTGAAGTTACATTTCATTTTAGAAAGCCAGGCACTTGTGACAAAACGTTAGGTTGCGTTTCGCATTCTTACACTGCTCAGCGAAGATGTTCGTCCAGTATTTAAAATATGTTTTCGCAAACTGACGGTTTGCGGTATATTTCCACTGCTAACTCAAATGGAAACGTATGCAGCAGCAGTCACTAAAATGAAAATCATCGTATTTGTTGTCTTTCGACAGCACAACACTACATATTCTGTGAAAAACATGAGTACATTTATCTTACTGGATATTGTTTGTTTTGTTCGTATGTTGTTTTAATAATCTCTTGGGTAAATCACACAAAGAAATGTTGTATTTCACCCCAAAATAAAAAAAAATTGTATTTTGCGTATGAAAATTAGCTTTTTTTCCTGCATTATTATACAACATTATTTCCATGCCAGTTAAGCACATTTGTCAATACTGTAATGTGAAAAATCATGATTTTTATGTAATGTAGTAATAAAAGTAATCTTGTCTGTGCACAATAATTAAAAAAAAAAAAAAAATTAAATTTAATACATTAAATATTACTTATTTGTCTTGTAATTTAATATATATATTTCACATTACAGTAATGAGGATTGATAAAATGTGCCCAATCGTGAAAATAATGTCATAATGCACAAAACAGTGATCCTAAAAATAGGCCTACAATTTTTTTATTTTTACAGGGAATTTGCAGTGTTTTTATTTCTCAGACATTTCCGTCGGCCCATATAATAGTGTTCAGCTGATTCTGACTGCCCTCGGTCACATGATGCAGTAGGTCAGCTCTGATTGGTTGGAAGTATGACAATCGATTATGCAATTTTACGATAGAAATAAAATGATACAATTGCACAATTACTCCGTCACTGTTGTTGAGTCGCAGTGACGGAGCGGAGAGATCAAGGTTGTGAACGGGCTCATAAACGCTGTTCTTCCTGACTGTGTGGATTTCAGTTGTACGTGTTTGTTTGTGATGTTTGTTTGCTCCTGAAGAGAATGGCAGAAATTAGTTGTTTTTTTTTTGCCCTCATTGTTTCTCCTCGTCCCTCAGAAAACTGTCAACCCTTCCCATGTACCCACAACCCCTCAGTTTGTCACTGTGTGAAGCTCTGAGCCCCATTAAAAACAACTCATTGAAAAATGGTGTCGGATTGAATTCCTGTCAATGTGAGGATAGAAAAGGAATGTAAATACAAATAAAAAATGATCTATAAAAATATATGAATTTATTCATGTAAAAACATGTAAAATATATTATGAAAATGTACTCATTTAATTTTAAATTTGTGTATTAAAAATAATTTATATTGTTTTTTAAAAATGTACAAATATAACATTTATTCATTTTTAATATTTAAAAAGAAATTCTGTATTATGACTATATAAAAAATATAAAAATGTATTTAAAAAAATCATTAAAAATACAAAGGATATAATTCTGTATTATGAATATATAAAAAATACAAAAGATTTAAAAATGTATTTTAAAAAATCATTAAAAATACAAAGGATATAAAATATAATTTATATTGCTGCTAATAAATATTATTTTTAATATTTAAAAAAAATGTGTGTAAATGTACACAATTGTTATTGTAAATTACATTCTTAAGAAGTATTACTTTATAATATGTATTATATCACATACGATTTGTTTAAAAATCTTTATACATTTATTTATAAAAAAGTTTTTAAAAACAATTAAAATAAACATAATAGATACATATTTTAACATTATTATTTTAATATTTAAAAGGAAATTATATATGTGAATTTAAAGAAATAGAAACTAATAATGATTTTTTTATTCTATGATTTATGTATTATATTTATATAAAAATTTTAATTATTACATTATATATTTTTAATTAATTTATTATTATTATTAATAACAAAATAAATGTAAAGTTTATTATAAAAAAATGATGAATTATTTTTTTTGTACAATGTGAAGAGAGAAAGTTCTAGAGCTCAATGTGTTTTGATCCTGAGTCATCCTCTGAGTCAGGCTCTCAGATCAGCATCTATCAGAATATGAGCGTTGATGATTGATGCTGAGCGTTAGTCTCTATTGATCCTCTAATCCAGTTCACCCTGATCTTATGACAGGTGGCGTCTGTCTCCCCTTCCTCCCCCTCCTCTCTCTTTTGTCTGGCTCAGTAATGATTAGAGATCAACACCTGAGTCCCACACACACTGAACACAGCCGAAGCTCCCTTACACTCAGCTATTAGAGGTCATGTTTATAGAGAAACAACATCTGTGGAACAAATTTGATTTATTGTTACAGTGTTATGAAAATGAAAATATTTGTTATATTTATTTATTTTCCATTTTAATATTATAAATATAGAATTGATCTTATATGATCTACTTTTGCATGTATTAGAATTAATATGCTAAAATAATAATCTAAATATTTAATACCACTATTAATACGTAATAATAATAAAATGTCAAATGTTTTAACTTGTGTATATAGTGCAGTATTGTAATTAATATTACAACATTCATGTCTTTAATGCAAATTTTTATGTTTGTATATTATTTAATATTTAAATAATATGCTAAATATATTTTATATCATTACATTTTTGTATATTGTATTGCATATATTTTTATATAAATTGTATATATTATTATTTTCATATTTGTGGACCAAATGAATATGTAAGTAATATTTATTTATATTTATATATTTTTATAAAATGAAAACATATATATAATAAACTTAATATATAATTGATCTTATTATATGATCTACTTTTGCATGTTTTAGCAGTAATATACTAAAATAATAATAATCTAAATATTTAATACTATATTTGTGGCATATGTAGTGTTAAATATGTACTGCTCATTTATAATAATAATAAAATGTCAAATGTTTTCACTTGTGTACATAGTACAGTGTTGAAATAATCTTATAGCATTGTTTTATTTTTATATTTATTATATTTAAATAATATGCAAAATATATTTTATAAAACTTTTTTGTATACTGTATTGCATATATTTTATATATTTGGGGACCAAATTGTGAAATATTACTTATTTATTTTTAATATTATGAATATATAAGTAATATTTATATTTATATTTTTTAGTGCTGTAAAACGAATAATCGCAATTAATTAAATAAAAGATTTTGTTTACATAATATATGTGTGTATACTGTGAATATTTATTATGTATATATAAATACACAGTATATATTTTGAAAATATTTACATGTCTGTATTTATATTCATATAATTTATATTATAAATAAATATATTTAATATATAAACATAAATTTTTTCGGAAATATATACTGTGTGTGTATTTATATATACATAATAAATATTCACAGTATACACACATATATTATGTAAACAAAAACTTTTATTTTGGATGCGATTAATCGTGATTAATCTTTTGACAGCACAATATGTTTTTATGATATATATATATATATATATATATATATGTTTTAAATAATAAATTTGACATTTTAAAGAAATATATTTTAAATAATATATGATACACACAAGCATGAAATGTGTTAAATATGTACTACCCATTTAATATAATAATAACATGTAAATAAAAACGTTTTTACATGAATATAGTACAGCATTAGGATTAATATTACAGAATGAATATATTATTTTTTGCTTATAATCTAAATGTTAATTCTGTAATACTCATAATTCTTTTATTTAATATTGTTATAATTTTGCATATATATTATGATTATTATTTTGTTCTTTTAATGTGTTTTATATTAATATCAGTATTATATATGTTTATGCAAAGTAAAGCATTTATAGGATTAATGTTGCAGCATTTATGTATTTAATATTTGAATGTATTATTTTATGTCAAATAAATATACAAATATTTTTGGCATATGTAGTACAAAATATTTACAGCAAATTGTATTTGAATATTCATCAAGGAGAGCTGTAGTACATAAACTATCATGTTTGGCTCAAAATAGTGGTGATATTTGTGGCTAAAACTGGCTTTGCATAGCTGGAGTGCTTCTAATGATGGATTTATAGAGGCCGCGTGTGTTGTGTGTATGTGTGTGCGTATGTGTGTGTGTGTGTGTGTGTTGTGTGTGTGTGTGTGTGTGTGTGAGTGAGTGTGTGTGTGTGTGTGTGTGTGTATGTGTGTGTGTGTGTGTGAGTGTGTGTGTGAGTGTGAGCGTGTGTGTGTGTGTGTGTGAGTGTGTGTGTGTGTGTGTGCAGCAGGTGCAGGATGCAGGTTCGGTGTTGGGCTTCTTTATCCCGCAGTAAGTGGAGGGGACAGCTGAGCTCTCGTACCCGTGGGGCGGTGGAGGTGGGGGCGGGGAAGAGACACACTCCTCCAGCTGAGCTCATTAGCATCGCTATACACAACACAAACACAACATCAACCCGCACTTGAGAGCAGCTATCATGTTTATGAGAGCACAGAACGACTATAAACCTACCCGGAGTCCTGTTAAACAGCTGTCATGGACAATCGCGAGCTTTTCTTCTAGTTATCGGTGACACAGCTATGAATATTGGGTAATGAAGGGTTTAATTGCTTAAAGCTGAAGCCTGTAAATGCATATAAGCTTCTATAATGACATGAATGAGATTGTGCAGCTTGGTTAGAAGATTTTTTTTATTAGTTTTGTAAGTGTTCTGACTTGATAAATGCATGTATTTGATTGTTTTGTGTGTGTGTGTATATGTGTGTGTGTGTATATGTGTGTATGTGTATGTGTATATATGTGTGTGTGTGTGTGTGTGTGTGTGTGTGTGTGTGTGTGTGTGTGTGTGTGTGCGCTTTCAATGTCGTGACCAGGATGGAATCAATCATTGTCTAATCAATAGGGGAGGATAGGCGAGATTGTTGACCAGCACTTGTGCCTCATCAAGACCCTCAAACATGTCTGTAAGCTTGTGTCGTTTTGCTATTGTAAACCCCAATCCTGCGCTCTTAGGGGCCATTCACACAGATCGTATATTTGCATTGAAAAACGTGAAACATGAGCAGTGAAATGGGAAAAATACGCAAGGTATTGAGACTCGTTTATTAAAATTGAACTTGTTTTAACATTTGTGTGATGTTTTTAGAACACTGCATTTTTAATAAACAGCGCAATGGAAAAGCAGCACAGTGGGATGCAAAAAACGCATTCTATTTCAACCGCCCCGTATCCGTAAGACACAGAATGTGTTTTTGCATTTAAAAGCGTAAGACAGGACGCAATGACTATAGACGTTTTTTTTTTTTTTAAAGGTTAACTACATTTAAGTAGATTTTTTTTTTACGCAGTGTGAGATGTGAGCGCAATGGTTAAAGGTGCTGTATGTAGGATTTTGACTCTACTAAAGCATAAAAATACCATAATATGCTTGCAGATATTTAAGAAACATGCTAAGTTAACATACTTGTTTATCTGAAAAACAATGCTATAGTTAGTAATCCTTCTTTGAATATGTGCGGTCCGGCCCGGAATGTCTGTGTTTGTTATGGTTTGTGAAACCCGCCCACTGCCAGTTTACCCAATTGTATTTCGGCACCCCGGGTTGCCAGTTGGTGGAAAACGCCGCGTATTTCATTTCATTCATCGTCATGTGCGCCCGTTCCTGTTGGTGTTGTTAATCTGGCAACCTGCGCGTGCCAAGTCTGAGGAGGAGGGGCTGGTGAAAAAAACCATCTCCAATATTTTGAATTTGGACTGCAATACCTAGTTCAACCGCTGGGTGTCAATCCTACATACAGCACCTTTAAAGACAAAAGTTTAGCACGTTTATATAAAACAAAAAGTAGCATGTGGGAGGCAAAAACGTTTTGCATTTTTAAAAAAAAAATTAATTCTTCTAACTTGAGCTTATGTTTGTAACACATTTAAAAAAAAAACAAGATGCCAGCGCTAAAGTCAAAAATGTCAGTTTAGCGCATGTTTACATAGAAAAACGATGTAAAAGTAGTGCAGTGGAATGGAAAAAAACATTTTCTGTGTGAATCACCACTTATGTTGTGTGCACACCAAAAGCGAAGCGAATATTCACATCGCGTTATTGCTCTAGATTACTCACGGGATGTTTTTCGCGTCATTTGCTTGAATAAAAATATCACGCATGCTGTCCTCTATTTTCTGATACAACCGGACATGTCAATAAGCTCTTCGCTGATTGGCTTGCACAGCAACACGCCATACGAATTTCCCGCTCAAGTTGAAATTTTTCAACTTGCTCGGAAGACACGATTAAGGCGAATATCACATGTTTGCGGCTAGCGTGTTGCACGGCACAAATTCTCATCTATTTGCGTCTTTGCATCGATTTTGTATGTAAAAACGTATGCATTTTTTAAAAATTTTAATTCTTCTAACTTGAGCTTATGTTTGTAAAACATTTTTTGAGACGCAAGATGCAGTGCACACAGTGTAGTGGAATAAAAAAAAGCCTAGAGATTAAAAAAAAAAAAAAAAAGTCCTTAAAGGGACAGTTCACCCAAAAATTAAAATTCTGTCATCATTTGCTCACCCTCAAGGTCCCTCACGGTAGACATTGACTTTCATTGTATGGAAAAAATACTGTGGAAGTCAATGTCTATCGTCGACTGTTACCAACATTCTTCAAAATATCTTCTTTTGTGTTCAACAGAATAAAGAAACTCATATAGGTTTGGACCGAGTGGAGGGTGAATAAATGATGACAGAATTTAAATTTTTAGGTGAACTATCACTAAAAAGGAATATTTTGAGTTCAGTGTAAGTTATTCTGACTTCACATAATTTATAGCATAAAGTTGATGACCAACACATTTTTTTCCAAAATTAATTTCATTTTCTTCACTGTATTTCACTGTATTCCTGCTCCTACAACAATATATGAAGGAAAAAAACAAGCCATCCCTCAAAAGCCAGTTGTTTTATTTCATAGGAACACATATAAATAAATGTAACAATACATTAGGTTGGTAGCTTTTTGCGTTGCACGTACCATAATACTGATATCCTTCAGGACAGCACGCTAATGTTGTCGGACTGCACTGCAGAGGCATAACAATGTGCTGGATCATGGAGAAATATCCAATCAATTTACTAAAGAGCATTTAGAGCTGATGATCAATGCGACTGCAGCGTGAGCCATTCTAAGAGAGTATATAAACCTCTTTTGACTGTGTCCGATATAGATCTATTTACTCGTCAGCAGCATGGAGAAGGTTTCGTATTAGGACCGAAAGCAAAAGCAACGGAGGATTTGGATGAAACAAAATGTTCAGAAGATAGATAAACATTGATGTTCATTGGTCTTTTTGGCAAACACATTTAGACCATCCTTCATTGCAATAACACTTGAGTTTAACTCTCAGTACACGAAATATCCTTGTCCTTCATACACGATTGTACTACAGATATAATATTCTGTTGTAACGATAGTACCATTCTGGTAAAAAACGAGCTAATGAATGTGACTCAAGGTGTGGTCACATTTACCGCTGGTTGGCGAAATTCATCCAGTCATTCCAATTTGACTGTGCGCAATTGACAGTTTCGCGTGAGGGCAAAAAAAGTTCCCACGTAGATTTCACTCATGTCCAAGTTGGCCACGTGAATTCTCCACACGGACCAACAGAAAGTTGATTGGTTTAAAAGTGATTTCTGTTTGAGCTGGACTTCGATTCTACGCTATTTACAATGGACAATGTGCCTGTTTTTCACTGAAAGTTTGCTAATGTGACCACACCTTCAATAGCGTGTTTTTTCAAGGTACCACTTTTAAACTAAGGCTCATTCACACCAAAAACAATAACTACAGTGTTAACTATAACGATAAATGTAAAGTTCTGTCATGAAACTCTAGATGGCGCAGGCCGATAGGTTTTAACTCAATATGATATAATCACATGATTACTCACATGGCGCAGCTGATTGGTTTCTTTTCACATCAGCAGCCAATGAGCTTGCTGCTCAACATTCAAATACTCGGCTAGTGTTTGCTGTAGCAGTTGCAGCACGCTTCAGAGACCCTCCCCCACCTCCACCTGTATAGATCTGCTATGGGTTTATGTCATGTATGTTATATTAGGGGGTTATTTCATATATATGCACAGCGGCAATATTTCCTACATGCTCACAGCAGCATGTCTGTGGATGTATTGACAGAAGCAAGTCTCTATTAACACATTAAGCTTGCCATGTATATTACCATGCTAAACTCTCAGAGAGTTGTAATGACTGAACTATATTAGCACTGTTTATTATAAACGCGCACTGCAGTTTTGTCATCTGCCGCTTTAAATGCTCAAACTATTTAAAGCAGGATGGATTCTGATTGGCTGCCAGTGTTTTTGTCTTTCCTCAGCTGGAAAGTGATTCCAACGATATTGTTCCTCTGTGTCGTTATCATTATAGTTGTGGACTCTGCTATTTTTAGAACTTTAGAATGATTTTTAAAACTATATATTTTGTCATTACCGTTATTGTTTTTGGTGTGAACAGGCCATAACAAGGATGAATTCACCCAAAAAATGAAACTTGATTGTAACAAAATGTATAAAAAAACACTTCATTTTTGGGTAACTATCCCTTAATTGGGACCGTTGTGTGATCATTGTGATAAAACTCCAAAGGTCGGTTAAACGTAATACTGCCGATTACACACTCGTCCCTGACATTTCTAACGTTATTGTTTATGTAGACTGCAACAAAATGTGGTTCTGGACTGGTACAGTCTTGTCTTCAGTTAGCGCTGTAGGCGTCTGTGTCGTAGTACGCGGATTGAAGCTGTGCTGTTTTGAGTCATTAAACGGGTCACCAGGTCCAGACTGAGTCCTGCCACCTTCTCGCCGTTCACCTCTAAGATCTCGTCTCCGACACCGAGCAGCCCCGCGTAGAGCTTCTCCATATTGCTGTCGCCCATTTCTTCAACGTACACCCCTTAAACATAAAGCTGGTTAGTCTTAAACTTTCAGACTAAGTCAGAAGTGTATGAAAACAAGAGAGGGATGTCCCTCACCTGAGTCCGGCCTGCCTTTTCCTCGTGAGATGAGAAAGCCGAAAGGACCGTTGGGAGGTCTGGAGAGCTCCAGCAGGATGGTGCCGTCAGGGAAGGCCTGGTCCACGCGTCCCACCGGACGCACCGCACTGGGCCGCCCCACGTCCTCTACACTCAAGGCACGCTGAAGATTCCTAAAACACACACAGATTTATCTACTTAAAAAGACCACAAAAGTGCAAAAGAACCATTTTAGTGCCAGATTATATGGTGAGTTACTTATTATTTACTAATTACAATATATTAGTTTGAATTATGTTCAGTGCTATTTTAATATTTTTTTTATTATTATTTTCTTAGAAAAATGTGAGTGGTTCTTGACTGTGAAAGATCCTACCACTAGGCCAAAGCTGTTGAAAAATATTTTTAATGTGTTGCTATGCATTTTCTAATATGTATTGTGTGATTTATTTTTAAATTATATTAATACATTTACTTTTAATTATAATTATATATTTATAAATATATAATTTAATACATTAAAATTGTATATTAAATATTTACACACACACACACACATATATATATAAAATTATTTTTATAATATAATAAGATATCATTTTTGAAGAGTATTGTATAAACAGACACCCTCAGGATTATATTATATTATAATTTATATTATATTGTATTATATAAGGGCCTTATGACATATTTTAAAATAATATTTATATATTTACTTTTAATTATATATATATATATATATAATTAAGTATAGAATTGAATACATAAAATTTTTATTAAATATTAAATGTTATATATATTAAGTATAGCATTTATCTTATACCTTAATATAATATTAATATAATTTTTTGAAGAATATTGTATAAAAATACAGATATAATATGATATAATAGGAGTGTAATATTTATTTTGTATAGAAACATATCTTAACCTGTGAAGGCTAAATAAACAAGATACAAGCAGAACTGTTTTTTGTAATTAAACCATGTCCAAAATAAATACATAAATAAATATCACAAGGCACTGTCATATTATTATATTATATTATATTATATTATATTTTAAAAGGGCCTTGTGATTTTTTTTTTTTTTTTTTTTTTAAATAATATAATATAATGTAATGTAATACAATATAATAGGTTATTATTTATTATTGTACCGAATTTTATTTTTCAACTGTGATTTTTTTTTTCCATTGAAGCCAGTCAAATAACAATAGTCCCCAGACGTATCGCAGTGTTTGCTCCTTGTATTTCAGCTCGTATTTTTATCTCCCTTTCTCTCTGTCAGATCTGAGCGAGCAGCCAATTATAGCCCGTCTCTGTAGCGGCTCTCTGCTTTCTTACTGGCTCTGGAGAAAGATGATGTCTCCAGTCACTGGGGCTGGAATTCCTCTCTGCTATCTCTCCTTCACTCAGACACACATTCACACACTCATAACACGACACACACTCACAGACGCTATCGAATCACAACGCCGGCGACAAACACGCTATCTGGCACTGTGAACAACCCAAACACACAAGCTTAAAGAGCAGCGTCTAGTAACACACGTAAGAGGCTGAATATAGCAGCAGCAGCAGCAGCATGTAGACGGGTGATCATTCCCTGCATTCCATGTCTTTCTTTGGCAGACACACACACCTCTATTTTTATCTTCCCTCTCTCCCTCCCTCCCTCTCTCCCTCTTTTTATTGCTGCTGCTGCTGCTAACCCAGTCAATGGAAAATACTTATCCTGTTGCACAACACGACAGCTGTCTGAGCATTACAGGAACACGACGCAGAACATGTCATGCTTCAAATTGCCATCGTTCATAACACGAAAAGGTTACAAATAAACAGGCAGATTTATTGAGATCAAGTGTGTACTGTGGCGTTACCATAGTAAAGGGATGGTATCAGATAGTAATATTTTAACATGGGTCAATGACAAGACGAGAAAAGCAGACAGGATGCATTTAGACCCTCATAACTATCATTATTTTTTATTTTAAAATCTTGATATTTGAAAAAATAAATGCATAAATTAATAAATAAATAATCTATATTTACATATTTTATATTTAAATATAAATATATTTAATAGCATATATTTATTATATATAATATAGCATTAAAAATTCATGACTCAAATTACAATATTTATAAAAATGTGAACATTTAAAAGTATGAAGATAATATTTATATATTATATAAGTAAATATATGTATTTATTATTATAATATTTACAATAGTCATAACATTTGATATTTGCTGTAAATGCATGTGTATGAATGTATGTGTATATATATATATATATATATATATATATGAAAAATTTATAAATATTATTTAATACTATGTTTTAATGAATTCAAATATAGATAATATATCTGATATTTGTTATAAAATGTATTTGTAACATATGTATGTATATATATATATAAAACGATCGCGTTTCGCGATAATTATTATTATTATTTTTTTTTTCATGAAACCAAATGTCAACACAACAATTCCATTTCTTTGCCAACTGTATTATATTATATTATATATTGTTTGGTGTAATTTGCTGTACCTGGTTAATACTGGACTACAGGGCTGTTCTCCTGGAGTGTATGCAGAGGAACGGTCTGTTTTCTTTCTGGGGATTTGTAGGTTTTGAGCAGATGAAGATCTTCTCAGCTGGAGAAATGGAGACCCCTAGTGGTGAGAAATGATACAGTCAGTGCTGCTCTCTAAATTATCACCTTGAAATTTTAAAAAGTAGCATACTGACCAACATCCATGTAATCTACCGTATCTCTTTGATTGTAATTTATACTCATTCATAAGATACAAATTCTAGATGTTTTTTGAGGGATGTCTGAAGGTTGATATTTTCTAGATGCTAACCAGCTGTATGGTCTGCAGCGAGGGGGCTTTCTTCAGCTGGTGGTGGTGTCTGTGAGTGGGGCTGGGGGAGGTGGAGGGTGAAGTCGGCCGAGGGTTTTGGTTCAGGTTTGAGTTTGGTTTGGGGTGCAGGCTGAGCTGATCCATGCTGCTGAATCGTCCTTTTCCCAGCAAGCCCACGCTGTTCAGCCCCATGGCAGAGAAGAACCGCCGCAGGGAGAGTTTGGGTCGACCCTCCCGCTGCTCTGCATCCGTCCCCGCTCTGAGAAACAGGGTTATTTCAGTGTGTTTTTTCTATTTTAATCTCCACATTGACAATATTACATGGTTTGGCAAGTTTTTTTGGAATAAATAAATAAATCAATAAAAATTAAGTAAATAAATAATACTTTTAATTAATATGACTATATTTATTATAATAGTTAATAAATTTATAATAGAAAAACAAATCCCACTGACAAAAATATGTTTGTTTTCCTTTTTGGCGTGTGATGTCTGTATAAAAGTTAAAAGTTTATATATATATATATATATATAGTGATGTCAAACGATAAAAGTATTTGCCAAAATAAAAGTTTTTGTTTACATAATATATGTGTGTATACTGTGTTTATTTATTATGTATATATAAATACACACACATTCAGTATATATTTAGAAAACATTTACATGTATATACATTTATATTATTATATTATATATAAATATATTTAATATATAAACAACATATTTTTCTTAAATATATACATGCATGTGTTTGTATTTATATATACATAATAAATATACACAGTATACACACATATATTATGTAAAGAGAAACTTTTATTTTGGCAAATACTTTTATCTTGACAGCACTATATATATATATATATATATATATATATATATATACTGCAATTTTGATTTTGTGAGGTCGGTATAAATGTTTATGCAATTGCGATTCTCAGTCAGTAGGTGGCAGTGTTGTAGTAGACAAACATGTAGTCATAAGGAAGCCTGGCCCACATCTTCTCTGACCTACTTTGAGCCTTAAGTGCCAAAGCAATCCGTATGATTGTGGCCCCCGGAAATGACATTGATCAGAGAAAGGATTGTACATTTTAGTAAAGGATCTGATTTGTTAAAGTGCTAAAGGGGATTATGGTAGATGTAGGGTACGGACATAGCATATTCATTATTCCCTCTTTACTCACTGTGAGAAGTTTGGGCTAGTTGCCCTGTGATGCACTGGTCTGATTGGCCCTCTGACGTGTCCGTCATTGAGACGAGTCTGGGTTGATTCAGCACTGCTGGATGTTGCATCAGATCCCAGCTGTCCTGTACTCTGGTGCTGTTCCACATCTAGGGAAGAATGGAAAACATGGCTGTGCGTAATATAGGATAATGGATGAAACATCCTATGTAAATTGTTAAATATCATGATGAATCCAGATAAGGTGTAAACTGTTAATGTGTTAACAATATAACATTATGTAACTGAAAAGCAAGTGAGAAAATGCTTTTCCAAGCAGCGTTACACAAGATGGAAAATTGTTGAAGGAGATGGAAAAAGACTGGGAGAGAGTAGCTGCTGATCGCACTAGCGACCGGCCCACTGTGGGATTACTCCGACAGGACAGTGTGGATCTGCTGATCTGGACAATCCCCAGTGGGACAGGAACGCAGTGAAGAGAAGCGCACATGTGCTCACCCAAAGGTGTCACCTTGCTGACTGGAGCAGGGCTCACAGGTCTGCGCTTGATTCTGGGAAAAGCTTTGATTAATTTTTAGATTAGATTACGTAAGCGTGCGTTTGAAATCTAACCTTCACAGTGCTAAATATTAGCTTGATCCTTTGCAGTGTGCTCAAATATGTATAAAAAAATGTGGAAGTTCTAGTAGGTAGGACACTTGTGCAACACAACAACAGCTAGTGCTAGTAGTGCTTTACAAATTGCAGACTTATTATGCCATTGTTTATCGTCCTGACAAACTCATTTTTAGCTAAGTGACTAAAGCTCAGTGCTAGTAACCAGAAGGTTGCTGGTTTGAGTCATAGGGCGATCACCATTGTGCCCAATCTAGACACCCAATGTTTCTTTAGGGGGATTGTCTCAGGGGTGTCTAATTCTGCTCCTACAGAGTTGAGCTTTAACCCCACTTAAAGCTGCAGTCCGTAACTTTTGTGTTCAAAATTTACTAAATTAATATAATAAGCGAGTACACCATGAATCCATTTTCCAAACAGTGTTTTTGGCTTGTCCTGAATCACTACGGTACACCTATAATAAGTGTTTATATTTGGACTATTTTAGACTGGGTAGGTACCGCTGTGGAGTAGCCAGTACCTGTGTGATTCGTCACAGACATAAACAGAGAGAAGTAGCTCCGGCTACAATGTTATTCCACAAGACACATAGTTCTGTTTATTAACCACTAGAGCACCAAAAGTTACGGACTGCAGCTTTAAACACACCTGAACCAGCTAATCAAGGTCTTTTAGGCTTGCTAGAAACTTCCAGGCAGGATGGTATGTTGGACTTAAAAGGATAATTCACCCAAAAATGAAAAGTCTCTCATTAATTACTCTCCCTCATGTCGTTCCAAACCCGTAAGACCTTCGTTCATCTTCTAAACACAAATTAAAATATTTTTGATGAAATCCGAGAGCTTTCTGACCCTGCATAGACTGCAGCGCAACTACCAAGTTCAAGGCCCAGAAAGGAAGTAAGAACATCGTTAAAATAGTCCATGTGGCATCAGTGGTTCAACTGTAATTTTAGATAGATATGAGAATGCTTTTTATGTGGAAAGAAAACAAAAATATTGACTTTATTTACAGATTTCTTCTTTTCTTTGTGTTGTGGTACTTTCGTGCACGGTGGAGGACACTGACCGGAAGAGAAGAAATTGTTGAATAAAGTTGTTATTTTTATTTTCTTTGCAAACAAAAAGTATTCTCGTATCTTCATAACATTACGGTTGAACCACTGATGTCACATGGACTATTTTAATGATGTTCTTACTAACTTTCTGGGCCTTGAACGTGGAAGTTGTGTTGCTGTCTATGCAGGGTGAGAAAGCTTAATTTGTGTTCTGAAGATGAACAAAGGTCTTATGGGTTTAGAACGACATGAGAGTGAGTAATTAATGACAGAATTTTCATTTTTGGGTGAACTATCCTTTTAAAGGCAAGTAGGAGCTAAACTCTGCAGGACGTTGGTCCTCCAGGAGCAGGTTTGGACATCCCTGGTGTATTGTAAGTTGCTTTGGATAAACCTTCTGTTCAGTTACTACTGCTATTAGCCTATGTAGTTAAACTAACCTGTTAGCCTTTCTTCCCCTTGTATGGGTGAGTTTCGAGCACACAGAACTGGGCTCGTCCTGAGTATGGGTATAGGGGTGACCATTGCAGATCTGTCCTCCCAATAACCCAATCCAGAGGAAGCCTGTTCCTGAAGACAGATCTCCACAGCGCCCCCTGCCTCTGTGGAGTCCAGGTGGTACTCCGGCGAAGACATGAGTTTGACAGTCCGCTGACCATTAGAGCGGTTCTTTGAGCTGGATTTTAGAGCTGATTTTTTCGGTTGGAGAGGCGGAGGGGTTGGTTGAGGAAGGTGGGAGCTGGATGGTTCACCTTTGGGGGGCAATGGAGGTGCTACAGGTCCCTTGCTGGATGTGGGGCTGCAAGCGGCTGGGATTCTCTGTCCAAGTGGATCTGTGGCGTAGGGGTTGAGTGGCAATGCTAGTCCATTCGAGAGACACATTTGAGTTCCACTGTTGCAATCCGGAGGTGTTGGAGCCCTCAGGCCATTGACGTACAAGGGTTCCTGCTTGCTCTCTTGTTTCCGGACCCTCTTCTTTAGCTTCTGGAATGTTCCTCTACCGCTCACGTTATCCACAGGACTGAAGTGCGTTCCATCGCTGTGGACGATAGCGGGACTCGTCCCAATGTACGTCTCCTTAATCTGTTCGATCCGGACAAGCCGGTTGGGAAGGGTGGGAGCAACCCAACATGGTATCTTCTTCCCTTCGACTTCCCCATTAGGTAAAGACAGAGTATTTGAGTTCAAGCAAGGCCCGTGTTGTTCATTTAGAAAGGTCCCACAAGAGTTGCACTGCCTGTTTGCTGTTTCCGGACCTTTGCCATTCAACAAACTCTTCTTGGCTTTTGTCTTCCAGAATATTGAATCATTCGAGCCATGTCCTGTCTCTGCCTGTCCATTGATGTAAGACGACAAGGTGGGTTTGGACACCAGCAGTCCCTGCGCTCTTTCTCCAGCCCTGCGCCTCTGGCGTAGCCGCTCCAGGTAGCGCACCTCAGCGTCCTTCTCTGATTCGTCTTCGAAACGCACACGGGTTGGGGACTGTCCGTGTCTCCGGCGGGTTCCACCTGCCGAGTCGCCGCTGGAGGAGTCACTAAGGTTTCCGGAGACCACCGCCACGCCCTCCTTCCCCGCAAGAGGAGCCTGGTGTAAGGGTACACCAACCCAGGACAACAGCTCCCTGTACACACATGCACATATATGAAATGAGTTGCATTCCTGAGCACTTAGATACGCGAAGAAATGGATGCATGCCAAAGCAGCCGGCAGACTATCTCTCAGCATGGAGACATGGGCAAATTCCTGAGGAAAATTTCCGTCTTCTTTGGCTCCTCTGTGCACATTCCTGACATGCTTTTTTACTCCTTTAAGAAAGGTTGTCTTTAGCACGCCAAGCATTTCGATATCATAAGCTCATTGTTAAAAATGAGACAACCAAAACTAGTGCCTTTCAATATTCCCTGCTTGCTAAAACTGCAGGGATAGTAATCTACAGGTGTATTATTGTGCACTGGGAGTATTTATGCCCATTAAGCTTAGTGCACTGTTCTGAAACCTATGGGACTTTACAGCTGTGAGTTTGTCTTAAACATTCAATCTCAAGAGAGGCAGTTAAGTGTTAAGTTTAACCAGAGCAAGCTGACAGCAGTGTACTCAACATCACTGAGCTGTTTTCCCCATAAGGGAGAAGCAGGGAGGGAATTAGGAAGAAGGAAAGTAACAGCTGGCAGACATGACAGATGTAGCCGAGCAGGACGGGAAAGCAGTTTCAGCAAACCTCCCATTTAAATAAAAGGGGAGAATTTTAATCTGTCAGTCACTAATTCAGTAATTATTTTTTTTAAATCTAAGCCAAAACATTAAATAAAATTAAATATAATTTAATTTAGTTTTAACTAAATGCGCCAAGTACACTAATTCATGAAAATTCTTTATTGATTATTCATTTTTATTAACTATTACTTTTATTAATTTCATTTTTAAATATTACTGTTAGTATTTACGTCTATTTTTATATATTTAAAAGAAAAAAATCTCTTTTCTCAGTGCGTGTCAGGTTTTGTTGTGACATTTAAAATTGCCCTAATCTGTTCCGGATGCTGCCATGCAATGCACGCCGCTTGTCTTCATACCAAACAAGGAGACAGGCGTTTGGGGCGGCTCGCCCGTCTGTCTTTGTGTGAAAGTGCTGAGGTAGAGAACAGAGCGCTGGATGGGGAAGTGGGATTTAGAGGCACCAGCCGTGTGTACACGTTGTATAATTCAGGTAGTCTTATATAACAGAAGAGTTTGGAGGAGGCCGCCAGTATACTTAGTTTAGAAGTTTAAATTCAGACTACCATTAGCTTCCTGCTGTTTCACAGCTAGCACTGAATGTGCATCTTTGTTTTCTTTCATTCTGGAGTTATTCTATAATACCTGTATATCAGTTTCATACAAATACATATAAGTTACAACATTATTTAATGTCTTTATATAATATGCCAGACTGAAATAGAAAACAGCACCTGTTGCTTCTAAAAAGAGATTTGCCAAACACTTCCCCCCTTCCCTTTATAATCTGCCCATCTCCAAACAGAGCAAAAGACTATTCAGTCCAGCACCAAATAATACAGTTTAAGATCTACATCCCCCACATAAATCCTCAAGAGTGAGCAGGCGAAGGCTTCCTTGTTTTGATATGAAGAGAGCCGTGTAGTCACCCTCCCTTCCCATGATGCCTAAGCCTCAAAACCCCAACCCCCAGCCGAAACCCCAACAAGCCAAGGACTAGAGAGAAAGAGACCGGGAAAACTTACGGGTTGTCCCTCTGGACAGGTAGGATGGTGTGGTCGGCTTTGAGAGGGTTGGACCGGGCCTTCATACGCGCTCTCTCCAGCAGTCGTTTGGCCTGCTCGTGGCGAGGGCTCAGCGGAAGGTCGTCGCCCAACACAAAGGCCCTGTGGGCCGGCCAGAGAGAGAGAGACAGAGAAAGAAACACGTCAGCTCCTGTGCAGAGTGGGGGGATTAAGTGGAGCAGGCCGTCATCACTAATTAGGCTGACGGATGCTGAGTGTGTGTGGGGTTTGTACCTGATTATGATGCACTAGATGGGCTTATGCATATGTTTACAGGATCAAAGGCTTGAATATTACTCCAAAACAGGAATATGGTGACACCAAGACATAAAAGTGCTTATGAAATCGTCATAAATCAGAATGCATGAGTCATTGTCAGGAACCACTATACCTCAGGACTTACTACTGATATTATTCAAAGAAAACTTAGTTTTACAATGTAATAACTTTAACTCTGTTTAGTGTGTAATGTAAAATATTTTTAATAATAATAATGAAAAAAATTATATTTGTTTTTCATTAAATTTTCAGCCATTTTTGTTACCTGTCACTAATTCACATATTTATTTTTTTAATCCAAGCAAAAACATGGATATACTGTTTATTAATTTGCCTAATTAATTCATATTTGATTCAATTCAAAACTAAATACATCAAGTACTGTAATTTATGAAAAATAAAACCATAAAAATGCGTATGAAATCATCATAAATCAGAATGCATAAGTATAGAAATCACAGTCAACTGAACTTAGTCTCATTATTTCATAACTTTAAATGTTTAGTGTGTACTGTAAAAGAAAAAAAAGTCAAATAATACTAAAATTAAAATATATATATATTTTTTCAAATTAGTAGCCAATTTTGTAGTCTGTCTGACACTAATTCACTAATTATTTTTTTAAGTAAAAATATGGATGTAATAGTTATTTATTTTTGTTCATATCTTTTTTGTTTTTTAGGATTTTTAAAACTACATACACCAAGTACACTAATTTATGAAAACAATAAATAAAACCATAAAAATGCTTATGAAATCATCATAAATCAGAATGCATGAGTGTGGAAATCACAGGAAACTGAATTTAGTCTCATTATTTCATAACTTTAACTATGTTTAGTGTGTACTGTAAAAGAAAAACGTAAAATAATACTAAAATTAAATTATTATTATTTTTTTTTTCAAATTAGTAGCCAATTTTATAGTGTGTCGGACATTAATTCACAATTTAAAAAATAAATAAAAATATAGATATACCAGTTATTTATTTTTGTTTATTAATTTTTCATGTTTTAGGATTTTTAGGATTATTAAAACTAAATTCACCAAGTACACTAATTTATGAAAACATTAAACCATAAAATGCTTATGAAATCATCATAAATACGAATGCATGAGTCATTATCAGGAAACGCTATACCGCAGGACTTACTACTGATAAAAATCATAGTCAATTGAACTTATTTTTCAACTTTAACTATATTTAGTGTGTTATGTAAAAAAATTATGTAAAATAATACAAAAAAATATTTGTTTCTTCAAATTAGAAGCCAATTTTGTAGTCTATCCGACACTAATTCACTAATTTATTATGTAAAAATATGGATATACTAGTTATTTATTTTTGTTTGTTTGTTTATTTTTGTTGTTTTTTAGGATTTTTAAAACTAAATACATCAAGTACACTAATTTATGGGGGAAAAAACTATAAAACCATAAAAGATCTTATGGAAACCATAATATATCAGAAACTCTGTTTAGTGTGTAATGTTACAAAAAATAATAATAATAAAAAAATATATTATTAATTTATAATTAATAATAATAATAATAAATGTATTATTTATTATCGAACATGTTTTCATGCCTCAATTCATCACTATTTTAATGTGTTTTATATAGTTTTTATAGAACACTTTTTAAAAATAAAGCTACATAAATATCATGATTATACTGTTAACGTATGTTTTTTTCTATAATGTTCCTAAAGTTCCTGACATTTACCGACACAAATTTTCTGACAATGACCCATGTGTTTTCTTGTTTTTTTAAGAAGTTGTGGCATCTTCATTAGTTTGGAGAAAAAAGCTCAGCTATTTCCTTTGTTATTCAACTCTTAGGTGGAGTTTAAAGGAGCGGCAGGAAGAGCCGATGATATGATCTAGTTCCTCAGCTTATGAAAAGCATCAGCAGCTGTTTTCTCCTGAGCTCACATTCCACTTTTTTTGTATGTTCAACATTCAGACGTGCCGATGCTGTTTTTTAGGAGGAATTAAGGAACACTACTTTTGAGAGTCTTAGGAAACTGAAATAATAAATCTCTAATCAGCACTTTGAGAAGCTAAATACACATGCTGTGTGTAAGAGAGTAATGTGAGAACATCAATCTGTGCTGCCCACCTTTGGCTGTGTTCACTACCTTGGAGCGAAATCCCAGAATCCCAATCACTATCATTCTGGCCACAGATACCTGTGGAAACAGACACAGAGACATTCAGTGTGCAGAATACAGGGGTTATGTCCTCCCTAATTAATACTGACTTAATATTTTATCTCACTTGACAAGGTCATCATGTTTGTGCCAACATCTGGTGCTTCAAAATGAGGAAAACAAGCGAACAAATGAAGCATCACACCATCTCCCAGCCTTTATCACTGTTACTCTGAGTAGTTTTTAATCAGTGTAATTCTCATTCGTATCCTTCTGTCTCCTCATATCTGGATTATCCAGCTCTCTCGTCTATATGACCTCTGCTTCATCAGGGAGGTCATGTGTGATCGCTGCGTGTAATCCATAAACGTGCTAAAGGAGACAATGTCATCTCATCAGACATGTGCTAACGGCATTTAACACCTGTCTGATAACCTCGGATTAGCGCTGCTACGCTTTATATCGTACATTATGTTACATCAGATAAGGACGATTACATCCCAGCTTCAGGAAACAAGATGGGTGATTTCGAGCCGAGTTTGAAACGCATATTTTCAAGATAAAAAGTTATTTTGGTATTCATGTTTACATATGTTTTTAGACCATTTTTAAGAGATGTTTCGATTTAATTACTCTGAAACTGTCATGTGGTGTCAATATCCAATAACAATTAATAACTTACACATGACACATAACTTACATCATGATTATTTGTTATACAAAAATAAAAATTAATAATAATAAACGGAGCAATTCCAATACGGTCCTTGCACCGCGGTGCTTGGGCCCTAATAAAATATAAAAAATTATAAAATAATAAAAATAATATAAAAATATTGTTAAATAATAAAAAAGAAAAAAATGTTCAAGGTATTTTTTTCCATAAATATTGTTAATTATTAATTCATATATCTTTTTTTTAACTTTTTTGGAGTCACACCACATGACATTTTACAACCTGGACTAACTTTAAAAATAAAAGGTTCAAACTTAGAGTTTACACGCAGTCGTCTGTAGGGGTCCTCTGTGATGTCACTTCCTGTTTTATGCTTCATTTTTTTCTGCATGTTGGTTGGAGCTCATGACTTTTTTCATTTATTTTATAATTTTATAAATTAAGTTTCAAACATTTTTCTTTTATTATTATTATGTAATGACAGTCAACCAGTTTTGTAAAAATAAAAGAAAAATGTGATTAATAAGTGATTTAGTGGAAAAAAGTTTTTAATAATACAAAAATTAATAAATAATAAAAATTACTTACTGTTTTTTTCAAGAATTTCATAGTTTTTAATATTTTTTTGTAGGCTTTTTCTTCATTATTATATCAGAACAGTCATACCGCCTTAGCATTTTTGATTTTATGCCCCCCCCCAAAAAAATCCATATGTAATGTAATTCAGAAATGAAACACGTTCATCATAGAAGAGGTGTGTTAAAGTCATTGCAAGTCTGAATTGCATTTTTTATATATTCTTGAAACAAAAAAAAGAGCGCCATGTCATTGACCCACTGTAATGGATCTCCTTACCTCTACCACCAATGTGTGTCGTGTCCTCTATCCTTTGTCCTGGCACATGGTCTTTGTTCTGGGCTTTCTGCAGCATCTGTTTGAGAAGACCACGGTTCATCTCGACCCTCTCGGCCAGGGACAGCGAGCTTCCACTGCTGCACATGCTCTCCAAGCTGTCGGCCCGCCAGAGTCCACACTGTCCCACCTCACCGTGATTGTACCTGTGTAGGTGACTCTCCAGGCTGTCAGACCTTTGCAGTTCTCTTGGAAACTTGTGGCCCATTTTGTGTCCCATGGTTCCTCCATTTGGTCCATCTTTCCCCACAGGAGAGTTCCCATTTAGAACCGGCATCTCTGGTCTGATGGACCTCCAGAAATACTTTGGAGGCATCCATGGTTTATCAGATGGAAAAGCATCGTGTTGAGCCCTGCAAGCATCGTTCGAGAGGTTCTCCAGACTTGCTCCTTCTCCAAGGCCACGTGGAATTGCAAGCAAAGTTTTGGAAGAAATGGGATCGTACTCGAGTTCTACCTGAGGCTTGGGATCTCCGGCTATGAACACCAGGGGCTTGCGAGGTTCCCCGTCTTCATCGCTGCTGCTGGAGCCCCAAGCGTCCGTGAGGGCGTATCCCAGCATGAAGGTCCCGGGAACCACTCGTTTGTCCTGGTTTTTACTTCCAGGTTCTTTCCAGGCGACTCTGCGGTCGGAGAGAGCCTTGACCTTGGACTGCAGCGCCGATACAGCAGAGCCTTGAGTTTGCTGATTAGAAGGCGAGGACGGGGTGCTGGGCTCCGGGCTTGTGCTGGAAGGACACTCGTCCTCTGGCTCCCTGAGGTGGATGACAATGTTTTGGGAGGTGGCAGGCAGGGGTTCAGCATCTTCAGAGGTCACTGCATCCTCCATGATCAAATCAGAGTGTCAGTGGAGCATTATGGTGGCTAAAGGGGATGGAAAGAAACAAGTTAGGTCTCACTCGCTAATAACTGCGTGGATACACACAAGAAAGAATTTGTTCTTAAATTCATTGTAATTTTAAAGGGGTCATATGACGATTCTAAAAAGAACATTATTTTGTGTATTTGGTGTGTATTACGCAGTTTAAGGTTAAAAAACACATTATTTTCCACATACCGTACATAATTGTTGCTCCTCTATGCCCCGCCTTTCTGAAATCTGTCGATTTTTACAAAGCTCATCGTTCTGAAAAGCAAGGTGTGCTCTGATTGGCCAGCTATCCAGTGCGTTGTGATTGGCCGAATACCTGAAGCGTGTGACGGAAATGTTAAGCCCCTTACCTTATTTGGAAACACAGCGTCTCCACGAAATGATAGCGGCGGCAACAATACTACAGCGAGAATGAAAGTTACGCCTTCTTTCTTTGCGTAAACATTTGGGCGGTGTTATGTAAATCTTCCCACACAGTGACGTAGATGTGTGGGGGCGTGTTTTATTGAGGAATTTTAGGAAAGCGTGGATGAGTCTTAACTTTTAGAAAGAATATCTTTTTGGGTTTGAGACTTTAATCTTTGCGACTTTACGGATCTTATATATGCACGATCAGCTTGTAACATTCAAAAGACAAAGTAAAACATATGACCCCTTTAATGAATTTGGAATATTCTAAATGAGCAATTTGCATAAAACATACCTAAACCATCTCCATATAAAGGATTTCCACACAATCTTTCCTTTAGCCAGCCTTTAAAAAGTTTTTGGTGAATCATAGTTTATTCATGAAAAATACTTGTACGCAGATTTCAAGCACAAATTTGTGCGTACACGCGGTTATTAAATGAAAGCCAATGTTTACATGATTAAAGTGAATGGTCTTTTATATAAAAGCCCTACAGTTTTGTCTTTTCTTATAAACAAGATAAATTTGCTTGAGAAGTATCACTACAATATGATAAAATATTAAAGGTGCTGTATGTAGGATTTTGACTCTACTAAAGCATAAAAATACCATAATATGCTTGCAGATATTTAAGAAACATGCTAAGTTAACATACTTGTTTATCTGAAAAACAATGCTACAGTCAGTTATTCTCCTTTGAAAATGTTCCGGCCCGGAATGTCTGTGTTTGTTATGGTTTGTGAAACCCGCCCACTGCCAGTTTACCCAATTGTATTTCGGCACCCCGGGTTGCCAGTTGGCCGAAAACACAGCATATTTAATTTCATTCATCGTCATGTGCGCTCGTTCCTGTTGGTGTCGTTAATCTGGCAACCTGTGTGTGCGTCAAGTCTGAGGAGGAGGGGCCGGGTGAAAAAAAGTGTCTCCAATATTTTGAATTTGGACTGAAATACCTCAATCCTACATACAGCACCTTTAAGACTTGCTTTCAGAGAAAGTACATTTAATAATTAACGTTTACTTTTTTCTTACTGCATATTGATTGGATAAATGATGAATTGCTGATCTGTTTCACACTTTTTAAAACTTTATAATTTTTTTTATTTTAATCTGCACTGTTCTGACCGTGCAGATAAAAATAAAATAAATTGCTTTCATAGATTGTTTTGAATATGAATGTATTTAGTCTCTTTGCCCTTGTTTTTAACGTTTATCATTTTAAAGTGAAAAAAATACACTCAAGATACATTATCTAAAAACAAGTCAGTGTCACTTCTCAAGTAAATCTTTTCTCAAGGCTTTTATTATTATTATTTTTTTTACTTTTTATGATTTTTACATATTTTTAACTTAAAGACAGTATAAAAATATTCATTAAGAATAACACTTTTTCAGTGCAAAGAATTTAGTGATAGATTTAGCATTTTTTGAGTGGCATTTAACATGAATTGAGGGAAATACTTGTGTGTGCAAACAGGCCTTCATTAGGCAGTATCACTTACTGCATGATACACTGTATTTGGCATTTTAAACTGTCTTTTTGAGGCCATTAGTAACCACAGAGGTTTTAACTGTCCTCAGTCCAGTGGAAAGCACATTATTCACTGAACTGAATTTTTGCTAAATCGCTTTTTGTTGACAAGAAGACTTTTGCATCTTTCATTCTTTCCAAACAGCTTGCAGGACTTGACCACAGAATCTAAAAAAATGTATTTTAGTCACAAACAATTGCTAGTATGTCATTGTGGCATTGAAACTGGATTTTCCCAAGGCTGAGGGAAAGTAATAATGAATATTTTAGTGTAACACACAAGTTTCATCTGCTCTACTAACTACTAACGCCACTGATGTAGAACAAATAGTTTCGCAAGTAACCGATACAACATGCTAACCTGTTCTGAGAATAATGTAGGGCTTGGTGACACATTATCCCACTTTTAGCTTTCGGCTTAACAGCACTATCCTGCTTTTAAACCTCCAATCATCATTTCACAAAGCACAATGTCGTCTAACTAACATCTGAACGCTCTTAACTTTTAATTAATATACTATACGGTGCAGTTAGGTCTTGTTGTACACTTAGCATCTGACAGCCATTATTTAGGACAAGAAGAGAAAAGTACGTTTTCTCTGAGGTGATCACAAATGAGTGAGTTTTCTGGCAGATTAATTTGATTTAATTGGTCCTCTCTTAATTAGGACACCTTCCTGGTGCTCCAGGTACTTCATGCTTGGAAACACAGACATTATTCCATCTGAACACACACACAATAAGAGAGAAAATTTAAAACAATTTTAATCGCTTAATTGCTATTTAAAACATTAACATACCATTTCCAAAATTTTAAGAAGGCCATACTTCATATCAACTTACAACAAAAGCTAGTTGTTCAATGACCAGAGACAGCAACATATTAGGCTGACGACCTTGATTTTTCAGGATGCAGGATGATTTTTTTTATAATTAATTATTTATAATTAATATGCTCACAAGAGCCAATTGAATACTCTAGTGTCAAATATTTACTTTATAATGTTCTATGATTTTCTTCCTTATTTTTTAAATAAATAAAATAATTATGCTCAAAACAAGCACTTTCAAGCCCACTTAAATAACTTGTAGTCAAAAATAATTATAAATAGAATAAAGAAATATTCACTATAAAAACATTCATTATTTTGTTACATGAGTTTTTCTATCCATTTTAAATACCTTGCAGAGTCAAGCAAATAAATAGAATATAGAAATATTAACCATATAAATTGTCATGTTTTCCTCAACTTTAAAATAGAATGTAGAAATATTAGCTTTTTGTTCCATTACTTTTTAAATAATTTAACAAATAAATCACTTTTTTTTTCTAGCCAATTAAATGCCTTACAATCAAGCGTACAAAATAGAATATAGCAATATTCACTTTAGGAATGTCAATCACATTTTTAAATGAATAAATGAACAATTCCTAGCCAATCGAATACCCTAGAGTCGAGAAATAAATAGAATGTAGAAATATTCACTCTAGAAGTGTTGACTTTTTAGACTAAATAAATAACATGCTCACAAAGGGCACTTTCTAGCTAATTAAATACCATAGAGTCAAGCTTAAAAATAAATAGTAGCCTATTTAGAAGCATTCACTATAGAAATCCCATGATATTTGATCATTTCCGTGACTTATATTTCCAATTTTTCCATGTGCTGCTTTTTATTCCAGTGCAATCTGTTGGTGATGAGAAAACTACAGGAAATGAGACCATTTCAGAGGAATGAGTAAGTAAAAGTCATACTCGACGCTTTCAGCTCAGGTCGATTTCTACAAACATTACTATCCCATCTGCTGCTGGTGTGACCCCCAAACACACGGGGGTCACCGTGTCGGACCAGAAAACACTCATCCCGCGGGGGGGCACTTCTCTCATCTGACATGTATTTAACACTGGAGCTAACAGAAGCATGGGTCAAGAAAACACAATGCAATGACTCGCGCACAGGTGAAAGCTGGACAAACAACTTTTAAAGATCACGAAAGCAGTAAATCTGACAGAAGAACAGAAATATCTTCTTCAAACATCTTACCTCCTTCGCCCCTCTGCTGTCTATCCTCCACAGCAGCCACATGCGCACTTATAAAGTCATTTTAAGATTTATAAAATCATATTCGAGTCAGCAAAAACACAAGCGGCCAGTCAAATCCCATCTTGCTCTAGTTTCTGCTTTGCTTTCAGTTTTGAGCGTCCTCTCTCTCTCTTCCTCCAGCTGTTTTGGCCTGCTCAAGTGAGCTCGGCACGCTCCCACTTCAAATCTGACCAACTAAACAGCTGCGTTTGAAAGGACTGGCTATCGTTCACTCGCGTTACAGAAACTGAACTACTTGCGAAACGATCGCTACGTTGCTATGGAGACAGTCGTGACCACCTTTGAGAAAAACTGACCTGTGAGACGTTCCTATTGGTGGAGCGGCCCGCGTAGCTCCGCCCCCCGAGTGGGAGGGGCGTAATTCTATACTAGAATTTGGGTGGAAAATTGATGGAAGAATTCTGAAATGCATAGGAGAGGAAGTTCACATATTCCAGCTGCCAAGGAATTTCCTTTGTGTCTTTGTGTTTATTAATCGTCGCGTTGTGAGAGCTTTTGGCGTCTGGTTTGATTTTTCTCGCACAGAAGTCACTGGTTATTTTTCTTGAATCCCTGATCTGAGGCCGGTTCTGAAGCAAAGCCAGCTGTGGGCTGGGTCTTGAACTTCATGCACAGTTGGGTCCAAGGACGCATAAACTGCAGAACACAAAATGAATAGGCCTTCTTATGTGTGCATTCCTCTGACACAGACACAGACCCAGCCCTGCCTGCAGCGAGGAGGAGGCCGGTAATATGAGCAGATAAGCTCGCAATCACTGCTGCTGCTCATTATGTGAGGTTTAAACGTCCTGTCACAGTCACAAGCTCCTTGTAATTAGACTACATTTAAATCAAACAGCTGCAGAGAGGAGGAGGGATGCTGAAGAGAGACTACAGGTTTTCCAAGACCAACTGATGATGAGCACAAACACAAGGCCTTCACATCTGATCTCTTTCAAAGTGTTTGTTTATCTATCTATCTATCTATCTATCTATCTATCTATCTATCTATCTATCTATCAGTCCATCTATCTATCTATCTATCTATCTATCTATCTATCAGTCCATCTATCTATCTATCTATCTATCTATCTATCTATCTATCTATCTATCTATCTATCTATCTATCTATCTATCTATCTATCTATCTATCTATCTATCTATCTATCAGTCCATCTATCTATCTATCTATCTATCTATCTATCTATCTATCTATCAGTCCATCTATCTATCTATCTATCTATCTATCTATCTATCTATTTCTATCTATCTATTATATTTATCTATGATCGTTTTGATCTATCTATTTATCTATCTATATCTATTTTGACTGCTTCTAATGTCCTCTATTTGTATCTAGTCGCTTTGGTCTATAATCTATCTAGTCTGTCTATCTATCTATCTATCTGTCTGTCTATCTATCTATCTATATGTCTATCTGTCTATCTATGTAAATCTATCTATTTATTTATTTATTTAATGTAAATTTGTAAGTCAATTATTTTAAGTGTAAAAAATTATAATAATTTAGTATCGTGTGTACATAAAATAAACAATAATAGTTTTATGTGCATGACTCACATTTAAATTGTTTAAAATGTTTTAAAATAGATATTATATAATTATATATTATATATTATAAATATATTAAATATTAAAGGAATTTAAAATATATATTATATGTTATATTATATATTATCAAATACTATATTATAAACAGCATTATATATATATATATATATATATATTATGGATATGTGTGTGTGTGTGTGTATAGATATATGTGCTTTAAATGTAGAAAATGTTAAATATTACATATTAATATTAATATATGTAATAATATAGTAAAAAATATAGTATATATTTTTATGAGTCATTTTTATTTATTTAAAAAATATATCAATAAATATATTAATTAAGTTAATTATTACTTTTTATTTAATAATATTTTTTCATTTTTTGTAAAATGTAAATTAAAAATTATAATGTAATATAGTGTATAATATAAAAAAATAATAAATAAGTATAGTTTATACAACACATTTAAAGTATTGAAGTTTGATTAAAGTATACATAAATACTATGAAATATCAATAAATGATATATATATATATATATATATATTATATATATGTGTGTGTGTGTGTATATATTATATATATATTTTTATATATATATGATTTAAATGAAGATAATTTTAAATATTATTAAATAAATCATAAATATTATATGTGTGTGTGTGTATAAAATTTAAATGTAGAAAATTGATCAATTTAAAAATGTAGAATATGAATTTTTTTTTTTTGAAAAAAAAATATATTCAATTATATTATTTTATACCATTTTAATCATTATATAATATAATATAATTTTTTTAATCTTTTTTATGTAGGTTTATGAAGTGAAGTGACGTGACGTGACATTTGGTGACCCATACTCTGAATTTGTGCTCTGCATTTAACCCATCCAAAGTGCACACACACAGCAGTGAACACACACACACACACACACACACCGTGAACACACACACACACACACACACAGTGAACACACACACACACACAGTGAACACACACACACAGTGAACACACACACAGCAGTGAACACACACACACAGTGAACACACACACACACACACACACAGTGAACACACACACAGCAGTGAACACACACACACACACACACACACGTGAACACACACACACAGTGAACACACACACACAGTGAACACACACACACAGTGAACACACACACAGCAGTGAACACACACACACACAGTGAACACACACACACACACACACACAGTGAACACACACACACAGTGAACACACACACAGTGAACACACACACAGTGAACACACACACAGCAGTGAACACACACACACAGTGAACACACACACACACACAGAGCAGTGAACACACACACAGCAGTGAACAGTGAACACACACACACACACACACACACAGTGAACACACACACAGTGAACACACACCCAGAGCAGTGAACACACACACAGCAGTGAACACACACACACCGTGAACACACACCCGGAGCAGTAATATAGTGTCTATATCCGATTAACAACTTTTACAAACTCTACATTTTGCAGATCTACAGAATACTGTAAAAAAACTAAAACTCACTTAACAGCACAAGCACTAATGTAAACTTCAATGACACTTACCTGTCAGTCACTGATGTCATGTGCATAGCTGACCATCATAGTATCCAGAAAAAAAAAACATTTGTTATACTTCCTCCAGAGCAATATATTCTCTAGATCTAGATGAAGTTTGCAGGGACTCTGTTTTGAGTTCACAAGTTCTCCCCACACATTAGTCCCGCGGAGGCACACAATTGGTTCGGTCGGTTAATCTGCCCAAAGATTAAGACAAAACAAAATCCGCAACAGCCAACCACTGGCGAGACATTGTTGCGTAAATCACTTCAATCTGGCCCCCACGAGCTTCCCCAGTACGAGTGAATGAGGCTCGGATGAGATTATTTCCACCAGCACTGGAACGAGCTCAGCTGTGTCACCCGACCTGCTCTGATCCCAGCTGTGGAAGTGGACACTGTCTACAGGTTACAGTACAGGGTTAGATCCGGCTATTCAGAGAAGTGTCACTGTATGCACCATATTACCATAACCTTGAGCCTCTGAATGTGAAACTGGATCTCAAAGTGGTTTGGGATTCAGTCTGCTAGTGTAAATGCAAACGTGAAGTGATCTAATGCAAGCCTGCTCCATACTCTTCATAAATGAGGGGTGTAGGGTTTGATCATTCAGTATCATTTGGTTTTGACCCTCTTCACTAAGCTGTCAGTGGGAAAGGTCACTAGGAGAACATTGAGCTGGATAAGGCTTAGGCAAATACAGTGTGATGAGGAACACGGCGACTGCAGATGCAAACGCAGAACTTCATATGAAGTTTGCTGCTTACTTTTCATTGAAAAGACAACCTATACATGGGTTTGTGCAAAAAATGTTACAGTAATGCACGTTTTCCTTTGCAGGAACTTTAAATGCACCCAATTCACCGTGAAACTGCTCCATCTAGTGGTGAGAGCAATACAATATTGTATACAATCTGACTGTTTTCAGTGTTTATATGTATTAACATGACATTTTTATAAAGATTGCAAAGTACAAAAAAGAGTTTTCTTAATGACTTCCTTGTAAAATTCTATTTGATGCATACAGAAAAATAATGAAATGTTATTATATATTATATAGTGAAAATATACATTATCTCCTTAATTAAAATTGAAATGCTGGTCATGCAAATAGTCAACAGTAAAGCAATACTTTTCTTAATAACTCCCATATAAAATTGTATTTGTCACAAAAATATACTTACAGAAAAAAAGTGTAATTTATGTGAAATAATTTTTTTAATTGATTTATTAAGAAAATGTTTAAATATTATGAAATGTTATATTATAATTTAATTATAATATAATATAATGTAATATAATTTAAATATAATCTATGATAAAAATAATTATATATATATTATACTTAAATTATAATATAACATTTCATAACATTTCACATTTATATTATATATGTGTGTGGGGGGGGGGTGCAATAATTGTAATATTAAAGGAAAATGGTAAAGGAAGCTTTTTTAAAAAAATTAAAAGATATAAGAAATTAAAAAATACGAAATAATATATTATAATATTTAATTTTTTTTACAAATATATTAAAAAGTAATAAAAAGAAAATGTATTATTATTATTATTATTATTATTATTATTGTGTTGTATAAAACTTTATAAAACATTGTATATGTATGTATATATATATATATATATATATAATTAATTCATATTCTAAAATATTCTATTTTATGTAAACAATGTATACATAATTTTAAATATAATACCACAGTTTATTGTTAGGCTATATAATCTCCTTCTCATTATATTGATATCATTATGATATCGTCATATTGTAACTTTTAAAAACATTATTTAGTTTGTAAACACTCTGAAATCAGTAAAAAGCACCTAAAATAAGAATGAAGTTTCAGTTCACTGGAATATTCTCGAACGTCTTTTCATTCCGCCTGCTTTGATCCCTACATGATAAATATATTAATTATTTGTCCTAAAAACGCTCTGTACTACAATATCTCATCAAAACAAACCGTGTAAAGTATATAAAAGTCTGTGAAACTTAATAAAAGTCTCGTTGATCATCTGATACGGTGACTCGAGACATCAGCTGAGAGGAGGATGCTGCTGAAGTCACTCTGCTAGTCACACACGCTTCAAACGTAAACACACCGAAAGAGGGTAGATTTACTCATTTAATATTGCATAAATATGACAAGTATAGTGTTTCGACATGTTTTTAGTTGTTTTGGGATATCTCTGGATGTTTATTTAATCGGTTTGTCGTTGTTTTTTGCACAACGGCGCCGCGAGCGCAAGCTAACTCTGATAGGCGGAGAAGTTCAACAGCTAAACTATATTTACTGTAAAACATAAGCAATATCTACATGTACATGATCTCAGTTTAATATTATATCCATACAAATAGTGTTGATAGGCTTTAAGTGAATTGTTTTCGTATGTTTAGGTAACGTTAGTGAGTTTATTGGAGGATGGCGTTTGTGAAGAGCGGATGGCTGCACAGACAAAGTGAGTGTTTATGTCCTTAAAATCCTTCGTTTTAGTGTTTTTGGTGTCTAATTTGAGCATTTTAACATGTTTTGTAATTCATATAAAAGTTTAAATAGCACTTTTATAATTTAAAACCTCTTTGTGGGAACTCATGAAATATAAATCAGTAGTTCGAAATGTTTATCTTGGAGGTTGAATTGAAAAGCTTTTCAGTCTTGCTTTTAGTTTTTATTCAGTAAAGAAGACATGCACGAATAGTTTCCCGTCGTCTTCTTGTTATCTTGTCATGAGTTTTTAGACGGAAGTTATAAAACTGCTGAACTTTGTGTCTCAAACCCTAGTAAGCTGACTATCTAGACAGCTAGGCTGTATCTTGTTTGTCTTGTAAGTCTAAGTGTTTTAAAGATATTTTTAGATGATAACTTCATTATTTTTGTTTGCTTAAACTTGCTTGAACAATCGAGGTCAGATTACATTAACAAGTAGTCTTTTTTTATTTTAATATTTTAATTATTTTATACTACAATCATAATATGAAAAATAAAATATATATGCAGATACAGTTTATAATTTAATTATTTTATAATGTAATTTTTATTTTTTAATTACAAAAGGTAATTAAAACATTGCTGATATTAAACTTCTTTTGTCTAAATAAATTATAATTAAAATTATTATGTTTTGTAATTTTAATACATTTATAATAAATTTATAACATATATATTTGTGCTGTCAAACTATTAATCGTGATTAATTGCATCCAAAATAAAAGTTTTTATTTATGTAATATATGTGTGTGCACTGTGTATATTTATTATGTATATATAAATACACACACATACAGTATATATTTTGAAAATATTTACATGTATATATTTATATAATTTATATTATATATAAATATATTTAATATACAAATATAATTTTTTTCTTAAATATAGGCATGCTTGTATTTATATATACATAATAAATATACACAGAACACATACAAATATTATGTAAACAAACACTTTTATTTTGAATGCGATTAATCGTGATAAATATATATTTAATACAACTTGTACTTAAATAATTTTAGAATGCAATTTAAAAAATAATATTTTAGAATTTAAAAAAGTCATTAAAGATGTCATTCTAAAATCGATCAGGCACCATCTTGCGGCGCTGGAAGAGGAACTGGTTTGACCTCTGGTCAGATGGACGTCTGGTCTTCTACGATGACCAGCAGCGGCGGGACATGGAAGACGAGATCCACATGAAGGTGGACTGCATTAACATCCGCAACGCCAGCGCGTGTAGAGGTGTGTGTGATCCGCACTTCAGTCTTCATCTGCCGTCTTTCCTTCTGCTTTTGAACCGCGGAAGATGTGAAAACCTCAAAAGTGCCTTCTTATGTAGAGCTTGACAGGTTTTTGCAAGTCTTTAGACCAACAGAGGAAGGAAATAGTAAATAATAAGCAACCTGGGAAAGTCCTCATGTGTTGTTGTTCTTCATCCTCCATTATTTATTTCCAGAGCTCACGCCACCTGAAGGCAAAAGCAAAGACTCCCTCCTGCAGATCGTCTGCCGGGACGGTCGGATCATCAGCGTGTGCGCAGACAGTGCAGACGATGCTTTGTGAGTCAAATTTTCTATTATTATTTATAACGTGTTCTTCAAAATTCGATTGTTTTGATACTAACTGGATGTATTTTGGCACAGGGCTTGGAGCATGGCACTCCAGGACGCCAGACTCAACACTGTGAGTTACACAAATGCAGTCTGAGTGGGAAAATACTTGCACATTTAAACTTGTGAACTGAAACACAACTGAAAGCTGGTTTCAGAAGCGTTACAGATGCATTTGCTGACATGGCTTGGTGTGTTTTGTAGATTGTGCCGCCTCCTCAGGTCGGTTTTGCCGAGGACGTCGTAGCATCAGCTCCTCCACCCTATTCTGAATTAAACCCATCTTCGCAGGTAATACATTTAAAGGAAAATGACAAATGTTGATTTCTACAAAAAATATTTAATTTTACTTGGATATCCAGCTTATGTTGTTGCATGTGTTTTAAAGCTCTTTTTAGATGTTGACTTTGTCATTTCTGTTTGATTATAAACTTGTTTGACCAGGAAGAACAATTGAGGTCAGATTACGTTTACAAGCAATGCTTGAAAATATATTGGCTGCTATAAAAAGAATGTTATCAATCGCAATAAAACACTGCTTCAAATGATGCTTTCAGTTTTAACTAGTTCATCTGATCGAAACAGGACACTAATGTAGATTGTTTTCTGATTGTTATTTTTAGGTTTTGGCTAATATTCTAATTCTGCATTTTTTTTAATCAAAATTAATTATAAATGATATTTTTTTCAAATATAATTTATTAAATGTGATAAAGAATTATAACTTATAATAAAATAAATGTATAATACATTTAGATATGAAGATATAAGTGAATTTTATAATTTAATTATAATATAATTTGTACTTTACAATTAAAGTTTCCATTTTCGAATTATTAAAATATAATTAAACATAACTCCATAAATATATATATCCCAAGAGAGAGAGAGAGAGAGAATAAATTAAGAAAATTACATGTAGAATGGGCATGTACAATCAAAATTTTAAATATTCCAGAGCCAATAATAAAGAATTATTGGTAAATAATAAAATAATTTAATTGTGTCGTAATGTAATTTAAAAAATAACGTTTATAATGATTAAAAATAAAGTAAAATGTAATTAAATATAACGAAAAACTAAAGAAAATATATAAAAAATAAAAATGAAAAATAGTTGTTTTATGATAGAATTTTAACTAATTTAATAACATGTTATAATTATTTAAAAAATATTTTTTTTATTAAATATAACAAAAATCGATACAAATAATTTGAATATAAAAATAGGGGAAATGAGCATGCATGATTAAAATGTAAATACTCTGAAAAAATATATTTTAATTTAAGGAAATAATTTTTACATAAATTATAATGCAATAATTTAAATTATAGTACAGATCATTTAAAATGTAATTGAATATGAGAAAAACAGTAAGTAATAGAAATATTCATTGCGATTAATCGCATCCAAAATAAGTGTTTGTTTACATAATATATGAGTGTGTATTGTGTATAATTATCATGTGTATATATAAATACATACACATACAGCATATATTTTGAAAATATTTACATGTATTTAAGTTTATATATTTATATTCATATAATTTATATCATATAGAAATATATTTAATATTTAAAAGTAACATATTTTTCTTTGATATATACATGCATGTGTGTATTTATTTATATATATATATATATATATATATATATATATATATATAAAGTGTTCCTGTGGCTCAGTGGTAGAGCATCGCGTTAGCAGCGCAAAAAGTCGTGGGTTCAATTCCCAGGGAACACACATACCGATAAAAAAATATATAGCCTGAATGCACTGTAAGTCGCTTTAAAAGCGTCTGCATAAATGTAAATGTAACATAATAAATATACACAGTACACACTCATATATTATGTAAACAATCACTTTTATTTTGGATGCGATTAATCGTGACTAATCGTTTGACAGCACTAATTTATACTAATAAAAAAAAAAAGGAACTGATAAATCATGCACCCCCCCCCCCCTGATTTTCATCTAGGTTTTCTATCCTGATGGATATGGCGGTTATGTTCCTCATCCTCCACCTTATGCCACACAGATGGTCTATTCCGCAGATGGCCAGCAGTATGCAGTTGCCTACCCGTATCATTATCAAGGTAACAGGAAGTTTGTTGACTTTTGACATATAACCTTTATGTAGTTTGATTGACGTTTGTTTATTTGTGTCCATCAGGCGGATACACACCTGGTGTCAACCACGTGATCGTGCAGGAGCGCCGGCGTGACGACACAGGTGACGTTGCTCTGGGGATGCTGGCCGGTGCTGCGACGGGATTGGCCCTCGGCTCCCTGTTTTCTGTATTCTAATATGTTTGTGTGAACCCAGCCCAACCCCACCCCACCTGACCTACAGCACGGGAAACCCTTCCTGTGTTGTTTTAACTTTGCCTTTACGCCTCGTAATGCGCTGGTCTGATAATGTAGCCGGGCTGGGCGAATATTCACTTACTTTTCTGTATTTGTCTTTGTACCAAAGCTTATGTACTTTTGATTAGGCACCAACAAACGCATTTGCTTTGCAAATTTAATCTGTAGCATACAAAGATATACACTAAAATATTGGCGGCTGGACTTAAGATAAGTGTAATCGGTGAGGTTTATAGATCAGCCGCTGTTTAGCAACACACGGTGTGTATTGTTGAGTCTAAAAATGTTGATTTTATACTAACGATGCCCTGTGAAGAAATGACACAGGCCTTGATGAAATGAATGATAGGCAAGTAGTTTTTTCCTGTTATTTCTAAATAGAAAAGAAACGGTTTTTAGTGTCGTTTGCAGCTGCAAAGCCAAAATTGTGTTGAATTAAATGTTTGTGACAGCCTCGGTTAAAAGGAATAGTTCTCTCTTTGTTTTTATTTTTAAATGGATGAAAATATAAAAAATGTCTTTGGCAGAAATATCTTTAAAAATAAAATATCAATTGTTATTGTATGGCAAACAGCAGCCTGAACATTTGTTAAATGTCTATAAAAATCATGTGATTTCAAGAAATTTGAGGGTGAGTAAATAATGACTATATAATAATGAAATATTCATTTAAATCTAATTTGACAGGAAAACCCATAATAATACTGATGATGATACATAATTAATACTGTGTTTGTGATGTAATTCAGGAAAGAGTACAGAGTGTGTCCTTAAATCTACTGCACCTTTTCTAGTATTTTTTTCCTTTCTTTGCCTTTGTTTTTTGTGGCGGCCTTCTTTTAACTCATTTTATTGTTTATTTATACTCAGTGTTATCAAGTGTGTATTTTTCCCTTTTTTTGTGGACAAAAAATGGTATAGATTTTTGTCTTGATCTCTAATTTAGTGTATTTTTTTTCTCTTGTGAGTTAATACAAAATGTAAAGCATTATTCACAATGTTTGTGATGGGATGTGATGAGGGAAACTTCAGGGAAAAGTCGGATCGACGTGATCGGTTAGATTTACACAATTACGTAATGATTTGTTCTTTACTGTACTTTGACTTTGTTGTGTTTACATAACAGGTATAATCATGAGTATATAAGTGATAATAATCATAAATGTTTAATGCATACAAGATGTATCAGTGGATTTCAGGTCATGGTTTAGTTTAACTCGGGTCCTTTGTTTTGAAATGTTTGTGACTGAGTGTAATGGACCAGTGATTTAGAAAAATGACATTTTTTCATCTGACACCGTACTTTATTGCTTATATGCTTATCTGTTTTTCTTAATTGCTTTGCTGTTTGAACCTTTAAAAAAACAATATACATGTTAATATATACCCACATAATCATCGGTGTGTTATTTATAAACTATTAAAATAAGATGTCTTGTGATTCTTTGGGGCAGTTCATTCATTTCGTTTGTTTGCAATTGTTTATAATAAACACTGCAACATAAAGAAACAGCGTTTTTATAGGCTACAGCAGTGGATACGGTATTGTAAGTGTGAATTGAAAAAAGTCACGTTAGGTCACATGGCGTGAATAAAAGAACGTGCTCACGCACGATACGTTGCTGAATTTCGCTGCGTCACTGTGTAAAGGGCGCCACCTGCTGTTTAGTGTTATTATTTGTCTGCTTGCGATTACTTTCAAGCAGCGCATTTTATAGGCATTAGATGAAAGTAAAACCGGAACAAGACATGAAAACCACAAAGAGCAGAATCACGCGATTAGAGGTAGTTTAAACATTTTATTTACAGACGAAAGTAGAAAAACAGTAGAAAAACAAACACTTCAAAGAGGTCTGCACTCTGCACACCCAAAACATGTATTCACATATTTGTAAACACTTTTTCACAGCTCACTGGTTGTCTTTGATTCTGGTCCCAAGTTATTTATTAACTTCATTGTTGGTTGTAAGACTAGTCGTTTTTAAGTCTTATTTTGGCAATAGACATTGAGGCACAAGTGACCAAGTTAACAAATACAAATTATCTTTTTTTTTTTCTCAAAAGTCCAAGTCAAAATATTATGACCCATTTGCAACAAACCATTTAAAATTAAGAGGATTTTTAGTAATAATGAATCTGATCTGATTGGTTATGTTCAGGATAATATTAAGGCTCACAAAATTGTTACACCCCCCAAAAAAAATCTCAAGGTTAAAGACAGACCAAAGATTTAGAAAAATAAAATATGGAGAAGGAGCTTTGTAAACATGGAAAATTATAAATAAATGCTACTTGAATCCTGCAAATATTCATCCCTCCTGGCCAAAGTCCTCAGTGAACAACTTCAGCTTCTCCAGATCCTCCTCGTTCACAGTGGGCTTGGTTTTCTCGAGTGACATCAACATGTCCTCCTGAGACACAGACAAGAAGATCAAAACAAGCTCTGGGAATTGAGCTTTTTTCCTCCACTGGTTGCAAGCTTACCAAGCTGACTATCGGCTCCAGGAGTTTATCGCTCGCTACATCCACCCAGGTCATGTGGATCGCGCCTGGGTCGTTTGAAGAGCAGGGTGTTAAGAGGTCATCCACCACAACATCTGGGTTGTTCCATGCCTTTCCTCTGACCTGTTAAAACAGACATGAGAGGACGGATTCAGCTCGATTAGACGCTTTACTAGGCGCGCAAACCTATGCAAGCTTGCTTCCACCATAGGATAAAAAAAAGTCATTGTGACTTTTTAATCTCGCAATTGAGACTTTTTTATATATAAATTCAGAATTACAAGATATGAACTCACAATTCTGAGAAGAAAAGTTGGAAATATGAGAAATAATAAGACAGAATTGTAAGATATAAAGTTGCAATTACTATTTATTTTTTATTCCATGGCAGAAAAAAGAACAGAATATGGTAGCTTGTTTCCATAAAAATAGAAATAAATAAATAAAAATAGAAAATAAAACTTTTTATCTCACAATTCTGACTTTTCACGCAATTTTGAGAAGAAAAAAAAATATCAGAGTTGCACGGTATAAACTTTTTTTCTCGCACTCAATCTTGCAATTCTGACTTTTTTTTTAGAATTTCAGACTTGCACGATATAAACTCAGAACTTCAAGATATGAAGTCTGAATTGTGAGATATAAACTCTCAATCCTAAAGAAAAATGTTGGAATTGTCAGAAAAAAAAAAAGAGTCAGAATTATGATATAAAAACTTGCAAAAAATTATTATTTTATTATTATTTTTTATTCTGTGGCGGAAAAAAGAACAGAATTTGGAAGCCTATTTCTGCCATGGGATAAAAAAAATAGTAATCGTGAAGGTAATTTTACAGGTAATTAAACTGTAATTTTATCTCACAATTTAGACTTTTTTCCCAGAATCACAAGATATATAAACTCAGAATTGTGAGATGTAAGAATTCAGAGAAAAAATGTCAGAATTTTAAGGTATCAACTTTTTCTATCTCATAAATCCTAGAAATCCAAGATAAAAAGTCTGACTTATGAGACAAAGTCGTAATGACCTTTTTTAAATCCCGTGGCGGAAACAAGCTTCCATACAAATGTCATTCCGTACCTTTTTGAAGTGGGACGCAGACTGAACTTTGCGGATGGGCTGCATGAGGGCGTCACGAACGACGATGCTGATGTCAGCACCCGAGTAGCCGTCAGTCTTCTTCCCAAGAGTTATGAAATCATCTTCGTTGAGGCTATTGGGAGTGGAGCCGAGGTGCAGCTTGAACATGGCGGTGCGAGCGTGCTGCTCAGGAAGAGGGATGTAGATGCGCTTTTCAAACCTAGAACCATGAGACAATAATAAACCAATGCCTATATTTCAAGACATGAGAATTTGTGTGGATTTACATGACGCACCTTCTCCTGATGGCAGAATCCAGCGTCCAGGGGATGTTCGTCGCTCCAAGAACCAGAATTCCTTCATTGTCATTTCCTACGCCTGCGAGAATGAGAAAATTATGTTTATAATCAATAATATAATAAATAATGAAAACTATTATGAAGACAAAAACAGCAAACAAAAAAAAACAACTGCTAACAAAATTATTAAATAAAAACAAAAGACTTCAATATAATTAAATTTTTCTTTTTTTTATAACATTATTAAGTTTTTGTAATATTATATATTAAACAATAACTAGAAAGAAGAAGAAAGAAGAATATAAAGAAATTATTAAAATATTATCTGGAAAATATTATTAATTCACAATAATTGTATAGCATTATAATATTGAAAGCTATTATGAACACAAAAAAACAGAAATGTTTTTTTTAACAAAAATATAACTAAAATGTTGACTTTGATGTGATAAAATATTATAATATACATAATAATAATACAATTTAATAATACGTTATCACAAATTATGATACATACATAAATACATACATAATATTTATAACAAATATAACAAATAAAAAAGGTAATTGTGAATTTATATCATGCATAAAGATATAAACTCAGAATTCTGAGAAAATATCAGTATTTTTCCCCTCAGAATTGGACATTATAACTTATAATATATATCTCACAATTTTGAGAAAAAAAGTCAGAATTGTATTAGCCAGTTTATGTCGCAATTCTGACTTAAATAATCGTAATTGCGATTTAAATCTCACAATTCTGAGTAAAAAATGATCTCAGAATTGTGAGATAAAAAGTCGCAATAACCTTTTTTATTTTTTATTCAGTGACAGAAACAGGCTTCCATACTTCAGCAACCCATCAGAGGATAAGTGCTTTAGAGAACGGATCGATGATGTTAATATAATATCTAAATAAATAAATACATACATAGCATTTATATATAAACAATATAAAAACTATTTCTGAACCATTAACACTAAACGCTATTGAACCTGCATAAGAAAATAAACAAAAAAAGTCACATTTTCAAAACTATAACAACCCTGCCAAATGAGAGTCAGACAGAGACAAATTTGCTCTTGTGACAAAGCTATCGCTAGCTTTGTGTTTACCTTGCATCTGAACCAGAAACTCAGTCTTGATCCTGCGGGCCGCTTCGCTCTCGTTCTCGTTTCTGGAGCCGCACATGGAGTCGATCTCATCGATGAAGATGATTGAAGGCTTGTGCTCCCGAGCCAAACTGAACAGATTCTTCACTAACCTAACAGACAATGACAGAAGTAACAACAAACATTTTAATGTGACATAAAATAATATATATAATATATTCCCACTTAACATTTGAGGAGCACTCACTTCTCGCTCTCTCCCAGCCACTTGGACACCAGGTCTGATGACGAGATGGAGAAGAAGGTGGAGTTGTTGGCCTCGGTAGCCACTGCTTTAGCCAGGTAGGACTTTCCTGTTCCTGGAGGACCAAAGAGCAGAATCCCTCTCCACGGAGTGCGTTTCCCTGCGGATAGTGATGAGCTTCAGAACACTTCAGAAGACATTTTCAGACATATTAACACATGTAACCTATCATACCAGTGAAAAGATGAGGGAATTTGATTGGCAGGATGACCGCTTCTTTAAGAGCCTCTTTGGCTCCTTCCAAACCAGCAACATCGTCCCACTTAATGTTGGGTTTCTCCATGACAATAGCACCTGGAAAGTATGAAAATCCATGTTTTTTTTCTCCTGTTGTGGCTTCTTTAATAAAGTCTGTTGAAGACAAAATGCTGTACCTTGGAGTTGACTTTTGAATTTCTTTTTCTCTGCATCGCCGTCATCACTGTCAGTCCTGTATAAGATGAAATTTGGCATTGTGTTTACTCCGTGTAACAGGAAGTGGATTAGTCGATTGAGCAGGAAGTAGATCCTCTCACCCTTTATCGTCAGACTGGGGAACTTTGACAGGTTTGGAGGGCGGCGCGCTCTCTTTCTTCTTCAGGTACTGCTTGAGCTGCTCCGCTCGGTCCAGATAATCAGCACACTTCGCTCTGATGCTCTGCTTGGCCTTGTCTCCCTGAACTTCATCTGCATCATAAAACATCACAATAATAATAAAACATATTCCATCATCAGGTTATGGATTTTTGCTCAATGAACTGCATTGAATACATTTAAGATATAAAAGACAATTTATAGTATACAAATAATTTAAATAAATAAATATATAACTACAATTGAAATTTATTAAATAATTCATTTTTAATAATCATTTAAATATTTTATATTTAAATAATATTATAAATAAATGATAATTGCCTGCACTATAAAATATCAAAACAATAAAACATATGCCATTATTTGTACATGCTCAATAAACGGCATTTAATAGTGAATTAAATACATTTAAGATATGAAATACAATATAAATAAATAAATAAGCAAATAAGTAATTAAATAAAAATACATATCAAAATTGTATAATATATATATATATATATATATACATTAAAAAGTACCACTATTAATTCAGGATTTTTTTGCTCACTAAATTGCATTTAATAAAGGATATTAATAATATATAATATTATTAATATATAACATATTAATAAATATATACATATATTATAAGAATACATATGGGCTCATCTAAATAATACATTTATTAAAAAAATACAACATTATAATGTGTATATTGTATGTTAACTATATATATATATATATATATATATATATATATATATATATATATATATATACACACACACACACATATATATATATATATATATATATATATATATATGATCTTTATATGAAATATTATACTTAATTAATATTATTAATAAACAAGTAATGTTTTAATAATTTCTATTAATAATATTGTATATATTATTAATATTTTATGATATATTAATATACTATTAATTTTAACATTTTTAAATGAATATAGACTGTTTAAATATAAATAAACATACAAATAAAATATAAATATATTTAAAAATTGCACGTGAAATCTAAGTGAAGTTTATAAATAGTGGCTTTTGGCTTCTTACATTTTACCGCATGAAGAAAATACTGGATTGCATTTTGATAGAGGCGCAGAGCTTCCTCGTAGTTTTTGGCCTTGTCCTCCTCAGAGGCTCTGCTGGCCAAATCAATGGCTTTCTATTGTGCACAAATAAATATAGAAGAGATATTCAAAAAGGAAACATGCCTTGCTAAGGCATACAATATTTCACACTTTGGAAATAACATAAATAAAAATAATTGGAAATCAAATAAATTTATTCTGCACACAAGTGATATTTAAAATGTTTCAGACAAAAATAAAATAATAAAATATAAGATTGTCTGTAGTTACACAAACTCCCATATATAGATAAATGTTTCAAATGAACTCTGTGTTGGACTGTCTGTGTTAAATAAGATGTTATAGTGTGGTGTAATGTACGGATAACTGGTTAAACCAGTTTTAGGACAGGCGAATGAATACATACAGATAAAAACGTACCAGACAGGAGCTAAAAAAAACTTTACAATGTAACAAATAAGTCAATAAGCACTTTGTTAAATGTGTGTATGTATCAAAATAATAAACAAGCTACCTAAATATAACGAACACATTACTGTTTACCGGTTAAACAATACATATATGCTAAACCTCAACAACATAATTATATTTTAGACTGTATGTTGTCGAAGCATACATTTAAATAGAGCAGAAAAATGATAACAAGTATAAGAATAATTCACATATCATATATAACAGCATGAAAAGGTCCACTATTATGGCTGTCACACCGCTTGTAAAGTCTCTTACCTGTAAATTGGTATTCGTCATTGTTGACGGTGTGTTGAAGGTGAAGTTATAATATGTTACTGCGGGAACGGTTCAAATATATACATTTTTTAAATGAACGTATCGCGGAACCTCGGTGTGTCGGTAAATCTGTGCGTCTCGCGCACTTCCGCGTCGAGTGTTTACAGTGACGTCACGGAATGAAGCATTACTGGTTTACTGATACAAATAACATCAAATATACTGCTAGTATTATTTAAAAATTAAATTAAATGTTTAAAAATTAAAATAATAAAAAATAAAATATAAATTCACCTTTTAAGCAAATAAATGGATTTTAAAATATTTCATTCCCTCATAAAATACGTTAAAACTATCATTTTCGTTTACATTTATAATTTTGACAAATAAACAGTTTACCACACTTCTTACAGACAAAAAGCTAAATAAAATGTTAAGAAATGCATATTTAAGAACCAAGATTTTGACATTTCTTGAAGATAATATAAAGTCCACAATGCATTTTATTGAGAATAAATATGGCAAGAAAGAAATACACATCAAAGAGCCAAGAATTACAGTTTAGAAACAAATAAAAATAAGTCAAATTAAAATTAAATATTGTAGCATTGTTTAAAATAAAATGGAATAAAACTTAAAAATCATGTTTCATGTTTTAAATATTTTTTAAATAGTCAAAAGATGTTAAAAGCAGCATTTTTATTTATTGTTTTGACAAATATACATTTTAGCACACTTCTCACACAGACAAAATGCTACATAAAATCATAAAATGTTAAGAAAACTAATATTTACGCACCAAGATTTAAACTTTTCTAAAGAAAACAAAGTCTGAATTCCATTTCAGCAGAAAATAAATATGGCAAGAAAAACTACTCATCACAGAGCCAAGAATCATTTTTTTCAATCTTTTTATTTTTAGCAAGTATTGAGCTTTTTTTAATTGTGTTGTGACTATTTGTTATTTGGTTGTGAAGTTTCTCTTTCTTTCTCTTTCTAGTCCTAGTATGACATAAACACTGATTCATGAGCTCTTTTAATGAAAACATGCTATTAATTAAAATATATTTGCAAGCTACAAGACAATACTAAAATAGCCTAATAATACCAAAATAATTTATTAATTTTATAAAACAAATTTTTTAACATTTTATTTTTTCAACAAAAAAGCACAAGCTGCTTCTTACAAAATATACAAATTTGATAAATGCTTTAGACATTTAACAAAACAACAAATAAGACAAATAAGCAATTCTGCTTTTCAGTGCATCTGTGTTGTTGCAAGCAATCAAGCACCATTATAAGCTGGGCTGTATGAGACAGGAAAGCAGCGGCTCCTCTCTCAGGAGGATGTAGTGCATTCATTTTTCATCAACCTAAAAACAAGGACGTCAGAGAGAGCTAAGAGCAAACCCAGCAGTCATCAACTCCCTCCGTTCAGCAGCGGCAGGCGCAGGACTCTGAGCATGCGCTCGTTCTTCGTCAGATCCTCCGGCAGTTCATTATTCTGCGGAGAGAATGTGCCATTAAAACACCTTTTAGCCGTTGACTGCAGGACATTCATTACTTAAATGCTCTGACCACTGACCAGTAGATGTCAGCACTATTTTTTCAACTAACATACTTTTTGTTAACCTTTAAACTACATACGACCTTTAAACAATTTTTTGACAGAACACTTTTACCTATGATTTTACCTTCACACACACACACACACACACACACACACATATATACATATATATATATATATATATAGTATATATATACACTGACCAAAATTATAAACGCACCACTTTTGTTTTTGCCCCCATTTTTCATGAGCTGAACTCAAAGATCTAAGACTTTTTCTATGTACACAAAAGGCCTATTTCTCTCCGAAAACCAGTCAGTATCTGGTGTGACCACCATTTGCCTCACGCAGTGCAACACATCTCCTTCGCATAGAGTTGATCAGGTTGTTGATTGTGGCCTGTGGAATGTTGGTCCACTCCTCTTCAATGGCTGTGCAAAGTTGCTGGATATTGGCAGGAACTGGAACACGCTGTCGTATACGCCGATCCAGAGCATCCCAAACATGCTCAATGGGTGACATGTCCGGTGAGTATGCTGGCCATGTAAGAACTGGGATGTTTTCAGCTTCCAGGAATTGTGTACAGATCCTTGCAACATGGGGCCGTGCATTATCATGCTGCAACACGAGGTGATGGTCGTGGATGAATGGCACAACACTGGGCCTCAAGATCTCGTCACGGTATCTCTGTGCATTCAAAATGCCATCAATAAAATGCACCTGTGTTCGTTGTCCATAACATACGCCTGCCCATACCATAACCCCACCGCCACCATGGGCCACTCGATCCACAACGTTGACATCAGCAAACCGCTCACTCACACGATGCCATACACGCTGTCTGCCATCTGCCCTGTACAGTGAAAACCGGGATTCATCCGTGAAGAGAACACCTCTCCAAAGTGCTAGACGCCATCGAATGTAAGCATTTGCCCACTCAAGTCGGTTACGACAACAAACTGCAGTCAGGTCGAGACCCCGATGAGGACGACGAGCATGCAGATGAGCTTCCCTGAGACGGTTTCTGACAGTTTGTGCAGAAATTCTTTGGTTACGCAAACCGATTGTTGCAGCAGCTGTCCGGGTGGCTGGTCTCAGACGATCTTGGAGGTGAAGATGCTGGATGTGGAGGTCCTGGTCTGGTGTGGTTACACGTGGTCTGCGGTTGTGAGGCCGGTTGGATGTACTGCCAAATTCTCTGAAATGCCTTTGAAGACGGCTTATGGTAGAGAAATGAACATTCAATTCACAGGCAACAGCTCTGGTGGACATTCCTGCAGTCAGCATGCCAATTGCACGCTCCCTCAAAACTTGCGACATCTGTGGCATTGTGCTGTGTGATAAAACTGCACATTTTAGAGTGGCCTTTTATTGTGGCCAGCCTAAGGCACACCTGTGCAATAATCATGCTGTCTAATCAGCATCTTAATATGCCACATCTGTGAGGTGGATGGATTATCTCGGCAAAGGAGAAGTGCTCCCTAACTCAGATTTAGACAGATTTGTGAACAATATTTGAGAGAAATAGGCCTTTTGTGTACATAGAAAAAGTATTAGATCTTTGAGTTCAGCTCATGAAAAATGGGGGCAAAAACAAAAGTGTTGCGTTTATAATTTTGGTCAGTGTATTTATATATACATTTATTTTTGTACATGTGTGTCTGTGTGTGTGTATATATATGTATGTATATATGCATATATACACACACACACACACACACAAAATAGATCATAAATATTTTTTATATTTTATTAAATAAATATAATTTTGCAAGTTGTCCATGTAAAATAAAATGAATGCCAATTACATATATATATATATATAAAACTGATATATTTAAATATTATTTAAACATAATTAAAAAAAATTTAACATGTAAAATAAAGTACTACTACTAATAATAATAATTTTAAAATAAAATAATAAAACAATAATTAATTAAATATAAACGATAAGGATGAAATGATTAGTATATAAGTATTTCAATAAAGAAATAATTATAATTAATATATCAATATTTTAATAAAGAAATAATTAATAATATATATATATATATATATATATAATAATTGTGTAATTTATTAATGTACATCAATAATTATTATATATTTGGGTTTGTTTTGAACAATTTAAATAAATCCTACAAATAAGATTAAATACATATATTAAAAAGATAGATAGATAGATAGATAGATAGATAGATAGATAGATGATAGATAGATAAGAAATAATAACAGTGTAATTTATTGATGCAAATCAGTAATTATTATTATATATCTGGGGTTGTTTTGAACAATTTAAATAGAGGGGTACATATACTAAGCAAATATGGATAACAAAATAAAATATTTAAAAATTAAATGCATATAAAAATATATGAATATATACATATATATATATTGAATAATATGTGAGAATTAATATGTTATAATCCGCATGTCTCAAACTCACCTTGTTGGGTAAAGCTGGATCAGCATCTGCCTTCAGCAGAAGTTGGACAGTTTTTGGATTCCCGCCCATGACGGCGGCATGAAGAGCTGTAGAACCGTTCTAGATTGCAGGACAAAACACACACAGTCACAACTGAACCACTTTCTGGAAGATTTGGACGTCAGATGATGCTGTCGTACCTTCAGAAGGCCGAGTGAAGGAGAGAACTTGAGCAGCTCCTCGATGACGTTACAGTGGCCTTTATGTGCGGCCTTGAACAGAGCCGTGGAGCCGTCCTTCAGTCAGAAACACCAGAGAGAATACAACAAACCAGGCCTTTGTCAAACATTTCATGCATTTTTATAAGCTTCTTTTCTTTTCCACCTGGCTGAACAGTCTGATTCAAACCAGAGGAAAATGTTGTGGAAAATAAAATAAAATAACATACTTTTCTATCTGCGTCACGGTCTGCACCTCGCAGCAGCAGAACTTTGACCACCTCACTGTGTCCCATCTGGGCTGCCATCCAGAGCGGAGCTGTGCCATCCTGACCCCAAAAACACAATCAACACGGAGAACACAATGAAATACATAATAGCAAACCAAACACTGCTAATCAAAACCAAACTACACATAAGCCATGAGTATAAATCAGACCTCTCGCGGTTGATTGACTTTAGCCCCGGATGACAAAAGCTGCCGTATTACGGTCACATGACCCTCTTGGGACGCCAAAAATAAGGCCGTCGCACCATCCTGAAACAGAGAAGATGTGTATGATGAAAATGTTTTAGAGAATATGACAATAGACAAGATGTACAAGAAACAGACAAGAATATGATCTTTCATACATAAAATAGCATTACATTAAATGACAAATTAATAAAAAATTGTTATTAAATTAAAAAATATGAATAAATATAATATTAATTCTGAATCAATTAATAAATATAAGATAATAAAACCCTATTAAATAAAATAGAAATAAGAAAAAGTAAAAACAAACAAATAAATAAATATTACACTACACTGAAATAACATAACATAACATAAAAATAAAATAAATTAATAAATATAATTTAAAAAGCATCTAATTAAATACAAAAAAAATTTAAAAGATTTTTTAAAAATAACATTAAAATAACATTAAATAAAAATTAGTTATGTATTCAAAATAAATTAAGAAATAATTAATATAATAGTATAGAAAATGTCATTACAAATTAAATGAATGAATAAATAATACATTTAAATAAATATTAGATTAAAATAACAAATAAAAAATTAAACATTAAATTAAAAATAAATAAATACATAATAAGATAAATTAATAAAACACAAAGTAAACAAATATTACATTAGTTAAAAATATCATAATTTTACATTAAATAAATAAATATTACATTAGACTGAAACAACATTAAATAAAAATGAATTTTAAATAAATGCAATGACATTCTTTTCAAGACATGCTAAAACTACTAAAATATTTTCACCAAATTATTAGAAAATATTCGGTGTCTCCCAAGGATATGTTTTAATTGAACCGGTGTCTTAAGAGCAGAGTGTAAACACTGAATCAACAGAAACCTTAGAGGAACTGGCACAAACACGCATCAGGTGTTTAGGCCTCATGGGAGGAATAGAGTTGACTAACATTGAGCTGGTCGTGGACGTTAGCGCCGTTCTTCAGAAGAGTCTCCACCACTCTGGAGTGACCGTACTGACAGGCCGCGGAGAGCGCCGTGCCGCCATCCTGCAGATCACAAACCAGTCCATTTATTCACAGTCACAGCATACCTCAGTCTCATTTACAGCTAAATCAAAGCACACCTTTGTCTGGAACTCTGTAGACGCTCCAAATTCAAACAGGAGCTTGACGATTTCATTGTGACCCTGCTGTGAAGCGAAGAAGAGAGAGGTGGAACCTGTCTGAGGAACAGAGACAACATCAGCAGCCGCACACTAATGCACACACACACACACACACATCTGAGGAGTCATATTAACAACCTGACACTCCAGCTCAGACAGAAATAACTTTCACTGCTGCTTATTGCTAGGGAGACGCCAACAGAAATACTGCTGAGGAATATAAAATATAAAGAGCCAAAACCAAACAAACAAACAGAGAGAGACTCTGTAATAGATTACATTAGATTAAAATAATACCTTAAATTAAAAATGAAAAGAAAAACATAAATATTAAAATAATTAATACATAACATTTAATAAAACATATTTTTTATATATATATATATATTTTATAAAGGTTGTTATTAAATATTTCGATAATTATTACAAAAGGGTCTGACTATAATAACTATATATAACTTAATAGCAACAGTTTTGTTTAAAACAAAACTAAGTATTGTTACAATTCTTGTGGGGTCTGTATCACTTTTGATATATTATACAAACTGTGTATATTTAATAATTTTCAGATTTGTATTATATATATATAAATTATAAAAATGCTATAAAAAGGCTATTCGCTAAAGAAAAATAATCTACAGAAAAAATAGGCTATAAAAAGAAAAACACCATTCACTTAAAATTTCTTTAAAATAAAATGTATTAATTAAAAGAGTATGTTAATATGAGTCTGTTAAACAAAATGACAAAACATAAAAAATATAAATAATAGAACAAAATAAAAAATAAACTAACAAATAAATAAATGTTGAATGAATGAATTTATATTCGATTAAAACATTACGTAAAATAAATATAAATAAATTAACAAATAAAAAAATCAAATTAAATAAAAAATAAACAAAATAAATCAATAAAAAATAAACAAAATAAATCAATAAAACAATAAATAAAATCATTGAATTAGATTAAAATAACGTTACATTAAATAAAAACAAAGAAATTGAAAATTAATTAAAAATAAATGCATAAATATATGAAAGTGTAAATAAAATCTAATTAAATATAATAATATATTTTATCATAAATATAATAATTAAAAATAAAAAGCATAAATATAAATAAAAAATCTAATTAAATATAATAAAAATAAAACAAAATGAAGGAATACATAAACAATGCATTTAATAAAATAAATAAATATATTGGATTAAAATAACATTACATTAATGAAAAATAAAAATTACATAACAAACAAATAAATTATTAAATATAATATTGAAAAATCCAAATAAAATATATATAAAAAAATAAATAAATTACAAAACAAACAAATTATTACTAAATTACACTAAAATAACATTCTATTAAATAAAATGTCATTAAAATACATTAATAAATATAATAATAACCAAATCAAGTTAAATACAATCAAAACAAACATAATAAACTAAATTACAACTAAATAAAATAAAAATATTTAATCGAAATAAACAAAATCTTATAGTTAGGCTGAAATGTCTAGATGGATGTTTTCCTGTAGTTTAAGAAGTGAAGATGTGTAAATTTAATAATATGAGACCAATGTATTACAAAACACTCTAGAAATAGTCTATTATAACAGCAATCTAAGAGCATCAGTACCTCTCTCTGCAGATTAATATCTGCACCTTGCATGATGAGTTCCCGGACACACTCATAATGACCGCTGTATGAAGCCAACCATTAACGCTGAGGTACCGTACTGTGAAAACACACAGAAAGCATTATCATATGCCATACAATCACTGGAACAGAGACGCATGCGTGAAGGAAGAAGCTCGTACTCCGTCTTTGCAGTCGACATCCACTCGGCCGCTGTTCAACAACAGCTGAAGCAAAGCCAGGTTCCCTTTCCTCGCTGCCCAAAACACAGCGTTAGCAAGCGGCGTCTCCTTCTGTCACACACACAAACATAAACACACGAGCACAGACGATCAGCATCTCTATGACTGATCACAATCACAACATGGCTAAATACAGTCTAGATTACCGTATTATCGATGGATATCAGCATAAATCTTCTTATGCAACAGGGTCCAAATTAAAGTAGTGTTGCTGAATAAAATATATTTAGGGTTTTTTAAAGAAAAAGATAATTAAAGTAAATGAATTGAATAAGACCCATTTAAAATTATAAACTACATTAACATATATATATACAGTATATATATATATATATATATAGTGCTGTCAAATGATTAATCACATCCAAAATAAAAGTTTTCATTTACATAATATATGTACGTGTACTGTGTATATTTATTATGTATATACATAAATACAAACACATGCATATATATTTAAGAAAAATATGTTATGTTTATATATTAAATATATTTATATATAATATAAGAATATAAATATATAAACGTATATACATGTCAATATTTTTTAAAATATATACATGCATGTGTTTGTATTTATATATATATATACATAATAAATATACACAGTACACACACATATATTATGTAAATGAAAACTTTTATTTTGGATGTGATTAATCATTTGACAGCACTATATATATATATATATATATATATAGTATATAGCTAGACAACATTTTTGGTTGTAGCATAAAATATAATATTTAAAAATAACATTAATTTTAAATTAAAATAAATTGCATTTAAATATTTTTTATTGACAAATCAATTTATATTGATTATTTTTAAGTTTGTAAAATAAATTGTATTTTTTTATTTTTCAAATTAAAATAAAATAATACATTACATCAAAACAAATACACATTAATTCAAAAGTGTAGGATATGCGTTATGTTAAACAAAATGACAGTAAAAAATGTTTTTATATTTATTATTTTAATTTTGTAAAATAAGACAATTCATAGAAAAAAATAGCCTATAACGTTAGATAAAAAATAGTAATAGTTTATAGTCTATAATAGGTATAGCTTACAATGTAATTTAATATAACATAATATAATAGCATTCATTTTAAAATGAAAAATATTATTATACGATATTTTAGCGTAAACTACGGTTGCCATGGTGACTTAAAAGGGTGGGGTGGGCGGACACTCGTCAGAAGGCCATACAGACGCGCGTGACCGAGAAAAACTCTCCTAAATCGTTATTCGGTGACACGTTTATTAGTGTTCGTCGTAAGGCATATTTAGATTACACAATTAATGTCTTACCAAAGCAAATATTCATGTTTACCTTGAAAGACATGCTGTGAATCTCATTCGTGCCTCATCTCGCAGGTTCGCGCGGTGCTCTCTATAATGTCCGTCCGCTGCGCGCGTTCATCCCGGTGCAGGTCTGACCGAGCGGATCTACGGCGCTGTTTACCGCAGCGAGTGCTTCACGGAAAACAGCACCAACAGGAGCGAGCAGCTTCTGCATCAGCTGCGAATTCCCTCGTATCCCCCTCCTCTCTCTCTCTCTCTCTCTCTCTCTCTCTCTCTCTCTCTCTCTCTCTCTCTCTCTCTCTCTCTCTCTCTCTCTCTCTCACACACACACAGAGGTGTTCGATTCGTCAATGAATCGTTCTTATGAGTCGAATCTTTCCTATGAATCAGTTCAACCAGTTCACAAAACCGATCTGAATGATTAGTTAACTAATCGAATAAAAATTATAATTGAACGGATAGTAAGGTAAGTTAGTCAGGTGTTTTATTTTGATTGTTTTTGATTCAAAGTAATTTAGGTAAAAGTTAGGTAAAAAGTAATCTCAGTAAAAAAGTAACTTTTTATCATGTAATCAGTATTGGAATACAATTTGTAAGCATATACCCAGCATATATATATATATATGTGTGTATGTGTGTATGTATGTGTGTGTGTGTGTGTTATTTTACTATAAAAAAAAGCCAAAACATTTATTTAATATACGTAAAAGGTTCTATTAAATATTTTGATAATTCTTACAAAAGGCTGTGACTTTTTACCAAACAAAGTGTTGTTGATCATATTGAAACATAAATAAATATTGTTACATTTTCTGTGGGGTCTGTATCACTGATATAATATGTAAACTGTGTATATTTAATACAATGATGCATAATTTTCAGATTTTAAAGTTAATTTTGTAAGGAAAATTGTAAGGCTATTTGCTATAGTATAAAAATATAGTCTTTTTTATTTTTATTTAATACAACAAAATAATTTGGTAAGGTAAATAGTGAGGCTATTTATAATATAATATAATATAATACAATATAATAATAGCTTACAGTGTAAAAAATCTTAAACATATAGGTTATAATAAATTATATTTAAAAATCATATTAAAAAACAGAACCATTTAAGTATATTAAATAAATGTTTAGGCATATATATATATACATACACACACACACACACACACATATATATATATATATATAAACATATACTGTAGGCTATAATGTAATATAATATAACAAAAATAGTCTATAGTGTAAAAATATATATTAATAAATAGGCTATTATTATTTATATTTCATACGGCCAAGTGAAAATCGAATGGCTATTTACTATAGTTTACAAATATAGGCTATAAATAAAATATATACATACAATAAACATATATTATGGGCTATAGTGTAAAATATAATATAAATGAATAATATAAAAACAGTCTATATAGAAATAAAGGCTATAGCACAAAAAAACTAACCTTTTTGTTTAATAAGCCAAAGTAATTTTGATAAGGCAAATTGCAAGGCTATTCACTTGTTCCAGACTGTGCATAATGAAAAGCCCCAAAATATGAGCTGCAGAGGCAATCATGGGATGAAGCGTAATAACGGGGGTAAATTATGACAGCACTGAAGAACACACTAAGTGAGATGAAGAAAGACAGATGACTCAGCAGTCACCTCCGTAATAAAGGCCTTGCTCTGGTTGGACTATACTTTGTGGATATAATGTCTGTAGTAGTACGTTCATTATATTCCAAACAAGAATCAAGTCAGACAAAACACGTCAGGCATCCAAACACTGCTGACTCAGTCCTCATTTATATTCAATAACAAACAAAAAGATGTCATATGAAGAAACACATTCGATTTCTTAGGATGACATTTCGGAAAGCTTCATGTGCTGCAGTGTCGGTGATTTTGGTGAAGTTGTTGGTTAGGGTTAAATGTTTTAAGTCTTGTTAATTAGTGGCTTCCTCTTGCAGGATGACATAGTACGTATAGCAAGTTCTAACAGTATGGACACACCTTCATCATGATGATATATAACACAGAAGACATGCTTCAGTTTCATCCACACAGCACTCCAAACGCTCAGACACACACTTCCTGCAGAGCAACATGTTCGGTAAGTCTGGAAGGAAACACACATTTGTTTTGGACCTCATGTTAACATTAGAAACAAGTTCAGTTGTTTGAATATTTATGTGAAATAAATTAATTATTTAAATTAAATTGCTGAACCAAAAATTATATATTTGACTAAAAAAAATACTGTTTTAAATATTATAAACAAGTTTAGTGGTTTAAATATTTGTGTAAAATATTGAGTTATAAATATAATAGCATATATAAACATTTATTTAAATTGTATTGCAAAAATCTTTCCTATATTGGGCTCTATTTGTTTATTTTGTAAAACTGAATTAGTCTAAAAATAAGAACTTAAAAAAGCACAAACTTTCAGGTTAAACAAAGTAATAAAGTGCTCATTCTAGACCCGGTGTAAATATTATAAACAACTTCAGTTGTAAAAGTATTTATTTGAATTGCTGAAACAAAAATGTAATCTACATTGGGCTTATTTTTTTAATAATTATTTTCCAATTTTATTTTAATTATTTATTTTGTAAAAGAATCAGTCTAAGAATAAGAACTTTAAACACACACACACACACCAAACTTTAAAGTTTTCTAAAGTGATAAAGACATTTTTAAATATAATGTTTACATTTTTTAGTTTTAGTTTTTGTAAAAGTGAATCAGTCTCAGAATAAGAACAAAAAAAAAACACATAGAAAAACCTCAAACTTTCAGGTTATCCAAAGTGATATAGCAAATAATCTTATGTTTGTTTTAGACCTGTGTAAATATAAACAAATTCAGATTTTTAGTTATTTATGTTAATTTAGTTATTTATTTATACGAAATATTTAGTTTTAAACATATTTTTTAAAAATTGAAAAGGAACCTAAATTGTGCTCACTATTCTTATTTGTTTGTTTGTCAACCTGAGAACTCATAGATCATGTGATGTTGTTTGTATAGATACGTATCAAGCACACTGGGTGGCGCTGTTTGCTCTCCTGATGTGGGCACCTCTGCAGGTGGCAGCAGATTCAGAAGAAGAAGCCCCCTCAGACTGGGCGTTGTGGAAAAGCCTTCATCAAATATCCTACAATGAGGAGGTCGGTTAGAGTCATTTGGGTGTCTTAAAGGGACAGTTCACCCAAAATTAAAAATGTATTTGTCAATTTTTTACTCATATTCTTGCTAAGTGGAGCACAACAGGAAACATTTCAAAGACACACTGAAAAAAAAAAACATTTTAAAGTTAAAAGTTTTACTTACCACTTTTTATAGTGCAAAAAAAGAGAGTAAAACGGTAATTTTGGGGTCAGTTGTTCCTTTAAAAATAAAAAGGTTTGAAACACTGTTGAGACATTTAATCCTGTATAAACATGTAATTTAAGTCAGTTTGTGGTTGTGGATTATATGTTACATGTATGTTATGCACTGCGTTTGACTTTATATTAAAGTTTGACTTTATGACTGTAGAGTGACGACGTTCAGAGACAAATCATCTGGGAGACCAATATGCGAATGATTGAGAAAAACAACGACGATTTCCGCTTCGGATTGTCGACGTTTAGCATGGCAATGAACAAATACGGTGACCTCGTAAGTAAAACGATTGAAAATTTCAGAAACTGCTGTATTATCTTTGTTAAAGGCGGATTTATACTGACACCTAGTGGTGTGGATGTAACATCCTGCAAAAATGTTCTTTTACGGTCGGTTTTGTGTTGTTTAAGATTGTTTTATCTCATTTTTCTCATCTTCAGACCAAGATGGAGTACAATCGTTTGCTCGGCGCCACAATTAATGGGCCGATAAACAGGAGAGGAAAGGTTGCATCCGCTCAGACGCTCCGTGTCAATGCTAACAGACTGGGATTGACCAATGTGGATTACCGAGCACAAGGATATGTGACTGAAGTCAAAGATCAGGTGAATTTCTCTTTTAATTGATCATTGATATGCTTGTTTTTATTCACACATGTAGGCCTTCTGTTGAAAATGATTATGTTAGATGCTAAAATGATTGATTTGTGGTGTTTTTTTCAGGGATACTGTGGGTCTTGCTGGGCCTTTAGCACTACAGGCGCCATTGAAGGACAGATGTTCAAGAGGACGGGGCGGTTGATGTCCCTCAGCGAGCAGCAGCTGGTGGACTGTTCCAGGTCGTATGGCACATATGGCTGCAGTGGAGCCTGGATGGCGAACGCCTATGATTACGTGATCCATAAAGGGTTGGAGAGCTCTGACACTTACTCCTATACTTCAGCGGTGAGTGCTCTTGGTCAATTTGAATCAGTTTTGAGATGTTTTCTTGTGATTCGGTCAATCTGAATGTGTTTTTTGGATCTGGTTTCATCAGGATACTCAGCCCTGTTTCTACGACAGAAGTTCAGTTGTCGCCAGGATCAGTGATTACAGATTCATCCCGGCCAGAGATGAACAGGCACTGGCTGACGCCGTGGCAACCATCGGTCCAATCACTGTCGCCATAGATGCGGATCATCCAAGCTTCCTCTTCTACAGCTCAGGTAAGATTTTCACTTCCTTAGATTCAATTTCCAACCTGAAAAGAAAAAAGAAAGAAAAAAAAGATGTAATTGATATACATAGTAAGTCTATTTTGTACAGTTTTACTATATATTGTACTTCACTGTCTAACTCTAAAGCCCCGATGTCACACCAAGCACGATAACGATAAAACGATAGCGATTAAAGATATAGTTTTAATTAACAGTGTGAATAAATCGTTACATATGTACAGTATTAAAGTGTCCTCCAATAGCAGAGTGTGAAAATAAATCCACACTTTCACAACTATAATTGAAGTAAAACGATAAAGGCACAGAGAAACTCATTGATATCTTTCACTATTTCATGTTGGAATCACTTCCAGAACGATTTCTTTCCCAGCACAACTGATAAACCTGATAAAAACACCTGACAGCCAATCAGAATCCATCCTGTTCATAATGTGCTGGAGAATTTAAAGCGGCAGACGCCATGGTAAAATATTCATTTTGTGCTCAGTGACCCATTTTTGTGTTTATTTTGATGTTTGTTTTGGATTGTTGTCCTGGTGGAAGATCCACACATGGCCCAATATAAGATTTCTAACAGAGGCAGTCAGATTTTGATTTTTTATCGTTGGTATTTGATAGAATCCATGATGCTGCATCTGAACAAGATGTTCAGGACCTCCGGCAGAAAAACAGGCCCACAACATTAAAGATCCAGTATATTTAACCGTGGACATGGGGTACTTTTTTATCCCTGTTTGTACTAAACTCATCTGGTGGGTTTGCTGCCAAAAAGCTCTAGTTTCATCTGACAATAGAAGCCAGTGCCATTTGAGTTCCAGATGTTAAACTGTTAATATTAGTATGAGTGAGGACAATTTTTCTAAACCCTCCCGAACAACATGTATATATGTTTGATATATAAAAGACTAACTAATCTCTAAATTCTCCAGCTGTGAATATAAACTCTATATAGGACATATAACACACGTCCTCTTTCAGATAAATCTTTAGTTGATTGGAACCTAATTATTACATGGTGGAAATGGGGATATCAATGTTTTAACTCTTTTCTTACAGCCACTTATCTATTTTGTGATGCTCAACAATCTTGTTCTTCACATCAGAAATATATTATATATATATTAAATTTGGTCTTTGTTTCCTCATATTTATAATCCTGTGGAACAGTGGCTGACTTTCATATACCCTGGTGTGCTAAAAAATATATGAATGGGAATATACTTCAGAGATATTTTACTCATACTATATAATTGTACATTCATTGGAGAGATATCTCAATTGTTTTACTTCAATGAACAGATCAAAAGGATAACTATTTATTTACAGCCGCCTTTGCTCATATTTATCAAGTAATATTAGTGGAGGGCATGTTTATTAAATGTTTTAATAACAAATAATTTTACATACAAATACAATACAATAATATATATAAATATTTTAATAAAAAAATATTTTTTTATATATACAGTTGTGCTCATAAGTTTACATACCCCTTGCAGAATGTGCAAAATGTTAATAATTAAAACAAAATAAGAGGGATCATGAAAATTGCATGCTATTTTTTTTTATTTAGTACTGTCCTGAATAAGCTGTTTCACATATAAGATGTTTACATATACTCCACAAGACAAAATAATAACTGAATTTATAAAAATGACCCAATTCAAAAGTTTACATACCCTTGAATCTTAATACTATGTGTCATTTCCTGGATGATCAGGACTATTTTTATATTTTGTGATGGTTGTTCATGAGTCTCTTGTTGGTCCTGAACAGTTCAACTGTCTGCTGTTCTTCAGAAAAATCCTCCAGCTCCTGCACATTCTTTGGTTTTCCAGCATCTTCTGCATATTTGAACCCTTTCCAAAAGTGACTGTATGATTTTGAGATCCATATTTTCACACTGAGGACAACCGTGGGACTCATTCACAGCTATTACAAAAGGTGGAAACATTTACTGATGAAGAAGGAAGGCAACACAATGCATTAAGAGCCGGGGGATGTAAACTTTTGAACAGGATGATGATGGGTAAATTCTTCTCATTTTGTTTAACGATCATATTTTTTCATTTAGTACTGGACTTCAGAAGCTACATAAATACTTACATGTTTCCCAGAAGACAAAATAAGTACAATTTACCCTGATCATCCAATTAAAAAAGTTTACACGGCCCATCTCTTAATGCATTACTGTCTGTTGCCTTCTTGAGCATCAGTAAATGTTTTCACCTTTTGTAATAGTTATGCTTGAGGTATGTAAACTTATGAGCACAACTGTAAATATCATTTAAAATGATAAATTATATGAATTGTTTCAACAGGAATCTACAAGGAATCTAACTGTAACCCTAACAACCTCAACCATGCTGTGCTTGTGGTTGGTTATGGCTCAGAGGGGGGCAAAGATTACTGGATAATTAAAAACAGGTAAGAGAACGCCCATCATTTAGGTTTATGAGTACATTAACACCACATGTACACTGATAGAAAAACCACACAACGAGCTACAACTTGTACTGTAGACAACTTCATTACCTTTACAGAAAAATATTGTACTGTGGTGGCATCATGTTACAGTGATGGAATCAGACAGTAAAACACATGGTACTTCATAGCATACCATGCTTTTACCAGAGTACATGTCCAAAAAACATATCTTTTCTTACATAGCATTAAACTTACATACAAAATTTCTTACATACAAAAAACATAGCATTTCTTTTCCTTTCTTTTCTCAGTTGGGGAACAGGATGGGGTGAAGGAGGCTACATGCGAATGATCCGCAATGGCAAAAACACTTGCGGGATCGCCAGCTATGCTCTTTATCCCATTGTGTGAGAAGAACCAGACATTTCCAAATAAAGACTTATGAAGTCTGACGATTGTGTCAGAATCAGTTCATTTAGTCAGTGGGTTTGCAGTCCATTTTAAGGTGTGCTTTATCAGGGGGTTTTTCACACAACCTCTCCCACTGTGCAAACTTGCATGCGTTTTTTTCACTGCATACCCAGGTGTGTTTGAGACTACAAGTCAAGACTTTTGTTCTCACAATAGGCTACTAATGAGACAAGGTCATGTGCTTAAATGTTGTGTCTAGTTAAGCTGTTCGGTGCTATTGTTGTGCAGTGTTGCGGAAACATTATTTAATCAGTGCATTTCATGCATCAACAGTGCACATAAAAGGTTAAAAAATTGAAAATGTTAAATAAAAACTAAATTATGAACATAAAAATGTTGAGTTAAAAATGCAAAATATTACAAAAAATAATAACGGCTAAAATTAACAACAAAAAATATAATTGTATAATATATTATAATCATCCAACCATTCTCCAGGCCAACATTAAACAATTTATATATATATATATATATATATATATATACACACACACACACACACAAATATAAATAAATAAATAAATATAACTAAAAACAAATATAAATAACTAAATGTACATAATAAATTTGACATTGTTAGGACAGAGACATAAAAAGTTAATTATTTATGAAGTTCTTTAAGGTCACAGATATTCCTTGACTTTCCTATCTGCCCTACCTCTCCTCTGTACACACTGCTATCACACACCTGGAGAGAGAAACAGGAAGAAAAGTGATTTTTGAACTTTGTCAGGAGTGAAGACCACACGTAGGTTGTTGTTGTAGGAGCATGATGGAGTTGCAGTAAATGCATATATGGCATGTACATTCATAAATGGCTAAGTTCTTATTCCTGGGAGTCCAAATGATGTGGTCTGGAGTACTGCTGCTGTTCTGTCTGGATCTCTGGGTATCTGCAGACGACTTGAGACGTCCAACAACATTCTGGTGGGACAATGATATTCAAGTCAAAAAACACAGCGATCAACAGTCATGGGGGCATATTTTCAGGAAGTATTGTGATTCAGCACACATTAAGGTAAGATTGTTGTTGTAGAAATGCCTTTCTGCAAATAAAGGGAAAAAAGTCTTAAACCAGCCTGTTTCATGTTTGTTAAAGCAGATAAAACCATCTTAAACCAGCTAAGATCAGTAAAATAACTTAAGGCTAATTTAAGATGTTTGTTTCAGCAGTGATATTTTGTTCGTTTCTTAATTTTTTTAAACTAAAAGAACAAATGGATGGTCTAGAATGGATAAACTAGATGGTCTGAAGCATCAACTACTAACTATACTATTCCATTTGAATTGTTCGAGCTTTTCAGTGAATTCGAGCCAGTTCACAAAAACGATTCGTTTGAATCAATCCGAACAGTGACTCACCGAACCGACAAACATCTCCTTCAAACATGCGATTCGTAATAAATCTAATTAACTCGCCGACTTATTGTCTCTTTTGAATATGTGAATTAAAAAACACAGGTATTTAACACAATTTTTACATAAAACGAGTGTAAACAGAAATGCCACGCGATGTCGTCAGGGAACCACTGGATCATTTTTGAAAGGAAAAGACTCGGATTGCGAATATACTGTAAATCAACTCGCAGAAGGAACGTCCCAAAGTAAACCATTCGTGTATGCAAATTTAGGACCCCCAGGCCAAACAAGTTCAAACATGCTTTTCTTATTTTCTTAAGGTATGTCAGATGACAGATTAAGCTTGAACGCACTGCAGCCAGGATAAACTGCAGAAAGTGAAGAAACGAACCCTCATTTTCTGTCTGAATCTGCACAGCATTCAAGTTGTTGCAGTGGCCTGTCTTTTTATGTCATTTTGTTAAGTAATATTGTACCTTCAGGGTTAAAGTCCAGATTCCCAGCTTGTAGGTGTGTGAGTCGTCCAAACCACAGCCCCTATGCAGAAACTACGAAACAACTCCATAATGATTCTTCAAAAGCTTTCAGTTTCTTCATTTCTTCTTTGTGTCATTTGGAATGTATAAATGGTCATTAACTGTGGCAAAAACATTCTGTGTTTTAGCCAAAAGTATACCATTGTAAGGTTTTCCAATATGTCTGCACATATTTGTATCTCATTTATGAGTTTGTCTGCATTTGCACCATTACAGGACTGTGATCGTGGTTATTACAGGGAGAGAAGTGGACCACATAAGGGACGGTGTGTGCCGTGCAACTGCAATGGCCTGTCCGATGACTGCGACACACATACTGGAAAATGTTTGGTAAAATATATTTTTTTAATTTAATCTTAAATAACTTTCTTTTGAGAAAGGTCACTGTAAAAAAAAAAAAAAAATTATGGTAAAAAAAAACGGCTGCTGTGGTTGGCAGAATTTTACCGTAAAAAATGTGGTAGCAACATTTTAGGTTTGACGGATTTAACTTAAATTTACATATAAATACCATAATTTTATTATTTGATATTATGTTACTATACTAACCTGTGGAAGTACTGAAATCTGTTTTGTACCTTTGTAATACACTGATAACCACCAAAAGCAGGTGGTGATGAGAAAGTCACATGATGAACCAAAGCCCATCACAAGCAACTTTTAAATACTAACATACTGTATATATATACTGTATATAGAAGGAGCACAGTGTCATTCACACAAACATTAAAAATCCATCACGGTAACACACATGAAATGGAAACAATGCAATAAACATTAATTTAACATCATTAGATGTAACATACAACCCTAATGTGCACAACTGATAAGAAAAAAGAAGAAGCATAGTTATTTCAACAAAAAAACATCAAATGTGAAATGTAATACTGGGAATGTCAATTTACGGTTATTCACTGTAAATTATACGGTCTTTTGCACTTCCAAAAACGGTATGCTACTGTAAAATTAAATGTAATGGCCAATACAGTTTTTTGCCATATATAATAGGGGAACTAAACGATAACAATTAATAGGTTTTTACTGTAGCATTTTTACAGTATTTTACCCTTAAAATCATGGTCATTTTAATCTCTGTTATTATATGCCCTTCAGTTTTTTGTTACTATATGTCACTTGTACATGAAAAGATGTTTCACAGATTATGATCAAGAATGTCAGATAAAAGGAATCTCGCCCAGGCTTGTAGTGCAATTTTCATCCAGGCACAATATTATGAAATATACAAATAAATAATAAAAACAATAAACAAATATATTATACAATATTTTATTGTATATTTATTTATTATTTTTATATTATATATTTTAAATATTATTATATATTTTACATATAATTTGTAGGTTGTTAATCTGTTAGTGATGTTTTACATCCATTTACAATAACACGTCATTAAGACCATATTTGTGATCTTATGAATTTAATCATATCATATGATAACATAATGTCAACTTTTATGAGTAATGCATCTCCACTTTATTGTTTTGTGCTCAGTTCATTTTTTGTGTTGTCACACTGAAATAATGCTGTATTTGCAGAACTGCCGGTTTAACACAGCCGGCGACCACTGTGAGCGTTGTATGGAGGGTTATTACGGCAGTGCTGTTATGAGAACCTGTCATATGTGTCCATGTCCCTTAGCAGACCCATCCAACAGGTACGATTTCATCTAATCATTAAAAAATACATACATGATAGAGTCGCTTTTGTTAAAACAGGAAAATATAACTTAATACACCTATCCTATGTATTTATTTTATTAATTTATTTAATTTTTATTGTTTAAATATTTATTGTGCTTTTTTATTTTTATTAATTTATTAAAATAGTTTATTAATTTGTTGTGCAGTTTTGCAGTCGGATGTCTCAGGGTTGGAGATGAGTTTGAGTGTTTGTGCAAACCTGGTTACGCTGGAGTTCGATGTGAAAGGTGTCTATAAAAAATATATAAATATATATATACACACACACACACACACAAATTTACATGTGATTGAAATAATTTCATTAAAACACAAAAAAATTTGCATGAATGTTTTTAAGAGATTCACTCATTTTAGGTGTGCGCTTGGATACTATGGCAATCCTTTAGTGGAAAGAGGAAATTGTCAGCCATGTGACTGTGACCACGGTTATGTATGTGACCCGCTAACAGGCGGTAAGCAAGCTCTCCTGATTTACATAATAATAATAATAATATAAAATTTAGACTGGTTAAAAAATAAACAAAATAATGAAAATATTTTAATTAATGCTTTGAAGATGCTGAAATTCACATTTATATTACAATGCAAAAATCTGTGTTCTTTGTTCTCATAGATTGTTATGAGGCCGATGACCCGGATACTGGAGACTGCCTTGGTTTGTTCCTCAAAACAATATTTCATAATATTGTGGGCCTATATATTCCTGCATGGGGCCTCGGGGCTGTTTGTATATTTCAGTAATCATGTGATATCTATTCATAGGCAGTGTGACAGGGTTGATTAGGATTGATTAACTCCAGTCTTTTTCCTGTTAGAGTGTGATACCTGTGTCATTATTTTAATGGATGATCTTGATGCAATGGATGATGAGTTCTCCAAACTGAAGACTCAACTCGAGTCTTATAGTCGAAATTCTACTTCACACACAGGACTGGAAAAATTTGAAGATGCCATTGCTGGTACAAAGGTCCCTACAAGAATCTTCCACACATTGGAATAACATTGAAACACCAAGTATATCAACACATCATTTTTTTGACAATCATTTTCGCTTCTTTAGGTTTTGGTCCATAAGTACTCTGAATCTGTCTTCGCATTGAAACCAAAGGTTTTGGAGCTTGAATCTGATCTTGAAAGTGTCATAGATGACCTCACTGTTCTCAATAACAAGGTACCGTTACTGTTTATGGTGGTTTATCTTTATGCTGTCCATAAAATGGAGCATGAAATCCATTGTCATCATTACCTGACCTAGAATTACTAGAACAACTTGTGTTTGTTTTTACAGGCAATTGAGATGTTCTGTACTGCAGGTCAGTTGTTAAAGACTCTGGACCAAACCTATCAAAGAGGGGACAACCTACGATCTGAAAGTGTGAAACTCTTACGAAAGATACAAGGTGAACCCACTAGATCCGGCTGAGATTTCAAAGCCAATTTCTTCTTGAAATGTCTTTCTCCATCTTGCTCACCAGTTGCACCTTTCCATCTTGACCCACATAGAGTTCTTGGAAGAGTTGAAGCGATCCAACCACACAGGTGGGAACACAGAAGAGGCCACCAGGATGATAAAAGAAGCCCGATGGATTCTGGAGAAGATGCGAAGACAAAGCTGTAGGGTTCAGAGAGAACTAGCAAACGAGGAGCTCAGAAAAGCACGAACACGTGGGTCAATTGCTTCTGAATCAGATCAATTAAAACATGGGTGCATAATCTTGTTCCTGGAGGGCCAGCGTCCTGCAGAGTTTATCTCCAACTTGTCCCAACACAGCTGCATGAAGTTTCCAGTGGAAGACCTTGAGTATTTATATCAGCTTGCACCAGCGCAAACCCTCATTTGACGTAAAAAAAAACACTGTCAGGATTTGCTAAAGACACGCAGTGGGAAATTAGCGATGAAAAGGCGTGGACACGTTTATTTATTGAATATGCATTTGTAGGAGCTTCCCTTTCGATCGGTAAATTTATGGGAGGAGAGTTTTAAAAATAAATCACGCAACGCGATTTACTAAGATTAGCACTCGTCAATTCACTGGTATTTGCAGCATTATTTAATGTATTAAAGCAGGCGGTAATTTGCGCTGCTCTTGGTAGATTTTGCTGGTCATTATGGAAATTAGATGTTGCATCTGTGTTCTTTAATGTGCACCTTGTAAATAAATCACCTGCAGAATTTTATTTTAAACCCGCTTTTATGGATTGCACTCTAATGCTAATTTGCCCTGTTTAGTAAATCTGGCCCTTAGATGGGTTTTATTTGGGTTGGAGCTAAACTCTGCAGGACATTCGTCCTCCAGGAGCCAGAATGGACAACCCTAAATTAGGACTTTGCTTTAGGATCCTTAGTAGCAACCAAGCTCCTTCATGGTTTCAAGCGTGTTTGTTTCTCTTACAGTACTTAACCTCATCTTGAATGACCTGATGGTTCCTCTGAATGGCTCCTTGGTAGTGGCTGATCGTATCAGGCAAAAACTCATGAATCAGGCAGAAGATCTTAAAGATATACAAGAGGCGCTTATAGATGCACAGCTTGATGTGTTCAAGGCCAATGGTGTGAATAAACTCAACGAGGAACAGCTGAGAAATATTTTGGTAATCCAATAATAATAGTTGGCGAATGTCCTCAGTGCTGTAAAACAGTGGTTTTCAAACTTTTTTGACCAACTTTGAGAACCACTGCTGTATAAGATCTGCATTTGTTCACACCTTCATTGATTGTTTGTTCAACAGAAACAGTTAAAGGTATTGAGGAAAAATCAAGGAAATATCATTGCCAATGTGAACATGACCAGAGAGACACTAAAAGAGACTTCGGATCTCCAGAAAATGATGGCTGACCTAACAAAGGTGACATATAATGATATTCTTTTGTAAAACATTCACCAGTTTGGATACTTACCTTTCATTTTCTGCCAGGAAATGACTCATCTAGCAGCTTTGATTGACGGAGCAAAAAACGATCTAGAAGCAAAACTTGAGCTGCTCGCGAATGCAACCGCTAAGGCGGGAATTGTGAGACAGGCTGAGGAGCATGCACAGGAACTTATGAAGCTGGCTATGGACTTTCAAATGTAAGTCGTCTAAAGATCCTGAAACCATATTTTTTGTTTTTCGTGACATTTTAATGACTGAATGTATCTTGTAGGTTCATAAGGAACATCACCAATTCATCCGCTGTTCAGAAAGCAATCGAAGCCATCAAAGCATTTACAGATGTCATTGAGGCCATAAAGGAGGCGGAAGCTGCCGCCAAACAAGCTAAAGAAGTGGCAGACCAGGCTTTTGAGGTATAAGTGATGATAAATGATCAATATTAAAATATTATAATATTTTGTCAAAATTTAGTCATGAATACAAAAAAAGTTTTAATAAATTATTAAACCATCCTAAATCAAACTTACTCTGTTTCTTTGAATTTCATGTTCCAGGATGTGCGAGGACAAGATCTACAAAATAAAGCCAATGATTTGAAAAACTTTGCGAATACTCTGCTGGTGAAGGCCAAGGAAGCGGAGATACAGCTAGAAGGTTGCCATTGTCACATTTAATGCAACTGCAGCAAACCGTAAAATAGCATCCAGAGCAATAGAGCACAGTCGCAGGACTTCAACGTCACCACCATTTATCTTTTGACAACTCTTTCAGTGTTTATTTAAAAAAGGTTAGAATAGTTTGGAAGAACGCAATCACAATGAGGCTGTAAATGCAGACTAGTGAGTAGATGAGTTTACTGACTTCAGGACAATGGAACCTGAAGTGCTAAAATGCTGACTCGTTTCCAAGTTTTAGTTTGGAACCAAACAAAATCAACTTGAAATCATATGAATTCATGGGTTTTTCACAGGCATGTTGTGCAAAACAACAAAGTATAACAACATAGTAACAAAACTGTCATCTACAGATGTCATGCAAAAATGTGAAGCTTACAAGAACCTGATCCAGCAGGCCAAAGACAAACAGAACGCACTGACGCAAGTCTTGCAAGATGTGTTGGAGAGAATGAACAACATCAAAAGGGGTGAGAAGCTCATTTCGCTCAAACATTTTTCCACAATAAATATCATCATGGTCTTGTCAGATGAACACTTGGGTGGTTTGATTTTTTAGATGATATTCGTGTCCTCATCAACCAAGCCAAGGAAGGTGCTGCAGATGTGAACACCACAGCAGGCGATGCAATAACCAGAATGCAAAACATCAGTGAAGAACTTACCAAAATCAAGATTTCCTCTCAAGATTCAAACCTGAACAACTTACTTGATGATGTCAACAAAACATGTCAGTCTCCTCAATTCTTCTTTCCAGAGACCTTGAGTTGATATAATGCACATTATTTAAAGATATCTGTCAAACAATGTATGAGCGTATGAGTTTCTGTCCTGGTTTCTTTAACTCTGAGGAACATCACAGAATGCTCAATCTTCGTAATCCTTTACAGTGACAGAACTGGATCAGTCTTTCCCTTCACTGATTGACAAACTAAACGAAGTGGAGAACCAAAGCATGCCTAGTTCAGCCAACATCTCCAACAGCATCCAGAAAATTAAAGACTTGATCGAACAGACCAGAGACGCGGCCAACAGGGTGGGTTCTCAGGAAAGCAGAGGAGATGTTTCTCCAACCGCCTCCAGATGTTTATCTCCTTGCTTCTCTCTTACGTTTCTAGATCAGGGGGCCGATCTTGTTCTCTGGTGATGCTCACATTGAACTTAGACCTCCTAAAGACCTAGAAGACTTCCGAACCTTTACTGCTCTCAATCTTACTCTGCACCAACCAAAAGCTCGAGGTGATGGAAGACGTAGACGCCAACTGGGCGATGAAGACAACCAGTTTGTTTTTTATCTTGGAAATAAGCATGTGAGGAGGACTTTGATTACTTCATTTATTAGGGATGCATCAATGTATATGTAGTGCATTGTTTTACTTGTAGTTCTCATAATCAACAGACAGTCAGGGATTTCATTGGCCTGGTTGTGAAGAATGGTGTCCTGTTTTGTGTCTACAAAGTGGGTGGCCGTTTTCATGAGATAAAGACCAGCGAAATCACCATGTCCAACAGTGACAAAGCTTTTATGGATAGGGTGGATTTCCGCAGGTAAGCTCCATTTGTCATTGTAGATCTCCACAGATTACATACATTTGCATTTCTGAAAACCATTTGTGCCTTTTTTAATTCCCAAATCAGAGTTTATCAAGATGCGCAGGTCATATACACAGAGACTTTCAGCTCAACTGAACCCAAAGTGCTGCCGCCCATGATTAATAAGCCTAGTGACATGAATGGATTGCTTGATCTGGATCCCAATGAGGTTGTCTTATATGTGGGTGGATACCCAGAAGATTTTATGGTAAATAAGTCAACAAAAGAGTTTAAAAATAAGGCCAACACCTTTTTTGACTATACTTTCTTCACAGTTCTCAGGCTATGCATTTAAGATTAAAAAAAATTGTTTTCCCCTCTCTATATATTCTGAATTTGGCCTTCTAGCCACCTGAAGAGATTCGGTATCCAGGATACAAGGGCTGTATTGAGTTTTCTACATTAAATGATCGTATCCTTGGCTTGTACAACTTTCAGCGTGCCATAAACATCACAAAAACTGACATGTGTCAAAGGTACTTGATAATGTTATCGTAAGCCATCAAACACTGTTTTTCTTACAGATGAGGTCTTGATCTCTTCTTCAAGGTTTAGAGTCATTGTTCCTATATTCCATCCCTAGGGGAAAAGTCCACATGTTGGGGGATTATTTCGATGGCACAGGTTACGGAAAGGTTGCTGTATCACGTGGGAACTCTCTTATTAAGTTCTTTGTTAAGAGTCATCAAATGGATGCAGTGCTTTTTTATGTGGGAAACGAGGTAAAAACTTACGAAAGATTTGATTCACATTACCAAGTTTAACACATACACCAAAATCTAGCATTTCAATCCAGATATTAAAAAATGACACAATAGTTTCTTGATGCTTAATGTCAGAAGATTTGAATTTAAGTGTTTTTTTTTACAGACCTTGCACTTCTTAGTTACATTTGAAGGAGGCTATATTGTTTTGCAAGGAAAAAACAAGGACACAACATTTTTTGAAAAGTCAGAAGTAAAAGTATTTCCCAGAGTAAGTAACTATTTCCTTCATTTTTTATATATATATTATTATTGCTTATTATATTCCTATGTCAATTACATTATTTTCCATTTCTTCCTATAGACAAACTTCATCCATATCAGAATGATTCTGAATGATAATAGACCAGCAACAATAACTGTTGCAAAAAACATCAACATTTTTTTGGGACACGTCAAAGGGCTCTTTGAGGAGGCCTACATCGGGGGTGTTCCAGCTGCAGTCCAGGAAAAGTACTTTTATTCTCTTTTATGTTTGTTTATTGGTGCACTTCTTCAGCTTTGCATGATTATGGTTAAGGACAGAGTAAATACCAGGAAAAAGTGACCTGGACATGTTTTCATAATATTCACCCAACCAAATATTATATTTGTCTGCCTCCAGATATAATATTGTTCTTCCGCCACTTAGAGGATGTGTCAATAGCGTCCATGTAGATGTCACTGCTTCTTTTACAGAGGAAGTTGGAATCGTCCGAGGTTGTCCAGATCCTTTACTGGTAAGACAGTTTCGGTGGATTACTTGACGATGTTTGTGTATCAGGAGACAATTCATCTGAACTGTTTCTGGTTGCTTGTTTTCAGGGTTCCCGAGAGGCTACTTTTAAATTTGGGAGTTCTCTTTCTGTGTCACCTCCTGTTAATGATACAGACTCAGGGACAAGGGTTTCACTTGGATTTAAGATATCCCAGGAGAATGTTTCATCCTTAATACTGACTGGTGGAATGGTTAGTTGATCAAGAACTATTTTTTATAAAGGGTTCTGAGTTGGCTATATTGTTTTTGATGCTTCTAATTTGAACCTCTATTATAATAGTTATATGTTTATTTAATTTGACGTATGTTATATATGTATTTAATAATTATATATTAATATATTTTTATATTTAGATATTTAATTTCAAGAAAATTAAGAGATTTATTGATGTTTTCCTTTGGTTTTCAGAATAATGAGTTTTTGCTGTCTTTGAATGACGGCTATGTTGAAATGAGTGACAATAAGGACAAATTAACATCCACAAACAAATGCGAAACTGGAAAATGGCACTACATAACAGCCTACAGAAGTGGAGCGGGGTAAGATGAAAATATTATATGAAAATAACTTACTTCCAAAGATGCTTTTCAACACTTCATGCTGATCTTTTCCCATCAGGATGCAGCTAAACGTTGACAACACAGATATTGGAGATCCACCATCATTATTCACATTCACTGAATTTGGGGAAAATGTGATTTTAGGGGATGGTTTATTTGAAGGCTGTTTAAGGAACCTGTATATACGGAGGTTTGATGTTATGCTTTGCTTTATTGTATTATCATAACTTATAACAGGAATAAGCCACTCATAATAGCCTTATGGTTCAGTCTACAGACCGACTACATTCCGGCTGACTTGAGCAGATTCAATCAGACTGGAAATATATCTCTGGGATTTTGTAAAGCTGAACGCCCCCCTCTGGACACTACTAAGAAGCGTGCAAGACATGCTGGAATTGCATCCAACAGCAATTCGGTATTCCACATTATCAAACTCTGTATCAAAGGTGCAGTTTGGATGCACTAAACAAATGATTAGTGACATTATCAGGAAAGGAGATGATCCGCTCGAATGAGAAATGACTCAAATGAGATATGACTCAAAATGGGAGATGTGAGGCAAATGTAAATTTTTGATGGAAGTTTCACTAGTGCATTTACTGTAAATCGGCTTTTATAGCTACACTAAAAAGTTTTTTTTTTCCCTACATAAAGCAGGGACATCATATGGTGGCTGCCATGTTGAGATCACATGACTAGCTGAACTATACTCATTATTGAACACTTTCAGTTGCAAAATAAGTTATGGTAGACTTGCCTATGAATAGAGTATTTTTACAATGCTGTTGGCAACTAAAAAGGTTTGTTCTTGCGTAAAACTGCCTCCACACCACTAGGTGTCAGTATTGAGTCCAAGACTGTGTCAGTGAAACCTTAGGAGAAAAATATAGTGCACCTTTAAACATTGTGCACTTAGTTTACTAAACAAATACATATTTTAAGTGTAAATAATTAAATTGTTCACCCAAAAATGAAATTTCTGTAATTAATTACTCACCCTCATGTCGTTCCAAACCCGTAAGACCTTCGTTCATCTTCGAAACACAAATAAAGATATTTTTGATGAAATCTGAGAGCTTTCTGACCCTCCATAGACAGCAATACAATTACCACGGTCAAGGCCCAGAAAGTTAGTAAGGACATCGTTAAAATAGTCCATGTGACATCAGTGGTTCAACCGTAATTTTATGTAGCTATGAGAACACTTTTTGTGCGCAAAGAAAACAAATATAAAGATTTTTCAACAATTCCCATTGTAAACATGCCTGAAGATTTCGACAGAGAGGATGACTTGGCCTTCTGGGCCTTGCTGTCTATGCAGGGTCAGAAAGCTCTCAGATTTCATCAAAAAATATCTTAATTTGTGTTCCGAAGATGAACGAAGGTCTTACGGGTTTGGAACAACATGAGGGTGAGTAATTAATGACAGAATTTAATTTTTTGGGTGTACTATCCCTTTAATATGTTGACATTTCTTGCTAACAATCACTAAAATTATTTGCTAAATGTTGCCATAGAAGAAGACAGTGGGTCTCATTCACTAAGCATATGTGAAATCTGCATACAAACATATTTACGAACAAATCATGATTCATTGGTAATTTTGTACTAAAATGTAAAATTTTAAATGTCATTTGTTATACTGTTATGTTTTGCTGTTTTTAAAAGGGAAGATCTAAACAAGGCTGTAGAAACCCAAAGTCCATCAAAAACACCTATCACCTTGGTTCCAACAGCCAAATGCAGTTTACAATAGATCCAGAGAAGCTCAATAACAGGTAAAGGCTGTTAATTACATATTAATACTGCATTTTGTAGCACATTTACGAGATCTTCCTTGTTCTACAGGCTCCATTTCTCCTTAGACGTCCGTACCAAATCATCTGAAGGACTTTTACTCCATATCTCAGGGAAATATGGTGTTCCTCTTGTGATCTTGTATTTGGATAAAGGAAAAGTCAAACTCTCTGTTGGGGCAGATGAAGTAATCTCCTCTCAGAAGATAAATGATGGTGACTGGCACAATGTATGTGGCAAAATGCTAAAATGTTGTGTTTCCATAACTGTGTTTCCGAAATCCCAAGTTTTAATTTATGTTGTGCGTACAGATCAAGTCCAGCATGAAGCAACACAACTTTTATCTAGTGGTGGATGGTATTCAAACACCCGATGGACATCCGTTGAAAGGATTCACATATGATCTGCAGTCTCCTGTCTATGTGGGACACGGAAAAATTCAGAAGCTTCATAAAACACAAGTACGAACGTGTAACTTCCCTATTTCAGCATGTAGCTTAACCGCAAGTCTTCAGTTCTGTTAAAGTTGCATCACACTTTTTTTCTCAGGAAAAAGTGCCTCAGAAGAGTATAATCGGATGCATTCAAGACATCAGGGTTTCTAAGGATCTCCTTGTGGATCTAGCTGTCAGTCGTGGGGTTATGCCCTGCTTCAAAGGCGTGACAGAGAAGGGGGCCTATTTTGATGGAAATGGCACACATTTGATCTTAGGTTTGACCCTTCATGTTTTTACATGTGTTTAGTGACAGAAAAATACATGCAAAAAAATAATTAAATGTTTTTGTTTGGCAGAAAAGCACCTTATCTTTGGTTCTACGTACAACCTGGCTTTTGAATTTCGACCCAGGAACCTCACTGGCCTAGTCTTCCACAAAATCGATAACCGTGGACGGACACTCACTCTGTTTCTCAAGAAAGGAAAGGTGAATGAAAATATGGTTTAAGAATATTACCCTCATGTAGTTCCAAACCGGTAAGACCTTCATTGATCTTCAGAACACAAATTAAGATATTTTTTATGAAATCCGAGTTTTCTGACCCTCCATAGACAGCAACGCAACTACCACGTTCAAGGTCCAGAAAGGCAGGAAGGTTGGAAAGGACATTGTTAAAATAGTTCATGTGACATCAGTGGTTCAACCGTAATTTTTGAAGCTATGAGAATACTTTTTGTGCGCTAAGAAAACAAAAATAACAATTTTATTCAACAATTCCATGTCGATTTTTGACGCGTGTTCACAAGAGTACCACGACACATGTGTTGCGCCTTATTTTTAATCAGAGGAATGCACACGCATAAAATTATGGTTGAACCACTGATGTCACATGGACTGTTTTAACGATGTTCTTACTACCTTTCTGGGCCTTGAACGTTGTAGTTATGTTGCTGTCTATGGAGGGTCAGAGAGCTCTCGGATTTCAACAAAATACCTTAATTTGTATTGCGAAGATGAACAAAGGTCTTACGGGTTTGGAACGACATGAGGGTGAGTAATTAATGACAGAATTTTCATTTTTGGGTGTACTATCACTTTAAAGGGTCATGAAACCCCAGACTACTTTTTCAGAGATTACGATCATTATTATTCCCTCCACCCAGCTCCTCTCCTGCAATCCGCCGCAATACCGCATTCGGAAAGGAAATGACGTGTACTACGGAACCACTAAAGGGAATAAATACAAGATGGGAGGGAAAAAATATATATTTCAATACTTTCTCTCACAATTATATTGTTGGGTAATTATACTGTATATAAATTGCAGTCATCGGGGAGCCATTATTAATATGCAGGGCACTGAAACCGCTTTTGAATGCGCGCTCTCGTTTTACTTCCAATTTTGAGATTCGCGATCGCACGTTTATTTATACTATGGCGCGGAAGTACTTACCACACATTTTACAAGATTAGATGTTTGTCAGTGGTGCTCAGGTAATCATTCGCCATCGTCCTTTCATTCACACTTTGGGCACACCCCTAAACCTGCCCTAGTCTGTACTAATGCGTGCTAGCACCCCTTGTGGCAACACTGAGATTGCACACACTTCGTGTTTGCATTAGTATACTTGCATAAAGTTAATTTCAGGCCTGTTACTGGATGTTAATTTTATAATACAGTATGCAATCTGTGTGGATTATGCTTATTAGGTGGTGTTAACAGCGTACGATGGACAGCGCCGCTATGGCACCGCATTGACCCCAACAAGACCCCTCTGTGATGCATTTCACTATGTGACAGGTACTATTTTACTGCTTTTTTCTAAAGTAGATTATAAATGATAATTGTTACAGCAAATGTGAGGTTTCATTCATTTCAGTGTCCATACGGAGAAAAACTATCGAGCTAAGAGTGGACGAAGTGTCCTCACGGGTGAGACAAAAGTCTGTATACCGTCCTCCATCGCATGAAACGATCTACATCGGTGGCATTTCAGGTAAAGCCAGCTTTGATGTAACAAAAATGCTTCTTTTCTTTCATGAATGGCATAATAATTTACATTTATGTCTCTGTTAATGCAGAGAATCAAAGCGAAGAAGTGGAAATGCGGGCAACTTATGTGGGGTGTTTGAGAAACGTGCGGCTTAATCAAAATCCTATCACATTTGATGATGTGAAAAGCATATTCGGCCACATAAACACCAACGAGTGCCCGGCGGAATAATGGAAACAGAAATCAAGCACAGCTCAGCAGACTAATTTTGGAGTTAAACACTTTGCAAAATACAAATTATGATTGTTTTGGGTAATTGTGTTGGAAAGTGACTTTAAAAATAGACTTGCACAAATATACAAAATGAAAGCACATTTCCTCAATACTTAGAATCAATGTTAATGAAGCCTCAAATGTAAAAATGTGTATGGAAATAAAATGTATTTTAAATTATTTCATTGTCTGTGCTTCTCCTTGTGGCTCATAGATGTATGCACCACAGAAAAAAATTCAGGGCATAAAGACTGAGACATCTGCCTGCACTTTCATTATTTATTCATAACCTGTGCATTAATGTGTGAATAACATGTACCTCCTTGTTCAGGCCATGCAGAAAGCTTTCTTCCTCATTTCTTTCTGTCTCTTTTGTGTTTTGACTTGTGTTATACACATCAATGCAGTGAAAATGAAACTATTGTACTTACTGGAAACCTCATGACCATCATTCTGATTAATAGAATTGGGTTGAATTTAGGTAAAAGATTAAATAAATGAAAAATAAATAATGCAAATACAGTCATTAAAAGACAAAAATATAAATGTTTATTTATAGGTCTACACAGTGGAAAATCACAAAGAATGACTAAAAATTGCTCTCGAAAAAGTGTTTTAAGTTTTCAAAATTTCTTTAAATATTCATGCATTAAAGTAACATGGTATCCTAATTTTTGCAAGCAAATCTGTTTTTTTTTTTTAATGAATCGTTTGTTTTCTTTCATACACTTACTAACGTAACATTTTAACAATTTATGCTATAAAAATTCAGAACAGAAATGTCAGTTTTTAATAAGACTTTTAATAAGAAATAAGACTTAATATTAAGATTTTTTGACTACGGAAGCCTGTTTCCGCTACAGAATATAAAAATTAGAAAAGGTAACTATGACTTTTTATCTCATAGGCTAATTCTATCTCACAATCCATACTTTTTGAGAATTGCAAGATTATATATATATATACAAACTCGCAGTTGTGAGAAGAAAAGTTTGAATTGTAAGATATAAACATAAAAAGTCGTAGCCTAATTAACTTTTTATTTTTTTGTTAAAAAAAGTGAGAAAAACCTAAGAATTGTGTGATATAAAACTCAACATTTTGAGGAAAAAGACTGAAACGTGAGATAAAAAAGTCACAATTACCCTTTTTTAAAAAAAAATGTGTTCATTCCGTGGCTTGTGAGTAACTGGTTCAAAAGGTACTCGCTTCGCCACCTACTGGCATAGCGAAACAATCGATGAACGAATCTTTTTTGTGAATCGATTCAAAAGATTCGACTCACGATGAATCCAAATCCCTACTGCTAAGGCCAGAGAAGCTGCAAGGGTTAATGTTGTTAGTCGTTTCCTGGTTGGAGGCAAAGGGCGTGTTACAGTCAAGAGGAAGCTGTCAAGCTTCTGTCTGACAGCAGAATCGGCTCTATCGCACCTCAGTGGAGTGAATGAAAGGCGGAAACGGGACAATAACCTCACTGCTCTGTTGCTCCTTTAACAGTGCGTAACGCGCTGCTGACATGCAAACAGACAGCTGATATTTCATAGCTCACGGCGGCCTGATGGAGGGGACGATTGCGGATCTGAAAACATCTTAGCACCGCAGATCGGACACGGAAGGGATCAAACTACATCCAGAAGATTTTCTCCAGTGGTCTGCTGTGCATTGGTGAGGGAAAGATCATTTTATTTCTGCACGACTCCGCGCCGGTGGTTGTTTATTCAGCGCGTTTCGCTCGCTCAAAACAACCCGACTGTTTTTCTGCGTTTATTTACAGAAGAACGAGTTTTTTGGCGCATAAAGGAGTAAACAGAGAAGATGGCAGGCCCTGATTCCCCGCAGCAGCAGCAGGTTGAAGAGAAAGCCGAGCAGATAGATGATGCAGAGCTGGCGTTTCAAGGCATCAATATGCTGCTCAATAATGGCTTCAAAGAAAGCGACGAGCTCTTCAGGAGATACAGGTAAAATCAATGTGCATATTATAAAATATCATTTATTTTGTTTGCATAATTTGGCTTTGCTGCTTTTATTTCTATTCATTTTCAATCTATATGACCATTATATGGGACATGCCTCAATACAATTTGAACTAACGCTATATATATATATATATATATATAGTAATTCGTAAAAAGTTTTGACATATTTACGGTAGGAAATTTACAAAATATCTTCATGGAACATGATCTTTACTTAATATCCTAATGATTTTTGGCATAAAAGAAAAATCAATAATTTTGACCCATACAATGTATTGTTGGTTATTGCTACAAATACAGCGACTTAAGACTGGTTTGTGTTCCAGGGTCACATTTATTTATTTATTTGTAATGAGAAGCGTCAGAATGGTAACTGATTTAGCTAAAATAAGGATTACTTGAGCTATTTTAGGACAAAATGTTGGTTTGCAGATGGACTAACATATAACTATTTGTTTGGTCATTTATTCTGACAATAACTAAAGGTAACAGGGTTGAATGCATGTGACTGTTAAATGCTTATTGAATTAATCAATTAAACATAGTAAATACCAGCCTTTTTGGTTAAATAAAAGCAAAACCTTTTAAAAAATGTTTCTTAAAATAAATATTATATTAACTGAAATAAAATATAAGAAAAATTATAAATATATTAAAAAAACAACAAAATTACTAAAACTTTAACTAAAATGAAAATGGGAAAATATAAAAAATGCACAAACACAAAATATTAATAAAAACTATAAAGGTTACTGAATGATAATAAAATAAGACTGGTAAATATATAAAATAGCCTCTTCAGTTCAATATACTGTCAATAGTTGTATGATTTTAATAGTTGGATGTACTCAAGAAGGTCTGAGGTGGAACGGCTTAAAATCCCCATTTTAATGTTGGATACTGATTTTCTATGTGTTTAAACATCATGTTACATTAATTGTATGTTGCAAAATAGTTGATCAAACATTTAATTGGTCTCACAGAGAAAACGATGGGAATTGTACCTTGAATGCTTTAAAGAATAAGCACAATTCAGCCAGACCTTCTCGCGAGATCATAGACAACAAATAAGTATAATGATGGGTGCATAGATGAATGGCTGTTTGCCTGGTCCATGTAGCCCGAGGCATGGGTGCAAACTGCACAATAATCATCCTATAAACACATGGAGATTATATTGTGCATTATATGTGATTAGAGAGAGTCACCTGGAAATCCAGTGGAAAGTCTTTTTTTGGGGGGATCGTTTTGACTTGACTTACAGATGACTAATAGTAATTCAAATGACATATATTGCATTAAACCGAAGAAACATGTTACAAATTCATACGCGAAGCCTGAGGATTTATATATCAGAAGAAACCGCTACTTAAGACATTCTTAAGGATACAGATATTCATGGATATTAAATTTAATGCTATTAGGAGCTTAGCGCCTTGGCTTTACATGTGGATAATTCCTTGTTTAATGTGAAATATAATCTTATGAGCAGGCACAGAGTTATGAATCATTCACAAAGCTGTATTAAATTTGTGTAATTTATTTTTTTAATTATATACATATATTTAAAAAAAAAAAAAAATCTGGAATATTTTTTTTTTTCAGAGGCTAAACTTGTGTCATAGTGCCATATCCCATGATTCCCTGTTCTGTCCGCAGGACCCACAGTCCACTGATGAGCTTCGGCGCCAGTTTTGTCAGTTTCTTGGTAAGTGAACTCCGTTAAATAGTTTTTAGTTAGTACTTCCAGTATGTTTGACACAGGAACAGCTTCCTAGAGAACTGAAAGTGTCTCTGCAGTTCATAAAACTCCTTTTAGGGTTTGAATCTACGTCTGTACTTGCCCACAACATTAGCCACCAAGCTCATTTTACCGCTACCCCGGAGAACTTTATTTATTAGGGCAAGTAAACTGTTGTTTAACAGAGACATGCTGGGAAAAACAACACAAATAGCTGTAGTGGTAACATCAGCTGGGTAGCCCAAGGTGGTGTTCTTGTGTAATTAGTTTGGCATCAGCCCATCATTTCTAGTCCATCTCTGTTATCTGTGTTATGTGACACAGTCAGCAAAAGCTCTCGCAGTCCTGTTTCCTGCAGCGCTGCTCTCGTTTCATCCCCGCCATTAATAGAGTGAGGCGACAGGAAGTGAAATACTGGAGAGAAAGAGATGGAATAGAGATGTTTATAATAGCAAATCATTTTCTATACTTTTGTAAGATATTTTTCTCTCGTGATTGTTTTATTTTGATTTTATATTTATTTTATTGGAGAATAGCAAGTGTATTTTACAGAATAGCCATTTTTAAAATGTTATACTACATGTTTATAGAATATTTTGTCCAGAAGTTTTATTTATTTATTTAATAGAAGAATAGCAAGTATGACTGTTTATTGTTGTGTAATAAGTACTGTTTCACATTCTATTTTAAAAAATAGTAGTTGTTCAGTATAAGCTGTGCAGAATGCAGTATCCTGTCCAAATGCAGCCTGAGTTTCTCATCAAAAGTTGAGGAACAGACCTTGTCACAACCTCTTATGTCAAAGCCGGTGCCCCAGGATGTGAATTGTGCTGTCACCATGATGTTGTTTGGGCCCTCGGCGGGAATTCAGACCGCAGAGGAGGGATTCGTGGCATGAGAGATGCTAGTCGGCACTAATGTGCCTCCAACATAGAGGGGTTACTTCACCAAAAGACCTTCAGAAGCGTCTGGGTTATTGTTGGGCACTAGTGTAGTTGCCATGGTTTAGCTTTAGCTAATAATAGACACCTTATACTGTAAGAATATGGTGTAATATAGAAGATATATAATTACATTGTGCGACAATGATAGCCATTGTTGAGTATGAAAGGCTCATTGTGCCTTCAGTGCTAGGAACATTTTGTTTTCTGTCTGTTCTGTATTTTGCATCCGACTTCCTTCAATCATATGTCATTTTTTGCCATGTTTTATGAAGGTTTTACTGTTACGGAAAGGATATCTATTGAGGAACATGCTCATTTAAATATGTTTGTTCACTTTTAGTATGAATGTTGAAGTAAATGCTTTGCTCAGCTAGCTCAGTCAGTAGAGATGTAGACTTTTAATCATATGGTTGTGGGTTCGAATCCCGTGCTACACAGGAATTTTTTCATGTGTGAAACTGTTGGTTTATTAAAAATAAGAGGGATCATACAAAATGCATGTTATTGTTTATTTAGTACTGACCTGAATAAGATATTTCACATAAAAAATGTTTACATATAGTCCACAGGAGAAAATAATAGTTGAATTTATAAAAATGACCCTGTTCAAAAGTTTACATCCCCTTGATTCTTAATACTGTGTTGTTACCTGAATGATCCACAGCTGTGTTTTTTGTTTAGTGATAGTTGTTCATGAGTCCCTTGTTTATCCTGAACAGTTAAACTGTCTGCTGTTCTTCAGAAAAATCCTTCAGGTCCCTGAGGGACTCATGCATAACTATTATATAAGTTGAAAACTTGTACTGATGCTCAAGAAGGCCACACATTGCATTAAGAGACGGGGGTGGGGGGTAGGGGTGGGTTAAACTTTCCAAATTGGATGATAAGGGTAAATTGTACTTATTTTGTCTATATATATATATATATATATATACATATATATATATATATATACACATATATATATATATATATATATGGAAAAAACATTATATTGTCAAAACAATGTGAGGTTTTTCCAATATTGTGCAGCCCTAATATTCGTGTGATCATAGAATGCCATGATGACATTTGAGGAGGAAAAAATGCAGATGGCCAGCGATGACCTGAGAACTACTGAAAAGCTTTGCGAGAGCGACAACGCCGGCGTCATCGAGACCATCCGCAACAAAATCAAGAAGAGCGTGAGTTTGTTTGTAGGAGTGTGTGGCAGCAGGACATACTGAATCTGTGTGCCAGATTCTTCACATCAACGTCTTGGTTTTTATCTTTGCCCCAGATGGACTCGCAGAGATCAGGAGTGGAGATTGTGGATCGTCTTCAGAGACAGATCATCGTGGCTGACTGCCAGGTTTATCTCGCCGTGCTGTCCTTCGTCAAACAGGAACTCTCAGGTGCATTCCACATGTTTACGTTTTACAAACCAGACTGAAACTTTATATGCGTAATTTGCATGCCACTGTGTTGAGAGGAGTAAACAAATTTGATATTATTATTATTATTAAATATTAGAGGGGAGAGAATTTAAGGTGTAATGTCATGTTTACCTTTTTCCGTGTTTTTCCACAGAACATCAAAGGGATAGTTCACCCCAAAATGAAAATTCTGTCATTAATTACTCACCCTCATGTCGTTCCAAACCCGTAAGACCTTCGTTCATCTTCGGACACAAATTAAGATATTTATGATGCATTCTGACAGCTCTCTGACCCTCCATAGACAGCAATGTAATTACCACAATCAACGTCCAGAAACGTAGCAAGGAGATCAGTAAAATAATCCATGTGACATCAGGGGTTAAACCGTAATTTTATGAAGCTACGAGAATGCTTTTTGTATGCAAAGAAAACAAAAATAACATTTATTCAACAATTAATTTCCTCCGCGTCACCCTAGCGCCATTTTGGAGAGTATCCACTGAACGCAAATCGCGTTTGCTGTTCTGTGTCAGCTGCGCCACACGGATACGCTGTTTGCATCGTTTACGCTTTGAGTTGAATAAAAACAGCGTATCTGCGTCGCGCAGCTGACACAGAACAGCATACGCTGTTTGTGTTCAGTGGTTACTTTTGAGTACAAAAAGTATTATTTTGCTTTCATTTAACATCATTATGACCTATCGCCCCTCAGCATACATCAAAGGAGGCTGGATCCTCCGCAAGGCCTGGAAAATGTACAACAAATGCTACAGTGACATCAGCCAGCTGCAGGAAACCTGTCGCCGCCGCTCCTCCGATCAGCAGGGGGCGCTGGATTCCGATCAGGCCAACCACAACAGCTCAGCCGAGAGCGGCGTCCGGGTGACAGAAGAGGTTCTGGACCGCCTGAAGGGTTCAGTCAGCTTCGGCTATGGGCTCTTTCACTTGTGTATTTCGATGGTGCCTCCACACCTGCTCAAGATCGTCAACCTGCTGGGCTTCCCTGGAGACCGTCACCAAGGTCTCGCCTCATTAGCATATGCCAGTGAGAGCAAGGATATGAAGGCGCCGCTCGCCACGTAAGCTGACGTTTTTTTGTGTTTCTCGCACGTTAATCCAGTATTTGACATGCTTTTCTCATTATCTTAGATTAAATTATTAGCATTTGCAGAAATGTCATACGTCATAGCGCTCATATGTCAGAAGAAAACCCCTCGCTGCTGATGTGCGAACACACGCTGTCACATGTCCAACTGGTTTCACACTGGGGTTACATAATTGATGGCATCTGAAAGGTCACAATTAGAGATAAAGGCCATTAGATGGAAAGGTCATGCATTTTGCTCTGCTTGCTCAGTCAGTAGTGCTTTAGGCTTTTAATCACAAGGTTGTGGGTTCGAATCCCATGCTGAGTGGGAATTTTTCATGTGCGAAACTGTTCAGTTGCAAGCTGGTTTAGACTAATGGCGTGTTCACACCAAAAGCTAATTTAACCCTTGTGCATCAATTTAAAAAAGTTACACATGGGTCCATAGTGGACAAAAATGTCCATGTCAAAAAACTGTCATAAAAATTTGAAGCTTGGGAACACAGACTTAAGTTTGGTCTCATTTTAAAGAAGACCCATGGCAGACTATTGTTGACGTTTAAAAAGTGAAACCAAAGGTTTAAGTTTATGAAAATGATTTATGAACAATATTTTATATAAAATATATATTTTATGAAACATGTTGAACTCTAAACCTGCTAGAAAATCACAGCCATAAATCTAAACAAGTTGTGCTCCAAATTTGAGGTTGATATCTCAAAAAATGAGCTTTCAGTAAGATTTTGTTTGGGCTCAGTACCAATTTTTCCCCATTAGATGCCAGCAAAACTCCACTGGTGCACACAGTGCTTGGATTTGTGATTTGCAGTAGTTTTTCTCTCTCAAATATTACAAGAACACACATGTACACAAACACAATTTTTTTTATGACACACATACAAACCACACTCTGACATCCATACCAACACACCCACACAATTATAGCTGCATTATTTATCCAATTGGCTCTATAATATGCAGAAGCAGAAAACAGGAATAAAGTGAGTATTTGCTTTATAGGCCAAACCTGAAAAAAATAGCATCATCTGGTAAAAAATAGTAAAAAATAAAATTTTGAAGCCTTGCCAACAGAATGAAAGCCTATTAACAAAAATTGCATAATTTTACAGTTAAACGGCACTGCGATTAAAAATAGCAGTTTTAATGGGTTTCAATGGGGAAATTTTTGTCCAAAAGGTGCTGAGTGGTTAACTTTTTTGTACCTAGTGCAAAATAAATTTATTAAAGGAAATGAAGGTGGAATATAAAAATTCCAATAAAAATACACACCTGAGCCAAAATGTATGCAGTTAGCATAAACACAGGCAAAATTATCAAAAAAACAAAACTAAAATGTCCAAAAGGGTGCACAAGGGTTAATTATTTGCATGAGTAGATTACATACAAAGTCAATGCAAAGATGTGAATAGACGCGATTTAGGCGACTTGATTGCCTCGAATGAGCAATATACGGCTCAAATCGCATCTTCCGCACAAGTTGAAAAATTTCAACTTGAGCGGAAAATTCGCATGACACCTTCTGGTGCAAGCCAATCAGCAAAGAGCTTATTGACATGTTCAGTTGTATCAGACAATGAAGGAGAACGTTACGCAATGATTTTATTCACAAAAGTGACTCTAAAAACATCCCGAGAGTAATCTAGAGCGATAACGCAATGAGAATATTCACTTTGCGTTTGATGTGCACACACCATAACCCCTGATCGTCAGACTTCTAAAATGGCTTGGAAAAAAACATATACTTATGTTGAAGTTCGAATTTGCCATATTGCCATATTTGGAGAGGTCTATCATGGAGCAACCACCTTGCCACCATCCACAACACCTTAGCATTACTGACATTGAGACCATCTATAATACCTTATCAACAACAACCAAGCAACCACCTAGAACAGAACAACCATTTCTTGCAAGAGCCGAACAATCTAGTACCGCATAGCAATGCCCTGGAAACAATCCACAAGAGCCTAGCAACCCCCCAAACAATCTAGCTACCACATAACAATGCCCTCGAAACAATCCACAACACTGAAACATTATTGGCATCGAGACCATCATAACACCTTATCAACAACAGCCTAGCAACCACCCAGAACATCCTAGCAACAGCCTAGTAACCTGCCATAACACTCTAGCAATGTAGTACCACATAGCAACGCCCTGGAAACCATCCACAAGACCCTAGCAACCACCCAGAGCATCCTAGCAGCAGCTTAGCAACCACCCAAACAATGTAGCTACCACATAGCAATACCCTGGAAACCATCCCTAGCATTATTGCACCATAACACTTTATCATCCACCTAGCAACCGCCAGAACACCTTAGCAACAGCCTAGCAACCACCCAGAACACTCTAACATTATGGCAAATTTAGTACTTTCGAATACCATTCATATTTTCTTCATAAAATATAAATATGAAGAAATTCATATTCATAAGATGGCGGCACGCACAACAGACGCAGCGGCTTCTCTCTCTCTCCCGACAGAACGGTGTTTTCGTGTTTTTTGTCTTGTAAGTCGCAATGTTTTTGTACATATTCGTCTCGTCTACCTGTCTTTAAGCGCGCATACAGTCGTGAGTTTCTGCTCGATGTCGGCAGAACCACATTTTTAGAGTTAAACTCCGCGCACGGCGAAGAGCTGTGGGACCTCGGTTTGCTCCGGAGGCCTACACCATCACCGACCCCCACTACTGCATCTCGCCCACAGCGGAGGCGCTACAAGCGGCGTGAGAGGAAGCAGAAGAGGGGTAAGCGCGGAGGTATCCGAGCTAGGCTAGCGGCTAACCCACACAAGCCAGCTTATCCCCTCCATCGTACTGGTGAACGTATGCTCTTTGGACAATAAACTGGACCACATCCGACTACTTCGCTCAACTCAGAGGACTGTAAGAGACTGTTGTGTTTTTGTGTTTACGGAAACATGGCTTAACAACAGCGTTCCGGACTGCGCCATTCAGCTCGAGCAGCTAACATGCTATCGAGCAGACAGAGCTCTCGTCGAGGGAGGTAAGAGATGCGGCGGCGGGCTTTGTGTTTACATCAATAATGTATGGTGCCGCGACGCTGTTGTGGTCTGCAAACACTGCTCATCCCTGGTGGAATTTATGATTATTAAGTGCCGGCCGTTCTATCTACCGAGGGAATATACAGCCATACTGCTCGTTGCTGTATACATCCCTCCCAGCTCTAACAACAATAACAGGAGTGAGGCACTGAATGATCTGTACCAGCACATCAGTGGGCAGCAAACAGCCCACCCAGATGCTTTTCTCATCTTGGCTGGAGACTTTAATCACGCAGACTTAAAGAGTGTGTTCCCAAAAATTCAACAGCATGTTGACTTTCCAACAAGGGGAAAAAATACGCTGGACTTTGTTTACACCACCCAGAGAGGAGCATATAAGGCTCTCCCCCTCCCCCACCTCGGAGCCTCAGACCACATCACTGTCATGCTAATGCCTGCACACAGACCGCTCGTTAAAGTCATCAAACCAATACACAAGCAGATACAAGTGTGGCCGGAAGGGTCGTCAGAGGCACTTCAAGACTGTTTCGACACCACTGACTGGAATATGTTTAAACAGGCTGCCACATACAACAACACCACAGACCTCCAAGAGTACTCAGAGACTGTCACTGCCTACATCACCAAGTGTATTGATGATGTAACGGTCACAAAGACTATCACTGTCCGGGCCAACCAGAAGCCGTGGCTGACAGGGGAGGTCTACAGACCTCTGAAGGCTCGGAATGCTGCCTTTAGAGCTGGAGATGTGGAGGGCCTAAGGACAGCTAGGGCCAACCTATCCCGCGGCATCAGAGAGGCCAAGAGACAGTACTCTAGGAGGATAGCCCACCGTTTCAGTGACAGCAGAGACACTCGGAGCCTGTGGCAGGGGATTCAGACCATTACGGACTACAAGCCCACACCACAGACCTGTGACAGCACCCCCCCCTGCTGAACGAGCTGAATGCCTTCTTTGCTCGCTTTGAGGCACAAAACAGCACCACTGCACAGAAGACTCCACCTCCTCCCGGCGACCAGATGATGACGCTGTCCCCGCACAGCGTGAGAAGATCCCTCAGCAGGATCAATGCACGCAAAGCTCCGGGTCCTGACAACATTCCTGGGCGTGTACTGAGAGACTGTGCAGTGGAACTCACTGATGTCTTCACAGACATTTTCAACATCTCACTAAGCCAGGCTGTTGTCCCCACATGCTTCAAAGCTACCACCATCATTCCAGTCCCGAAGAAGTCATCTCCATCCTGCTTCAATGACTATCGTCCAGTAGCTCCTATTCTCATGAAGTGCTTTGAACGGTTAGTCATGCAGCACATCAAGTCTGTCCTCCCCCCCTCCCTGGACCCCTTCCAGTTTGCATATAGGTCCAATCGCTCGACCGATGATGCCATCGCCACTGCCCTCCACCCAGCCCTCACACACCTAGACAAAACGGACACGTATGTCAGATTGCTGTTCATGGACTTCAGTTCAGCATTCAACACAATCATCCCTCAACAGCTCATCCATAAACTGGTCCAGCTGGGGCTCAATACGTCGCTGTGCAACTGGCTGTTGGACTTTCTGACCGGGAGACCTCAGGCAGTACGGGCCGGCAGTAACACATCCAGCACCATCACACTGAACACAGGGGCCCCCCAAGGATGTGTGCTGAGCCCCCTCCTCTTCACTCTGCTGACCCACGACTGCACACCGTCACACAACTCCAACCGCTTCATTAAATTTGCGGATGACACGACTGTGGTGGGTCTCATCAGCAACAGAGATGAGACAAACTACAGGAGCGAGGTGAGCTGCCTGGCCGGGTGGTGCAGTGACAACAATCTCTCTCTGAATGTGGAGAAGACGAAGGAGATTGTCGTTGACTTCAGGAGAGTGCACTCTCTGCATGCTCCTCTGACCATCAATGGTGCGACCGTGGAGAGAGTGAGCAGCACCAAGTTCCTGGGTGTACATCACAGAGGACCTCTCCTGGACCAACAACACTGCAGCACTAGCCAAGAAAGCACAACAGCGTCTCTACTTCCTCCGCAAACTAAGAAGAGCCAGAGCCCCGGCCCCCATCATGTGCACCTTCTACAGAGGCACCATCGAGAGCATTCTGACTAGCTGCATCACTGTGTGGTATGGCACCTGCAACGCGTCCTGCCGCAAGCCCCTTCAACGGATAGTGAGAGCAGCTGAGAAGATCGTTGGTGTCTCTCTCCCCTCCCTCCAGGACATTTACAACACCCGTCTCACCCGCAAAGCCCTCAGCATTGCAGGTGATCCCACCCACCCGACACACAACTTCTTCAGTCTGCTACCATCAGGGAGGAGACTGAGGAGTCTCCAAGCCAGGACAAACGGACTGAAAGACAGCTTCATCCACCAGGCTGTCAGGAAGCTGAACTCCCTCCCGTCCTTGCCCCCCTCCCCTCTCTTACCCCACGAATCACTGAACTCGGACCCCCACCCCACCACCACCACCCACACGAACACGAACACACACACACACACACACACACACACACACACACACACACACTCACACTCACACTGAGACAAGCACCGGTCACTTGTACAGCATTGGACTGACCTCATTCATTCAACTACCTCTTCTGACAGTCTGAATAAAAAAGACTGCTCCTTGTCACTTTAAATAGTCTTGATAAGCTCTTTGCACTACACCATTTATATTCTGCACTGTTTGTTTGTTTTATTTCACTGATTTGCACTATCTGCCATGTGCCTTATGCCACTTTATCCATTTTTTTTTTTAATATTATTATTTTTATTTTCTTTATTTAATGTTTTATTTTTTTCCTACATGTCCTTATTTGTATATTTGTAATAGTTGCATTTTTGTGTATGTATGTGTATGTGTATATATATATATATATATATATATATATTGATTTGTACTTATCTGTATTTTTGCATTCTACTGTTTGTGTTTAGTGTTATCTGTATGCACCAGGGAGTAAGAGAGTAACGCAATTTCAATTCTCTGTATGTATGTACGGTACATGTGGCAGAATTGACAATAAAGCTGACTTTGACTTGACTTTGAAATATCTAGTCCATTTTGATCATTTCAGAGAGTTTTCTTTAACTACATAGTTCGTAACCGTTCTTTCAGCTCTCTTTGGACACATTGTTCTCGGCAGTTGCTTGCCAGAGGCTGACAGATTGCGCAGTAGCTCTAATAATAGAGATGAATTTAAGCATACTTAATCCAGCCCGGGACAAAACGCACCCAATTTGTTCTTCAGATGAAAAGATGCTGCTTTTTTTTTTTTATCGGTGCTGCTGTAGCAGTTTGTACACAGCAAATATATAACCAAACACAACTAATAAACATGCAAACTGTGTTATTATATGTATCTTTGCCTTCTTTTCTCTCTCAGTTTGGCTCTTTTGTGGTACCACACCGTGGTGCAGCCCTTCTTTGCTCTGGACGGCTCTGACTCACTTGCCGGGCTCCTGGAGGCCAAAGCCATTCTGCAGAAGAAGGCGCTGGTTTACCCAAACTCCTCTCTCTTCATCTTCTTCAAGGGACGGGTGCAGAGATTAGAGGTGGGTATGTAGGGATTTCACATCAGAGATCATGAAACCAGAGCAGATGCTTGGTGCTTGATAATCGACTGGTGTGATTAAATCATTGAAATAATAGTGCGGTTTATGCTTCACTGATATTTAATTACTGTGCAACCACCACAATGACTTTCTTCATGTAGTGAGTGTGTTAGACGCAATGGAAGGCATCCAAAACCAACCATTAATATCAATCATCTCCAATACAAATTATACACTGACTACAATGTGTAATTTATATTACACTAGAGAAAAACAAATGTCATACAGGATGACAGTGTTTCATGTGTTCCTACTTAAATCAGGGCACAGGAACATGAGAAAGAAGTGATATAGTGTATATATAAGTGAAAAGAAGATGATATATTACATTTTAATAATTATAATAAAAAATTACAATATAACAAACAATATTTATTGCAATTTATTATTATTTGTGTGTGCATGCGTGCGTGTGTGTGTATATATATATATATATATATATATATATATATATGTGTGTTAGATTTTAATAAACTCTTGTATACTCAAATATTACAATATCATATGAACAATGTTTATTGCAATATGTTAAATTTATTATAATTATATATTAATAATTTATGTATGTATATGTATACAATGTAATGTTTATATTTGTATATAATAAAAAAAAAAATACAATTATGTGTAAAAATATATACGTAAAAATAATTTCTTATAAAAAATCAATAAACTTATGCTATGTAACAAACTATGCTATGTATTTTTACTATATATATATATATATATATATATATATATATATATATATATATATATACACACACACACACATATAACTCATTATAATTAATACAATATATTAATATTATTTTTTATTACTTCTTTTTTTTCAGTGCCAAATCAACAGTGCGCTAGCGTCATTTCAGGATGCTCTGGAGTTGGCCTCAGACCAAAGAGAGATTCAACACGTGTGCCTCTATGAAATTGGTACAAATCTGTAGTGGTTTTACTTTTTAGTAGTCATTTATTAAATATTTTGTACAGTTTGATTGAATTTTGGCCTGGTAATTAGAGAAACGTATGCAGTAATCGTATTCTTTCCGACAAAATGAATAATTAAGTGTATGATTGTTGCATTTGTTCTGGATTTGCAGGCTGGTGCAGCATGATAGAGATGAACTTTGAAGATGCTTACAGGTCTTTTGAGCGGCTGAAGAATGAATCCCGATGGTCACAGTGTTACTATGCTTACCTCACTGGAGGTCAGATTATGTTCTCTCTCAAACTCTTTTTAACGTCTCTTTAAAATAACCCTTTTAATAAACCCTTTTACATCTCAACCCAAAGTATGTCAGGGGGCTTCTGGTGATCTAGAGGGAGCCAAAGCTGTTTTCCGAGATGTCCAGAAGCTTTTTAAACGCAAGAACAATCAGATTGAGCAGTTTGCACTGAAAAGAGTGAGTTATCTAATCATTTATTAATTATAGTACTTTTTTTGCAGTTATGATTTCAAATTTTAAATTAAACTCATAACAACTCTAATTTATACATATACATTTGTAGTTATAATAATTTATAATATACAAATAATTTTTATGCTAATGTAAATATGGAATTTCTATACCATTTTTATTTATCTATTATATTAGTAATAATAATAATTTTATTATTAATAGTTTTTTTAATATATTTTTAAGTATTGAGTGTTTCTCTATAATTTTAACTCATAACTATCATTTATAAATGCTACATTTTATATATATATATATATTAGTGCTGTCAAACGATTAATCGTTTTTGTTTCATAATGTGTGTGCTGTGTATATTTATTATGTATATATAAATACACATACATGTATATATTTAAGAAAAATGTTTATATATTAAATATATTTATTTATAATATAAATTATATATAAATATAGACTTACATGCTGTATATATAATATATAAATAAACTGTATGTGTGTATTTATATATACATAATAAATATACACAGAACACACATTATGCAAACAAAAACTTATTTTGTATGCGATTAATCGTTTGACAGTACTAATATATATATATATATATATATATATATAAGTTATTGTAATATGATGAATGTATAAACCATTTGTGTGTATATGTATTTATGTGTATGTATATAAAAATATAATTGTTTATATATTTAGTATATATAGTATATATTTAATATAGAAATGTAAGTCGTTTTTTTTTATATAATTTATAATACATATATAGTTATTATAATTTATAATACAAAATTAATCATTTTATATTAATTATAAATTGTTTATGTAAATTTTGTTGTATAAATCATTTTTATTACTTTTTTTTAAACAAATTACCTTTTATAATAACTATAATTTATGAATATTACATAACTACAAATTATAGAGAAGTTTGTATTTGTAATTTTGAATATAAAAATAATTTTCACATTAATAATGTAAACATTTCTAAACCTGTTTATTTTATTATAGTCCCTCCAGGATTTCGCGGGACTTTTTTCTGATTTTGTGGCCTAAAATGACTGATTTTACTGCGGCTTTTCTCAAAATTTGCGGTGATATTTGCGGCATTTCTTATTGTTTTGCAGTGAAAATATACAATGGACAACATTCTTCTTAACATTGTTATAACTTTTCTGTCTTCGAGAACCTTCGTAGGGCTCCAGACTAACATGTGAGGACACTAGTGCCATTAAGTTCTACAGAAGGTGTCACCAGCACCTGACAGTAAAGCACTCGCTAGTAGCACATGTACATCTCAGAGATGTCTATTTGATGTCTGCATTTACATATGCAAGACGTATTTTTTAGGGTGTTTGCTCATCTGCAATACGTCTCTAAGACGTTTCCTGTCAGATGTCAAATAGGCATTTATTAGAATGCATGTAAAACTGCTTCTGAGACGTTTATCAGATTACACAGCAGATGTTTCCCAGGGCCCGTATTCACAAAAACAACAACTAGCTCCTAAATCTGTGAAACGTTAGGAGTAGTGAAGAGGACTCTTAAGTCACTAAGACCAACTCACAACTATCCTAAAATGGCTGTTGCCGGCAATCTGCCTCAGAATATAAAAATTTTAGAAACATTTGACGATAATGAGCTTTTAAAAAGGTATCGCCTTTAGGGTTTGGAAGTTATCCCAACTCCAAAATTTCCTTTGATTATATCCTTTTCATTAACCAGTTGGGCAAGAAGTTACAGCTGTTCTTGCGTCCAGTTTGGTTTTCTTTTACGTTTGCATGTCTTACTATCAGCCACGATTATTCTATTCTGTTAATTAAAAGGTGGTTTATATGCATCCACTACGAGAAGCATACATGTAAGAGACTGAAAATTAGCCAAGGGCGGTTCTTGACCCTTTTTAGGTGGGCTTCAGCCCCCTATTTGTCGTCTCAGCCCCCCTAAAACTATAATCAGCTATCTGAATGACCAGGCCAGTGCTGCTTCCTCAAGAAAGTGTATAATTCTCGCTCGTTTATCGATCTCAATGTGGTAATCACGCACTGTGATAGATCGTTAATGTGCGCACACACATTTGAATGAAGAGTGCACGCACTGAGAGGCACTGCACAGACAGCACACCAGCATGGTCTCATGAAAGTGCGTTTCAATGGCATGAATTTCTGTTTCTATTTGGTGTGCTTATGATACGCACCTTCCCCACACCCCTATACCTAATCATTGTGTCTCATATGCACGCCAAAGTCAGTTTTTGCATATAAATAGCACACCAAATAGAAACAGAAAATTGTGCCATTGAAACGCACTTGCATGAGACTGTCATTCACTTTCACGTCCTCTCGAGCAAATAAGCAAATACACAAAATATTATGTCACAATGGCTGTCTTGACGAGTATCCAGTAAACGCAGTCGGTTACGTCTTAAACATAAACCGTTAAGAAAATAGTGGATGTGTGTCAGTATGTATTTCTTATATTAGGCTAATAATGTTAATCAAATAACAAAAGAAAAACATGAGAATCACTCACTAAGTAATTCTGTAACTTTAATAGGTAATTGTAATACAGTTTTCATAAGCACAGTAAAATACTGTTTATTTAGGTAATTTGTATGGTTGTATCTAAGCCCCCTAAAGATGAAATCCTAGAAACGCCCCTGCAAATTAGCTGAACATACTGTATATTTGTTTAATTAGTGACACTTAGCCTGCATGTTAAAATCTTTATTTGAATGTGGCAATTAACATTATTTTTAAACCTTTATTTGGATATGGCAACATAATATCGTGCTCTACAATATTTCTATGAATAAATCTCTGACAGAGACCCCTATCTATGGAAGCATATGTGTAGCAAAATTCAATTTGCAATGTAATATGCAAAATGGCAATGTATTTCTGTATTTAAATTTACATATTCCCATACATATGTGCAACATTTAGTGCAAAATGAAAATTCAGTTATATAATATAAATTTGCCATTTTCTACACTAGTTTTAATATGCATATTAAAAACATATTTTAAAGCTTTATAAGTTGCAATATGAAAATGAAAATGTATTACCCAAATTGATTAGATATGTTTAACATGTCCAAGAAAAAATTGTAGCAAAATGATCATTTAAATGCTGTTTCTCCTAAATGCATTTAGACTTAGGGGTAGGGCACTTGGGATTGCATTTTCATCGTGAGACCGCGGGATAATTGTAGCAAAATTCAATGAGAGTTTCAAAATGCATTCTGAGCCAAAGGTGCAGCAAAAGGGTAGCAAAACGGTGATTTAAATGTCTTTTATTTTTCCTAAATACATTGACACTTACATATATGACGTTTCAATTGCATTTTCATTAAATACCCCGCGATGAATATAGTTTAAGTCATTTTGGATTTGAAAATGCATTCCGAGCAGAGCACGCCCCCGAGCTGTCAATCATTACATCGAGGCGGGGCTCGGCAACAGGATGCACGATAGGTCAATATTCACCATTGACCAAACGCTTTTCACCTGCTTTGGGGGCTCGAGCCCCCTGCACTTTTTCAAAAGTGCCCCTCTCAGACAAATATCAATGATATTGTGGTCAATAAAACAAAATGCATTTGAATTATAATTAACATGACAATGTGTACAAAACGGTAACTAATCGCTCAAAAGTCGGAAAATTCCTGTTTATTTTTACATCTGTCGATCTGAGGCGTTGCTATGGGTTGCGTGCCTTTGCTTGACTGACTGATATTCCACAGTCTGTTCAGAAACCGAGGCTCTCGAGCCATATATGGTTCTTTCAGTGAGTGGGTCGACAGAAGGAAAAAAATAAACCAAACAATATTTTAAACTTTTTTTCATCAATAATCAAAGCTAGTGTGTCGATTTAATTAAAAATCCATATATTATATATTTTAGAATATTACATAATTATCAATGCCCGTTTGTCATGTATAATAACACCAACCAATCATGATCTGGCTCAAGTTCAAATTTCATTGGACAATAATGTGAAGTGGAGCAATCATTTTCTGTTCTTATTCATAAATCGGTAGAAAATGACATGGGACAGACGAGCTGTGGAGCGATCTGGATCTGCAGTTTGTCTCATTTTATAAATCAAATTACATTGCTGAGAAAATAGATGCTGAATGACTACAAAAGCAATAATGGTAATCAGTAGGCTATTCAATTCACTTATATTTATTTGTGATATACACCGTTACTGATGAAACTCTCATATGTTTCATATGTGAAGTGTAGGCTCGCGAAATGGTGACGTAAAAGGACTTTATTATATTACCATTTTTGATAATTATGCAGCATTATGAAAGTGTTTTATGCTCATCAAGCCTGCATTTATTTGATCAAAAATACAGAAAAAACGTAATATTGTGAAATATTACAATTTAAAATAATGTTTTTCTATTTTAATATACTTTAAGATATAATTTATTTCTGTGATTCAAAGCTGAATTTTCAGCATCATTACTCCGGTCTTCAGTGCATGATCCTTCAGAAATCATTCTAATATGCTGATTTATTATCAGTGTTGGAAACTGTGCTGCTTAATGTTTTGCTTTTTATTTTTATTTTATTTATTTATTTTGAAACCGGTGATACTTTTTTGGGGTTCATTGATAAATAAAAAGTTAAAAGAACAGCATTTATTCAAAATAGAGATGTTTTCTAACAATATCGATCTTTACTATCACTGTTTCTATCAATTTAACAAATCCTTGCTGAATAAAAACTAATTTCTTAAAAAAAATTAATAAATACTGACCGCAAGCTTTTGAACGGTAGTGTATATTGCTACAAAAGTTATATTTTAAATAAATGAATTTTTTTTTTTTTTTAACTTTTTATTCATCAAAGAATCCTGAAAAAAAAGTATGACCGGTTTTCAACATTGCTAATAAATCAGCATTGCATAAAATGTATTTTAAAGTATATTAAAATTTTTATCTAATAAATGCAGGCTTGATGACCATAAGTGACTTATTGCAAAAACATAAAATATTAATGTATCCAAACTTTTGACCTATAATATTTGTTTTATTATTATTATTATTTTTTTTTTCACATTGCCCCTTGTTTTATTTTTTATTTAATTTTTTACATTTGAGCCCCTGCCCCTGAGGAACTCACTGCACTTCCCTGTTCAGGTGCCACGGAACACACGCTATTTTACGGATTAAAAATAGAGTAATAAAATATAAGGTAAGGTAGTAAATAAGTGTAGAATAACACTGTGTGTTTGCCTATGTGCATCAATCCGACTGTAAATGGTGAGCGATGTTCAGGCAGGTGAAAAGCGTTTGGTTAACGGTGAATATTGACCTATCGTGCATCCTGTTGCCGAGCCCCGCCTTAATGTAATGATTGACAGCTCGGGGGCGTGCTCTGCTCGGAATGCATTTTCAAATCCACAATGACTTAAACTATATTCATCGCGGGGTATTTAATGAAAATGCAATTGAAACGTCATATATGTAAGTGTCAATGCATTTAGAAAAAATAAAAGACATTTAAATCACCGTTTTGCTGCACCTTTGGCTCAGAATGCATTTTGAAACTCACTGAATTTTGCTACAATTATCCCGCGGTCTCACGATGAAAATGCAATCCCAAGTGCCCTACCCCTAAAGCCGGGCATACTGCGATTTTCGTCCGATTTTGAGCCGAATTCTGACTCGTGCGACTGTTTTTTGAGTCGGGACGAATTTCAGCTTTGTCGTGCGTCGTTCGTCGTGCAGTGTTCGTTCAGTGTACAGGTGGAAACGAGAAGCGATTAGCCTCTCCCGACAGGCAATCGGACGGTCGGATGAATTTCTGACATGTCAGAAATTTTGGTTGCCCCTCGTGAGGGTATCACACAATTGAAGCAGAGCTACGAACCGACTGCCCTAAACTCAGTGCTTTTTCCCTCACTGCGCCTGCGCGAAAATATAACTTTAACCATTTAATCTTTATTGCAGCAAGAAAGAAAACGACAAGAGGGAGATTTTTGATAAAATGTTATTATCACGGGAAATGTGAACCATTGTCCATCATTTTGCAATTAGTGATAAAGACAAACACGTTGCAAAATTATAAATATTTCAGTTTTAAACCATGAAGGCGAGCCAGTGCATACCACACAAACAATTTTCAAACTGCATGAGCGTAATGCCCGTGAAGAAGTTTTAAACTCCAGTCAATTCATTAAGCTACAGAAAGTGAAAGTAAAAACTGACTTAGCTTTCGGCATCTGTCGCTGCATAACGGCACATATTCTCTCAGAGGAGACGAAAGATATGGGTAGTATTGGGTATTGTCTTAATTTATTTTCAAAAAAAAAAAAAAAAAAAATATCCCTTATGGCTGATATACGTAGTGAAAAAACAACAACAACGGAATCGAAGTATTTCGTGTTAAACAGGTTGTTTTTGGAATTTCCTTGTCTGTAATAAAGGTTTTATTTTCATTGACTGAATATATTCATTAAGCTGTTCATTCAGTGTTCAGAGTCCGGACATAGGCTAGATAGACGGTTGAGAATTTTAATTATAGGCCTATTAATTGTGGAATATATCTAAATGTTTTAAATAATTTTCAGCTAGGAGTAATCTAAATTAATCTTTTAATATCCGCGTCTTAGTTGTGCGGTAAATGCGCAATTATTTCGGGCCAAATGAATTGTAGTAGACCTATACATTTAATAATAAAACTACCATAATAATAATAATATATAGTAATAATTTAATACATTAAATGGAAATGCCAAATCCTCATGATATCACCGATATTTATTTTTTATTTTTTTAAGTTATCTCTGGCTAGCGTCCATATACAGTGTCATCGTCTGCGCAAGCGCAACCCGAGTATTTCACACGTATAGTGAGAGCACATAAATCGTGAGCTTTGGCTTTACATCGCATGTGATCTTCTCGTACAGTGTGAGTTGATACCTTGCTGAAATCGCACAGAAATCGCACAGTGTATGCCCGGCCTAAGTCTAAATGCATTTAGGAAAAACAGCATTTAAATGATAATTTTGCTACAGTTTTTGCTTGGACATGTTAAACATACAGGTGCTTCTCAATAAATTAGAATGTCGTGAAAAAGTTCATTTTTTTCTTGTAAATTATTTCAAAAAGTGAAACTTTCATATATTTTAGATTCATTACATGTAAAGTAAAACATTTAAAAAAATTTTTTTTTAATTTTGATGATTAGAGCTTACAGCTCATGAAAGTCAAAAATCAGTATCTCAAAATATTAGAATATTTACATTTGAGTTTCAATTAATGACCATCCCTACAGTATAAATTCTGGGTATCTCTTGTTCTTTGAAACCACAATAATGGAGAAGACTGCTGACTTGGAAATGATTCAGAAGACGAACATTGACGCCCTCCACAAAGAGGGTAAGTCACAGAGGGTCATTACTGAAAAGGTGCACAAGCAACAGGGATGACCGCAAGCTTGAGAATACAGTCAAGCAAAGCTGATTCAAACACTTGGGAGAGCTTCACAAGGAGTGAACTGAAGCTGGAGTCAATGCATCAAGAGTCACCACGCTCAGACGTCTTCAGGAAAAGGGCTACCAAGCCACTTCTGAACCAGATCTTACCTGGGCTGTGGAGAAAAAGAACTGGACTGTTGCTCAGTGGTCCAAAGTCCTCTTTTCAGATGAAAGTAAATTTTGCATTTCATTTGGAAACAAGGTTGCAGAGTCTGGAGGAAGAGTGGAGAGGCACAGAATCCATGTTGCTTGAAGTCCAGTGTGAAGTTTCCACAGTCAGTGATGATTTGGGCTGCCATGTCATCTGCTGGTGTTGGTCCACTGTGTTTTCTGAAGTCCACAGTCAACGCAGCCATCTACCAGGAAATTTTAGAGCACTTCATGCTTCCTTCTGCTGACAAGCTTTATGGAGATGCTGATTTCATTTTCCAGCAGGACTTGGCACCTGCCCACACTGCCAAAGACACCAAAAGCTGGTTCAATGACCATGGTGTTACTGTGCTTGATTGGCCAGCAAACTCGCCTGACCTGAACCCCATAGAGAATCTATGGGGTATTGTCAAGAGGAAGATGAGAGACACCAGACCCAACAATGCAGATGAGCTGAAGGCCACTGTCAAAGAAACCTGGGCTTCCATACCACCTCAGCAGTGCCACAAACTGATCACCTCCATGCCACGCCAAATTGAGGCAGTAATTAAAGCAAAAGGAGCCCCTACCAAGTATTGAATACATATACAGTAAATTAACATACTTTCCAGAAGGCCACAATTTACTAAAAAAAAATTTTTTATTGGTCTTATGAAGTATTCTAATTTTTTGAGATAGTGAATTGGTGGGTTTGTGTTAAATGTGAGCCTAAATCATCACAATTAAAAGAACCAAAGACTTAAACTACTTCAGTCTGTGTGCATTGAATTTATTTAATATGCGAGTTTCACAATTTGAGTTGAATTACTGAAATAAATGAACTTTTCCACGACATTCTAATTTATTGAGATGCACCTGTATGTATGGAAAAATGTAAATTTAAATGCAGAAATACATTGCCATTTTACATATTGCATTGCCATTTTGCATATTACATTGCAAATTGAATTTTGCTACACATATGCTTCCATACCTATCAGCCAATCACTGTGTGCATATTTAGTAAGCATGCTGACGTCATCCATAGCAACGAGGTCAACCCCGCCCTTAAGGTCTCTGCACATTGAGTCCGAAATTTTCGCACGTTAAAAAATAAATACGACCTCATGTTGTGTCAATCACGTTTGCACACTGCCTCCGAAACTTTCGTCCATCAAAAAAAATTCGGATCAGGTTCGATTTTTTGCGTTTTCGCATCCGTTGCATGCATTTTGATAGGAAAGGATGGAGAATACGAAAAACGGAAAAACGAATGCGAAAATTTCGGACTCCGTGTGCAATGGCCTTTACTCTTTGCTTCTCTATTCCTTATTAAAAGTTTGTCTCAGCAGCTTTGTGAATAGGTTTTAAGAGAAAACTCTTAGCTAAAAACTTTTACTGCTATTTAGGAGAACTCTTAGTGGTAAGATAAAATGTTTTGTGAATACGGGCCCAAATCTTTAGCAGATGTCTTACAGATTTACTTGTGCTGTCTGGGTAGTTGAGATGCAGATAAAATTAACTTTTATTACTGTCATTCATAATGTCTAAATATAATTTGATAAATAATAATAATATATATATATATAGGAAGTGGAAATGGCTAATAAGCCTACAAGCTAATAAGCCTACAAGTCTCTGCAGCCATATAGTGGTAATTTAATGTCTTTTTTATTTTTAAATAAGTTTGCTTTCCAACATTATGAAACTTTTAGTTTTATAAATGGAGGCAACCTATGAAGGATGAACAAATAATGTCATCACATTAAAAAATAACTTTCAAATTTGGTAATACTTACAAGCTTTGCTTTGAAAAGCTTGTGTGTTGTGTGAAGCATTTAAAAACACTGGAAAACATTAGACCATTTCTGCCACAAGTTGTTCCTGTAGTTATGTTAAATCCATGGTGAATGGTGGAGATTTGTGTTTATTGAACAATGTTTTTCCTGGTTTCCACATCAGTGGCGTTTGTTCTGATATCCATAGCTTTAACAGAATTCTGCGCCGAATTTGAATGCTTCTCACAAGATTTGACAGATGTTATTGATTCTGTGGTGAATTCAACTACTTTCTTCACTGTATCTCCCAGCGCTGTGTATAACGGTGTGGCGTGATCGAGAGCAGCCCGCGGCTCCGGCCCGAGCAGATAAATAAAATTTGCGGCAATTATGAAAATTTGCGAGCTCTTGCGAAAATTGCGGAGTTTGCGATAAATTCAGCAATCGCAAAATCCTGGAGGGACTGATTATTTTTCCTTTTAAAGCTTTTCTTCTGCTTTGTTTGTGTCTCTAGGCAGAGAAGCTGAGGAAGATCTCCGTCACGCGAGAGCTGTGCATTCTGGGTGTTGTGGAGGTGCTATACTTATGGAAAGCTCTTCAAAACTGCTCTTCCTCCAAACTCCAGCTTATGAACCAAGGTAAAGAGCGGTGTGATGAAATGTGTGCTCCTCTTTTCCCGCATTATAACCCTGATCTTGATGCTGTATTCAGTGCTACAGGGGCTGGATGAGCAGTCGAGCCTGGGCCTCAAACACCTGCTGCTTGGTGCTATTCAGAAATGTCTTGGGAATATTAAAGATGCTGTTCAGGTTTGTTCAATCTCATCAGGTTGTTGTAACTCATTATGTGTGCAAACTAAGGTGATTTACCTGGAGAAGTCTTAAAGGTACAGTAACAGTAGAATATGTCAGTTTCTAAGTACAGTTTACAAATAGATTTCAGAGCAGAATGCAGAATATGACACAGATTGGTGTGGCACAGATTTCGGTGTATCTTGTTTATCCTCTCACATACTGTGTTTAATACTGATTGTGTTTCTAGTCGTTCCAGCTGGCAGCGCAGGATGAATACGGCCGTCTGAATAACAGCTATGTGCAGCCCTATTCCTGCTATGAGCTGGGCTGTGTGTTACTGGCTAAACCTGAGGTAAATCACACTCAAAATCACTTTATTCTCAATATTAAGACACTATATTTAAATATTTATTCATTCATCAACTGCCAGTAGATTTGATTTTAATCCCAATTCTTTACGTTCAGTTCAAACAGTCTTTTAGAAACTTTTTCATTGATGTGTATTATACAATTTATTCTGAAAATACCATCACAAGGATTAACATATAGAATTACCAAACTTTACTACTAATAATAATAAAATCACACCAACACCACATGGTTATCATAGTGTGGTGCTTATATATTCTTTATTAACCAACTACTTTAATTAAACACAGTACATTTTATTAAAATAAATGGAGATTGATATTATACATTTGTGTTTATTATAAATATATATTATTTCTATAATGCCAAATAATTAATTATATGAATGGTTATTATTTAGTATTTTCTAATCATTTATGCATTTATTTTAAATGTTTTTTTTTTATTATAGTTCTGAGTTTTAATTATAGTTATGACTTTAAGTTTTAGTTTAAATATAAACTTTAAATATAAATGAAAATATTTATATATAAACTAAATATACTAACTAAATAGAAACAAAGTATTTATATATAAAATAATATAAACTACTAACTATGCAACTATAATTTATAAATATGATATACATTATATCTGTTTATATATACACACACAATACAAAATTGTGTTTATCACTTTGATAAGAAAATCTTATTTTGATGAATAATTTTAAAATTCTTCTTTGGTAATTGATCAAGCAGGCTTGTTGGAACATTATATCTCCAAAGAACTCTAACGTGTCATCTAAGTAAAGAGTATTTGCTGAATTTGTTAAGTATTAGAGGGGGTGTACTCATTTATGCTGTGCACTGTACATAATAAATATACACAGTACACGTACACATTATATAAACAAAAACTTTTATTTTGGATGCGATTAATCGTTGCCCAGCACTAAAATTTACTAATTTGTGAAAAAAAAAAAAAGAAAGTAATATCAATTATAGTTATTAGGAGTTAAGCTTTTAGTTTATACATTTATATATAATTTACATACTATATAATTTTCAATATTTAAATAAAATATAGTACAACTATAGTAATATTGTGCATTGTGTTTATTATATCTAGTTATTGGACTTTTAAAAAAATTATTATTTCTTAACTAAGCAAAAAATATATAGTTTTAAGCTTTTAACTTCATTTCATCTTTTTCCCTCCGAAGACCCTGAGTAAAGGAAGATCATTGCTGCTTCAGGCCAAGGTAAGACTGTAATACATCAGTGATTTAGTATCTTGAATGCACCAGCAAGCTGAGTTGAGATGGTGACTACCTCTGCTTGCAGGAGAACTACACCGGGTACGACTTCGAGAACAGGCTGCACGTCCGCATCCATTCCGCCCTCGCCTCCATAAAGGAAGTGGTCCCTCACTGACCCGCCCGTCCCACCTCAGAAGAGCTCCTGTCCAGCACTTTTTCAAACGAAAGCCATTCGAAGTAATCCTGCTTTTCTGGAGGGAGAAACTGAGTCAGCGGATTTCAGGTGACAGAGGACGTGTTCGCCTATATTTTTCCACCTAGTATTGAAAAGGTTCACTCTTCATGTAGCTGTTGGTCCCAGTGATCTAATCTAATCTAATTTTCACGTTCACATTTACATCCAGTTTGTGTGTTCAAGATTGATCTACAGAAGGAACTCACGAAGAAACACAAGAGTAGACCAACTGTTAAATCCTTTCCCAGAGCTTGCGCTATCATACCAAACACATTAGCATGGGATAGAACATAAAAATTCAATATATATTGTGTAACCCTTTATCTCAAAGAAATAATAGTATCCAAACTTTACCTATAATTACCTGCATGTCAAATCAAGATTGTTTGCGTCTGGTGTAGTGGCAGACCGATATGAGACTGAAATGGCAATGCTATGATTTCAAAAATAGTTTAATTATAATTATGTTCGAGTCCAATTTGCATAAAATATGTGTTCAGTTAATGATACTAAAACTGATTTATTTATGATTTGGTAACACTTTATTTTACAGCGTCCTTGTTACTTTCTATTGTAATTACAGTAAATTCTGCATAATTACATGCAACTAACCCTAAACCAAACCTTGACTTTAAGTGTTAATTGATATTACTCATTACTTCATTACACTGTAACAAGGACACTTTAAAATAAAAAAAAAGTATTTATTATATGTATTTGTCTTTATTATTCACATACAACTTTCAGTAAAAACATTAAATTGGTGTTTTAAATTATTAAATTATGTACAAAAATTCAAAACATCACTTGAATTTGGAGCCAGTTGTATGAATAATATATATTTTAAATAAACAATAAATGTTAATATTTTTTGAGAAAATTCCATATAGTAAATATGTAATCATATTTATTAATTATAAAATTAGTTTATATATAATTTTCAGTAAAATCATTACATTTTGCTATTTTATATATAATTTTCAGTAAAATCATTACATTTTGCATATAGATAGATAGAGTGGTATTAATAGTGCATATATATATTATTAATACCAGTGGTATTATATACTATTATACCAGTGGTATTAATATTCTTTGAAATAATAAAAATAAATGTTAATATTTTTAATAAAAATTACATATAATAAATCATTATTAAGTATTATTTATTAATGACATTATTATTTAGTATGTATATATATGAACAAAAGGTTAAGTTCTGAATTTTTGTATTTTTAAAATGTTATATTTTTACTGAAAATATTATATAAAGTATAATTGTATTTCTTTGGTTCTTTATTTATAACTACAAAGTACCACATTAATGTTTTATTTTTTAAGCAAGCCACATTGATCAAATGTTGGATGTTGAATCAGTCTGATATATGGGTCTGTCACTAGTCTAGTTGAAGACACTTTTGCAGGTTAAACGCATTTCATTCAAGGTTGGCTGTATTTATTGTATGTATTGCAAAGTTCCATTTTAACACTAAACCATGTGTTCCCTTTGTAATACGTCAGGGGATATAGAACATATTTCATCTGTTATTCTGTGTATTACGTTCGAGAACAGCAGCATAACTTTGGTTCTCATGTCCTCTGCTGGTCAGCAGATATTTTCTGAAGTGAAAACCATGCACAACTACCTACTGGTCTTCCTCTGGGCCAGAGGAGGTCATTTCATTTTGGACCTTGTTTTTGACGAGCCGTATGTTGTATTTGTTTTTTTGTGCCAGATGTTCTGTAATAATATTTTTGGCCCAGGCTTATCATTTGTAGACTTTTAACAGCACATCAGTATCTCCTTTTGATAATGTCGCCTCTGAATAACTTGAATTGATTTGAGTTGGTGTATATATATTGTGAAATTGTTGTGAAACTTGCACCTTCTTATTTTCTCTGCCCGTAGCTGTAACGTTTATTCACTACTGTACATGATTCTCTCTGGTCTCTCTGTCAGTAACTCCAGAGGCTCAACACATGTCTTCACTGTGAAATGTGTCAATATTGGATGTTCAGGGTATTTATACCTTTTGAGGACAATAGAATTAGGACATTTCAATAATAAAATAACGAAACTTGCCATTAAACTTTGTATGTGAGTTCAGTGTGTTCACTGAATTATGATTGTTTGCAGAACTCAGATGGTAAGTTTGATTTTCTGAAGTAAAAGTGAGAGAAAGGTCTGTCAGAATTTGTCTCTCTAAACAAATTTAACAAGGTGGATAGGTGGGAATGTGGGATTTAAAAAAAAAAAATTATATTTAGAAAATTTTTCTAATGTTTTTTGATATCTTTCTCTTTTTGCATAAATACCTAAGAAAGCATGTCATTTAGTTAATTTTTATTTTATTTTTTTTGATGCCAGGGACCCCCATTTATGATGATCCACTTGCAAAATACTCCCTTCCTTAATTAAAGGCAGCTATAAATTTAAGAATTATTTATACTTGAAAAATGGTACATATGATATTGTGAAGGACAACATCAATGAAATAATTGGCATTTTATGTTGTCATTATACCAAAAAAATAAGTATGTGGAAAATATAAAAAAATATATATATTTTTTCCCCTGAAATTTTCTGTGGACCTCCAACCACTTTGATTTAGAGAAGACCAAAAAAATTTTTTTTTTCATATAAAAAAAAAAAAAAAAAAAAAGTGATAAAATAGAATAAAAAACAATAAAAATCATAATTTCATGGAAGAACCAGAGGCATCGCTTAGACCATATTTAGTTGTGCACCTCAGTAAAAATATTATTGATAAATCCTTAAGTTTTAATTAATTAGGATTACCATATTTCGAGCTGAGAATAATTTACTCTGATAATATTTCATCAATCAAGTCATTGTGTGTTTTCTCTTAGCTTTTTAGAAGATTATTGCAATGCCAGATTTGTGAATGAATCACTCATTTGATCTGATAACAGTCTAAAGGGTTTGCAAAATGTTTGATTCATTAGGACAGTTCACTCACGCGCTAAGTCGTTTCTCACAAATAGTCACGGTATATTTTGTAAAAAGGAAAAATAAAAAAAAAAGCGCTGGATGAAGTGGATATTTACCCACAGTCCACTGGAGGAAACAAAACTTGCAAATGTCTATCGTTTGCCAAATGACGAAGCGGCACTTTATTGCGTGTTCAGTTTGTGAAGGACTCTGCAGGTAAAGCTGAAAACCTTAATATTCAGGAGGACAAGGTTTTAATAATACGACAATCATGTTTTCATTCTGCACTGCTGTTTTACTTGCATGTCTTGTTTTTGTCGTGCTGTGGTAATTCATTCATTCATCTTAACGTTACGGTCGTAAGAGCATGCACACATTGATCTCTTTCATAAACGCAGACTAGAACCTTCCCTGTTTGGGAAAAATGGGTGAAGGAAAAAGTCCTGAAACTCCCATATTTATAGGTATAAATGGGGGCATCTTATACAATTTATAATGTTCACATTTATATAAAAATAAATAAATAAAACAAGATTAAAAACAGTGTTTCTGTCTTGTTTTTGATATAGCATAAAATGTTCATACACCTCTTTTTTAGGTTTTTATTTTTCTAGATGTAATCTAAATACAATCTTTAATGCCTTTTATGCACAGAATTATTCTGCTCATCATCTGTAGGCATTTTGTTAGATAAATCTAGAAAATATACACACAAAACATGTAACACACACACAAAATAAATGTATATGCGGTTTAAAGTAGACTGCATCGAGTGATCAGTACAGCTTCATGTTCCTGACCAACTTTATACTTTAAAATAGACGAATAATTAACTCATGATAAATACATAATTAAAATAAGATTGTTATAGTATAATATAACAAAAGGCATTAGTCAATATATTAGTGACACCAGAGGCATCTCTCTAAAAAAAACATCACCACAGAAAGAGCAGCAGAAATAGACACTGTCCTAATACTGTATTGTATGTGGAGAATATGAACTCTGAATTTTAAAAAGTTAGATTCCAAATGTGTAACAGTCATTTTCACAACCAGTTGTTTTATACCACATTCCACACAGTGGGAATGTTCTGCCTTAAGAAATGCCAAGTTAATTATTAAGTCAATGAACAGAAAACTAAACAGACTCGAGCCTTGGGGGACACCCAAAATCTACCACTGTTAACAAATCTTAAAAAAAAAAAACATTTTTCATAAGACTAAAACAGAACCATTATTGCTATTACAGTACACTGATATTACTATATCAAGCCCAACTTGTGATTATCATCTTCATGATATATCACAATCTGTAGTTCCCAAAACCCTTAATTATTGCATATGCATCAAAATATGAAACAGTGTAAAACTAAATTCAGATCAGTGAGTTTAAAATAAAGTTCTATCTTGAAACAGATTATTTATGATATTTGAAAAGTTCACCTGGCCAACCAGCCCAGGGTGCATAGTTTTATAGTTACGTTATGGGTAGTCTTGATTATACAATTTATCGATGTAAGGTTCCTGTTGGTCAGTAGATGTCCGGTACTTGAGAATAATCACGGTCCCAGTAGCCACTGGAGAACAGCCAGTCCTGAGAGCCGTTGTGTGGATTTGGACCTTGATGAAACCACCTGTTTCAGGCAACAAAAAAGGTTCAGTTAGGCAAACACGTTAAACATTGATTATAATGGGATCGTTCTAGTTTTGTCACGTTGAGTTGCTTGGGGTCAGTCAAACATGCGTAAAAAATGTTTCGTTGACCCCCATTAGAATCGTCTTATTCTTTGTTGAATAGATTCGTTGGAGCATTTGGCTGTAACACTTAAACCAGGTGTAAAGTTTCACCCTGCTCTCACAGTAGAAGGCCAGAGAGCTCTGTTTACATAGTCTTATTCCACATTAAAAATAGATTGTCTAAGGGGGACATAAAAAAAAAAACTCATTCCTTTGGTGTGAAGTTCCATTTACATGTGACAAAAAGACTGTAGATAAGACATACTGTATACATTTGGTGTAATACTAGTATTAAAAGTTCTCTAGTTGTTTTCCATCATACATGATTGAATTTAAGTAGTCTTTAAAAGCTCATAATGGGGAACCCATTTAAACAAAACAAATGTTTTACTATCATGTAGTAGGTGACTACTGTTACAAAAGTTTTCTACCACAAACAACCCGTCTTGTGCTATATTTACAGACTGTGGATAGATCCCAGTCGCTCAAGGCAATTAAAATTACTATTCCAGAATGAAACAGTTGAATGCAAAAGACAGAGCAACAAAGCAAGCGTCAAACCTGGGGCCCGAGACGACGTTTCTGCTCACCGCAGCAAAGTCACAGGGCAGATGATAATGCCAGAAAAATGAAGGGGAAAATGAGGTTAAATTAAGGACAGTGCCCACTGAACCAGGACTAAGAGTGCTGTTAAACATCAATGAGTTACTTAAGCAGATAACTGTTAAGCTATGGATGAAAATGGTCTAATAAATAAATAAATGACCAAATTTAGTAAACATAATAGAACTTCACAAAAAAGTGTTACATGCGCATCTTAGTTACTAGAGTTATTTTTACTTGTATTTTCCAACATGCTCATGAAAAAATGAAAAAAGTACTGTTTGAAGGAGATCTCATTAATTTATTATGCTTTTTGAGTATTAACAAAAACTGTAGTAACTTTTTGAAAAAGCAAACCGTGAAATGTGAAAATATGAAATAATTCTGCACCTCGTCTTGCACTCATCATCCGATTTAGAGCGGTTCTTACGTGCCGCCCTCTGTTTCTCCTCCAATCTCTTCTTCTCCTCACTGGCCAGGTCTACGGTGTTCAAAACAAAGTTCTTCAACCTCTGAATGTTTAAATGTAGCTCATTTGTGATACGTTCTAAGGATATTAAGTAAGACTTAGAAATATCATAAATACATCAACAGCAATGGCACCAGCAGTACATGGAAACACATACCGATGTCTCCGTTCTCCATGGCTCGTATGTCCGGCCTCAGTCTGCTGTCCGTTTTCGGGATGACCTCTTCAATCTCTTTGTCCAGCTCATTGAGCTGCATTGCGAATGTAGTGAAGCTGTACATCTTTTTATATGCAAATAAAACCAAAATACAGAAAATGAGAAAATTCAGATTTCAAAGCATTTGTGGCATATTTTGATTACTACAAAAATAATTTCCAATCGTCCCACGGTTTCAAGGTCAAGGTCATGGTGATGCACTTACAATGAGCCAATTTTTGCAGCATACAATTTTTATAAAATTAACTGTAAATATTTAATTTAAAAAAAGATATTACATTTCAAATGTATAGAATTAATTCTTTTAAAATTTCTATTAATTCTTCAGCATTATTTGAGCTGTAAATCTGTCATTTTAGGGTTACGGCATTGTCACTGTCAAGTGAAAAAGCTATATTTTACACAATTTTTTTTTTTTTTTTAATTCTGTAAACATTCTGTTAAACTCTTATACTGCTCACGTGTTGTGGGACCCTTTTCACAAGTCTGTAATGACGCGTTCAACGGTCATCAGCATCATAAATCCTCGAAAGTTTTTTATATTTTGATTATTTTTTTATGTATGTACATTTATAACACTATACTTTGTATTACATAAATTTTTCATCAAGTTACAAAAAACTAGTTAACGCTAATGCGAGGGTCTTTCTAACGCAGCATCTATGGGAGGGACGGTAAATTTGACATCGTTCTCTCTTCTGACTGCCGATATCAGTCTCAAATTTTTTCCTTTGATTGAAAGTCGTGAAAACACTATCGTGGAGTTTTTCTTTTGCTATCTGAGCAAATGGGAATGCAAAAAATGTATTTGTGGTACTCTCCCATTCACTGCTCTCAAGTTTTACCCAACTATGACGACTTCAGCTGCTGAGAAACCCGGAAATGTGAAAAAGGTCTATTGAAATTGTGATTATTTTAATGTTTACAAATTCATCTGATAAAACCTCTGTACTATTTGTGACTATTTGTAATGTCATGATGACAAAGTTGTGAAATTGGATATAACTTTAAACAAAAATAGCACTTTTTGGTTTAAAATCATGTAAACGCTCATCTTGTTCAAGTTTTGTAGCAATAAAATTGATTATTATTTAATTATTTTAACGCGCCATTCACTTCCATTGCAGGTGCCTCACTGTAACCCAGATTTTTCTGGGACAAGGTTTCCCAGAGCTCATGTTCTGGAACAGACCTGGGCAGAGTTGACTGGTCTAGGTGCTATTCTCCAGAGCAACTGACTTCCTGGGATCACCTCCAGTGAATCTCCACCTTGTTGAGGTGTTTCTTCTGAGTCTGATGTCTGAGATGACTGAGAAACACCAAGCAAACTGTTATAAACCATACAGTGCATCTCTTTCATTTAGACCTATCGGACTGGCGCCATTATAATTGACGGGTATCTAGACTAATGTGGTATGAAAACTTTCAGAAACACCTGTTTACTGCTTTTCTTGTCTTCTGATGCTTTCTTATCATTCTTCCTGTGAGCTTCAAATGTAGCTGGGTCGACTATGTACATGGACTCCGTCCATTTCCCGTAAAGATTGTACACTTTCTTTTTGCTGCATGGAATACACAAATAATCAATGTAAAACAGCAATGTGGAGATGGAAGGAAGATTTATCACTCTCAAACCGCTTACCTCTTGTCCAGGATGTAACCTTCGACCTTATGTAATTCTTTCCCAAAAAGGCCACATGGTTTGAAACTTAGACAGCATTTTTCACCAGTTCTGTTGGCAAATATAAATCAAAAGGGCTGCAATCAGTAAAGTTTAAGTTTAACCAGAACTAGTACATTTACAGAGTCTCGTTGACACCTGTGGTTGATAACCTCCACATTGCCATACTGTTCGATCCACAGCTGTCCCACGATGATGTTGTGCACACAACACGTTGGGTTCATCCATGTGTATGCCTCATTATGCCTGCAACAAGTTTATTATTATTAGACAAAGGGTCTCAAAAAATGTGAATAAACAGAAAATATGTGTACTAACATTTTCATAAATCATGATTCACCAACTTTCATACTAAAATTTATTCTAAATTTACGAATAATGGATAGGAACAACTGAAACCACACAGAAAACAATGTGTGGATATTAATAAAGCATCTTCACACCCAGAGTAGACGCTTACTTGGGAAGTTCTAGAGTGATGATGCCCTTAGGTTCGGCCTCCACACTTTTGCCCCAGAACTTCAGTTTGGGGTAGATGGAGCCATGAAAAACAAAGTCCTTCTCCAAACCCTCGGTGTGAAAGGCGCTGATGGGAGGATGGTGGCTCACTTGTTCTGAAATCAGCCGGAAACCAAGATCATCCCTGAAGGTTGAGGAAAAAACAGGGTAACTATCCCCAAGAGCACAGCACATTGATATATTGACTGAAAAATCACATTTGCAATGCTAAGTGCTAACAAATTAACATTCAAAAGGCAAAAAAGTGATATTTGCTAATAATGATACTAACATGAATGCTATCAAATTAACATTCAAAAAAGCAAAAAAAAAATTAATTGCTAACATTAACCCTCTGGTGCTGCTTGAAAAATATTATGTTTTTGTGTTTTTTTTAGAATTCATCTGAAAGGTACGAAACTTGGTAAAGGTTTTGGCATTTGCTATGTGAACATACAAAAAAATCATGGACATGATTTGAAAAAAAATGAAAAAAGTAGTCACACTTGTTTGTGTGGTCAAAAATGACCCCATTGGAAAGGTTGTGGCTAGAAGGGATACAGCTAAAACCGGAAGCTAACAATAAATTGAATTTTCTGCCTATTAGATTGTGTTTTATTAACATCTATACCTACCCTAACCTTAAACCTACCCCTTACAATAATGCAAAAATAGTAATTATTGTTGTACAGTGTGACAAAAATTATGCTGTACTGATGTGCGCATGCCCAGTAGCGCCATATGTATCCCTTCTAGCCTTAACCCATTGGAAATGAATGGGAAGCGAATGTCATCTAGTGGAAACGTTTGGTACTGCACCCAAACAAAATCCTACTGAAACGTCATTTTTTGAGACATCAACCTCAAATTTGGAACTTGTTTAGATTAAACTTCTATTCTTTATTTATTTTTTTACAACCAAAACTAAGTCTGTGCTCCAAAGCATTCAAGATTTATGACAGTTTAAGTTGGAAATGTCATTTTCAGGTATATGCTCAAAAAGTGATAATAGGTAATAGGTCACAACAAATACATAAATATAATTTTGTACCATACAATCCCATAAAAATACAAAATATTACATAAAAACATTATTTAAAGTAATATATAGTACATTCATCTCATTGAAGAAAAAACTAATCTGCCACGAGCAGTACCAGAGGGTTAAAGATGCAGTCACATTAGGAAAAAAAGGTTCATTGTCAATAGTGTAGTGCTGCATGAAGCACAGCTCACACAGAAGTCACTTTCAAACCAAACATTTGTTGGTCAACGTGCAATTCACATTGGCTGACTTGAATCTGTTGCAAAATCTGTGTGGGGAAATCTATCGTCTCTCACATGAAAATCACAATCGGCTGAATTACTATTGAAATTACTGGATTTCACCCATAAACATTAACCAAACATCAATAAATGTGACCACACCTTAATGCTAACAAATTAGCATTCAGTTAGGGTCTGAATCTCTTACCTGACTAACTCATATGTTTCTCCTAGCAGGGGGTTGAAGGGTTTACCCGTCCTTTCCCACTGAGACGCCACGGCTGATACGGCAAACGCGGCCACACACTGGATAGAAAACACATGTATTCGTTTACTTAGAAAATACACATTAGAAATCGACAGCTTAGACTGGTTTTCATCCAGGCAGCTATAAGAAGAGATTTGATAGGATTCTGAAATCCTTGAATCCAAGAAATATCTGTATAAAATGTGTCAAACAGCCTAATAAAACGTTCATAAAATTGGAAACTTTGGTGAATGGACATTGTAGTTATTTTTAACTACAATAAGTAATAATTATTAATCATTATATATGGGTTTTTGTCAAATTTCAGGGCAATGTAGGCAATCGCCAATATATACACTGTAAAAAAAAAAAAGTTGGGCTACCTTAAAATTTTAAGTCAACCAGCTAAAGCAGATTTTTGAGTTCTCAACTTATTTTTTAGGAAATTTCTCAACTTTTTGTTGTATAAACTTAAAATAAGAAGTTGAGAAAACTCAAAAATCTGCTGAAGCTGGTTGCCTTAAAATTTTAAGTTTGCCCAACTTTTTTTTTTTTTACTGTGTAGTATGTTATAAAATAATAAAACAATTAATGATTTACAAGTATATGAATGAAAAAAACTACCAAATTTATTAGACATTTATTACTTACAATTTTACAAAATATTTAATAAAAAAAAATATTTAACCAAATTCAACAAAAATTTAAAATCAGAAAATGAGAAAACTGGCCAAAGGTGATGGAGATTTGCCAGATTTATTGGCCATATTTCCTAGTTTTTTGGCATGTAAGGGTTTTGCTGGTATTTTTTTTATACCTTCATTCTCTCAATAGAGTCCTCTAAAGCATTGGCCTGATGGATGAGGTACGTGTGCTCCATATATTCTGCTAGTCTTTGTAGAAAGCTCAGCGGCTCATTAAAAATAACAGGCATGGTGATCTTAGACAGCTCCTGAAAGAAAGATGGAATCAATCAACACATGGTGCTAAATTTAGGTGTTCTGACTGAAAAAGACAGTAAAATTGCAAGTGAGAGGTTACATGATAGTAAAAAGCTCACCATCCCAATGCACTTCCTCAGTATGCTCCAGATGCTGAAGTCATTTCTGGAGAACATGGGTGCTGGTAAACTTGTCCTGTGGAATAATTAAAGGTAACTGAGCTGTGCCTTGTCAGCTTCTGAAAAATGTCTGTTTACACTGAGAAACCACTTGAAAAAAACTAGTTAGTTGTTTCCATGGAAACCGTTTCTGCAGTTGTCATGCAGACAGAACACGTCTAGACTGGCATTATCAGTCAGGTAACGGAAGCTTTATATCTTATTCAGCAAAGCAAGGCCAGTGTCCCGATCAGTTTCAAAGTGCTCAAGATACACATAACCTGCTCTTTTTATACTGTACCTGCTGAATGTAAACGTAATAATAAAGAGATGTGGTTACTTGTTGCTTTTTTTGCATTTTATATAGCATTAATATACAAACTGTACATGTATATATATATATATATAGCAAATTTTTTTTTTTTACTAATATTTTATATATTAAAAATGAAATACAATATTTCATATATATATATATATATACACATTCATACACACACATACTCATATCATATATATATATCATATATATTTCTCACATATATTATACACACACACACACACACACAGTGCTGTTACTGATTACAAATGACATGAAAATCGTATTAATTAATGTAATCAAGATTACTCATTTTAGGTATATGAGGTATATTTTAGGTGAATATGTTGTAAAATTATTGAAATATTAACGATGACTTTAAATAATTTAGGTGTTAATTTAGGGGTTTGACTGACAAAAAGTTTGTGAATCCCTGCATCACGGGAAAAAAAATAGGGAAAATCAATAAATTATGAATAATTTACTGTCATTGTGTAAATAATTTATAATCTTGTAATCCATAAAGAAACTGTAATCTGATTATGAGTATTTACACGAAAATATATGTTTTATTATATTAAAAAAAATATTTATAATATGAACATCAACTTGCATTTTGTAAATACAACATTATAAAATACAGTTATCCAGTAAATAAAAATAACTCTCTGTAATTGGCTGCAAAGTCAGTCAACTATTCGTCAACGGGCCGTCAATCAACATGCCGAGCCTTAAAAGTTCAAATTACGGCGTTAAACTCAGCTACCTCATCAATCTTTTACCGTCTCATTATGAGCGCCTCTTCTGGCCTCGGCTTGCTAAATTATTTACCACAAGGTACAAACCAAAACAAAACACAGAGGAGTTGCGTCTAAGAAACTAGACAAATAACAACAAAGTGACACTGAAAAACAAACAGAGCTGAATGTTACGTCTGAGACATCATTTATTTTTATACTCGCATGTTTATTTGTACAAGTTTGTTTTTATTTAAAACGCATTGGGAATTTCTAGCTACTTTCAACTTTCAAATTTTCAAAAACGTATTTAACCAATGTTGTTACGCACAAAATATCTGTCACAAAATAGTTGGTATGCTAGATTATAGTTTGTTTGTTTTAGGTATTCCCACCTGTGCTTCCTCACTCCGTTCACTCTGGCCACCTCATCATCGTCCTCTTCCTCTCCACGACGGTCTTCCCGGGACATCCTGCCACTGAGATTACTTGAGATGCTGCAGTAGAGCTCGGACTTGAAGTCCTCTCTGTCTTCGTACGAATGGCCGGCTGTCTCAGAACCGCTCAGCGAGGGCTCAGAGTCCGAATCTGCGGCAACAGAGCGCAAACAGACATGGCTTAGAGGGACAATGAGCGGCCGACGGCAACAGGCTCTCGCAGGAAACCTGAGCAGGGGATCAGGTGGCGTTTAATGGAACCGCACAGTCGGAAGTGACCGGACACGTCCCTAAGAAAGGTACCTCATATGAAGCTCATTCTGAAGATTTACTTGTTACTGTAACAGCAATTACACTGCAGGCTCTTTGATAGGGCTTTACATGGGCTTTTAGTCCGTAATTATACTGTACACCATGGATATCATACAAAAAATTATAATCAGGATGTGATAATCTTACATTTATATACTTGTATAACTGAAACCTCATAAAACTTAAAAGGTGACATTGTTGAGCCTTGGTGCTCATGTGGGAAACAGGTTTGAATTCAATCTACAGTATGTGGTTTTCTGATCACATTTTCTGTATCTCCTCTTAATAATTTTTTTGTCACTACTATTTCATTCGATAAAAATAGGGGAAAATGTACATCTGAAAACGTTACAGACATTTGTACTGTATATTTTATAATTAAAATGCTACAAGTAAATGAGACATTAACTATCTAATGTTTAAATTATAACCTTTCACTTTCTACTACTGCATCTGCACATTAAAAAGGCCAAAGTCCATAAATAAAAAAAAAAAAAAAAAGTAAAGTAAAGTAAAATAAAATATGATATTTGGCCAAATTCTTCAGGTGTAATTATTCAAAGTGTTCTGGGGTAATTGTCAATAATTATTTATAATGTTATGGCTGATATTAAAATATTGTACACTTTACACAACTTAAAAACATATACAAGTTTAACTTCAAAATGTATTTAACTTATAAGTTTATAATAATACATACATCACAACAACAATTTACAGTAAAAGATTTGAAAAAAAAAGATTTGTGAAAGATGAAATGTTACAACAGTGTTATTAATTTATTTGTGTTTTTAAAGATTCATTTTAAGTAAGTGTTAGATGACAGAAAAAATAAAAGTTTGGGGTCAGTGATAATATTTTTGAAAGACGTCTCTTAAGCTCACATTTATTTGGTCAAAAATACAGTAAAATCAGTAATATTGTGAAATATTATTACAATTCAAAAGAACTGGTTTCTATTTAAATATATTTTAAAATGTAATTTTTTCCTGGGAAACTAAGCTGAATTTTCAGCATCATTACTCCAGTCTTCAGAGTCAAAATTATCCTTCAGAAATCATTCTAGTATGCTGATTTAATAACATGTCTTATTATTACTGTTGAAAACAGTTTCGCTGCTTAATATTTTTGTGGAAACTAAATTTTTCAGGATTGTTTGATGAATAGAAAGTTCAAAAGAACAGTATTTATTTGAAATCCAAAACCTTTGTAAGATTATAGATGTCTTTACTGTCACGTTTGATCGATTTAATTAATACACCCTTGCTGAATAAAAGTAATAGTGTATTTCAAAAACCGACCCCAAACTTTTGAACTGAAGTGTTTGAATGGTTGGCTGTGTTAATCTCAAGCATACGAACCGGACACAGCGTCGTAGAACTCGTCTTCGCTGAGGACGCTGCGGGGCGACGATCCATTGACCACCGACTGCTCCAGCTCATGATGTTCAGTCGCCAGCGTCTGCAGAACCTCCGACAGGATTTTATTCTTCTCCACTTCCTGTTCCAGTTTCATACTGCGTGCCTGAATAAACAGACACATACTTTAAAATCCACTATGTAAAGACATATTTTATACTTTCCATGTATTTGTGATCATTAACTATGATTTTACCTGCCGTTTTTATTTTTTAAAAGTTATTTTGGGGGTTTTAGACTCTTTATTTGACAAATATAGGAAATGGGGACATAAAATTGTTAGAAGGAGCGATCATGTTGCAGACAAATTCAAACCTGTGAAGTCAAAGTGAGCACCGAGGCAAAAAATTAAATAAAATTACAAATGCGTTAACCACTGTGCCACGGCTCAGTTTTTAGCAGGCACTTATAATAACCTCTTCAAGTAGCTTCATAGCAATGGACGTGTGCAGTGAAATGGGTACATACTCCTTCCTGTTTGGAAAAAAGCCCCAGACACTGGTGCAGTGAGGAGCAGGTTTCACTGGAGGCTTCACAGACCTCCTTCAGCTTCTGACCGACTGTCACGGGGAATCCTGCAAGAATATATAAATGCACTGTGGCTTAGAAGTGTGGCACTTCTGCATATGTGGTTTTGGCCAATCGGATGCAGTGGATGATTTAAGTTCTTACGTTCCGCCAGGCCATCTTCTTTCACCATGGACAGGAGGGCCAACATCTCTGTCTCCAGTCTCTGATGGCATGCCTCGGCCCGCTGCAAAACAAAAGAGGAACAAGAAAACACATAGAAATAAAAAAGGATATTGTGGAAGAGAAAGGCTAAGACTGTAAGAAAGGGTCAGGGTTAGTCAACTTTACCACTTCCTGTGGTAAGAGCGAAAAGGGAAGTCAGAACTCATTTTCCTTTGAACTGCAGAAATATATGAGAGTGAGACATATAACACTGTCTATTTATAGTTCATTTTTATGGTGCATAAAAAGTTTAATTATTTTATTAATTTATTATAATTAAAAATGTTTGTCATTAAATAAAATAAATAATTAAAACTTTTAATTATATTGTACTTTAATTCCTGTTATTTTAGTATTCAAGTCATATTAATCGCATCCAAAATAAAAGTGTTTGTTTACATAATGTGTGTGTACTGTGTATATTATGTATATATAAATACACACACACACACACACACACACACACACACACATATATATTTTGCAAATATATACATGTATTTACATGTATATATTTATATTCATATAATTTAAATTATATAAAAAATATATTTAATATATAAACAACATTTTTCTTAAATATATACATGCATGCGTGTTGTCTGTACAAAGTTTCATGTAGACCGTTGTGCCATTATTTTCTGCAAATAATATTAATTAAATCATATAATGTATTTCTGGTATTTTAGTCCACGTTTTATAATTATTTATGTATGTATGTTTGTTTGTATGTATGTATTTTTTTCAAACTCTTTTTAATTATCTTAAATATTCTTTAAAAATGAACAAAAAATTGTTTTCAATGCCAGAATTCACCTTTGTTATTGTTTATGTAAACAATACAACCTTTTTCATCTCATATGATCCAAACAACAAAATAAAATGAATAATTTAAACTTTAATTTTAGGATTACATAGCCTCATTGTCTGTACTTGTAAAATGTTTGTAATATATTTTTCAAGTTTTCAATGTATGTTTATATACATACAGTATCTCACAAAAGTGAGTACACCCCTCACATTTCAGCAAACATTTTAGTATAATCTTCTCAAAGGACAATACTGCACAAATGAAACTTGGATATATTTTAGAGAAGTCAATGTGCAGCTTGTATAGAAGTACACATTTACTGTCCTCTAAATATAACTCAACATATAACCATTATTGTCCAAATAACTGGCAACAAAAATTTACTGAGTACACCCTAAATATAACTCAACAAGTTATTGTCCAAATAACATGTCAAAATTACACCCTGTCCAAAGTGTCAAAATTGTGTCCAATATTTTGTAGGGGCACCATTGTTATCTAGCACTGCCTTAATCCTCCTGGGCATGGAATTCACCAGAGCTGCACAGGTTGTTGCTGGCATCCTCTTCCACTCCTCCATAATGATATCACAGAGATGCTGGATGTTAAACATATGGTGCTTCTCCACCTTCCGCTTGAGGATGCCCCACCTTCCGTGCTCAATAGGGTTCCCCACATGGTGCTGGAGACATAGGGTTGGCCACTCCATCACCTTCAGGTCCTTCACCTTCAGCAGCAAGGCAGTTGTCATCTTGGCGGACCTTCACCTTCAGCAGCAAGGCAGTTGTCATCTTGGCGGAGTGTTTGGGGAGGTTGTTGGAAAACAGTTTCTGAAGGGAGGGCATCATCTTCTGCTTCAGAATGTCTCAGTACATGTTGTACTGAAATTGAATGAACCGCAGCTCCCCAGTACCAGCAGCACTCATGCAGCCCCAGACCATGATGCTACCACCACCATGCTTGACTGTAGGCAAGGCACAATTTTCTTGGTACTCCTCACCATGGCGTCGCCACACATGCTGGACTCCATCTGAGCCAAACAAGTTTACCTTAGACTCATCAGACCACAGGACATGGTTCCAGTAATTCATGCTCTTGGCCAGGTTGTCTTCAGCAAACTGTTTGCAAGCTTTTTTGTGAGCCAGCTTCAGAAGAGGCTTCCTTCTGGGATGACGGCCATGCAAACCAACTTGTTGCAGTGTGTGGCGTATGGTCTGAGCACTGACAAGCTGACCTTCCACTTCTGCAACCTCTAAAGCAATCCTGGCAGCACTCATGCATCTGTTTTTTTAAGCCAGCTTCTGCGAGGCCGGTTCCGAGTGAAACCCATCTTGGAAAACCTCTGTATGACCCTGGCCACTGTACTGTAACTCACTTCTTATAGTTCCATCTTTGTGGCAGGCTGTTACCGAACTAATCTTATAGCCTCAGGCCATCTTTTTGTGGCGAGCAACAATTCTAATTTGAACATCCAGTGGTCAAATGAGAGAATTGTACCTCACAGAGAGTTTTAACTCTTCTAAAACAAGATACACATATGAGGTGCCATGTTGAACATCCAGTGGTCAATATGAGAGAATTGTACCTACAGAAACCAAATTTTAACATGCTCTAAAACAAGATACACATATTTGTATAGTCCTGTCAAGGCTTTGCATGGTTACAACGACATGTAACATGTTATCAGATTTTTTGACAATAGGATGGCTGTATGTGGCTTTGCAGTTATGGTTAAACGATGTATAGCTGTTATCACTTAGGTCTTTATACTCAGCTTTTGTTGCCAGATTTTTTGACAATACATGGCTGTAGTGTTGAGTTATTTTCAGAGGACAGTTGACTACTCTAAAATCTTTACTATCCAAGTTTCATTTCTATAGTATTGTCCCTTGACAAGTTCCACATTGACTACTCTAATGCCGAAATATAGGGGTCCACTCAGTTTCATTTCTATAGTATTGTCCCTTGAAAAGATGATTGCCGAAATGTGAGGGGTGTACTCACTTTTGTGACTGTATCTCATAACTGTATCTCATATATACTGATATATATATATACATATATATATACTGGGTACGGAAAGTATTCAGACCCCCTTAAATTTTTCACTCTTTGTTATATTGCAGCCATTTGCTAAAATCATTTAAGTTTCTTCAACTTTTTTTTCTGCCAGTATTTGTCTTTGTAATTGTTTTTGTAAATAATACGACCTTTTTCTGCTTATAGATAATTTTGTCACATGATTAACAGCTACAAAAAGAAGAATGGGCGGCCATGTGCATTTTATCAGCTGACGTGATTGTCAAGATACGACTTCATCAACAAATCAAGATGCAGATATCATTTCTCACCTGAAGTGAGTCAGAAAGCTCATGTACAGACACAACGTTGTCTTCCTCTTCCTCGCTGTCTGGGTCCTGTGAGCAGTAATGAGTGCTGAAGGCTGAATGTTCCTCTATGGCCTCCAGCCACCTCTGAAAAATAACACACACATTCACACAAACATACATAACACACTCCGGTCTGGACTACACAACAGAGCTGAAAGGAATCTTACTTTTCTGGTGGCTTCGGGGTTGTTCTTCTGTGACACTTTAAAATGGTGAACACTGTCGTCAAAGCACTTGATCGTGAAATAGCTGTTATCTTTCGCTTTAATCTGACAGTTGGAAAGAAGAGAAGTTTGGGAAATCCTGTTAACAATCCCACAAAACATGAATCAGCATCTTATTCATTTCTATTCATTTCATCAAATGAATCTTACCATGCACTGCGCTTGTGTTAGCGGTTTGCAACCTTGCCGTTGTGTGTTTGAATCTGCATCTGACCTTGATGAGTTAAAAAAAATGGTGAAACGTTACTAAAAAAATGACATTTTATTTCTGCAAATTTTGCTAAATAAGTTTAAGTAATTTTGATACAATTAAAAAGTATTGTATATTATGACCTTGGTGAGTTACACTACAATAAAAATTAGTTTTCAAATATGTATTTGTTTTAAAAATTTGCAAAATAAGTCTTTAATTTTAGCAATTTGTTTATCATTAAATTTTATTACATATTATGACCTTGATGGTTTAAAAAAGGATAAAACTTTACAATAAAAATAACAGTTTTCACATATTTTTTTTTTTAATTTTGCTAAATAATTCTTGATTTTAACATTTTTACTGTAATTATATTTTATATATTATGAAACTGAGTTAAAAAAGTTTGAAATATTACAATAAAAATTAGCTTTCAAAGAAAATACGTTTTTAATTTAAGCAATTTTGCTATCATTACATTTTATTACATATGACATTAATGGGTTAATATAAGGATGGAACACTACAATAAAAATTACATTTTTCAAGTATTTATTTTTTCAAATTTTGCAAAATTAAGTCTTTTATTTTAGTTAGTTATTTTTATTACATTTTATTAAATGTTATGACCATGATGATTTTAAAAAGATGAAACTTTACAATAAAAATTACAGTTTTCTCACATTTATTTCTTCGAAATTTGCTAAATAACTCTTTAATTTCAGATTTTTTTTTTGTTATCAACATTTTTTTTAATTTAAGAAATTTTACTGTAATTATATTTTATTATATATTATGACACTGAGTTAAAAAAAGATGAAATATTACAATACAAAAATAGTTTTCAAAGAAAAATAAGTTTTTAATTTAAGCATTTTTGCTATCATTACATTTTATTACATATTATGACCTTAATGGGTTAATATAAGGATGGAACACTACAATAAAAATTAGAGTTTTCAAGTATTTATTTCTTAAAATACTCCAAAATAAGACTTTAATTTCAGAAATTTTGCAATCATTAAATTATCATATATTATGATATTTAAATTAAAAAAATGATGAAAATGAAAAAAAAAATTCAAAATGAGTCTTTAAGCTATTTTCCTATCATTACATTTTATTATATATTATGACCTTGATGAGTTAAAATAAAATATTGTAAATTTACAATTTTACAGTATTTATTTCTTCACATATGAAACATTACAAATAAAATTGAAGTTTTAAAATATTTATTTCTGTAAATTTTGCTAAATAAGTCTTTCATTTCAATAATTTTGCTATCATTAAATTCTATTATATATTATACTTTTATTTTAATTAGAGCATCACATTTTTGGAATAGAGGCAGATACTCACTGTTTAGGGTACCATGACAAGCCTCCATCCTGAAGAACTACCCAGTAGGAGCGCCAGCCGAAAAACCTTGAACTCTGCAATAAAAATAAAAAAGGAAATTGAAATACAGAATAAAAAAATATATATATATATTTTCAAAACATTTAAATTTTGATAAAACATACCTTCCAAAGAGGCCCCTCGAACATTTTAACATGTCGCGTCATGCCCTACAGAAATCAAAGTGTTGTAAAAATGAAATAAAATTCACAAAAAAGGCACACCACTGTAAATAAGTGTAAAATGAGATAAATATGAGCAAAGGCAGCTAAAATATCGGCAGTTTATCCTTTTGTTTTCATCAATAAATTCACAAAATTCCAACCTATCATTGATAAAACAATGATGGGGATCTCATGGAAATAAATGTTTTTCTCCATGGATGTTGGCAAGGCACCCCTTTTTGTGAAAAAATCTCTGAAGACATATATTTGCATAAATTTGTGACATCAGAAATGTCCAGATAAATGAACCTACTTTCATAACATTTCCAGTAATGATCTGCTTCATTTCTGCATCGTTAGCCAAATCAAAAACAGTCTGATCTGAAAACAAATGAGAAACAAAATGCAAAAATTAACATCAGCATGTTTCAGGCGACCACAAAAATGTCATTCAAATATATATAAAAAAATTATAATCATGCACTTTTTTTTTTTTTTTTAAATGAATGTGTCATATTAATTTCTAGATGTACTAAAATAGTAAAAATATGACTATGACAGTAACAAAACTAAAACAACGAAAACAACACAGTTGTACAGCGAATTGGGGAAATATCTAGAAAATACCTGGCGAAAAACGCAACAGTGTTGAATGCTTTAAAAAATGAGGCTACAGTAAGGTGGAGCTCATTACCGATTTTGTTCTTGATGTTGGGGTTGGCCTTGTGCTGCAGGAGTTTGACGGCACACTGTTTCTGGCCTCTGTAAGCGGCGCAGTGCAGCGGTGTGTTGCCCAACAAGTCCGTGCAATTTATGTTCGGGGGTTTCTTCATGTTTAACTACATGAGGAACAAGAAGATCAGATATTATGGTTTAAAAAAGTAGTTTAGTAACAGAATAGAACAACAAAGTTCCTCAAAGTAGTTAGCGAGGTTACCAGTCTTGTGAGGGTAGATATGGCTCCTTCTCGCGCCGCCTCCAGCAGCTGCTCCTCTAGTTTCCTCTCTTCAGTCCTCTCAGCAGCTAGAAGATACAAATTTAAAGGTAATAATTTAGTAATCCTTCAGCAGAATTTATCCAAAACACGTTCGGTACGATTTCATGCACTTACCCTCCAACATGCTTTTAATCTCAGCACTCTGGGTAATGTCTTTCGGTATCTGGGCCATTCCGTTGATGACAGAAGCGCAAGCGTCGTACTGAAGAAGCAACATTACAACCTCCTAAACAGCAAAATCAACATTCAGCACTCAGTTAGTATTCAGAGTCCAATCAGTGTTCGGCTTTCAGTATCCAATCAGTATTCAGCATGCAGGCGAGTAGTTATGTTTGTGAAAAATGAGGCTGTACACATTAATATGACTCAGCTGTATAACACATATGTTAGTGATCGCCTGAAACAAACTGATAGCCAATGTGCAGAACTGATTTTTAATACAATAATAATCATTAGACTACACCAATAAAAACATCATCTGTTTTTATTTATAATAATAATAATAATAATAATAATAATAGAACGTTCAAATAGTATAATTAAATTATTTCATTAAAATGTAAAAAATAATATACATACATACATACATACATACATATATATATATACACACACACACACAATATATATAATAATATATAATATTTAATAATGAATTATATATATATATATATAATAGTTCATTTGCAAAAAAACATAACTGTTTTGTTTTGATTAAATATTAAATTAAATGTTAAATTCTGAGATACTGAATTTGGGGTTTTCATTAGTTGTCAGTTATAATCATCAAAATTAAAAGAAATAAACACTTGAAATATATCAGTCTGTGTGGAATGAATGTATACATTATACAAGTTTCACTTTTTGAATGGAATTAGTGAAATAAATCAACTTTCTGATGATATTCTAATTATATGACCAGCACCTGTATTTTAATAGTATAAAATGTCTTAAAATATTATTAATATATTTTTTAAATTAACAGTAAAATTCATCATTTATAATTACTAAAAATCATTTAATTAATAATAATTATCATTACAGTTACACAATGTCACAATGTTTTGTGATCTCAAATTTTGCACATTTTTCATCTTTATTTTAGGGCTATCCATTAGGGCTGCTACACATTTTAAAAAGAGTTATTTACTTGCTAAAAAAAAGTCTGTCACAAGCTAATATCTATAGTCTCAGTGCATGAACATATACAATACATACTTTTCTCCCAGTGAATGCTGCTTTATGGAGAGGCGTATCTCCGACATTATTTGGCAAATTGGCATCTGCTCCAGCCTGTAAGATGTATCAATATACTGAGCACAAATTCTACTCAGAAACATACCAATGTACACATGCATGAGAACATAAAACACTGATATGATCAATACCTTCAGTAGGGCCTCAACAACATCCTTGTGTCCAAAGTAGCAGGCCAGATGAAGAGGAGTCCAGCCATGATTAGATTTGCTCTTGCCTGAAACAATGTAATGCTGTTAGAAGTACTCCAATATGTCTAGAAACATACAAATGGTCAATAGAAACCTAGTGACGTGTTCTACCCTTGCAGTTGATGTCGATTTTGGCCTCCTCCTTTATCTTGGACATCAAAAGCTTCTGGATCCCTTCTAGGTTCCCATTCCTGGCCTCTCTGAGGAACTGCTCCTCTGGATCCAGCTCCTCCATGACTTCACCAACAAAACAAAAAAAGCATTACAAACCTAAAACCAGAGCCCTGAGTAACAGAGTAAGTGCAGTGTATCTAAAAGGCATTGAATCTACCAGGAAACATACGAAGGCAAATTCTTTGAAACATCTGGCATGTGATTTCCTTGTTTAGACTGGAGGACAACTATGAGCGTCACATGACTCTGCTTTGATACGCATTCATTTTCATTTAAAAGCCATAAACAGAGCAGAACCGTTTAGTGACGTCATCAGAAATACCCTTATAATAAAGATCTTGTGAAAAAAGCACCAAAGAAAACCTGACAATATAATAAATCCTTAACAGGTTAACCCTATAAAGCCTAGTGTATCGTATTCGACAAGTTATCAACATGATCAAAACTACATGCCTTCTGTCGTGTGACTGATCGTTTATACTTTTTTAGTGAATAAAAGGCCTTTTCTAAAAATGCCCATTCTGAAAACTTCTTTCAGCTCATGATACATGTGTCTTTTTGCTGTGAAATCTTTTCTGATTTTTATATCGGAATTGTAAGAGAAAATTACTGTTAACAATATTTCAAGATGAACACTCGCTGGACTGAAACGGTTTAGGTATACTAAATTTTTTATTAGAAAAAAATGAGTATCGAATATGATAGATAATGTTTTTGAGTAACATTTAATCTCTCAGTCATCTTTGTATTGTATTGAATTATGTTGAATTATTAGTTATCTGTTTTGGCAAATAAACTCTTCATGTGTGTATATACTGTGTATATTTTTTATGTATATATATATATATATATATATATATATATAAATACAAACACGTGCATGTATATATTCAAGAAAAAAATTATATTTGTATATAAAATTTATTTATATATAATATAAATTATTTTATATAATATTGTAAATATTTTCAAAATATATACTGTATGAGTGTGTATTTCTATATACATAATACATACACAGTACACACACATAAACAAAAACTTTTATTTTGGATGTGATTAATCGTTTGACAGCACTAGATGTAAGTAGTCTGTTATTAAGATCTCATTGATTTACATTAGCTATCAGAATTTCATAGTAACATTTTGGCCATATAAAAATCAGAAACTACAGCAAATTTAATATCTTTCCTCGGAGGTTAGATTTATTTTTCTCCCTCAAGTATGAGCTCCACATCCTCATAGTCTACGATATGAGCCATAAAACCCTATGAACGATACTCAACGAAAACACATATGAAACTATTTCTTTTTAGATTTTGCCTAAAGGTTCAATAAACTGTTCCACTTCAAAAAACATTGAATATTATTGTTTCATATGTCAGGCTTTACAGGGTTAATATGTCTGTCACTGAAGCAACCAAACAGGAAAAATGTCTTGGTATGCAGATTAACAACGTCACTTTTAACGCGATAACCGTTTGGTAAACCATAAAGCTTTCTTTGTGCTGAATATAGGTCAGTGCGATAAAAGAAACGTGTGTTTAAGAGCCAAACCAGGTCTAAAACACAACTTAACTGAATAAAAAAGGTTAAAAATCATGCGCATTAGTGTTTCCAAAACCAACTGAATGCATCAGAATCCAAAAAGCTGAGCGAACTGTCGATTATTTCCTGGAAAGAACTAGTTACACCACACAGTTCTGAAAGCGCTGCTGTTTGCCTATAACAGTTGTCAATGGCTTGAGGGAGTTTATGTTAGATAAACAGCAGTAAAGTCGACTTGTACTGTCATGTGACTGGACCTCTTAAGACTTGAGATACAAACTTGTCTGAGTGAAACATCAGCGGGATTGTTCAACTTGATCAACCGGTCTTCATCTGACTGCTTCATAACTGTTGGAGTAACTTTATGGGAACTGACAGTTAAAACTAGCTAACCATTCTGAAAGATATATCTCTACACTGAATCAGTTACACGCGGATCTTGGAGACCTTCATCAGGATGTGGGTTTACCTCTTAATTAAATGAGTGTGGTCATGAGCTGCAGTCAAAAATAAAATAGCCTATGCAAAGCAGGAATAATAAAAAAATATAAAATCCAAATAAAATTTACTGTTATATATATCATGTATAAATTAGGATATAGCACATAGCTCTCTTCTCTAACACTAATAAATCATAAATCCAGACGCACCGCTGTAAACATGTCAAACATAACTTAAAAAACGAAAATGGAAATATATTTGCATAAGTTCTAACTTAAAAGGAAGAAATATAAAAAGACTTGCCTGTTTTTAAAAGTTAAAGCATGACTTGAGATTCGAAACACGCTACCATCCAGAGTCACTCCGCAATAAAAACATAAATGCATTAATTAAAAAAAAAAGATTTCCATCAATTGTGCTTTATCATAGATTTGACAGAGCATGTGATGCACTCGTCCTGTTTGTGAAACTCACACATGTGAGTCTTTGCTAATAGAGCAAAGCTCTTCGCAAGCATCTTCAGCAAACATCTTACAATCTGTTGTGCAACTCCACACAGACTGTGCGCGTGCTGCCGCTCGCTAAACTAAACATCATACGGCAATATGTAAATAAACAGCTGACTGACAACACGCATGATGACGATGCACTTCCGGTTTCGATGACAGCCACGATAAAAGTGAACTTCTACTACTACTACTGCTACTACTACTATTATTATTAATAATAATAATAACAGTTTTAAGAAAAGTAAACGATTGTACGGACAAACAAACAAACAAACAAATAAATAAATAAATAAAATGTATGCGTTATTTATTTATTTTTCTCAGCTCTGTTGTTTATGGCTCTTATTATGAAATGTCTTGCGGAAGTGAGTTAGTTGCGTTATCAGTATGGAGGAGTCAGTAGCAGACGGCGTGTTAGCGCCTTTACCTGGAAGATGTGCTTTTTATGTAGTAAAAAAGAAACGATACTGCAAGATGATAGTTGGAAGTGGGAAAACCTTCTGCGGGGAACATGCAAATGCTGTATGTGAATGAAAATACGTTATAATGTCAATGTTATGCTGCTCTGAATGGATGCATGCACTACTACTTACCTTACCCATATTAAAATGTGTTTATTAATAAGTTACTGTTTGCTCAAACTTTGATGTCATTTCCATGTAGGGTGAAGAGAGTGAGAAAAAACGAATACCCTGTCCTTTGGACCCCAAACAGTAAGATGTTCACTCTTCTAACAAGTTTGAGATAGTTGTTGTAGTAGTGTTTAAAAGTGAAGTAGTTCAGTCCAAACTGAATCAAAGAAATTATTCCAGAGTTTTCTCGAATATTTCTTATTAAATGAATTAATATGATAATTTACAAATCTGGAAGTGAATGAATTATGACTGGTGTCAAACAGATTTTTAGCTACATCAGTTAAATTGCCTCAGTCAGATAGAAAATGTTACTATTAACAAAATAGCCATATTTTGCATTTTAAGGACTTTGATATAAATATATGTAATTGTGTTACTTTAAAGACATATCTGGAACCTAAAAAAGGTGTATTTTAAAATTAAACTATCCTTCTGTCATATAGTCAATATGAAATATTGAGGTACAGTCTGAGGTGGTTTTAAGGGTCGTGCAATTTGTGTTTTGAACATTAGTGATCATCTCTGGTTAAAAGTTACATTTTGATTATTCCTAAAACTTATAACCAGTAGAGTTTTGTCCCATGTCTCAGTGGCAGACTTTGAACCTTTATGTTGTTATATTTAAAAATCTTCTCTCCTGTTTTAAACAGCACTGTATTTGAAGATAATTTGGCTAAACACCTGAAGAAATGTAACTCTAAGGAGAAACCAAAACCTGTATGTATAAATAACTCCACTTACCCTTATTTTTTTGAGCTATGTTTTTCTACATTAGAAAAAAAATCCATGTGGCATAACGCAATGCTTGTTGTGTGAATGACACTGCTATGTTTGATTTGTTTATATTAGATTTATTATGTGAAAGACATCAATGCTGGTTCTGCAAGTGAAGATGAAACCATAGAGGAGGTGATCGTATTGCTTATGAGAGCATGTGTATCTAAATTTCATGGCTTTAAAGAATAGATATGATGATAATGATGCATCAATGCAGATAACCATCACTGAACGATCTAAAGAGGAACTGGATGAGCTGATTGTGAAACTCAAAACTGCACTGAAAGGTATGAAACTGTCACTTGAGTTTTATCACATGACTTAAATCTGGTTATATCATCTTTTTATATAATTATAAGGGGTTCGTACATGTTTACCTGTTCCCTCAGGACTAAATACCAAACTTGTTGAAAACACACTCTCACATTCTGCTCTACATGAGCCTCTAAATGACCCAAAGAATGGCGATTCTGCCTTTAAACACCTTAAGCAACAGGTAAATCACTCCAGAACTGCCAAACCATACATACTATGTAAAAAGTCTTTGTTTATCCTTATTTTCAAGAAATGTTATCCGGTTTCACAGGCCTCGATTCTTGGAAACATGGAGGATTTGGAACTGCTCAGCCCAAACAGATGCTACATAGAGTTTGGAGCAGGGAAGGGAAAACTGTCCCACTGGATTCACATCGCTCTTAAAGAAGCTAAAAATGTCAATTTTTTACTTGTGGAAAGGTCCAGTACTCGCTTTAAGGTGTGGTGTCATTCACCTGAAGATATTCTTTCATCTCATCAAGTACAGGAAAAAGTATTGTTCTTTCTACTGGAAAGTAAGGTTCAATTTCAATTTTATGTTTTTAAGGTAGATGGCAAGCACAAAAATGCAGACTCAACTTTTGATAGGCTTCAGGTTGATATTCAGCACCTTGATTTACGTGAGTTAGCTTTTTAAACTAGTCCTAATGGTCTTAATCTTAAACTTGATCTTCCCATAAAATAAGATTTCTTCTTTGTAACTTTCAGGGAAGGTCCCTCTTCTGAGAGAAAAAGGACTTCCTGTTATTGGTGTTGGGAAGCACCTGTGTGGTGCAGCAACTGGTAGACAAGATTTTAAACTTCATAAACGTCATTATGGTATCAGTACTACAAGATTGAGTTTTGCAACTTGTCTCCACAGATCTGGCCCTTCGGTGTTTATTTGAGCACAACTGCTCTGATGAAGATGATGAACCTCCAACCAAGCGTGTAAAACTCCATCATAATGAGGGTGCTTGTGATGATATTAAGCCTGTTCCCTCAACCGAAGGCAGGGAAATTGGTAAAAAGCTCATAGTGTCAGGACTGGCTATCGCTCTTTGCTGCCACCACCGTTGCGACTGGAGACACTATGTGGGAAAAGAGTTCTTCAGGCAGAAAGGTCTTGGACCGGAAGAGTTTGCTGCCTTTCAGCGCATGTCGAGCTGGGCCACATGTGGGATGAGAAAATTTGGCACCAAGATAACAGAAAAACCAAGCGAACATAAAACAGAGGAAGAACATGAGATGAGCAAGGAAGCTTTACCAGATACCCTCAACGGGTGAGTTTTCTGGTGATCGACCAATACAAATTGCATTAAGATCATGATCTCATTTGTAAATGTTTTTCTTACAGTTTGATGTCAGTTGAAGACCGGGAACAGATCGGACGGCTTTGTAAACGTCTGATTGACCATGGCAGATTGTACTACCTCCAGCAAAAAGGCTTTGAAACCAGCCTGAAATACTACACAAGCAGAGACGTTTCATTGGAGAATGTGTTACTAACTGCCGTTCCCACAGCCAATCAGAATAGAGATGAATCTCAACAGCCTTCTTAAAACAAACAAACAAGCACAAGTGCAGGACACATATGCTTCATTTTATTTGATCAATGTTTATGGATTTTTGATTTGAACTCATCCACAAACATTAGTTACGACATACTAGCAGGAAGCAGCAACTCTAACAAGCAGCATAGATGACAAGACATTTAAAAGACGAGAAGTGCTCTTCACAGAACTTGCCATGATGGACCGGAAGATCAAGCCTGAAGGCGGACGAGCAGACAGAAGCCAGCATGCAAGTCACAAAGACGATGCGGTCTCTGACACGCCATCCAACGTCACATTTAGCACTGATGTGAACGTTTGGGATCCTGCAAGAGACATTTAATGCAAAAGTTGGTCATTAAGAGGCTTTTACGGCTTTAATTTATTGTCTGTTTTATTTATGCAACATTTTTTAATAATGTTCTGCTACTGGTTTTGCACGCAATACATATTGAGCACGGCATAACCTCTTTTCCGGGCCTCTTGGATGTAGAAGTGCATGAAGTCACGACCAAACATCTCCCTGTCATTCTCTTCTTCATCTATGTCCTCTTTTAAATCAGGAAGCGTCACATCGTACATCAAAGGATTGTCTCGGAAATTCACGAACCTGCAGAATGAGCATTTTAAGCTTAGTAATTGTAATAATTTGTAAAATGCGCAAGAATGCAGATACAAATGCTTCACTGGTGTTTTGCAACTCAGTCCAAGAAGTATTTGCATTCCCATACTTGCGTGAAATAGCTTTCAGGCTTTCCTATAGAATCATTGTTTTGATTTAAGCTTTTTATTGATCCCCAATGAAGTTCTACAAATTGAACGCAGTACTTTGGTGCTTACCTGAGGTTACTCATGCCCTCCATAAGTGGAGGAATGTCTCGTAGTTTATTTTTGCTCAGAACTAGCGTGTCCAGACTTTGCATGCGACTGATATTGTCTGGCAGGTACTCTAGTTCATTTCTTGGGAGCCACAGGGTGTGAAGTTTCTCCATTCTATATGAAATTGGGACATAAAGTTCATAGGATTTATTACAAAATCTTGGTTCTATTAGTAGTACATTGAAAGAAAAAAAATGATCCGAAGTTGCTTGTAGTTTAGTTTTTTTACCTGTGAATATCTTCTGGCAAACTTTCCAACCTGTTGCTGCCCATGTCTAGCCACTCTAGAGAAGGAAGGTTGACCACACAATCTGGAATGGTGGTGAATTGGTTCATGGAGAGGTCCAAGTGATAGAGCTTCTTTAGATTGCTAAGCTAAGGAAATTAGATCAAAGCAAGCACAGGTGGTAGGTATATATAGAGTTTTAAAGACAAAATATGAAGTGTATATATACGTGTTCAATGTTATTGATACCTGAGTAGGCAGCTCATCCAGATCTTCATTCATTGCAAGTTCCAGTTTCTCCAGATTTTCACAACAGCCAAGTTCTTCTGGTACATGGCTTACTCTGTTATAGCTCAACAACAGCTCTCGTAACCGAGTTAGTTTGCCTGTTATTTAGAAGAGCGTATCTGAGAGTTACTTCAGCTAAAGAAAGTCAAAGTTTGTACAGGTGACAGACATTTTTTTACTGACCAATCTCTTTGGGAATCTCTGTGACTGAATTACGAGACAAGTCCAAGACTATGAGGCTTTCAAAACTCGAGATGAACCGTGGGATTTTTTGAAGTCCTATTCGGTGTAACTGCCATTCTTGGATCTGTGAGAGTTGGACCAAAGCTAGAGGAAGAGTCTGCAAACAGTGGAAACAAACACTCGATAGACCGTTAAATCTGCAAATATGTGAGCAGTTTGATAGATGCTTTTAGCCAATTAAAAGCACTAACTCTTTCTCTTTCAGAAGTCAGGGGTATCCAATCCTGTTCCTGGAGGGCCACCTTTCTGCCCTCCAGTTTAGCTCCAACCTCCATTAAACACACCTGAACCATTTAATTAAGGTCTTCAAAATAGGTCTGGTCGACTTGAAGCTGTGCTTCACAGACTGATTGGTTTATGACATCAAAGTACCACAAGAGCGATTTGAAAGCAAGGAGCCATCTGCTCTCTATAGTTCTCATGGTACTTTGATGTCCTACACTGATCGGTGTGTGCAGTGCTGCTTCAAGTCGAACACACTTAATGACTTTAAATACCCAGGCAGGTGTGTTGGGGTAGGTTGAAGCTAAACTTTGCAATAACCCCGAAGCAGGATTGACACCTTTGCTGTAAGTCCTGCCCCAAACCATATCCTTAGCCCAAGTGGGTCCAGTCCTGTTCCTAGAGGGTCAGTGTCCTGCAGAGTTTAGCTTCAACCCTAGTTAACACACCTGAAACAAGTCAAGGTCTTCAGGAGGTAAATTCTGCAGGAATGTGGCCCTCCAGGAGAAGGATTGGACACCTATGCCAAGTGTAGGGCTGCGTTTCCCAAAAGCATCATAAGCCTAAATTGATCGTAGATCCATTGGTGGCAATGGGTCTATGATGTACTTAGGCTTACTTTGCTTTTGAGAAACGCAGCCTAGGTCACTTGGGCCATTCATCACCCCTTTAGGACAAGACCAATATTTGTATTATCAAGTCAATCATGCACCTTCCTCTCTAGATGACAGATTTTGTTTTTTGACTTCTAATTTGAAAGTGGCATCAAATTCACAAAGTACAAGTCACAAATAGTTTTACCTTCCACTCCTCCTTTTCAATCCGCAGGATGACACGTCCTTCCTCTGTCAAAACTTTTTCCTTTAGCTTGGCCAAAGTGATTCGATCCTCCCAGGCACCTGTCAAACTACGCCAAAGATTTTGAACTATTTAAAATCACGGGATAGATAAAAGCATAGTCTGTGCAGTGGTTCTCAACTGGTTATTCTTCAGAGTCTAGATTTTACATTTGACATCAAGTGATGACCCAATGTGGTACCAAACCCGCAAATCACATTTGATGCAGTATGGTTTGTTTCTTCTTTTACCTTGCATAGTTTAGTTCTTGGTTTTCAAGGGATGAGGTCATGTCAAACAATTTTCCTTGTTGTCAAAATTGACTAGCTTCTACCAAGTAACTGATCAACGATAGAGTTTGGTGTGGACGCTTGCCCATTGATGTTGAAAAGTATTTTGTTATACTAACTATTCATGAATTTATGGTTAGTATGATCACACTTTATTTTAAGGTCCGATTCTCGCTATTAACAAACTACTTTTGCCTCAAACTCCTAATTTGCTGCTTATTAATAATTAATATGGCAGTTGTTAAGTTTAGGTATTGGGTTGGATTAGGGATGTAGAATATGGTCATGCAGAATATGTGCTTTATAAGTACTAATAAACAGCCAATATGTTAATAATAGGTATGCTAATAAGCAACTAGTTAATAGTGAGAATTGGTTCCAATATTAAAGTGTTACCGTTAGTATTTGGACTTAGAAACCTGCAACCCTTTTTAGGTCATGACCCACCAGTTGAGAACCATTGCTTTAAAATAAGTCATTATGCTTCCCATGGTATACATGACAGTAAAGGACGTACCTACCCACTGTTCTCCTGTCTCTCTGCTCTTTCTCTTTCTTCAGTTCATCTTTGCTTTTCTTTATCCTGGTTTCCCACAGAGTCTTGATAGAGTTCACTGTCCCACAGCATACCGTGACCCCCGTCATGATGATACAGAGCCCCAAATATCACCTCACACACACAGTATGCTAGGGCAGCAGATAAGCCATTTTACCAGCCAGGAAAATGCATGCGCTGCTTGTTGTTTTGGATTGATATGATAGGGCATATTTGAATTAGTACTAAATATATCATAAGCTATGATTTACATTGAAGAAACTGTGAGAAAGTTTGAATTAGCTTGTGCTTACCACTCTCATTGGGTCATATTGTCCTTCCAGCACTTGTACCATATTTTTACATGGTAAGCTCCCATTTGATATGGAGACGATAGTCACCAATGCTGCACCAATGGTATAATTCCTCTGACAATGTCAATAAGTGTGATCTGTGTTGAAAGAATAGGCTTTGAAGTAATTATCCGCTCAGTGTTTGTCACAGGTTTTCCCTCTTGAAGCGTAACTCTGGCCAATGTCTATATTTAACCCGAGACAAGACTGAGTAGTGTGGTCACATGTTAAAGTTGGCACAAGAGCAGCTGTCCACTTTTGCATACTTTACCACACCAGACATGCATTTAAGAATAGAGCGACATAACCTGATTAACAATGATGCCTAGGACCATTTCAAAACATTGCTGTTAGATATACAGTATATTTGTAAATTGTGGCTGCTGCTCTAGTAGAACGTTTTTAATGTTATACACTGAAATAAAAAATGGTGTACAGACAATTTTCACTCAAGTTGCTAGTAAATTTGACGATTAGAAACCAAAACAGCAAGTAACACTGAATTAAACATGAAATTCTGAAGCAGAGAAAGACTGAAATAGTATTTTCATTTCATTTTGACATTTAAAATTTTCACATTTTCCCGAGTATTTATTATAACTATACATATGTATAGCTTACTTTACACTTTAATTCCAGTTGATCAGTTACGCTACTCTTTATACACTGCAAACAAGATGCAAACAGCAAATAAGGATCTGTTTTTATAGATATATTCAGTGAACGTGTCTGAACTTGGACTCCAGATGGCTCTACTGGAGCAGTTCACCACCGAGTCCTTCAGCTGCCCGATGGCCACATAACAGACCAGCTTATATCGATCGTACAGCAGCTTCTTTACTGCCATCTTAATGCAGTCAGACAGTTCCTTGGAGATGTCTGAGCATGAGCAGCTGTACTCGACAGTCTCCAGTCTTTCATCAACAATGTGTTTGATTATTTCATGAGCTCGGTCAGTGGAGAAGCGTCTTTCTGGGATGGTCTGGTAGTGGATGAGATGCTCGTCTCTGTTTGATGGGAATTTCTGGTCTCTTGGTTCCTTCTTAGTTGTCCAGGTTGAGGTGCATCTCCTCGGGATGGGGATCTGTGATGATGTCCTGCTCTTTCTTTGAGGGTCTTCCTTGGACATTTTCCATCTTATGGTGCTTTTGCTTTTCTCTTGGGGTCCCTTCCACTGTTTCTCCTCTTTCTTATGTGAATAGATAATTGAATTTGTCACTGTCATTTGTCAAATTAAAAAGTCAATATGCTTGCTTTCTTCTTTCTTTTATTTTTTTATTTGATCAGGAATACAGAGTAAAAACAGTAAAATTTTACTGTAAAAAAAAGAAGTTGAAAAAATTGTGCTGCTTAATATTTTTGTGGAAACCTTGATACATTTTTCAGGATTCTTTGATAAATAGAAAGTTAAAATGAACAGCATTTATTTGAAATATAAATATTTTGTAACATTATAAATGTTTTTACTTTCACTTTTGATCCATTTAATGTGTTCTGAATAAAAGTATCTTAAAAAATAAAAAGTTACTGACCTCAATGCATATTAATTACAGATCAAATAGGTTTTTATGGGTTAATTTGATTTTACTAATAAAAGACTGGATGAAGTCAGATTCTGTTAATGTAAAAAAAAAGAAGAAATAATGTTAAATCATATATCTGTGTTGTATCTGCTAATATTGTTTGATTAAAATCAATTCATTCAGATTAAATCATAGTTTTTCTTATTCAGTTGCACCAAATATTACACCATACATTTATAGTTTTAAGTTACTTTATATTTAAATTATTTAATTGGGCATAGTTTTATAAGAAATCTATAATCCTGATGTCAGATTGTTCTGTTACTAAATAATAAAATAAATTTAAAACAAGATATTTAATTTGCCATTATTTATTGTCTTATATAATATTTTCAATCTATTTAATCAGATTAAATCAATGTTTTTCTACCAATTCATTTGCACCAAACTTTAAATCATATATTTATGGTGTAAAGTTACATTTATTTGATCACTTTTAGTCTTATAGTAAACCTAGAACACAATTAATCCTGTTACATTCAAATATTTTTAACTAAGAAAGTCTTACCTGCATGTTTTTCTGTAACAGATGCTTATCTGAACCTCTTTGAGTTTGTGCTGAAGGGATGGAGGCACCAGCTTTAAAAATTTAAGCAGAGAAAGAGACACAAGCTCCGCCCCCTACTGAAGCTCTGTTTGACTTGTCTAAGGATCATAAATCTTATAAGATTTACCAGCTGTGCTCATTCTGGCTCCTGGAGTTCAGCCGTGTTTTGAGATGGAATAGTAACACTGCTTACTGTGGAGTATTATCATTTAAATAGCAGTCTGCAAACGGTTCCTCAAATGGATAATTTATTAAAATGCTTTCCTTCGTAATTCACACACTCACACAACAATCCCTCAAGGAAACTCCCATTATTCATGAGTGGCAGAACATTATGCTCCAACAAGAATCATCACACCAGAGAAGATGAGAGGACGAATCAGTACAGATTCCCCACAGCCAGTTTGAATCACATATATTTCCATTGTGCTTTAAAAGCACTTGACTGGAAAGAAAAGCAGCACTGAAAAAAAGAATAATAATAAAACAAAAGAAATTATATTTTGCTTGAAGAAAAGTCATTTTTTAGGAATAGCAATATTTTTAAAAGTCACAGTAATAATAATAATAAATTCTACAAAATATAATTTTTTTTTATTAGATTTTTTTCAGGTGAAATTTTCATGAGATGAACCCAGACTATTTTTAAATGTTATCCACAAACAAATATCACTTTTAAAAACCCTTGTGCAACGCCACTGGAGATTTTACAGTATGTGGAAAGTTAATTTACAAAAACATCACAGGTACGTTTTCATATTGCTACACTGAGTTCATATTCTCTAACATTCAACAATACACAATACGCTCTGGTAGATGTAACATCTGATGTCAGTAAGGCAACAGGAGGAAAGAATTAAGAAGAAAAACAACAAAACACCAGTTATTAGTTTCATGACGTGGTGAAAATGTTCTTCAGTCATGATGGAAACCAGTGGCTCAAATAGCTCAGTGCCCCAGTAACGAAAAAATCTTTAGTGTCGGGAGACGGAGTCAAACGTCTAGATGTGCTTGGAGGAAGTGTGCTTTCTATTTCAGATCCAGGACCATGGAAGCGGGGTTTTCCAGGTACGATATCCACAGGTTGGAGAAACGACACATGGTGGCTCCGTCGATGATCCGGTGGTCGGCGGACCAGCTCACGTTCATGATGTGCGCTTTCACTACCTCGCCCTTGTGGTTGAACCGGGGCAGCACCTGTGGAGAACACAAAAAAGATCATGTCACTTTAAAAATTGGGCTCCGTTCTCAAATCTAGTGTGCTGCCTTGGTGCCACTGTAGGCAGCATACTAATTGAAGCATACTAACTGAAATAAAACCTAATAAGTGACTGATTTGCAAAGTTCTATGCAGGCAGCAAGTCTGTGGTTCATAAAAATTACACTGTTCGTAATTGATTCCAGTTGAGTTTAGCATTAGCATGTTGCTAAGCCAACTGTACAATACCGTACCGTAACATTCCTTAAAATACGTAACGCAAACAAATATTGTGTAAAATTAATTAGATTGAACTACTTTTATTAATATTTTACTGAGTAAATAATTATGTAAATTTGTCATATTGGCTTTGTAGGCCAATTTTGTATTTTTTTTTACATGGACCTTGTTGCAATGCATTATGGGAATGGCTAAGCATACATGTGATTCTGCCTTAGATCTTAGCCAAAATGAAGTGCATCTTAGATGACAACAAAAACCTTTTTAAAAAAAAAAAAAAAGCATGTTGGAGTGTGCGTATGTTCACAAACGTCTACAAAGTACGAAAAGATGTTACAATGCTAGCATGGAAAATTGCATACTTAAGGATGTCACAAACTAGTACGCCAGTATCAGAACATACTACATTAACGAAAAATTGTATCACTACTTATCTTATCACTACTTACAAATCTTATCTCTGTTGGATACACAGCAAACCTGTGGAAATTTGTTTTCCAAAATATTATTATGATTTGAGATGCACTAATCCTAATCTTGCGCACTACATTATAGTGCAATTTATATGTAAAATGGAATTTTAGCACAAAACTTTACACACCTGGATCTTTCCAAGAGCACCGATGGCAACCTCAGGTGGTAATATGACCGGCTTTGTGTAGGTTCCTCCAATCTGTCAACGAAAACAACAACGTTAATGTTACGTCATTTCCATGCACTACATCACGGGAGCAAGCAAAGGTCAACCTGCAGTTCTCAACTTACTGATCCAATGTTTGAGAGCGTGAACGTTCCCCCCGTGAGGTCAGTGGTCCCCATCTGCCCCGCTGCTCCCAACGTCTGCAGGCGGTTGAGCTCCACTGCGATTTCAAAGACGCTGAGCATCTGTACGTTCTTGACGTTAGGTACTAGAAGACCTTGATTGGTATCCATCGCCAGTCCAATGTTATGAGCAGCCTGGAGGAGGACGACCATTGGTCAACAATCTACCTCAATTTAATCTGCAATATCTTTATTATAGATTGGAACGCTACCTTATAGGTGATATTTGTGCAGTTTTCATCCAAAGAAGAGTTGAGAATGGGAAAATGGAGGAGACCAAGAGATGCTGCCTGTTTGTGAAGAAGAAAGTTATATTAAAACCATGTTTATTTGGAGTTTTTTTTTACCCCACAAATCACTTTCATACCTTGATGAAGAACGGCATGTAGCTGAGCTTCACTCCTCGCGACTCAGCCAGACCTTTTAGCTCGGAGCGCAACCGGACCAACTGGCTCAGATCCACTTCGTCTTTGTAACCAAAGTGAGGGATCTTCAGGGCTGCTGACATAGCCTTAACCATCGCTTTCTGAAAGCCTTAGTTAAAAAAAAAATAAAATAAAAAAAATCTATAAAAATTGTGCTGTTCACACTTAATTTCAATTTAATGTTAGCATGTCGCTAAGCTAACTGCGCAATACTATAGTGTTCATTAAAATACACAAATATTGTGTAAAATGAACTACTAAAATTAACCATGGTTTTATTATAATAAAAATGTAGTAACCATGTTTTTTGCATATTGATGACCATTTGTATAACTACAGTTTTACTACAAACACCATGGTTAAACTATGGTTAGTGCAGCAAAACTATGGTTAATTTGTTGTATATTGGTTTTATTTGTGTAAGTGATTCTGCCTTAGAGCAAAAAAATTACAGTTGAAATAGTCTTAACTACTGCCCTCTTTTATTTAAAAAAACAAACAAAGGTAATGCAAATTGTGCTGTTCAAAACTGATTTCAATTGAGTTTAATGTTAGCATGTTGCTAAGCTAAATGCGAAATACTGTAGTATGCATTAAAATACATGACATACAAAAATTGTGTAAAATTAACTAGTTAATTTATTAATATTTTACTTTACTGAGTGAATAATTAAGTACAGTTGTCATATTGGCTTTGTCGGTCATTTTGGATTTTATACGCTGAACTTGTCACAATGCATTATGGGACTGGCTAAGCATACATGTGATTCTCTCTTAGAGCCAAAGATTACTGCTTACATAGTTTTAACCACTACCTACTGAAAGCCTTTGTAAGAAAAATGTAAATAGCGCTGTTCACAATAGATTTCAAGTTATTTTGAGTTTATCGCTAACATGTTGCTAAGCTAACGTTAAAATGCATAACATTTTATGCCTGTTCGATTACATGACATTAACTAACTGCTTGATTTTTACCGTACATTTCTGCCATATGGATATCAACTTGAGATAGTCACCACTGATAAGCTATTACTACATAACTTTAATTTTCTGTAAAGCTGCTTTGCAATGATTTGCATCGTGAAAAGCGCTATACAAATAAACTTGAATTGAATAACACAAACAAAAATTGTGAATTACCTATATTTAACTCTTCTCATTAATTTTTTTATGAGACTGCACAGCGAGAATAATTACGTAAAATCATCATATCGGCTTTGATTACACTGACCTTGCCGCAATGCATTATGGGAATGGCTAACCATGCATTTGATTCTAGTCTTAACCAGCTTCAGAAAACTTCGTTAAAATTAAAAACTTTAAATGATTAAATTTCGTTAAAAATTGTAATTCTGTCTTAGAGCATAAAGTTACTGCTGACAAAATTTGAACCATCGCCTTCTGAAAAACTTCGTTAAAAGATTTTCATTAAACATTTCAGTGAGTGAATCAACTTACAAATCGAAACACACAAGCAAACAAACCTTTAATGGGTTCAGTGTGGTCTTTGCCTGTGAAAACAGGTTTAGGGATCGCAGGAGTGGGTACACTAGGTGGAATCATCTTCTCTTTGGGCTTCACAGCTGGAGCTGAAGGTGCTGCGGCCGCAGGAGGGGGAGGACGAATCTCCTGGAAGAGCGCTGGGGGTAAGATGGCCCCCGTCTGTCTGGCTATGAAGTTCAGGATGTCTTCTTTGAGAATGCGGCCATCTTTTCCAGTGCCGACGACTTCACTTAATTTAATCTGCGAGGAAAAGATTTTAATGCAGATGGTCCATTTTTGGGAATTTCGTTATGGAGAAACAGCATAAAAATCCTTAGCAGATTCAATTTGCTACACACCTCCCCCTCCCCCTAATAGTGGCCATAGCAACGACTCTAATTTCTCCAACTATGTGATGCTGACAGGCTAGCCATCTATCTAACGCTCTCCAAAGAGGATGTACGACCGTCTATATAGAAACAAGCTACATCTCATGACCCTGATTTATAGGGCTACTGCACTGCCTAGCAACTTCCAGTGCTGTGCAAAAGTTTATGACCCCTGATGACAATAACTAAAGATCACCTCCCACCGCTGCTGACGCCACACTCAGTTTGATTTCTGCAGGCCGCCCTGCAGCATCCTGCTAACATCCTACATTCTAATCTACTTTAAATGACCCTATAATGCTTTGGGTGAAATCAAATATTCAGTGTGAAATGATATATGGCAGGGCTTGATTTACTGCCTCAGGATTTGATTTATTTACTTCTGAGTTTGAGAAATAGAATAGTAATAATAATAAAAATAGTATTACATACATATATTTTCCATGAAATATCCTGTTCAATTGCATCAGATTACGAAAAAACTTTAAAGCTGTGGTCTTCATGCAAGACACACAAATATATATATTCATACATTATATAGATAATTATATTTTCATTTTATAATGTGATTCAGTTTTGTTATTGTCAATTAAAACTACTATATACAGATAGATAGATATTTTTTAACTAATAACAAAGTATATTTTTTATATAATACATATATTTTTATTTTATGATGAAAAGCATTTCTGAGTTAAACAGAATATTCAATGCAAAGGAAATGTTGAGGAAAAAACAACTATAATATAATTTATATAAATAAATATTATATGTGATTATATTATATTTTATAATGTGATGTATACACTTAAATAAAACTTAACTAAAAATATTAAAAATCATTTTGGTTATTTGAAATAAAGCTAAATTGACAAAATATAAATATTAGATTAATTGGCAAAACTGACTTGGCAACTCACCGAAACAAAATAAGTTTTAAGTACAAAAATTACTAAAACTAAAACTAAAATTTAAAAAAAGCTAAATAAAATATTTATAAGCAAAAACTAATAAAAATGATAACAGCAAAGAACAAAATAACTAAAACTAAAATCAAAATCAAAACTGTAAATATAAAAAAATAAAGCAAATTCTAAATATTAATAAATGCTATAATAATATTTAAATACAAAATAACACTGGATGTATATTGTAGTTAAATTATACATAACTGATATATATATATATATATATATATATATATATGTACATTTAATTTATATTCTTATAGTATACATATATAAAAACTTACATATACATATATAAAACCTACATAAATATAAATTAAATATATAGTTTAACTATGAAACTCATTCAGTGTTTATATATACACACACACACACACATAAATATACATACACATACATATATATATACATATATATTAGTGGTGTCAAAATTAGCATGTTAACGCGGGACATTAATTTTTTCAGATTAACATGTTAAAAATATTTAACGCAATTAACACAGGGGCGGGGCTAGGGTTGGCCACCCCATTCACAACTGCTGCCTCTATCTCTTTTTTCTTGAAAAGGATTGCGTTTATTTAGATGCAGAATGTCTTTGTGACCACATCAAACGGGAGACGTTTCAGACGCGCGCTCTAACTCGCCTCCGCACCAGGCGCGAGTCAAACGAGCGCGGAAAAGATACTGTGCTCGTAGCGCGCGCTCTTCAAATACACGCACAAAGGAGCACGGTCTCCCTCATCTAACACACCCGATTCAACTCGTCCGCTCATTAGTAGAGACTTAAAGACCTGAAGTGAGTCAGAAAAGGTAAAGATTAAAGAGAGTTGTGAGAAAATACGATGCATGTCAGATCCGTGTCACTTGCAACAGCAGCAGCTTTTAAAGCAATAGCAGGCAAATAAGCTAATAACCAGCTGCTGTGATGTCTATTAATCCAAGAACAAAAGAAAAAAGAGGAAATCAATAACTTTTATAGCTTTAAGGGGTTCATCTATATTTAATTTAGAATTTAGTGTTTGGTTACTATTCATTTTCTGTAAATTCACTTAAATTAGAAGTTAAGTCTAATAAATGTTAAAATTGATAGCTCTCAATTATACTGTAATGCTGAATGGCTACAGTCAATGGTTAAATATTTAGGGGGAAAAAACAATTTTATAGAGACATCAGTAGTATTTATATCAGTGATGCTGGCCTTCAATCATAAAAAAGATGCCATTAAAGAAATATTAAAAATATATTGTCTTTATGTTGTTTGTACATTGTACATTTGAAGATTGAATGTGAAATTAAAGCAATATAAAAGTATATTTAAAAACTTTAATGTTAGGTGGGATTAATCGCGATTAATTTTAGAAAAATGTGCGATTAATTAGTCAATTAGTTAAAAAAATTGAATCGATTGACAGCACTAATATATATATATATATATATATATATATATATATATATATATATACACACACACACACACATATATATTTATATATATATATATATATATATATATACACACACACACACACACACACACATATATATATACATACACACACACACACATGTATATATATATATATACGAAACATACATTGTTCTCTGTGGCTAAGCGTCTGACGGCAGGGGTGGCCTGAGTCTTGTGACCTTTGATCTCCTGGTGCGTGTGCTCCTCTTGGGACATAGCTGGCATCTCCACCACATCCTCCTGAGGACCCTCCACTGCAAGAGCCAGTGAAACACTAAATAACTCAATACAAGGTCAAGTACTTATACAAATACTCTCAATACTGACCTTGACCTGCGTCTGTGTCAATGTCAACGAGAGGTTTGCCTACAAGGGCAATGGAATCGACATCATAGTAGAGTTTGCGAATGATTCCATCGTAACGGCTGGTGATGGTGACGGATGCTTTGTCACTCTGCACTTCACAGATGCTGTCGAACTGAGACACTTTGTCGCCTTCTTTCACATACCTGATGATAAAAGACAGATAATGGCGACCTCTGCTGGTAGATATTTGTAAGTGTCAAAAAAAAGAAGTAAACTTACCATTCTTTAACTGTAACTTCCATAATGCCCTCTCCAATATCTGAGAGCTTGAACGGCAAGATTGGTCTTGCTGCAACTGCGATAAGCAGAATAAAGAGATTATAAATGCATTTTACTAGAACACAGACTTTTATTACAAATGTTAAAACGCACCATAGCTTGTGCGAAAGAAGCGATGCTGTTGTCCAGCGATGAGGGAATATGAGTGGGGTCGGGATACAAAGCAAGCAGCCTGGAGCTTCGAGCAGCAGTGTCTGTGCAGGCGAGCAGAGACCTAAACCACATGACACAGAACAAAAACATCAGTCACCTTTTCAATGTTTGCAACATTTATACTCAATAGAGCAGCATGATCTAAATTATAGCATGCTATACATGGGGGAAAAAATCAAGACAAAAAAGCGCAAATGTCTGAATAAAAAAAACAATAGCTGCCTATACCAGTTACAATGATTTAATTCCAAATTGTACACACACTCACACACACATATATATATATATATATATATATATATATATATATATATATATATATATATTATATATATATATACACAAACACACACACATATAAAATATTAAACTTGTCTGTAAATGTGAAACTACATGAAATAAAGGCTTGAAAAGGCTGCGTATAACTTTATATATAATATATTTATTTTATATAAATAAATATATGGAAATTTATTTTTTATTAAATATCAATAAATACTGTTTATTAACTCAAAATTAAATATTAATAAAATGTAGACATTTACACTACTAGTAGTCTCATACATAATTATTATAAAGTAATATAAAGTCATATAAATCATATTATATTTTGTCAACTTGACAAGGCTGCATATAACCACTTACACACTCAACACAAACACACTCTCTCACTCACACACACAACTTATTTAATAAATACATAAATACTATTTATTAATTAAATTAATTATTAATAAAATGCAAACATTTACACTTGCCTTTTTAATATATTTTAATCTTTGTAATAAATTTAATATAATATTGTATTATACATAAACATCTATCTATATACTGTATATACACACTCATATATATATACATATATATACACACACACTCACAGAGAGAGAGAGAGATAGATAGATCAGGGCTCCAGACTGCGACTAAAACGGTCGCATTTGCGACCAAAAATATTAATTTGCGAGTGAAGTTTTTGCTGAGGTCGCCACTGGCAACTATATATATTTACATGTTATGACATAAAAATTAGCATGTAAGGACTTTTTTCCTTATTGTTTTGCGATCACATCTTTTGCTTTGTTCACGTATTAAACATAAAATTAAAAGACGATACGCATCAAAGTTTTAGTGGAAAATGGTTTCAAACAGTCCTCGTCTCTGCCGCACAGCAGCGCTGACGCACACAGTCTGCTAAACACAGCTCAGTTGCAGAGCGAGAGAGATTGAAATGATGGAGACGTGCAAGTGCAGAAAAGCCGTGTCTATTTCGTGCACAACTTGAACAAACTTCAACAGGTAAAGCTGTCAGCTCTGTGGATACTGGCAATATTGTCAACAATTCTCATTTATAATCATTACTAATATGGCTTCTTCTTATCGAGATCTTAGTCTATATGCTGTGTTCTGTTAATGCGTGGACTTCATGTTGGTTATTTGAAGCGCACTTGCCATCCAGTAATCGCAAAAAGCTTTGTGCTTTGTTACTTTTTAATAAAACAAAATATAAGCTTTAAAATGATGCCAAATTCATAAAGAAATTCAAACAATATGGTTTTGGCGCTCTTTAATGTGGACCTCCAGCGTACACTTTCGGTATAAATACAAGTAGTCCGCGTCCGTGCTGTCCGTGTATGCGTCCGGATTGCGCACGCAGAAAGTATAACACAGGCTTAATGTGGCAGGCGCGATCTCTTTAGCACCTCAGTTAAAGCAGCAAGTGAACCCATTATATCTTTCTATGTACTACTATAGTACGAAATGAACATGATTTAACATCAAAAGGTATGCTATTTTATAAGAGAGCCTACAGTACAACTTACTGAAATGTTTCATGTAAAAGCTCATTCAGTGTTTCAAACTGAGGAAAACGTGTAAAGCTTGTAAACATTGCATTGTAATAATACATTTACCTCAGAATAACCACTCAGTGTCCATAAGCTCATCAGTTAGCTAGAAAAATAACTATAAAGAGGAGCATTTTGCTATATTAATGCGCTATTGATTATTAATATTTTTACTTAATCTGCTGTCTACATGATTCAACTCCTCCTATAAAATTGCATTTTACTAATGAAGAAAAACAGACTGAATGTGTGAAAGACATGACAACATTTATAGGATGCACTGAGGAGGAGCCCAAACTACACTCAGTGGCCAAGTGATGCTTATGGTCCATGATATTGGTACAGATTCTGTGTAACGAACAATTCTTTGTGACTGTATATTTCAAGTTGGAAAAGACATTTAGTTCCCACTTTAAGTGAACCTTAGTTCCCAGGTCGACCTGATCATCTACAAGATGGATTAAAATGCTGATAAAGTCAAGAAAAGATGAGACATAAACACATGACAGAATGATTGAAATGTTAAAATGTAGGGAAAAAAATGATAATAATAAAATAAAACACTTTTATTCTGCGGCACCTAAAAACATAATTTGGCGCCTAAGTTTTTCTCTTATAGGAGCCAATGGCTCCTTACTCGATTTTTTTGTCTGGAGCCCTGTAGATAGATAGATAGTGTTAAATATTAAATTTATAAAGTTTTGTACAAGACTACAGGAAACTACATTTTGTACATCTGAAACTACAAATATATACTTAGCATTTTACATATTTTATAAATGTCAATACAGACCATTCATTAATTAAATTATTAATAAATTGTAGACATTTACACTAGCTAGTCTCATGTTATTTACACTAGACGTTTACACTGGTCTCATACTTTTGGAGTTTGTTCGTTGTAAACAACAGTTTTTATGCTTGCTTTTTAACTATTTTCTCGGTGTTTACATGTTGGCAACTATCCACACACATCATGCAGGTCCAGTGCTTCTGCTTCAGCTGCAGGCTGCTAGTTCCTCAGATCCTTCAGCTTTGTAATCGCTTACAAACGCTGATTTGCGCATAAATTGACTCTAAATATCACTCGTGAACGTTAGAAGTCATTGCAATAGTAAGATGCGTGTAAAATGAAAGGTGAAAACATACCAGGCGTCTCATAAACGAGAATGGAGCCCGCACAGCGATGACGGTCGCCATCTTTCTCCAGCGATTTGGTGTAACCGGAAAATACGTCACCCTCACGCCCCGCTCCACTGACCAATCGGAGAGCTTTTTGGTCAAGGGCAAATATTTCAGAGATATTTTAACAGAATATTTCTAATAAAAAGAAAAGCTTTGAATAGAACACATAAATAGAATAATGAATATAATAATTTACATGAAATAATAAAGTAATAATATAAATATTATATAAAAATCAAATATAATGATTAATTAAATACATAAATTACTAACTGAAAAAATAAAAATAAATAAACATCCAAAGAAAGAAACAAAGGAAAAGGAAAGGAAGAAAAGATTAAAATAGTTATATACAAAAGTAATACATATATACTTAGACCTTCTTTTGTGATGTTCTTTTGGTGTCATGTAGCCTACTAAATGTTTATTCCATATAAATGACCCATAAAATACACTAAGCCGTTTTAATTTCTATATATTAAAATTATTTATTCAGAACTGTTTGAATGAAACATACATGTTATGACACCTCTAAAATGTGTCAAAAATATAATAAAAATGGGTTGGGTTTTTCAAAAATATTTTGATGACAAAGTGCTGCTGCTATCAGCTTATCCATCAGTTCCCGGTTCATTACGAATCGGACTCGCTCACACAAAAAAAACATTCTCGGTTCAACGAGTCAGTTAGTCCACTCGAAATACGCTCAGTGCTAATGGAATGAAGCGAGCGGTTAAAGAACGGTTTAGTGAACCGGTTCACACAATTCACTGAAAAGATCCGATTCAATAGAACGATTCGCCAACGAATCGGACATCGCTCTTCTGCGCATGCTCAGAGCTTATCCACCATAGCAGTGTGACTGGCAAGACTAGTTGCCAGGAGTGTGATCGCACTGCCAGGAAATTCGTTCAATTCTTATTGTGGTCAAGTCAAATCCATCTTTATTTATTTAAATCGACCCAACCGTGGGCTAAGTTTATTTCAGTTGCGAAGAGCAGTTTCCCTAGTGCCTGAGCTTTTGTTGAGAAGTTGGTGTTTATCGCGGCATTGTTTGTGTCCATACGCCGGTTTATATTAACTTTAGTACAGTGTGAAAGTCGCGCTCGGTCTGTTTATTCCCGCACGCGCGTCGCTTTGATATCGTAACAATTTCTCGCTTTTCGCGAAAATGGCCGCAACTACGTTCGAAATGGACGGAAGTGTAATGGAAGGGGTGAGTATTCATTTTCCAGCCTTTTTATAGAATATCCCTGATTAAAGTTTTAATATTTAACATATTAGTATGGCATCGCCAGAATTAAATTTAGTATTTGTCGGTTATTACTTAAAAAACAAATTTTGGATGTTTGTGTTTAAAGGGAGGACAGATTTTAAGGGTGTCTGCGGCGCTGAGTTGCATCCAAGGGGCGTCAATCAAAATAAATAAAATCCGAGCCGGTAGAAGCACACCGGGTTTGAGGTAATGAAGAATTTGTTTTAAACACATTATATACTCATTTCCGAGGCTTTATGTACATTTAAATAGTTATTTTTTATATGTGGAACATCCTCCATTTGCTTCCCCCCCCCCTTTCCTATTCAACAGTGAATCATGAAACAAAGCAAAGTTGGTTTTTGGAGTCTAGTTATTCAATTTACACTTCACTTTTGGAGTCAAGCATAGATATACGACTATATATTAAGTAAAGCTGTTTTAAACAATTGTTTATCCCACAGAAATGCTGTTAAATACTTTTACCATGAATTTTTAATGGGGCCCTTTGTTAGTTGGCACTGAAGCACATGGCTACTTTCCATGTTATCCTTCACTTTTATCCCTTTAAAAGGTCTGGGTTTTTATCGAAGCTCTTTAGTAACCCTTATTTTGCTTTGTTGTGTAATTTTTTTGCAGTTTTAAATATAAATATAAAGATGCAGCCTATGTAAAAAGTTATTAAAACTCAATCCAGTTTAATTCCCTGTCAGTCTAAATAGAGCAAATCTGATTCTTTTAGTCGAAATGAGATAATTTCGGACTGCATGTACTTAGTTTTCTCCTCAATTGTTATCCCGACACCCCCCTCCCTGTTCAACGTCACCAGGCCTCAGCATCTGTCAGGTCTCGAGCTGATGAGGGACATGTGCAAAGGCAATCTGGAAGGAGCCACAGTGGGATCCACGGAAATTACGCTCACTCCTGGGAAAATCAAGGGGGGGAATCACATCGCAGACACGCATACAGCCGGGTAAGTATCGTTTTTAGTCATTTACATTTCCTTGTTTGTTCCAAACTGTGAAATTATGCTAATTTGCGACAGCATGATGAAGCATTTTTGGCCCTAAATGTACTTTTGTTGTCCGGAGTGTAGAAGCGTGGGACTGCTGATGCAGATCTCGCTGCCATGTGCCCTGTTCGCTCAGGGTCCGTCAGAGCTGTGCCTGAAGGGAGGAACCAATGCTGAGATGGCACCTCAGATCGACTACACGTTGAAGGTACGTGTAGACGTATGTTTGCATACTGGGCCGAGTCATCAGCTGGACATCTTTCTATTTCTGATGTTCAAATCTCTTTTAGATCTTCAAACCAATCGCGGAGAGATTCGGAGTTCAGTTTGACTGCGATTTGAAAATGAGGTATTTGTGCGCAACTTTGGTTCAGATCTGATTGTAATCATTAAAAGTAAAAGCTAAAACGTTTTCAAAATATTTTTTTCATCGTAAACAGAGGTTACTATCCTAAGGGAGGTGGTGAGGTGGTGCTCAGGGTGAACCCTGTGAAGGAACTGAGTCCCATCAACTTGACCGAAAGAGGAAATATTACCAAGATCTACGGCAGGGCCTTCGTGGCTGGAGTGCTGCCCTTTAAGGTATAAGATTAACTTTTTATTATTTTGATTAGCTACACAGTTTTATTGTTGCTAAATGAACATGGAAAAAATTCTCCCACAATATTTTAAAGAAATGGCTTTAGTACGTAGACTTGAAACGACAACATACTTGATATATTTATTACTTCACCACATCATTTTTTTTTTTCATAAGTACCATTGGGGCGAAAAACTCGTAAGACACAATGCTTATTTTTTCCCCTTTTTTTATTTTTTTTAACTTCACTACATGATTTACATTTCTATTTTTTCAATTAGTCTTGAAAAACAAACCGAAAAAGCTCAAACATCAACTTTTTTTGGCTTCTATGCATTTTTGTAATTTTTTTTCATAGACAATAACCTCCTTCACAAGCTTTGTTTTTTACTTTGTAATTTTTTTTTTTGTAAAGCTCCTTAACTTAAACGTTTTTTTGTTTTTTTTGGTGGGGAGAGAAAAATCTCCTAAACCACTGCTTTTTTAATTTATTTGTTAAATAGTTTACGTTTCTTTTTCCGTAACTAGCCTTTAAAAAAAAGCTCTTAAACCACAACATGTTTTTTCTTTTACTTCACTACGTAATTAGTGTTTCTTTATTCGTGAACAGTGTTGGACAAAAAGCCCCTTAATGACAACATTGTGATTTTGCGTTTTAATTCACTACATAATTTACATTTGTTTCTCGTAACAAGCCTTGGAGATAAAAGCTATTAACCAAAACATGCTTTAATTTTATATACTTACTGAGATAATTTACATTTCTTTCAACACTATCTAGTCCATAAGTGACCTTGAGAAAGCGGAGTAAACCACAGCATGCTTTGTTTTTAGGTTTTAATCTGCATTGTTTGGAAATGGTGGCATTGATGTTATATTTATTTTGCAACTTCTCTTAACTTCCCTATAAACTTCGGTTGAATTGTTCTTGATGTTCAGTTGGCGAAGGACATGTCCACAGCGGCGGTCCGCACTATCAGAAAAGAAATTAAGGATCTGTACATCAACATTCAGTCTTTGCAAGAGAAGGACAAGGCCTGCGGCAATGGCAACGGGATCATGTGAGTACATCCGATCTCAAACCATCCGCCGTAGTTGTTTTGTGAATCCGTTCTGACTAACGTTTGTATATTTTGTGTCTCCTGGCAGAATAATTGCAGAATCATCCACCGGCTGCATATTTGCAGGATCATCTCTTGGCAAAAAAGGTAAGGCTTGTCTGGCTGCCCAGTCCTGAAGAATTAATTCAGTGTCATAGTTTTGGCACTAGAGGGCGATACGTCACAATGTAAAACCTGTTCATTTGTGCTTTGAGTTTTAATGTGGACAAGACAAAAGTCAGATTTCCTCCACTAAGATGATTCATTCTTAAAATTGCTATGAATTTAAAATTTGACTGTTTATTTCAGGTGTATATGCTGACAAAGTTGGCATCGAGGCTGCAGAAATGTTGCTAAAAAACATCAGGCAAAATGGTTGCGTGGACGAGTTCTTGCAAGACCAGGTCAGGCACACAAATACTTGACTTTTCAGTGCAATATAATAAACACGTGTTTTTCTGGAGAGTAATTATACATTTTATTTAACTTTTTTCCTGTAAGTAGCATTGGGGAAGAAATCTTTAACCAAATTTTTTTCTTTTCTTTTCTTTCTTTCCTTTTTTAAATTTGAAATACTAAAAAAAAAAAAAAAAAGTATTAAATTAAATTTAAAAACTCAAAACCTCAACATGCCTTTCTTAAATTTGTTGCATTTTTCTTTTTTAAATGAATAACTTTAGACAAAAAGCTCCTTAACCACAATTTTTTTTTTACTCTACATTTACTTTTTAACATTGGTGTTACGTTTGTTTTTTGTAGCTAGCTCTTAAACCACAACATGCTTTTTGTTTTACTTTGCTATGCGTTTTGTTTCTTTTAATGTAACTAACGTTGAAAAAAGCTTCTTAACAAAAAGGTGCTTATTTACATCTACATAATTAACATTTCTTTATTTCATTGGTATAACATTTGTTTTTTGCAACTAGCTCTCAAACGACAACATGCTTTTTGTTTTGCATTACTTCTCTTGTTTTTTGTTTGTTTGTTTTGTAACAAGCCTTAAAAAAGGCTCTTAAATCACGTTGTTTTACTTTTCTACATAATTGTTTTTGTGAATAACAAACATCAAAAATCATCAAATCTCCTTAACCACAACACACTTTTCGTTTTTTACTTTGCACAAAATTTTTTTTTCAGTGCTACATAACAAAAACGTGTTTGTCTGGAAAGTAATAGTACATTTCTTTTCACAGCTTATTATTTTCATGGCCTTGGCGAACGGCACATCCAGAATACGAACGGGCCCAATCACTCTCCATACACAAACGGCAATCCACGTCGGCCGAGCAGCTCACAAACGTAAGTTCAGACCTGGATGCACTTTATAGGCACTTTTGTTTAAAAACTAGCCAACTTTAACTCGTTTTCGTACTTTTACAGGCAAAATTTGTTATACGCAAATCAGAGGATGAGCACGCTAACAATGATACCTACATTATCGAGTGCCAAGGAGTGGGTGCCACCAATCCTAACTTGTGAACACATGGATTCGTCGTCCCCGGCCGAGATGAGGAGGACTTGTAGCAGAGTACACACTACTACTGTAACTGACCGGATGATGCAAAGATAACTTTATTATCTTTATGTTCTTCGCAATTAGCGATTAGTTTTTTTTTTTTGCGCTGACCACGAGTCTGTCCATATTTGTCCCCTTCAGAAACTTTTGTTGTTACTCAGGGTATTGCCTTACGCTGTAAAGAAACGGACACTTTGAACTCTTCTCGCAATATTCGCAGAATCCTGACCGTTTTCGGGCAAATTCGCTTTCCGCACGCTAACACAAGCCTTAAAGTTTCATTAAACCCTTCCGATACTGTTAACGATAACAATAGTTTAACCAATTTGCATGGACGTAGTAAAATACATGTATGTCACTGGTAAATTAGTGCACTGTGTGTACGAGGAGGAAAAAGTTTTTCATCCAAGTTTATGGTTCCATGTAGCTGCTTTTTTTTTTTTGTATTTGTTATTTAAGCTGTTACATTGTTTCCGAAATTTAATTGCCATCTTATTCTATTTTCATTGACGCTCTTAGCTAATTTAGTCTTTTTGACTATGAAAATGATTCATACTTGGTCATTATTTCTATTTGTTATTTATAAGATGGAATTTTTTTTGCGCAATTATTTTTGCGTTTTTTTTTGGCTAATTTAGGTGACCATGTTCTTTTGTTATTTGCATTAAAAAAATTGTGGAGAAAAAATACAATAAAATGAAAGATAGACATACAATATTTCACCTTGATTCCGTGTTTTTTTCCATATAATTGGATAATTTATCTGTATTTAAAGTGACAGTTCATTCAAAAATGAAAATTGTTGTTTACTCACCCTCAAGCTGTTCCAAACCTGTGTGAGCTCGTTTCTTCTGTTAAACACAAAAGAAGATATTTTGAAGAATGATGTGCAACGAACAAGTTGAATGGAAAAAATACTATGGAAGTCAATGGCTACTGCCAACTGTCTGGTTACTCATAGAGGTTTGGAAACAACTTGATGGTGAGTAAATGATGACAAAATTTTGGGTGAACTATCCCTCTTTTAAAATCACACAGTCCCAGGCTATTCTAATGTAATTCAGGCCTTTCGCATTTATTTGTCCGTCTTAAAGACTCTTATAGGCATTTTAAGCTGTTTTATGTATCTTACACCCATATAAGGGGCTACTAAACGACGCACCTAAATGAAAGCACTTGTCGGGCTTACAATGCAAATCTTCACATTTAGCTCACCCTAGAGACAGCCTAACAAGTGTTAGTTGTTGCCGGTCTAACTGGAGTGTCTTCCCTCGGCTCCTTTGTGCTCCAGGCCGGCACAATTACTGCCGGCAGATGCCAGAACAATAGAGGCAGCAGAAGAGAATAGAGGAAGCCATGTGATGATACGTGAATATGCATGGAGCCCTTGGGTCTGGAAAGGGCACATCTACATTGTTAAAAGGAGAAGGCTCCCCTCGGGGGGCGAGGGGTGTGGCTTCTGAAGCGTATTCAGTGGGCTGTCAGTCTGATCATTGGCTGTCCGGTGCATCTGTTGCTGTGGGGAGTAATTAAACACTGGCAAAGCTCAAAAGAAAATCTTTGCATATGGTGTGGATGATCAAACTAATGAATGAATTTTAACATTAGGAGTTTTAAATTAATTCATTTTATATAATGAAATCATTTTATATTTATATTTTAAATGAATACATTTACGTGTGTATTATTTTAACTATAATTGTAAAATTGAGATTTACTTGTTTTGTTTTAATTGATAAGTAATGATTAAATGATTAAAACATTTTAAAAAGCTGCTGACACATTAGTATATAAGAAAAAACTTTGCTTATTATCTGGATAATCAAACAAACTATTAATTTGATTTATATAATTGTATTTTCTATATTATTTTTACATTAACTTTATTATTGGGTTTTAAGAATAATTAAAAAATTTAGATTTTTGATAAATTTGAATGGATGATTTGAATTTAAACTGGAATTGCTAAAAAAAAGTGTAAAATTAATAATTATATTGACAAAAAAATCACAATATATTTACATATGATCTGGACGATCAAACAAACAGGGCATTATTAAAATTAATTTATATAAATGATCAATGTGGTTATAAAAATGTATTAATTTATTAATTTTAAATAAATTATACATTTATTTTACATTGAGATAAATGTTTAACTTTGGATTTGTTTTAAGATGGTAAAAATAAAGTAAAATTTATAATAATAAATGTAAAATGTAATATTGTGTGTATGTGTGTGTATACTAATGTACTTTTGTTATATAAATCTGTTTTTAATTGATAGAATAATAAATATTTAAATAATAATAATAATTAAATCTATTTAATGTTTATATATTTTAGAATTGGGATTTTGAGATTAATATTAAAGTTGCAAATAATGTACAAATTAATAAAAAAAACAAAATTAAGTGTTTATTAATTGTTTAAAATCACAAGACGTTACTGGCCTAAATCTGCCTTGCAATGCCTGAGAAAGGTTGCTATGTAAAAAGGCTTAACATAATCTACAGCCTTGGTATATGGGTTTGTACATAAATCATGCTGTGGTCAGAGCTGACTGAACATAATGTACATAAAGGTTTATGATTTTGCAGTTTGGTGCACAAATATGGCATCATAAATAACAACAAATTTCTGTGTGACCTACTTTGAAATGCAGCATAAAGATTAATGCTAGGCAATAATACACCTGAAATATTCAATGGACCACCACTGACATCATCTTTTGTTTTTATATTAAACTCTAACAGTGTTTTTAATAACCGTACGGACTTCGCCCCACATTAGATTAGATATGGTGACAGAACGGATAACACAAGCACTCTGGATTTGCCGAAGCATGAAACTCCATGGTGATAAATATATTTCAAACATTGGAGTATAATATCAGAGCATTTCAGTACACACAAGATTTTTTGTTATGACATATCATTTTTTGTTGTCAACAAATAAATTAAATACTTTTTGTCCAAAGTTAGAAAGAGGTCTATTTAGGCCTACGTTTTTGAGCGAATTTTTTTTCTATGTTAAAAACAATATATATATATATACATATACACGCACACACACAATTTAAAACAGTAAATAAATCAGTAAATAGTAAGCCTGAATAATGTAAAATTAATAAAAAATTACTAATTATAAATTATATATTTATATAAAGTGAAGTATATATAAGAAAATGTATAAAAGAAAAGCTTTGCATATACTAAATTGGATCATTAAAATAATTAATTTTATAGATTTAAATCTATATTTATTTTTCAAAAAGAATCTATAGGTGAGTGAATTTTGAGCAAATATTGGCTGATTATTTACTGTTTTTAGTATAGTATATATTTAAATGTCTATTTATTTTATTAAACTAAATAAAATTGAGAAATGTTGTTTTGCCAACTAGCTAAAATACAACATTGTGTTATTTATTTATTTGTTTAATGTTTATTTTTATTTAAATAAAATTGTTTTATTATATATTTACTATACATTTATTTTTTTATTTTAGTAGGGTTTTTTGTTTATTTGTTTGTTTTTAAACCACTGAACAGTGACCTTTTTGGAGGGCTTTTAAACACTCTATAGTGTTATCATGGTGTAAGGATCATATCACTTCTCTTTTTTAATCTATTTTGACCACTGAGCAAAAAAAAAAAAAACTTACAATGTTGTCTACGTGACCTCGGTCACCTCTTGTCAGCCGTGTCAATAGCTGACCTCCAAACACTAGCACTCGATCATGAAACCTGTCATTTATTTTTCCATGAGATCTGCTTGTACAGAACCAAAACAATAGCTAGCATGCTCTAACAAGCATAGATACACTATATGTGACACGATGACAACCTGGAACCATGTCCGGAGGAAGAAACGTCACAATGGTGCACTCTGTTCGGAAAAGTATCGCAAGGAACCTTGAAAGTCACACCTTACCAGGAGTGTAACACGAGCGACATGTGAGGAAACCTGAGCGGTCCGAGTGAACCAGATCCTCCCCGTTCTGTTCCACTGACACACTCTGTCCCCGCAGACCACCGCACATTTTGGTCTAGGGTCCGTTCCAGAGGGTCCCACCAAACCAGCTCTGCTAAACCTCCATGAAGGCATGTCAGACGCTGTATCCTGGAGATCCCAGGAGAACAGTGAACGGAGCCAATCAGCCACAGCCGTCCACAAGGTCTGGATCTCCTTAGTAGGAGGTAAGATGGACTTTGCTTGAAACTGAACGTTGTTTATATGACTCGGAAGTTGCATGTGACAGCAGTCCTGCTCAGTTTGACTGAAAATGATACCACAGGATGCACTATACATATATATATAGAGAGAGAGAGAGAAAGATAGTCCACCCAAAAGTGAAATTTTTTGTTTATTTACTTAAAAAAAATACACACACACACACACATATATATATATATATATATATGTGTGTGTATATATGTTTATATACATTAAATTGCTTTGAAAAATATTTACAATTTAGATTTTCTAATTAATAAAAATGATGTAAAATTAATAAATGCTATTAATTATTAAAAATACAAGAAACTACTGGAAAAAAAATAAGAAAATCTTTGCATATGGTCCGGATGATTAAACAAAAAAATACAAAAAACTAATAAAAAAATAATTGTATATATATTTACATATACATTCATTTATTTGTTATTGTTAAATATTCAATTAAAAATTGATAATTTATGAAAGGATATTTTTATTGATAAAATATTAACTTGAATTGACACATACGTACATAGTTATTAACTGTAACAAATATTATAATAATTTGTAAATGATTGAAATGAATATAATTATTTAAAAATATTGTATTATTAAAAAATACAAGATTCTACTGGCAAAAATAACTATATATAATAAAATCTTTGGATATAGTCTGATCAAACAAACACAAACTATGATTATTACAAATGTATTCATTTTACATATTTAATTATTTTGATCAATTTCATGGGATTTTGATATTACTGTTAAAGTTTGGATTTTTAAAATGGTTAAATAATTACTATTTTCTAATTTTATTACATTTAAAACAAAACAAATACAAATATTACATATACAGATATTTTGAAGAACCTTTTTCTCCATACAATGAAGTTCAGTGAATACCAAAATAAATGGAGCCCACTGACTTTCAAAATATCTTCTTTTGTGTTTCACACATGAAAGAAAGGATGTTTGGAACAACACGAGGATGAATAAATCATAACAGTTTTCTTTCTTTTCTTTTTTGGTTGCAACCAACACCACCCTCCTTTAAGGCTCTACAAGTATGCTAATGTAATAATATCAAAAAGAAGCACAAGCTAGTTCTTCTAGCCAAGGGGCAGCAGGTTCACTGTGTTGTTTACTCATTTGCAGATTATTCAAATCCTATGCGCAATGCACCAAATCATCCTGGTTTGCTTTGTTTGCTGCCTAAGCATGTAAAAACAATACAGAAAGATCAGTCTGAGCTGTCATGAATGATCCTACATTACTAATCTGCTTCATGACGTCCATCTGCTCAAGCTGAAGTATTTAGAAGCTGCGGTGACCACGGCGTGACCAGCCTCATACATGATCTCTTCAGCTGCTGCTGTGAATGACCCCAAAAAACAGTCTGCTGCCGGCCAGCCATATTTGAGCTCAGTGTTACAGACTGTCTGACGACTTGTGTGTTTGACTTCACAGATGATACTGTGTGCAATAAAAACAAAGACATGTCTGAAAAACAGATAGATAGATGGATGGATGGAGAGAAAGATGGACTGATAGATAGATAGACAGATAGATAGATACACTATATTGCCAAAAGTATCGGGTCGCCCCCTTCTAATGAACAGGTTATACTTTAGTAATTTCTATGAGTACAAATTTTAATGTTAAAGCATATAATGATATTCTAGGAAATTGTGTGCTTCTAATATTATAGCAACAGTTTGGACAGGACTCTTTTCTATTCTAACATGACAATGCCTCTGTGTATAAGACAAGGTTCAAAAAGAAAATGATTGATTCAGTCAGTGTGGAAGAACTTGACTGGTCTGCATAAAACCAAGTCCTAATCCCAGTTTAACACCTCTGGTGTGACTGTAAATGAAGACCTTGAGCCAAAAACTCATCACCAAACACCAATGACTTGTACATACACTATATAGACAAAAGTATTGGCACCCCCTTCTTTAGAACAGAAAAATGCACTTCCAAATCTGTGGCAACAACGATGGGAACATAATTCATGTATTTAAAAATTGTATTTCCATCTCTGTTGCAACAGTTTTGGAAGTGTCTAAAATGACTGAACCCATATGTACAAGTCATTGGTGTTTGGTGATGAGTTTTTGGCTCAAGGTCTGCATTTACAGTCACACCAGAGGTGTTAAACTGGGATTAGGACTTGGTTTTATGCAGACCAGTCAAGTTCTTCCACACTGACTGAATCAATCATTTTCTTTTTGAACCTTGTCTTATACACAGAGACATTGTCATGTTAGAATAGAAAAGAGTCCTGTCCAAACTGTTGCTATAATATTAGAAGCACACAATTTCCTAGAATATCATTATATGCTTTAACATTAAGATTTGTACTCATAGAAATTACTAAAGTAGTCAAACCTGTTCATTAGAAGGGGGCGACCCAATATAGTGTAGATAGATAGAAAGATAGTTAGATAAACAGACAGACAGACAGATAGATAGATAGATAGATAGACAGATAGATAGATAGATAGATGGACAGAAAGATGGACTGATAGATGGACTGATAGATAGATAGATAGATAGATAGATAGATAGATAGATAGACAGATGGACTGATAGATGGATTGATAGATGGATTGATAGATGGACTGATAGATGGACGGACAGATAGATAGATAGATAGATAGATAGATAGATAGATAGATGGATGGACGGATAGATGGACGGACAGATAGATAGATAGATAGATGGACTGATAGATGGATAGATGGACGGACGGATGGACAGATAGATAGATAGATAGATAGATAGATAGATAGATAGATAGACGGATAGACACATAGATAGATGTATAGACAGATAGACGGATAGAAAGATAGATAGATGGACTGATAGATAGATAGATAGATAGATAGATAGATAGATAGATAGATAGATAGATAGATAGATAGATAGATAGATAGACAGATGGATATAGACAGATAGATAGATGGACAGAAAGATGGACTGATAGATAGATAGATGGACAGAAAGATGGACTGATAGATAGATAGATAGATAGATAGATAAACAAACACTTTGAAAGAGATCAGATGTGAAGGCCTTGTGTTAGATAGATAGATGGACTGATAGATAGATAGATAGATAGATAGATGGACAGATGGATATAGACAGATAGATGGACAGAAAGATGGACTGATAGATATATAGATAGATAGATAGATAGATAGATAGATAGATAGATAGATAGATAGATGGATGGACAAACAGAAAGACAGACAACTATTTGTCCTAATATTCAGTAATGTTCAACAATGTTTAAAGCAAAATAATAGCAATATTCTATTTATCTGTATCTGAATACACAAAAAAGTCAAGTAGGACATTGAGTAAAAAAACACGAACATGAATTGATGTTTCTCTCAGAGTAAAACAACTTCTCGTGCTCTGATTGGTCGAGTGAGAGTTAACCCAAGTAACATCCTTGCGTGCCGCTGATTGGACATCTCCGCACCACGTGACGTCCCTTTAAGCTCTGTCTTGACTGTCTGCGACCATGGCCAGGGAAAGACTTCCACCTAATGACCAGGGCAGAGTTACCATGCAAAGGATCGCGACTCGTATCTGCTCAGTTTAAAGCGAAAACGGATATATAATACACGACTGGCGGTTTGACTGCGCACGCGAGAGAGCGGATCACTCAAAGCACTTTTAGGCGGGAGTTGGGATGTCGATAATGACGCACCTTGAGTTGTTTTAACAGCTTGGGAAGTTGCAGCTTTTTTCTTGAGCTTTTACGCGTGGTAATGCCACAAGATTCAAGTGCCTTGTTTACACATTTCATTAGTCTTTTCTGTTCTTGAAGTACTCTGAATATTTGCGCCATCAGTCCAGAGAGAAGTTGCATCCGTTGAGAGGAAACGGATTTTAAACCAGCAGTAACAGTAACGTTAAGTTTGTTCTTTTAGAAATAGCTGCGCTCCGTCCATGACTCTCGACAACCTAAAACACTCCGCGATACTCACAACTTTGTTTAAAATGGCTGACGATAATGATTTAATAGGTGCTACGGAGTTTATTAAAGGTGAGTTTACGTTGCTGAGGAGCTTCTGTTTGGCTAACTTTGATTCATTGTGTTACCTCAGCCTGAGACGTACTTCAGCCATCAGATACCTGCACCAACTTTTGCTGTGTTATTGAATATTTTCTCATCTTATTAAACTTGCAGCAAGTTATTTATTTATTTATTAAAATGTAATTTTAATTTGATTTATCATGTTATTTTCTTAAAAAAACATTTAATTTATTATCATTGTTGCATGAAAAAATGGAAATAAAAACTTGTTTTTTGTTAAGTATATAATGGGTCCACAGGTAATGCATCAACCCTGTTACCATGATAACTGTCTTTTATTAAAATCTCTTTATAAAATTATGTGCAAAACATTGTCATGAAGCCATCACCGCTTTGAGGACAAATGTTTTGTCTTTTTAGAAGGTCTTAAATGGTCAACCTTGTTAGTCTTATTTTGTATAGTAAACAGTTGGTTATTGAAAATTGGATATTTGCAGAAATATCAGCATTTATTTTTAATAAACACTTGGTAGTTTAATGACCTCAAGCACATGCCTATACATAAATGAACTGTCAACCCTGTTATTCCTGCTATATATACCTTCATATAATGAACGTTTTTTTTTTAAGTGTCACAATGCAGTTTATACTAATGGTGGCACTTCTTTGTGTGGTAGAATATTTTTTAAAAACCCATGTGAATTCATAGACAAGTGGATTCGATTTGTGGAAAACTTTTTTTCTATCTTATGTCAAAATAAAGTAATGTACTTGATTTTCTGTTATTGATTAAAGTCCCAGTAATGTGATAATTCACATTCATATTTTAGTGTATTTAATGCTACAGTGGGATAAGTCCATTGTTGCAGATGATTAAACCCAAGCCAATAATCTGATGATAAAATCTTATCTCTGAAGAGTATTAATAGTTGTTTATATAACTGTACCAGCCATGTGTAATTTTTTTCTTTTTTTCCAGATCGACTCTATTTTGCGACATTACGGAGTAAGCCGAAAAGCACCGCAAACACGCATTACTTCAGCACGGATGAGGAGTTTGTGTACGAAAAGTGAGTTTTCCCTCCCTCAGTCATCTTTCAGAGCCAAAACCCCCAGCAGGCGGGAAACTGTTCCAAAGTCTGTTACATAACTCTTTAATCGAACGCTTCCTTTAGTAAAAGTTGCATTTTTATCTCCAGGGTTCCATAATGGACCTGTCAATCATTTGTTTTGAAATTCCGCATGTGGGAAGATTAGAGAAAAATGGAACTAATGTTCTTCGCATCATTCTGACAGATATTTTGAAAGAAAACACTGTTTGAGGCTGACTTCCAACGATAGGTTATGGTCTTTTTAGAAGACTACTCTTATCATAATTGCAAAATACAATGTTCGAATGACGAGTACGTTCCATTATGCAAATGTATTGCTTATATTTGAAATTGCAAGAATGAACACAATGTATGCATAGTACATTCCAAATGAGAACAATATTTTTTTTGTCTTTCTATATCAGTTTAACACCTGCATTGACTTTATTCCAGATGTTTGGGCCACAGATTGAGGCCTCAGGCCCTGGCCCCATTAGCCTGAGCCATTCAGTCCATGTTGACTATTTAAATAAATGTATAAATGAATGTTTTTACTAATTAAACAAAGTTTAATGTTGTTGCTCTCTTTTATAGCTTTTATGCCGATTTTGGACCCCTCAACCTTGCTATGCTGTACAGATACTGCTGTAAACTCAACAAAAAGCTCAAGGTGAGTCAAGCACCTGCTCGATTTGTTACGTTCCTCCTGAAGAATGTGCAGTATGTTGCTACACCAATTAAAAAAAGCTGAGGAATTTGCACTCACGCCCCGTTGCTGGATATTTTGGGCTGTCTGATGTGCTGACGTTTCCTTTGTTTGTAATATGGGATGGGAATTTAAACTTAATGATACAGCACTGAACTTCAGCTACAGCTAGAAAACATCTCGTTCCGCCCTGACTTTATCAGGCCATCAGCTGGTTTTATGCCACGTCTGTAAGGCAAAACCTCGTGTGCTCATTTTAAATAAAAGCAATTCTGACCAGAGGCTCAATAGGATACATCACGTGCATCTTTAGCCATGTGTCTACTGTCTTTTTTAGTCTTTGTCTCACCTGTCTTGACATTTTAATGTGGACCGAGAGTGTCTCCTGGGACTACAGGATGTTCTTGTCTCAGGGCCTCTCTGAAGCTCAGCAGTTCAGGCCGTGAAGAGATTTCTCCTTAAAAGAATATTCTGGGTTTAGTAAACTTGCAATGTAATGCTGATTACAAAAAAAATAATTTGCTCTTGTCCCCCATCTTACCAAGTACAGTACCCTGAGAAACTTATAATGGAAGTAAAAGAGGCCAATTTGTAAACAACAAAATACTCAACAATAAAACACGACCTAAAGAATATGAGCATTTTCATTATGATATTAGTGTGAAAGATTTACTTACTAAGCTTTTCTGTATGAAGTTATATCCAGTTTTACAACTTTGTTGCCATGAAAAATCCCTAAAGCATGAAAACTACAATTTAAATAGTTTTACATATTCAGTATTAATAAAATAAAGTGCTTTGGTAAAATCATAACCATTTCCTTTAATCCACAATTCAATTTGTATGAATACAAACCTTAACCTGATACCTAGTCAATGAGCTCAGTTTCAGTGTATAAACTTAAGATGGACATCAACTTTAAACTTTATTTTAAATATTTCTAATTTCTCTCTGCCTCTAAAAGTTAAGCGTTAATTCAGTGGTTTTATAACTAGTCATTTAGTAGTCGCTTTTATCCAAATGCTTTTCAGGAACGGTCTTCCCCAAGTGTAACCTGGGGTTAAGTGCCTTGCACAATGGTGCATCTTGATCACTTTGGGGATTGAACCAGTCACCTTCCGGTTGCCAGCTTTAAACTTATCTACTAGGCCAAAGTTTCTCTATTGAAGTCTTACTTTCTCTTCCCCCAAGATTGTCATGGCATTTACCAGAATGTCAGCAAGGTACAGATTACGATCTACTTCGGTCTCAATGCTCACAGTCTGTTGAGAAAGTGAGTTGCGTGTTATGTCACTGTTCCTGATCTCTTAGGCCTGTTCCTTCCTTCTATCAGATGTAACAAATGTTGGGATTAGATGTGACCTTTTTCTTTCATCCTCCCGGATTGTAGAAGCAGCTACTGGCCTTGGCGCGTGGTTCAAGGATTTATGGAGGGGGATTAGATGTCCGAGTAGTGCTCTGCACACATCAGTTGTGATGGGGGAGGGTTATGGGATCCATCCCAATCCATCAGCTCCCAGATTTTCTTTTGATTGCCAATATAGACACTGTTTAAAGGGAACAGTTTTGTCTTGTTTACATCCTGTGAAATTATAGCTTTTACTAAGGTTACGTTAAGTGCTTTCTGAAACCTAGTGAGCTTCCTTGGTTGCTACTCCCTACATAGACAGTTACCTTCTAAGGCAGCATTTTATCTGAAATGTGACCTCATAGGTGACTGATTTAGAACACTACATAGGCGCAACTCGGTGTGCCACACAAAATTAAACTCAGTTGATTCCTGTAGTTTTACATCAGCGAGTTGCTAAGCTAACAGCACAACTTTGTGAACAAGTCTGTTTTTTTTTTAATTAGAACTTTATATCATTACTTTTCAAATGAAATGAGTACATTGTACTCCGTCTTAGTTTTCTGAACTCGTTGTGATGCATTCTGGGACCTTCTCCACTAATGATACATATGGTTCTTCCTAATATTTTTGGCTAAAGGTTCTTAATAGTGCAATCCATCCACCTGCCTTTTGGAAAAGTACCTTTGTTGTTTAGGTAGGCAGCTCACTTGGTTTTGGAACGAAGCTACAATGTTCCTCTGCTTGAAATGTATTTGTTGAGATTCATCAGTCTTCAGGAGCATAAAACGGTTAACTTGACATGACTCCAACTTTAGTTTCCAATTAACCTAAATTGAGAGGTCAGCAAAGAGGACCAAACCCAAAGCACACAAGAAGTTTATAGTGTCCTTGTAGTGATTAATTCTGCTGACATGTCAACTTTCTTAAGCAACTGTGCAAGCGAAAGGCAGGCGTTTGAATAATAATCAACCATTTTATCTTTGTGTTTTGTTCTGTGTTCCAAGCTGGCAAGATGTAGTTCTCTCATGTGTTCATGTTTTGGAATATTAAAGGTAAAGTCCTGTGGTAAAAGCATGTGTTTCCCTCCTAACCACTTTCACTATGTCCACACCCATCCAACCACATGCGAATGTCCCTGCCTGTTTGTAATTTACAAGTTGTTGCCATAGAGATTTTTTTTTTTTTTTTTCTAACCTCACCGGTTTGGGCCTGCATGATTGGTTGTAGGCTGGAGGAACCAAACAGCAAGAAGGGAAGCTTGGGTAGTATCTGTTCTAGTATTTGGTTTTCAGCTTTCTAGCATTGCTGAGCAGAGCTTGTGCAATCTCAAGTTGGTGTTTTTAAAGCACAATCTGAATAAAAAAACACTGTCAATCTTGAGATTGCTTTTATTTTTAAGCTGAATTAAATTTTTTCAGACTTCTTCCCCTCAATAGCATAACCAAACTCCTGCATGTGGATGTTGCTGTTTTACATGACAATTAACTCTCTGAGTGATTAACATTTTGCTCATTGATTTGCCTGTAAAGTAAAAAAGGGTTCAACCCTGTTACTTTGACTCTGTGAGAAGAGATGATCTGTAGATGGTTAGAGAAAGGAAAGGATATTGAGTTTCCAAACTAGTTGACATTCAATATCGTTTTGCTTATCGATTTACCTTGGAAAGATGAATGGGTTCAACCCTGTTATTGTGACTCAATGAGAAAAGATGACCTCTACATCTTCACTTTCCAAATTAGTTGAAATTCAATATTGTTTTGCTTGATTCATTTTGGAAAGATAAAATAATTCAACTGTTACTATAACTTTATAAGAAAACACGACCTCTAGATCATCACTTTCCAAACAAGTTGGCATTCAATATTGTTTTGCTCATTGATCCACTTTGGAATAATAAAATGGTTCAACTCTGTTACTAAGACTTTGAGAAAAGATGCCTTCTAGATCGTCACTTTCCAAACTAGTTAACATTTAGTATTGCTGTGCTTATCGATTCACCTTGGAAGGATAAAAGGGTTCAACCCTGTTACTATTACAATACTATATTGTTACTACAGGTGCTGGTCATATAATTAGAATATCATCAAAAAGTTGATTTATTTCACTAATTCCATTCAAAAAGTGAAACTTGTATAATGTATACATTCATTCCACACAGACTGATATATTTCAAGTGTTTATTTCTTTTAATTTTGATGATTATAACTGACAACTAATGAAAACCCCAAATTCAGTATCTCAGAAAATTAGAATATTACTTAAGACCAAAAGACGACCATTGACACCTTGCACAAGGAGGGCAAGACACAAAAGGTCATTGCAAAAGAGGCTGGCTGTTCACAGAGCTCTGTGTCCAAGCACATTAATAGAGAGGCGAAGGGAAGGAAAAGATGTGGTAGAAAAAAGTGTACAAGCAATAGGGATAACCGCACCCTGGAGAGGATTGTGAAACAAAACCCATTCAAAAATGTGGGGGAGATTCACAAAGAGTGGACTGCAGCTGGAGTCAGTGCTTCAAGAACCACTACGCACAGACGTATGCAAGACATGGGTTTCAGGGTCCATGTCAAGCCACTCTTGAACAACAGACAGCGTCAGAAGCGTCTCGCCTGGGCTAAAGACAAAAAGGACTGGACTGCTGCTGAGTGGTCCAAAGTTATGTTCTCTGATGAAAGTAAATTTTGCATTTCCTTTGGAAATCAGGGTCCCAGAGTCTGGAGGAAGAGAGGAGAGGCACAGAATCCACGTTGCTTGAGGTCCAGTGTAAAGTTTCCACAGTCAGTGATGGTTTGGGGTGCCATGTCATCTGCTGGTGTTGGTCCACTGTGTTTTCTGAGGTCCAAGGTCAACACAGCCGTATACCAGGAAGTTTTAGAGCACTTCATGCTTCCTGCTGCTGACCAACTTTATGGAGATGCAGATTTCATTTTCCAACAGGACTTGGCACCTGCACACAGTGCCAAAGCTACCAGTACCTGGTTTAAGGACCATGGTATCCCTGTTCTTAATTGGCCAGCAAACTCGCCTGACCTTAACCCCATAGAAAATCTATGGGGTATTGTGAAGAGGAAGATGCGATATGCCAGACCCAACAATGCAGAAGAGCTGAAGGCCACTATCAGAGCAACCTGGGCTCTCATAACACCTGAGCAGTGCCACAGACTGATCGACTCCATGCCACGCCGCATTGCTGCAGTAATTCAGGCAAAAGGAGCCCCAACGAAGTATTGAGTGCTGTACATGCTCATACTTTTCATGTTCATACTTTTCAGTTGGCCAAGATTTCTAAAAATCCTTTCTTTGTATTGGGACAACTGTCAAGTCAGCAGTCTGCCCCATGATTGTGTAGCCTACAGAACTAGACTGAGAGACCATTTAAAGGCCTTTGCAGGTGTTTTGAGTTAATTAGCTGATTAGAGTGTGGCACCAGGTGTCTTCAATATTGAACCTTTTCACAATATTCTAATTTTCTGAGATACTGAATTTGGGGTTTTCATTAGTTGTCACTTATAATCATCAAAATTAAAAGAAATAAACACTTGAAATATATCAGTCTGTGTGGAATGAATGTATACATTATACAAGTTTCACTTTTTGAATGGAATTAGTGAAATAAATCAACTTTTTGATGATATTCTAATTATATGACCAGCACCTGTATATACTCTGAGAATAGATGACATGTACACCTTCAATTTGAAAACTAGTTGACATTTAATATTACTGTGCTTATCATTGGAAAGATGCAAGGTTTCAACTCCAAATTTTGTAAAGTTAAGACAGCGAATATTTATTTAAAAATGAATAGAGGAAAAAAAAGTCTGTTTTTATGAGGTTCTCCTGTAAAATCTCTCAGCTTAGAGAGCTTTTGGAAAATTCCTTTCTTTAGTTTTGCCTTCGGTATATCTCTTTTTCTTTGGGGGCGGATTGTAGGTGGACAAGTTTGAATCCTCATTTGTTGTGCCGGCAGTTTGTTTCCTCTGTTATCACACCCCAGCCAAATCTTTACTCTGCGGCATGTGGAGCGACACAGGAACAGATGCTTTGAGGGCTTTTCAGTTCAGCTCGGCTCCGGCACAGATTATGTGCATGAGTTGCCTTTTAGCAGCTATATGCTGTCTCACTTGCGCACACATTTCGGCTCACCTGCAGCACTTCCCTGCACGTTACTGCAGCAGCTGGGGCAGATGCTAGAACATCTGTCTCCAAATTCCCTCATGTAAAACATGTTCAATTGAGTCATCCAGAGAACACCTCAAGCTAGTTTAAGAACAAATGGGTGTTTGTTAGGCGTGTGAAATTGGTTGATACTGAGATTTTTGTTGATTCTCATAACCTGTGTCCCAAACATCTAACCTGCCATGTTAACTGTAAATGGGTTTGGAGTGATTTTACATTAACCAAGATTTTAATTTTTAATCAAGATAAACCAACAAGTTATATGATTGTTGCTGTTCTTTTTTCTCTACATGTTAAAATGCTTTAACAAAAAGCACTGATTGATAAAGTTTTTTTTAGGTAAAATAGTATTTTTAATAAAACTTTATCCAATTTTTATTGGAGTTCCTTTACACGCCACTGTAATGAAAACCATAATAAATGAAAGATGAATTTTGTTTTCTAATTAAAATTGCATTACTATTAACAATTTTAAATTTTTGTATAAAAATGCGGTTCATTTTCCGTGTTAACGAAAACCAAGTTTAATAATTGATGCAGTTTTATGAAATTTGGTTTGTTAAAATACTTTTTGGCAAAAAGTTTAACAGTTGGTATAATTTGCATAATGTAATGCAAATGTTGTACATTTTGAAAAAAAAAAAATAAATTATTTTTGACTGAACATGGTGTTCGATTTGATGCTAATTGACTGTATAATGCAACAAATTTTGCATTATAATTTCTTTGAAATGCTTTTTTTTTTGTTACATTTTAACAGGTGTTTGTTAAAATAATGTATAACAATGCTTTCCTGTAGCTCAAATAGTAGCGCATGGCGCTAGCAATGCCAAGATCATGGGTTCGATTCCCAGGGAAAGAAAGAGCTGATATAAATTTTAAAACTGTAACTTGAATGCAATGTAAGTCGCTTTGGATAAAAGCGTCTGCTAAATGCATAAATGTAAACAAAGTTCAGTGGAAAAAAAGTCCATCAATCTCTTAAGTCATGTTTTACGTTGTAGTCAATAGTGCAGTTTTTTTTCTCAAGTTACAGTTTTGTTTCTTTAAAATGCCATTGCTGTTTAGTTCTTAAATTACAAAACGTTTAATGATTAATGTGCATGTTTTTTTTGCTAAAAAAAAAAAACGTATGCAACTTTATGCTATTTGGGTTTCATTTTCAATAAAAAGGAATAAAAACTACATTGAACAATTCATGTAATCCAAGCTATCCAAAATAAATTGCATATTTGAAAAGTATTCTCGAACTTTGATTGCAATGCATTTGTTTTTCTTTCCAGTCGTTTACACTGACCAGAAAGAGGATTGTGCACTACACCAGCTTCGACCAGCGCAAAAGGGCTAACGCTGCTGTGCTCATTGGTGCTTATGCTGTGAGTATCTCACTTCTGTCTGTCCCTCTGTCTTCCTCTGTCACTGTCATTTAATTGCTTTCAACAGTCTCGAGGATTCACATCCAGGGCAGAATATGTCATGGCCCTGCAAATTAGCCACTCAGCTGTTTCCATTAAAACCAACAATCCTCCCACATCGACAGCAAATTCGTTTGTCATACAAAGTCTTCTCGGATGTTTGCCAGTGTCCTCATTCCAGACTCCCCCTCAGAGACAGCGACAGAGTGCTGACTGACTGGCGCGTCCCCTGCGTTGTGGTGGCACAATAACTGTCCTTGACTGGCTCGCATGCCAGTGCATTCATTCATGTAGACCACAATGTACACAGCGGTCCTTGTGAAACGCTATGGCCGTATGAGCCATGCCAGCTGATTGCACCATTGGACATCTCCACTCTTCCTGTTCCTGGCGCTTTTAAGGAAGGACTCCGGTCTGGGTAGATTTATAGGCACAGGTGCCATCTGTAATATGGGTCAGTGTACCATTCTGATAATAAGCCCTTTATGGGTTTGATTCACCTGTTCGCTTGGATCGGGACAGTGAGGTAACGGGGAAAAATCAGGGTGGAGGTGTTTGTCAATCAATCGAAGGTGGTGTACAATAGGGCTGTGACGGTGGCAGATTTTTACCACCGCGGTGGTAATATGCTCTCCTGATATCGAACCACCGGTGGCGCGGTGTCTGTGTCATACCCTTCTATATATATAATTCTGAAACGCAAAAATAAATAAATGAGGCTCAATCAGATCTATTAACAAACGTGCGTGTTTATTTTAGCACTTCCATCCGAAAGTGAACAGTAAATCTCAGCTGCTGCAAAACACTGTTAGTAAAGTAAATATCAAAAAAATAATAGTTAAATATGAAATTAGCCTAATAAGAAAGTTAAATACACCTCATGCTCCGAACTTTGTTCGGCGCAGCGAGAACTCATCTATAGAAGACATCATGTGATGCTGTCTATCAGTATGCGGCGCGATACAACTCGACAAATGCCCTCACGAGATATAAGACTTTGGACCTCTGTCCTATTTATGGATCGATACTGACAGGGGGCAAAGTTAAAATGTCCTGTAGACAGACTCAACCTGTTGTGTTGCGACGCAGCGTCCGGTTTCTCAGACCACAACGTGGTACATCGCTGTTCCGCCACCAAGCTTATACTCCTCGTGTTACTGCGGGAGAAGACGCGCTCTCTGTGGAATAGGAAGGTCGCAGGCGTATGTGGTTCCAGAGGATAGCTCTTCTTGTTGGCATCTTACCAGGACTGTTTTGCACTGTACAGATTGGTCTCGTTTGTATCAAGATGGCCAGTTTGGAGAAAGCCTTATCCATGAACTTACAGAAGTGGTGTGTGACCAGTGGGCGTTTGCACATCACTTTAAAAAAGTGAATTAGTTATAGACACTTCTCACAAACGCGGATTAGTAACTGGTTACATCATTATGGAAAAGTAACTAATTACCAGATCGGTAACTATGTAGTATTTGGTTTCCCAAATCAAGGTCCATGCTCAAATAACTTGGATGCCCCAATATTAAATGTTAAATTAATGAAATAGACACTAAATAGAATAAATTATTATTATAAAACATTGTACATTAATCTACACTATTTATCTACTTGCAACAGTTAGTCAATCATTACTATGATATTATGATAATTTAGCATTATATGATGATAGATCTGCACTACCGTAATTAGAATATCCAAGCGGTATGACAACCGACCACCGCCGGTGACGCGGTTGTCATGTTGACTCACAGCCCTAGTGTACTTAGGACTGGTGGTGAAAGTGCTTCCTGATATTGTTTGTCATTTAGTGTCACCAAGACCCTTCTATAAGGGAATTGATCCAAGATTACAAAACTACTACGTTGTTATACCACTCAATATCCGAAAACGACTAAGGATTAAAGCTGCTGGGTTCTTGAATATTAATCACGTTGTATGTTCGCTCGAATTGATTCGCTGAAATCAAAACAGGGATGATAATAGGTGAGCGCCGGCCAATGAGATTGTCGTTTGCGCAGTAGCTCCGCCCACCAGTGGAGTTCTTAAAAGCTGAAGAATTCCGGAACTTCGTTATTTTGACAGGAAAATAAACAAAGAATATCGTTTACATGTAGCGCGTCAATTCTGCACACGAGTTATGAAAGACTCTCTCGCTCTGTATCTTTCTCTGCGCGCTGGTGTGTGCAATGAAAAAGCTACGGCGAGTTGTGCGCTTCACACTAGAGTGGTACGTCAAATACAGCTATTTTAATAAATCCATTCAGATGAACTGAAAACTAAAATGATAATATTATAATAAATTATAGTAACGCCGCATTATTGTCAGTAACGGTAACTGTTGTTGGTAATTAGTTTGATTACTCGTTACTGTAAACATCAGAAAGTATCGATGAACTTACAGAAGTGGTGTGTGACTGTGTCTTTTTGTACAGATATGATCATTCCTAACAAAACGGTTCTGGATTTTCCAAACAACAAACCATGGTTGTCTAGTCACACAAAAGTCCTTCTGCACAGTAAACAAATAGCCTTTAAACAGGGTGATATGTATACTGTTAAGGAGTTAAAAAAGGCTGTGAGTTCAAATAAATAAGGATAAAATTAGATATAAGGATAAAATTGAGAAACAGTTAAGTGGCAATAACTTAAGAACAGCCTGGCAAGGCATGAAGGCAATGGCAGGGTGTAAAGAAGATAGAGGGGACAGAGATATTAAATTGAAGGGATTCAGTTCTGCGAAACAGTTTGCTGAGGAACTTAACACCTTTTATTTAAGGTTTGATAATAATGATTTTAAGTTAAAACAAGATTTAACAATCTTAAAACAAGATTTGGCATGTAGTCAATTTTTTAATATTAGTATGATTCAGGTTAAAGGTCTTTTCCAGCGAGTTAATACTAAAAAAAGTCCCGGTCCTGATAATATCGGAGGTAGGGTGTTACGTACATGCGCTGAACAGCTGTGTGAAATATTTCAATTACATTTTCTCCCAGTTCTCTTATGTTACAAAGAGTTCCTGAAATTTGGAAAAAATCTAGTATATTCCCTGTAGCTAAGACAAGGTCTCCACAGGAGCTAAATGATTTCAGGCCGGTAGCTCTTACTTCGTTAGTTATGAAGTGTCTTGAGAAAGTAGTTAAAGCTGAAATTTTACAGCAATCAAAAGATAGACTTGATCCACTGCAGTTTGCATTTAGACAGGGCAGGGGAGTCGAGGATGCTACCCTTACATTGTTGAATTATCGGTCTAGTCACTTGGAAAGGCCCAAGACCCATGCTAGATTATTTGATTTCTCTTCTGCTTTTAACATTATGAAGCCACATTTGTTGGTAGAGAAATTAATTTCTCATTTTAATTTGGATCTTAATATTTCTGGATGGATTTTGGATTTTTTAGTTGGACGTCTTCAGTGTGTTAGAGTCAATGGTGTTCTTTCTGACTTGCAGTACTGTTCTACTGGGTCCCCTCAAGGCTGTTGTCTTTTACCTCTCTTGTTTATGTATACAAATGATTGCCGGAGCATGCATGAGAATAGTTATATCATAAAAATACGCCGATGATTCAGTGATTTGTGAGTCTTCTCCACGAACAGGATTTGGGGCATGGTCCTGTCGTGGAGGACTTCATTTCGTGGTGTGACCGATTTTCTCTTCAGTTGAATGTTAATAAAACGAAGAATATGGTGATTGATTACAGGAGGTTTTCTCCTAGCCCCTGGATGACAACAATTAAAGGTTTGGACATTGAAATTGTTGATACACATAAATATTTGGGGGTAGTTATAGATAATAAGTTGACTTTCCAACCCAACTTCTTGGCTGTCGGTAAAAAGGTTCAACAAAGAAAAGTAAAAAAGTAAAAAAAAAAAAATTAAAAAAAATCTTTTAGTGTTTGCTCTTCTATGATGTAACTGTTTTACAAACAATTTATTGAATCTGTCCTTTCCTTTTGCATTGTAGCATGGTATGGTAACTTGAGTCTGTCAAATAAGAATAGGTTGGGTAGCCTTGTGAAGGTGGCAGGCAAGATTATCGGTGTTAATCAAACTGGGCATACTGAAATTTTCCAAAATTCTGTTGTTAAGAAAGCCCAGGTCATTCTCTGTACTTCTGACCACCCACTACATACTGAGTTTCACATGTTGCCATCAGGCTGTCGTTTTAGTGTTCCTGTATGCAGGACGAAAAGAACTAAAGATTCATTTGTTACTGTGGCCATTAAGTTATTGAATAAGTCTGGTGGGGAGGAGAATGTATTGGTATCCAAAATTTATGAACTTGAGTAACGCTTGGTTGAATTTTAATGTTTGGGAAATTGTATGTGGACATTGTATGCTTTTATGGGTGTAATGGTTATGTGTGCATGGATATGGTTAGTGTATTGGCACTTTGCTGCAATCTTAGTTTCCCTACGGGACAATAAAGTTGAGTCTGGGGCTTCTTTTAAATGACTGCCCAGTTTTACAGGGTCATGGCACCAATTTATTTCCCATAATATTCATAGCTTGATCTGCAAATAATCAAGCATGCACATCTACTTAAGTAAATTCAGTGTATTTGTGCTGATTTGTACCGACATAGCAGCTACTGTCTCACACTATGAGATAAGCTCTGGGAGATAAGAATGCCTATTTCCTCATGAATACTGATGAGTCCTAAATGGCTACATGGAAAGGAAGTGGTATGAGAGATGCTGCTCCAGTTTCCTTCAAAGAAGCAATTGTTAACTTATTCCTACTAGAACTGCAATTTCAAATATTAGGGAACTGAAAAGGGTGGTAGTGTTATACAATATCAACAACCTTTTTACCTGATTATGGTCTATTCGAAGAGGGGGGGATCTGATGTTCCCTTGCTTTTCTTTGGATGAGGGCCATGACGAGTTATAATCTGGCTTTTTGTATAATCTGACTTTGTACTGTGATGCAATGGCTGCGTGCCACCATAAATCCTGTGCTGGATGTTTGTAGCTGCGACTCAACTTTCCACTTTTTTTGGATGTTTTTGGTTCCCTTATATATTTTATTTGCCTTATTTTGCGGAAGAAAAAAAAAGTATTCAGAACTACCGGTCAAAAGTTTTGAATAATTAAGATTTTTAAATGTTTTTGAAAGATGTTTCTAATGCTCAGCATATCAGAATGATTTCTGAAGGATCATGGGACACTGAAGACTGGAGTAATGACTGAAAAATCAGCTTTGCATCACAAGAATAAGTTATATTTAAAAAAAATTCAAATAATTTAAAAGTTATTTTAAGTTGTAATAATATTTCACATTATTACTGTTTTTGCTGTAATTTTTGATCAAATAAATGCAGCTTTGGTGAGAATAAGAGATTCATTTGAAAAACATTAGGAAAAACCTTAATTATTCCAAACTTTTGACCAGTTGCGTACAATTAAATCTGACATTTATTTTTTTATTCGAGTCTGAGTCACTTTTATTTATATATATATATATATATATATATATATTTCCACAATATGATTTCAGTGTGAACAGTCAGAATTCATGATTTTACATAGGTCTGCATTAGGGATGCAACGATACCATTTTTTCCGATCCGATCCAGAAAATTCTGAGTATCGCCGATTCCGATCCGATCCGAGCGCAGTTTTTTTTTTTTTTTTTTTTTTTTTTTTTTTTTTTTCTTATCAATGTAGAGTTTCTACTTCTGTGTCACTCTTTTGTGTGTTAAACACAATCTACTAGACAACTTAATTTTAATGAAAAATAACATGAAAATATATATAGGGGCTGTTTACACCTGGTCACTTCATGCGTTTTGTAATATAAGTCCGATCGCTCAAAACACTTCAGGAGGAGGTCTGGGCCACATTCCAGACGAACTGGACATGTGTAAATGCATCTGGTTGTTGAAACCACATGTGTGAATTTTACTCCTCCCAAAATGTAAAAATAATAAACGTGTGAGACCGTGTTATAGGCTATATGACATTATAGTCAGATATGACTGCGCTAATGCAACAAGCCTCACCGCGGATGAGTAGCTGAGCATCGCAGACGCGCAAACTGCCGCGAATGAAACTGAAAGTAAGTCACAGACGCTCAACACACAATCATCTTCATTAAAAGTATAAGACAGGCTTATCTTTCCAGTGCTGATGCCGCGCGCTCTCCTATTGCGGTCTTTGATCTGGAAATGAGCTGATAATTAATAAAATGCAGCGCTTTTGATTTCGTTGACGTGAACTTCGTTAAATTTATATACAGCGCGGGAATTGAAGATCGGATTTATATCCATTTTGTGAAGATTTATGTGGCCAAGTGTAAATGGAAACGTTTTAACAAATCAGATGCATGACATGCAGGTGTAAACAGACCCATTCATAATCTATGACAAAAATACTATTATAAACTAGGTTAGTGGATAATTTAGCAGCAAAAGTTATTCTAGAAAAATCATGAGTGCACAATTTTATAAAATCTAAACATTTAGTGAAATAACATTATTTAGTGGGGAACAAATAAAAGTGAATATGTGAAGGACTAAATCTGATAAAATGTTACACATTGCTCTTTGCATTGTTGTAAAATACATTAATGAAAACAAGTAAATGTATTTATTTATAAATATAAACTACAAAATTAAAAGACATTTCTTTTAAATATACAGCACAGTAATGAAGGCAGCAACATATGATAGAGGAGTCCTGCCTCCATTACTGTGCTATACATTAGATTATTAATAGCCTTGATAGGACAGTACAAGAAACGCTATAAATAATTTCATTGCGCAAAAGTATTATAATACGAAAAGCTCCAATAGAGTACGGCACAAAGCTATTATGCGCATCCCGTGCGCAGAATGATGCGCTTGAAGCAGCACGGAGTCACAGCGCGCAGCTCCGGAGTTCAAAGCACAGAGGAAAGAGATATTGATGCGTAGCTTATTAAATCTGCGCGATAGTTTATTGAGCCTTTTCTTTTAACGGTTTTAAATCTCAGTTATTGAGCGCTCTTGAAGAGAGTTTCATTGTTTTGACTGTAGTAAACGAACGCAACACGCAGTTTGAACGCTGAACGGAGGATGACAGACAGACGCAGCAGAGAGAAGAGTTTACCAGAACTTGAATTTAACGACTTAAATATTAATCTGTAACGTTACCTCACATTAAACTATGAAACGGCTTCAGAACACTTGGACTTTGACTTTATGGTGCTTTATAATGCTTTTGTGCTTTCGTGGGGCTTAACAATAACACAGAATAGTATACACACAATATCGGATTTGGATCGGTCTCGTCTCTCCGATACCCGATCCGCAGAAAATGACCGGATCGGAGCCGATACCGATCCTGAGTATCGGATCGATGCATCCCTAGTCTGCATTCATAATAATGATTTATCCATAAAACATCACATGCAATTCATAACTCAATTTACAGTTGGGATAAAACAAGTTATGTATTTGTAAGTGTATTTTGGGGAGAAATTTGTATGAAAATTTCATATAATTATATAATTTGACACTAAGTTTGATGAACTTGAAACAACAATGTTCGGCATTCAAAAGACTGTAAGGAAAACCTGACAAAGAATCTACAGAAAATGTGGGCTGCTTTCATTTTTGTCTTTGCAATTCTAATTATCTTGCAAATATCCCTCAAAGTTGGTGTACTTCCTCAAAATCGGTCTACTAGGAATGGTCACATTTACCCTCCCAATCTAAATTTAGTTTGAACCTTGATCCTGGTCTTAATTTAGTTGTCTTAAATGGAAACTCATTTTAGCTTCCTTCAAAAACCCAACCTCTGGAGACGGCCATCAAATCTGGCAGATTCTCTCCTATAGACTCAATAAAGCACTCAAGATGAACTTGTGTTTTAAATAATTATCTCATATACTACCATAATCATTTCCAAATTGCATAAAACCTTGTTTCTGCTTTGCATGGTCTTTCCCATCACTCACTGCATGCATGAACGTGTGTTCAATGTAGTGCTTTTGTCTTTCTGCTCTTGAAGTGAATCTTCTGTAAGTAGGTTTTTATTGATCCAGGCTTGTGTGGGATGTGCTCCTCTGGCAAGCGCAGATGTTTGCTGCTGATCTGCCCTGCAGTAGACGACCCAGTTTTATCATATAAAGTAGATTATTTGTACTGGTTGAACAGCTGGGCTAAGATCTTCCTTCGGAGTCACATGGGACAGTAGGGCACAACACAAACAAACGAAGCACTGACCCTTCTCAGGGGACTGAACTTAATCTGCCGAACTGTTCAGCTAATTGTTTGGCCGGTGCATATTTCATGAGCTTGTGCACAAATTATAAAGCTCTGCCCTCCTGCAGAACAGACACAGCCTTCAAAAGCAAAACATGAACTAGGAGTGGGATCAAGTGTCAGTCAAGTACTGGATATCTTAAAGATTAGTTCAACCAAAAATGAAACTTCTGTTACTTGCGTTGTTTCAAAATTGTTTTTTTGTAGAACAAAAAGAAGATATTTTGGAGAGTGTGGGGGTTGCTCTTTTCCATGCAATTGGCCATTCGCAAAAACCCCACCCCCCTTCGTTACTGTTGCTACATTCGACAAGCCATGCCGCTCTCACGCCACGCATGTTCTCACACAGTGAAAAATACATCGCAGAGCAAAGAGTAAACTGCCAACGTGCCAACGGACATGAAAGAGCAGGTTACTTTTAGTATGAAACAAATTCTCAGCTTACAAATTGTCATTTTTAAAGAAATTCAAACAATAAATACCGTTTTGTTGCTTTTTTTATGTGACGTGACAGATCACTGAAACGCCTCAGTTCAAGCAACATGCGACCCGATCGTCTCTTCCATTTTACTAGTTATAGCACAAAATAAACATGAATGAAAATCAGAAGGTATCTTGTTTCAACCGTGGAAAGATGGCATTTTTTTCAATTTCAAGTCCACTGGCATTCATCTACTCTCCTGTCTGGTTTGTCTGTCTGACAAAATGGCAGATTTCATTATGATTTATCAGATCGCCTGTCAGTCAAACTCCTGGCGATGGGTCAATTACAGTAAATTGGGACTGAGGCTTTCAAGCTTCATAAAAGACGCAAAAGCACCAAACAAGTATCGTAAAATGGCCCATTTGACCATGATTATATTCAACATCTTCTGAAACTCTGCGATCAATTTTTTTATGCATTTTCTGGAATACATTTTTGAAACATGCTGCAATTTATAGTACAAATAACGCAAAACACATTTGGATTTGTGGCGAATATAGTCCATTTCCCACATGCCGGTAGTTTTAGTTTCATTTAAGCTTTTGTTTAGTAAATTCGTTTAGGCTTGGCGTTTATAATAAATGTCACTGTAATTTGTTTGCTTTATACTTATATTTTTCATTCCTGTTTTTTATTTTTTTTTTAGTGGATTGTTTATGGAGTGAAGGATACTAAAATAAATTTTTATAGTGTTTTTATTGTTTGTAAACAAAATTCATTAATGAACCGGTATTTTATATTTTATGTCGATGCAACTTATGTTTGCTTTTTTTCTCAATGCAATTTTGACTCTGTGACTTATAGTCAGGTACAATTTATTATTTACAGAAAACATTACTCATTATTTACAGAAAATCACAATTATAAGAGAAGTAGCTATGTCAGATTTGTGAATGAATCATTCTTTTTAGCTGAATCATTTCAGTAAATCGCATGTAGTTCACAAAACTTGTCTGAATGATTTGTTCACAAATAAAGGGAATTTTTCAGTGAAATAGCTTTTTAATTTAATATTTTAATGTTTTTGTGCTTCTGTTTTGAAGCTTCACACTCAGTTTTTTGTAATTGCATGGAAAAGAGCAAGCAAAATTTCTTAATTTTTCTTCCATGGACAAAATAATATTCAGAAAGAACTGAGTATGAGTAAATTACATAATTTTCATTTTTGAGTTGACCTACCCCTTTTTCTTTGCTTAATGCATGTTGGGCTTTGGCACGGTTCACATAAGTTTCTTTTCTGTGTTGGCACCATCCTGCTGCATTCTGACATCAAGCCACAAAAATGTTGAAGGAGTGAGCGGAGTTCTTATTATAGAGTCCTTTTCCATGATGTCAAGAGGGATTGATGTGGATGTAGGGAGTAGATGACCGCTAAAACTCGTCGCTTCAGCAAGTCTGTGTGTGTGACTGCCGCACTGTGCTGTGACAAGTCGTCCCAGCTTGAGAAGGGCCCCATTGTGCTGAGCCACAGCATCTCATCTGTGTGACACATTCTGCCTGAACATCACTTTCCTGAAAGTGCATTTGTGTATGGGATAAAGAGGAACACGGACAGACGTGGAGAGGAAAAAGATTGAATAGGGGGTTGGAAAGTAGTAGTGTCCCATTTGTGTACAAATTGTTCTTTCTGGAAGTCAGATTGTGATTAACAGATTTTACAAGACAAATCGAATGTTATTTTGCACGATTGTCGACTAAAATATTTTAATTTCAGCCAGTGAACTGGACTAAAATGATGAAATATTGGCTAAATTTAAAGGATATTTTCATTGACTAAAACCAGAAAAACCAGATGAATTTTTTCAAACGAATCAATTTTTTTCCCAATCAGTTAATTCAATTGTAAACCATCTAAATGAAGGGATTCGCTAATAAGTTCTGTTCAAAGTCTGTTCAAACTGTCATTTTAGTATTATTTAAATACAAATATAGTATTTACTAATATTTTAAGTTGGATTATATATATATTTTTTTTTAAATTTCAGTTTTCATTATAATTTGTTTAGTTTAATTTTATTTAAATTTTAGTTTTAGTAATTTTAGTACCTGCTTATTTCAGTTTGTTTCCACTGCAACATTTCTAATTTTCATTTGTTCTTTTTCATTTAATATTTATATTAAATTTTATTTCCAACATTTTTACCAAAATAATTATTTGGCCAACAATTACCAGAAATAATTTTTAATCATTAGCAATAACAGTACTTATGTTAAAGCCTATAGAATTAGTACCTAGCATTCAGCTGCTTTGCTGGTGCACTAATGTCATTTCCTGTTCATGTTTCCCGTCTCAGGTGATTTACCTAAAGAAAACACCAGAGGAAGCCTATAGAGCCCTTATCTCTGGCTCCAATGCCTCATATCTTCCCTTCAGGTAAGACGTCCACCACATATCCACATCTTTTTGCCAAACCTTTGCTAATATATATTTTGCCTCATTTCTCCCACTTTCCTCTCTCTCTCTCTCTCTTGCTTATCGCACACTGCACTCTGATTTTCCATGAAATATTGTCTCTCCTGTGGCTCACAGGGTTTTTAATGTGATAAACTTCTTTGCCCAGATAAATAAACAAGCAAAGTGGAAAAACGGCACGGATGTTTTGCAAGCCATGAAGCTGACGGGCCAGATAGTTGTTGTCGTGCCTCTATATAGTGATGCTCATAATTGCAGTGGGATTAGATTATTTTGCCCCTGCGGGTCGACATCTCTGGCCTTTAATTTGGGATTACAGCGTTACGGCTGGGTCAGCGCACTCATGTAATCTCTTTTCTTGATCTGAATTCTGGACTCAGTTCCAAACTGTCACAAATGACAGGACACTAAAACCTTTGAGCTGACGGCCTTACGCAAGGCTGAGCAGGACACACTTAAGGCCCTTGAGCAGGAGGAAAACCATCTGTGGGAGGTTCTAGACTCAGTGCAGCTGGTGTGTAGTGGTAATCTGCTCTGTCAGATATGTGAAGGGGTAGAGAAAGGGACAATTCTGTTGTGAGTGGGTCGTCTTGTTGGATAATATTGTTGCCATTTTAAAATGAGTAATAGGTGTTCACTTGTACTTTTGTGTAACTTTTTTTTTTATTGGAAGGTGTTACTGTTGAGATTGAACCACTAGACTGTAGTGGTGATTTATTAGTAGTGTTCTCGTGCAGTATAATGTTTAAAAGGTGATTAAAATAAATAGGTAGGATTGCAATGGGAGACAGTAAAAAAAGAGTTGGAGTCATGGCTTGGTGGTTAGCATGCAAAATAAAAAAAAGTGTGGTTATATAATACATTTAAAATATATATAATGTAATAAGAAATAAAAGTATATGACAATTTGGCCTTAAATATTTAATTTGGAATATTTTTTAATGTTAATATAATAAGTATCTTTTAATTAATAATTTTAAGATTTTAAGATGTTTTCTCTCTTGTTGTTTTATTAACATGAATGACAAACATCAGGAATATTAGACTGCTGTCACTTTAAGAGCTACTGTTACATATGTGTTTTCTTTCTCAGCCGTTTGCTTTCACTTAAGACCTAAATTACTGTGTTTATAAGGATACTTGCATAGACGGGCATTTTGACACGTGTATTTAACCGTTCAAGGCCTATAAAGCGGCAAAAATAACTCCCGTGCTCTATGAGCACCGTCTTCATATGCACTGGGCTCTCAGACAGCACACATATAGTGAAATGAGTTTCGCTACTGATTGCATTTAAATGGCTTAAAATCAATGATTACAAATGCAAACGATAAGTTTTCGTGACCATGTAGCACAGCAATGTCATGTGAGCGTGTAACCACAAATTTCTATCGTTTAATTGTGTCTACTGGTATTTTGCCCACCCCTATTCTTATAAAGAATATGGTATATACATGTGTATATACATGATATGGCCTTAAATATTAAATTATTTTACTAAATATTTACTGTATTAAATTTGCTTACATTTGATTTGAATTTCAATAATTAAAAACTTTGCAAAGGTGAGAGAGAGAGAATAGGTTTAAAACAATATTTCAGGATAAATTGACTCGTATCTCATTTTTGAGAACAAACTGTAATTTATTCCATAATATTCCTTTTACAGTTTTATTGTGATCACATGATGATTAATGTGTCTCCAAACTCAGTGTGAGTCTATTTTTCCTGTCAGGCTATATGTAAGACAGTTGTGGATTTGTGCTAGTGTGACTGCTGTTTGGTTATTACACCACCCATTCACCCTGTTAGATGCCAGCTGTGGTTCCAAGATGCCCCCCTACTGTTTCTCAAAATGACGAGGAATTCCCATAGATATTATTTCATCTCCTAAAACATTGTTCTTCCTCTTTTAAAACCACTCTGTCACACAGAAATCACAGACACATGGCATTTTTCATTACCATGTAGTTAGTATTCCTGGTTAGTCAATCCTCTTGGTTGTTTGGCACCATCAGATGAGATTTGACCCCTCAGCTCTGTCCTCCCTATTCACTGACCCAGAAACACAAAAGTCTTAAAGTTCACCCAGGCCAAGCACATAGCTGCATATTCTGTTATGCATGCATATATAATGAGGGACACGAAGAAAGACGTGACCCATGGCCTCATCGAACAGAAACACTCATTGTTAAATTGGACTCTCTTTGGCTAATGATTCAGAGCTGTATGCACTGAATAGTGAAGAGGCCTACATTTTCTAAATCTGCGATCTTCAGTGCAGTCCCATGATGCTTTTAACCGAGGGTTTATGAATTTATGGAACAGACCGTATATCTGAGCTTTCTGAGATAGGCTGTAAGTGCTTCCGGTATAGATTAGCTCTGGCCTCCAAACAGTTTAGAAGCATCATTCACTGAATGCAAACAGGAAACAGCAGCTTTGTTTTTAAAGTACTGTTATTAATGCTTTTCCCAAAAGGCTGAAATCCCCCTTTGGTTTTCTTTGTAACACAAACTTTCGTGTCATCAAGGGATTTTTTTTTTTTTTACTCATTGACCGTTATTGGTCTCTGAAACCAGAAGGAATTGTTACTCATTAGTGGGTTTATTGGTCAACATGTCTATTGTGTGGGCATTAGTTAAAATGATCTTGCACTTTACTTCTTAAGGGAATTAACCTTTATCCAACACTTAATTTTGAGTAGCAGTTGAGTCATTCTCAAAAAATATGTTGACTTTCTGACTTGCAAAATGTTTGTTTTGAATTAAATTCAGTTTTTAAATATTAGGCTATATATAGCATTTATTTGGTGTTTAGTGATATTTAGTACTTATCTTGAGGTGTGCAAAACTATTTTATATTATTAAATAAAATATTTGGTTATGAATTATGCCTTTCATAAGGCATTTCTTAAATATTTAATCTTTTTCATCACTGACAAGTCAAGGCACTTACTCATCACAATATTTAGAGACTGACCTAGTTTATAAAAACCATAACTGCTCCTTGGGCTTGTCTGCACTTGTAGGGAAGCAACTATGTATATTTGTTTTAATGTTCAGTGGCATCTAGGTCACCATTATTGTCATTAGTGTTTTATCCTGCTTATTGTGTACTTGGCATTGTAAATGTTTAAGACTACTATGTAGGGCTGCAACGATTAGTCGACATTATCGACAACGTCGACAATAAAAAATTGTCGACAAATATTTTTGTTGTCGAGTAGTCGTTTGATCTCATATGACCTAATGTAAGAGCCTGCAATACTGCGGTTTGACCAGTGTGGCGCTGTAGCGCAAGACTCTAGTTCAGCCCTCCTGGATGCAGATCAAGAGAAGAACACACACAGCACTTCAGAGCAAATGCATCCAGACTTGAGCGGCTTTTGGATGAATATGTAAATATATATTGCGCGCTTTCCTCTCAGTAACGAAATAAACAACAAAAACTGACAGCAGTGTGAAAGCAACAGTTAAAAATGCATCTGATTACAATGATGTGGATGTTTGCATGAGCTCTGCAGTTCAGTAACGCAACATTACTCCAGTAAAGTTCGGTCACATTCTGTTTATTTATATAGTACTTTATGCAATAGATAGCCTTAATTGAAGCAGCTTTACGGTATTAAACATGAAAAACATGAAAGTCAGTGTCGCTTTCAGTTAGAATTACAACTTGATTTTCTGTTATAAAGCAGCTCCAGTGTGAGCTAGCTAATGATAAAATATTTGTATTAGTGGGAAAAAATAATAATTTCATTAAAGTGACAGTTTGGTTTGCAGAGATCAAAGCTTGATCTAGCTCAGGACTGTTTTGATTATCATAACCCTATAAGGTATTTTAAGACATTAAGTTGTGAATAAAATAGTTTATCCAAAGCATCTTATCACTTACCTTTATTTTGTTTCTTATCTACAGTGCCCTCCACTAATATTGGCACCCTTGATAAATATGAGCAAAGGCGGCTGTGAAAATAAATCTGCATTGTTTATCCTTTTGATCTTTCACTCAAAAAATTCACAAAATTCCAACCTATCATTGAAGTAAAACAATTGAAAGTGGGGAGAAAATCTCATGATGAAATAAATGTTTTTCTCCAATGAATGTTGGCCACAATTATTGGCACCCCTAGAAATTCTTATGAGTAAAATATCTCTGAAGTATATTCCCATTCATATTTACATTTTTTAGCACACCAGGGTGACTAGGAGCATGAAATTGTCCAGCCATGACTTTCTGTTCCACAGGATTATAAATATGAGGAACACAAAGGTCAAATTCCCTTTATCATCCATCACAATGAGAAAAAACAAAAAATATATTTCTGATGTGAAGAACAAGATTGTTGAGCATCACAAAATAGAAAGTGGTTGTAAGAAAATAATTAAAACATTGAAAATCCCCATTTCCACCATCAAGGTAATAATTAAGAGGTTCCAATCAACTAAAGATGTTAAAAATCTGCCTGAAAGAGGACGTGTGTCTATATCGTCCTAATGCACGGTGAGGAGGAGAGTTTGAGTAGCCAAAGACTCTCCAAGGATCACAGCTGGAGAACTGCAGAGATTAGTTGAGTCTTGGGGTCAGAAACCTAAAAAAAAAAAAATCAAACATCCCCTATATCACATGTTGTTCGGGAGGGTTTCAAGAAAAATTGTCCTCACTCATCCAAAAACAAACTCCAGCAAATTCAGTTGTCAGACACGACTGGAACTTCAAATGGCACTGGCTTCTATGGTCAGATGAAACTGAAAAAATAGCTTTTTGGCAGCAACCCCACCAGATGAGTTTAGTACAAACAGGGATAAAAAAGTACCCCATGTCCACGGTTAAATATACTGCTGGATCTTTAATGTTGTGGGCCTGTTTTTCTGCTGGAGGTCCTGGACATCTTGTTCAGATGCATGGCATCATGGATTCTATCAAATACCAACAGAAAAAAAATCAAAACCTGACTGCCTCTGTTAGAAATCTTGTAATGGGCCGTGTTTTGATCTTCCACCAGGACAACAATCCAAAACAAACATCAAAATAAACACAAAAATGGGTCACTGAGCACAAAATTAATCTTTTACCATTGCTGTCTCTGTCCTCTGACCTGAACCCTACAGAAAATGAGTGAGGTGAACTGAAGAGAAGAAGCACCGTCATGGAGCTGTGAATCTGAAGGATCTGTAGAGATTCTGTATGAAGAAAATGGTCTCTGATCTCTTATCAGGTGTTCTCCAAACTCTTCAGGCATTATAGGAGAAAACTCAGAGCTGTTGTGCTGGGAAAAGGACGTTGCAATAATTGGGTGCCAATAATTGTGGCCAACATGAAATAGTGAAAGCATTTATTTCATCATGAGATTTTCTCCCCACTTTCAATTGTTTTACTTCAATGATAGGTTGGAATTTTGTGAATTTTTTGAATGAAAGATAAAAAGGATAAACAATGCAGATTTATTTTCACAGCCGCCTTTGGTCATATTTACCAAGGGTGCCAATATTAGTGGAGGGCACTGTATATGACTTACAAAAGGAGATGTTAGGCAGAATGTGCAAAATGTGTCATTCAGTTACTTTTTCATGTAGCTAATTAAATGGTGAGAGAGTGTCTCTGTCTGTCATCTCATTTTGTGTGCCATCTATTTTTATAATGAATTGGTAACATTACAATAAGGTATCATTTGTTAACATTAGTTAATGAATTAATTAACATGAATGAACAATACATTTATTACATTTAAGTATTAATCTTTGTTAATGTCGATTAATAAAAATACAGTTGTTCATGTTAGTTCACAATGCATTTATCAATGTAAAAAAAAACAACTTGTGATTTTAATAATGCATTAGTAAATGCTGAAATTAACATTAAGATTAACAAATGCTATAGAAGTATTGTTCATTATTAATTCATGTTAGGCAAGACAAGTTTATTTATATAGCACATTTCATACACAAAAAATTCAAAACACAAAAGTGCTTTACATAAAAGGAAGTGAAATAGACATTAAAAATAATAATCACAACAATAAAAACAAGGAATTAAAAAAAATAATCACAACAATAAAAACAAGGAAATTATATAAAAATGTATTTAAAATGAATTTAAAACCGTTACGAATAGAAAATGATTATACATAAAATACAGTGCAGTCATGTTAACTAATGTTAACTAATGAACCTTAATGTAAAGTGTTACCAATTAATTGTGTAATAATTGTAATTACATAATATGCTTTTCTAAAGCTGAAGTGACCTTTATTTATGTTAGAATATGTATAACTTAATATTCTAACTAATTGCAAAAACTGAATAATCAAAGTCTACTGATTAATCAGTGAAATAATCGACGATTAGTCGATTAATCGTTCTAATAATCGTTAGATTAATCGATTATCAAAATAATCGTTTGTTGCAGCCTTTAGGATAAATGTCTCACGTCTTAGTAGAGTCTTAGTTGTATCCTGCTTATTGTGTACCTGGAATTGTAAATGTGACAACATTTTTAAAATATGAGCTGTACACTAGTGCTGGGCGGTATGACCAAAAATTTATATCACGGTATTTTTCAAAATTATACCGGTTTCACGGTATATGACGGTATTTTTTTTTTTCATGCATGACCGGGTGATAACCACATTTTCTACTGATTGAGAGAGGAAAAACTGCAGTAGATTGACTTAGAATGCCCTTTTTTACTGTCATGAACGAATATTGTAGAAAAATTTCACACTAAATAGTGACTAAACACGACCCATTAATACATGTTAAACAGGAGTCACTCTCATTTATAATCACGACATCTTCTGATAAAATCAACATGCAGCTATGCGGTGGTTTTGGCTATATTACTTTTTTTGTCTCATGCATTTGTTACTCCTGTGTCTGAGTAACAAAAAAAAAAAAAAAGTGCATAATATTAACAGACGAACTATGCTCATATTTATAATTCCAAACAGTCAGTAAGCGGCAGGTGCTTGGAAACGCTGTTTTGTACACATTTACTGACGAGTCCGTTGCGGTGCGGCCAGCTGAATGCACTTGCTCGCTGCACAGAACAGACGCAGAGAGCGGCGACACTGCGCCGGGAGAGTCAGACCTCGCGCTCACGGGGCAGCACTGAGACATCTTCCAACTGAACCATAGCTAAGGTTTATCCAAAAAAGCCGCTAAAAGGGTCTGAAAGTTGCAAAATATAGTGCTAAATTTGTGCTTGTGTGTGTGAGAGACGCGGGAGCTGATGGCAGCGGGCAGTGGATATTGTGGATGAGTTCTTCTGTGTCATCACGTTCTACAGCTTCAGTTTCAGAACTTCAACTTTCATGATTAGTAACACATACAGCGGTGTCCTCGCCACAATGCAATAGTGAAAAGAGACCCCCCTCAAACAGTGTTGCGTTCCGAACGTTATTTAAATGACACCGGTATTGCGGTATTTTAAAAAAATCATATCATAAGAAAAATAAACACCGGTATTCGGTATGAACCGGTATACCGCCCAGCACTACTGTACACTAGTTTTATGGTCCTGGTTAGGGCAGGATCTTGATATGTGGCCAAGCAAAGGTTAAACTACTAAAGACTCAAGTCCAGAAGGAAACAGCGAGTCTTGCTGGTTCTTTGAAATCATTCATTGTGTATAAAATCCTCCAGTACGTTTACAAGTTGTGCCTCTTGTGGCACTTCTTTTACTCTGTTTGCTGTTCTGTCCATCTTGAAGGTTAATTGGGCTCTTGTTTCTCCACAAAGATGTTATTGTTAAGCATAGCATTGACAGCGTAGCTGCACAAGGGAAGAAAAGCGCTTTGTCAGTGCGCCACCCACTTGGCTGCTGTAACCATGCTACTCATGGAGACAAACAGTGCGACATAGTTACGTAATGCTTAGCAATTGGTTAATTCAGAAAGTAAACAGTTGTGTTGTCTATGAGAGGGAAGGGGTCCTGATGGGAAACAATGAATGGGACATACCACTGAATAAAGTGAAGCTCTGTGTGACACCCAGTACGTCACCAGAGGAAGAAATGACTAGATGTTGGCTGAGAAGGTATGTATAATTCTAAAATGATAACATGCTGCACCTTTTCCATCACATTTTTTCTTGTTCCAAGAACAGGGCTTGAATGGATTTTAGATGGCTACTTTTTGAGACTATTTTTAGTAGCCCTACAAAACCAGGGAATGTAAGGTTTTGATCCATCTTGCGTAAGCAAAGGCTTGCTATCCAGCCAAAATGTCTGCACGTTGATCTTGGGAGCAAAGCAGCATTTTCCCACACCAAGCCTTACTTGGAAATAAACTTACATAACCTACAAGTTTACACCTAATAATGGTATGCACAACATGACCTGAAGTTATTGTCTTCAAGCAATGTATTTTTAGGACGACTTTTGAAGTAACCTGATAGTTCAGATGGTTTGTTGGCAGTGTAATCTGTTCAAGTGAACCGGTGTGCATTCGTTATACAAGTTTGGAGACTGTGCTCTAGTGACCCGGACAGGGGGCTTTAGTCTGCAGCGGACAATTCAGACATTGGCATTACTCTCCCATTATGTAAGAACAGGAAGAATCTTTCTGTCTGCCCAAATATTTGGCAGTACTAAGAGGAAAGCAGTGGCAGTTTTACAGAGGAAGTAAGCAAGTCCTACGCTGCCCTGTATAGCAAGATCTAGTCCAGTTTTTTTTTCTGTCCATTTGAGCCCAACTAATCCAGATATTGCATGATAGAGTAATATAGTCTTCTGGGTCTCTTTGAGGAACTCCACACCCAGTCCTGTATGCGCAAGGGGGGAGGGTTCACTTCCGAGATTGGGGTTCCTGTTTCTTTAACGTTTCACTACTGCACGTGTATGCCAAATTTAATCAGATGAACTCATGTATTCCTTCCTCATTCGATCACTGGCACTAGTGTTGGGCGATATGGTCATTTTTCATATCATCATATCGCCAGCCTGTGAGATCGCCGATACACGATATTATCGTGCATGGGTGGGTGGGGCAAGAGAGCGACTCTCTGTACTTGTCATAAGCTATTTCATAACTATTTGGTGATTTTAAACCGGCGTGCGTGAGAGAGAGAGAGCCTAGAAGTACCAATAACCGAAATAATATACTTTCAAACATACTGAAAAACTAACATGTTAAATATAAAAAATATTTAAAACAGCTAGTTCATATTCGGATACAGCAGTCATACATTGCTGTTAGGACCGCGCGTCCTACTGTGACAGGTTTGCCGCATCGGCAAAAAAGTTATCAGTCTAAAAATCAGTCAAGGTGAAAATCAAAAGTAGTTTGTGTTGGACATAAACGAACATGTTAAAGATAAAAGTATTTTCAGGTAAGTTCATATTTTTGGAGTAAAGTTAAATTAAACGGATAGGTAGTCTACATCAGTCATACAGTGCTCCGGACCGCGCGCCCCATGACGAGCCCAGTTTTAGATTGATAACTTATTAACTGCATATTTTTATAATAACAATGATGAAGAATAAACATCCATGTGTTTTGGTAATGTGCTGTAAAGAAAACGAAATGCTGCCGGTGCAGTTTCGTCATGTTCATTCATAGCTCGAAGCTGTTCAAGAAGATGTCTAAAAAATGTCTCTTTTTGCACTCTTGACATAGCCTAATTTGTAAATAACGATTATCACCCTGCAGTTCAATTTTGATGTGCGCTTAGTTTTAGAGTCCATTTTTAAAACATTTCCAATGAGGAGGAGAAGCCTAAAGGCTTCTTCACTTTCCGCGTTCTGTTCCATTCCTTCTTGCGCACAGCCACGTCCGCGCAGCATTCAAAGTATACTCAGCCGCAGAAGAGTGCGGACGGACGAGCTCAACACATGCGCAGGACCACCAACTTGACTTGGGCGGTCTCAAAAAATTGCCTGCACTCGGACGGGGTGCGCGACTGTCCGCGAGCCCTCTTGATGACAGTGTGTAGACGAGGACGGCCGAAGTATACTTTTGCCTTAATCCTCATTTGCGCGTGTGTGTGAAGTGCAGCACTGAGGTAAAATAGCGTGGCAATTTGATAGCCCAATAATAATAGGCTGCCTAACAATAATAATAATAATAGTTTTATACATTAATAGGAGAATGAGCCTAATATCGTCTTGACTATCGACAAAGACATTTGCTATCGTCATATCTCTGACTATCGTCGATACACGATACTATCGTCTATCGGCACAACCCTAACTGGCACATTACATCACCAAGACCTTGCATAGTCATCTCTTGTCTGTTTTTCCACCTATTCTTGGGTCAACTAATAAAAATCCAATCAGAATTCCTCTCTTGGATTTTCATTGCCCTGTCATTTCTTTCATTCAGCTTTAGGTCGGCTAAGCTGTATCTGTCTTCCGAAGTTGTGTGCATTGAAAGCTTTTAGACTTATTAAATCATATTTGAATCATGAAGATACCCAGCCTACCAAGTCTCCGAGGAACTTTGACCCTGTATGATTACAGCATCTACTACTGTGGCCATAAATCTGTATCTGCTTAAACAAATCATGTCCGCGTCTGTGGTTACGTAACGGTACTATAGTGCTGCTTGTGGTTTTGGCATCTCTAAGCTTGTTCTGCTTTGCTTCTCTACAGTGCTCGCCCAGGACACACCCTGTGCTTAACAGCTCTGCTTATCCCCAGCCTTTTGAACCCAGCCTAAGACCGTAAAGAAGCAGATTTATATGTGAATGCATTGACCAGCCCTCTCTGATACCTTATTTGTTGGAGAAACTAATTGCGGTAGATGCATTCCCAAGAGATACCATTGTTTGACTTGCCACTTATGGTAATGGTTCTTGAGCTTGTAATTGCTTGTTCAGTCAAAACTATCCGTCACGTTGTCTAGTCTAGAGATTTGAGTTTTGGGCCGAGCGCCGAAAGTTCCAGACCCCACAAGGGACAAAACCGACGTGCCCTTGTGCAAGACACTTGACCTTTGGTTACTCCGTGGGGGACTGTCCTTGCAAGTCGCCTTGAATGAAAGCATCTACTGAATGACCAATTTGTAAATTAATAGTGGACAAAGATGTGCTGTTTTAAATGAGGTTTGTCTAACTCCTGGCCTCCACTCCCGGAGGTGAGACATTACATAATCCTCAGGATGTAAGTCTATAATTGGTGCCAATAAGCTGCTGTGTTTCTACAGCCAAATCGATTGGCTCAACATTTCTCTGTGCTGTGGGAAGGAAGATGAATGAGCCACTGGCTGGTGGGAAAGTCTCCAGCTGTATCTTCAAACATTTCTTGGATCCTGCTGCAGATAATTGTGTGAACAAAATAAATTTTTCTGCAAAGTTCTGTTGGAAACTTGCCTGGGTTTCCTTCTTGTCTCCGTTTTTTAAAGATGACTGTGCTTGTTAATTAGTGTTTTTTTTTTTTTTTTCATCATATTTGAGTTGGTGGTGTTATAACCTTGTGGTTAAACATCTGGGCTAGTAACCGGAAGTTGCAAGTTCAAATCCATCAAGTTTGTTCCTTGAGCAAGGCACTTTAAGCACACTTTGTTTCAAGGGGAATATTGAGGAACTTAAAATGGAAACATTGCTTTGAAAACCATTCATTGGTCAGCGCTGATAGCCTTGTGGTTAGTGTGCCGACATGTAGCGCAACTGTGCCTTCGACGACCCGAGTTCGATTCCAGACTCACAATCCTTTGCCAATCCCGTTCCCCTCTCTCTCTGCCCTATGCTTTCCTGTCGTATCTCCACTGCCCTATCAACAATAAATGCATAAACGCACCAAAAATATAACTTTAAAAAAAGAAGAAAATCATTCATTGTACTTTAATGAAATCAATACTACTGGTAGACTTATCAAGTCTAATGATTTTTGTTACCTTGAAGCAGTGGACCAATACACAAGACCTCCATGCCCTCTTCTGGGAGCTATGGGATTGCATATGCGAGTACGTGGTGTTTGTGTGGGTAAATGGAGCCTGATACTTTCCATTGAGGCACGCTGGGAGACTTCTGAAAGGATCCCAGCAGAACACTGACCCACTTTTTATGCAACCCAGCCTGCATCATAAACAGCGAATTAAGTGCATGCATAATGCAAAACTCAATTAAAGTGGACACAAAGAACCTGTTCCTTGACGTGCGTTCGGCAAGGGATGGTGTATAGGCCCCTTTTAGTTTCTGAGGCATTAGGCACTTCATTACAACCCTGGCTTCCCTTGACCCAATGACATCATTTTAGGTACACAAACAAACCTGAATTAAACGTTCAAAACATGCTTGTCCATGACATTCATTTTGCCTTGACTTTGTATATGTAACCCATCGTGTTGCTGGCTTCCCACATGTACACTCTCCACAGCAAGGTTTTCTTTCTTCGCAAACACATGACAAAAGCCAACACAGTCTCGCCTGTCGCTTTACTTTCACTCCCACATCCAAACACAAAGGCCCTGACCCAGTTACTTGTATTCATGGGCAGGTAATGGTTTACTCCGGATGAAAGCAGACCACCTGAGAGCAACTTTTGAAATCAGTGTCTATATTCCCGTTCTTTGTGCATAACATGACTTGATATTCTTGTTTATATTCCTGTGGGTGTTTCTTTTTTTTGTTAGATTGTATTTTGTGTAAATACACCCATGCAATTTTAACATGCCCTCTCGTTTCTCTTTCAGGGATGCTTCATTTGGGAATTGCACATACAACCTGACGGTTCTCGACTGCTTGCAAGGCATTAGGAGGGTGAGATTAACACTGTAGTACTATACAAATGTTTAAACCATAATACCATAATATATATAATATTTCATAATATGATTTCACAAAATATAAAATAAAATATTTACAATATTTCTACAATTGTAAATATAAATGAGCAAATTAGCTTTTATTTTCTAATAACTACTGCAAATTCATCAATCAGCCTACATTAGCAAGAAAGATTTGGGTTTAAGTGGTTCAGCACTCAACCTATTCACACAATCCTGGATTATACTCATAGATACTAATCGACTGCTTAATCATCCAGGAACATGTGTCTACGTGTTGGAAAAATTGCTTCAGGCAGGTTATGCTGCTAATGGCTTGTATAACACAACAGGTGTCTTCAGTTTGAGCTGCGGGGCAATGAATCTCTCTTCAGCCCTCTATTGTACAGTCCTTCTTTGACTGTCTGTCTGAGGGAGTGGGAGTGTGTGAGCTGAAGACATGCATGATGACAGCTTTTTTGTGTCTTTGTTCAAATAGGCAGTCAGTTTTTTTTGGTGTATCTGACTCGAATCCCTTTTGTTTGGATTCTCATTAGCAAAAGGCTACTTGAATTGAACAAACCAGACCAGATTTGTTTTGAAATCCAGTTACGATCTGATTTCTTAAATAGGTAATTTGTCCCAGTCTGAACATTTCATATAGTTTTTTTTTTTTTTCCTCTTTTGGGACACAATGCCTATACACTACAAATCAATACTCACTTTTTAAATATTTTCAATTTAGACATTTTAAAAACATTTCATAACCTGTATAATCAGTCTTATGACAGCCACTCCAGACTCTATCTAGGCTCCGTTTAAAACAAACATTTTAGCCTAATAATGTTTCTATTCAGTTCTTTGCTTAAAGTTGTCAAACTAGTTGGCAGGTAAATAGTGTTCACATGAGATTGTCATTAGCGTCTGTTGTGCAAGTATCTCAGCAACAGCCAAACACATCTGCAGGTATCAATGTGTCTTCAGCTTGATCCGCCAGAAATACTTGTTAAACACGGACGGCGTACGTTCTTGAGTGCATTGCTACATGCTTGTCACTCAAAAAACTTCCCTCACGCTACTTAAACTCTTTTTAATCAGCCTACGTCAAAGAAAAACAGCAGCATCCTCTGACAGCATACCCATCCCTCCTTTACTATTGTTTATTAGATCACGGCACTCAGGTTTTTAGTAGGAGCGTGCAAGATGGTCAACAAATTGATCAACTTTGACTAAATTGATTTTAAGTATTTAAAAAAAATTACGATTTTTATTAAAAAAAATAAGAATTTTAAAAATGTTAAAAAAAATGTTTTGACTTTAAAACATTCTTTATCCTTTTCAAATGTTAGGTTTTTAAGACTTTTGGTCCCTCCTGTGCTTTGCTGTTAAGATGGTAGTTGTTGCTTTGAGACAGGCGTAAGTGACCGTTTTATCAGTGCCTCCCCTCCGGCTCTAATTAACAGCTTGTTTTAACAGCTCCTTAATTGCATGAGTCACACACGGCATCTGTGAGTGTGATAAACACTGAATCCTGTTAATGATCAAATCACCACTGCTGCCTCTCTTCAAGCTTCTAAAGAGGAGTTAATGCCCGATTTGTCAACATAAGAGCAGTTCTTTTGTTTTTGGGTTTGCTTAATGGTTAAACATCTGGGCTGATAACCAAAATGTTGTAGGTTCAAACTCCACAGAGAAAAATCTTTTAATATGAAATCCAAATGTACCTCATTTTTACAAGAAGACAGTTGCGAATTTATCTCTGTTTCTTGTAATTGCGATTTTATATTTTACAATGTGACTTTGTAACTTACAATTTGTGACTTTTTTTCATTGCAAATCTGTTTCTTGTAATTACGACTTCGGTTTCAAAAATTCCACAGTCACGTTGAATTTCTTAATTGTGACAAAATTGCGATTTTTATTGTATTTCTTTTTTATTTAAAGTCACACTGTGTAAGATGAAAAAACAATTATGGGGAAAACATCGCAAATTATTAGAAATTACAGCTTACAATTGACTGTATCATGCAATATAAAATTCACGTATTTTGTTACATGAAGCTGCAATTATTATGAATTATGAGTAAACAGTTGCAAATAGTCAGAAACAGTCATATGTCACATTGTGAGAAGTAGTTGCAATTTCGAGAAACCGTTACTTTTGCTCATAAGTGCGAACTTGTTTCTTGTAATGACTCATAATTGTGTTTCTCATAATTGTGAACTCACTAACGCAATATTTGGATATGAAGTCCCATTGTGAGATATGGAATCGCAATTGAGGAAAGCTTTGTAAATTGTCCGAAACAATATAGCAGCGAGAAGACTGAATTACAACAAACAATTATAACTGTTCTCACAGTAGTGACTATCTCCAAAAATGATAGAGATCAAGTCAATTTGTCATTGAGTAAAATGTTGCGAAAAATAAGAAACTATAGTGTCACATTGTGAGGAAAAAGTCGTAATTAAGATAAACGGTTATAACTTCTCGCAATTATGAATATATCCCACAGTATATTAAGGGGAAGTTGTGGCCTAATGGTTAGAGAGTTGGACTCGTAATCGAAAGGTTGTGAGTTCGAGTCTCAGGTCCGGCTGGAATTGTAGGTGGGGGATGTACAGCGCTCTCTCCACCTTCAATACCACGACTGAGGTGCCCTTGAGCAAGGCACCGAACCCCCAACTGCTCCCCGGGCGCCGCAGTTCACTGCTGTGTGTGTGCACTTTGGATGGGTTAAATGCAGAGCACGAATTCCGAGTATGGGTCACCATACTTGGCCGTATGTCACGTTACTTTCGTATCACAGTTTTTGGATAGTCACATTGTGTGAAAAATAGTTGCAATAAGGAAAAAGTTGTGAAAAATATGGGATTATGAAAAGCAATTAACTTTTCTCGCAATAGTGACTATAGCTCGCAATGTTGCAGTTTTGGATAGTCACATTGTAGGAGATGAAAACGCAATTGTAAGGAGCAAGTTGCAAACTGTCAGAAACAATGAGGCAGAGATGTCGCACCGTGAGAAAGTGTCGCAATTACGATAAACATTTGCAACTTTTTATCGTAATTGCGACTAAATACCACATAACGTGATTTTATTTTAAACTGTATGTGAAATATGTAATTACTCCCTCTAAAACACACCGATAGCCAGTTGGAATTTGTTTAGGCTACTTTTTTTGTAAGCTAACCACGTTTTTCCGCTAGCTTTTTACCTGAAGGGACTTCTAATATGCTACTACAGCGACAATCCTCCCTGGAGCATCCCGGGGTTAAGTGTCTCGATCAGGACGCAGTGAAGATCGTTAGATTACCAGCCCAGATCTTTAACCACTAGGCCTTCACCATTACCACTGCAAGGGTAAAACGAGGAGACTGGAGATTTAGGCCATGTTGGCGGTAATTAAGTGCAGCTCATCCACACCGTCCGTCGACACTGCAGAAGAGGATTTCTGCTGTAAGCTCTTCGTCCAGTCAGCAGCGGAGGGGAGGAGAGCGGTTGGGCTCATTCGATTAAACCTGACCAGGAACGGTTACATAACCATAGCCTGAGAGCGAGACGACTCGCTGTATCAGATGCACACACATCTATCGCTTTATCCAGATGGAGTAAACCGACGCGGCCGCTTGTTGTACGTCTGCACGTGTGGACTTCAGTGTGACTTGTTTGTAAAGTTGTTAAGTTTTATGCCTGAACACACTCAGCTGATTGGTCCATTAGAGTGATGTAACTTTGCCAGCTTGTGATAATCACTCACCCGCTGTGCCCTCTATCAGCTTAGAGGTTAGGTTTTGACTGACGGGTGCAACCCTGCAGCTCAGGACAGCATGTTTTACGGTTGGATGGTTGCAGTGACAGTCTCTGTCGTCTGTTTCCTTACTGCTTCTGATAAGTGCACAAAATAAACATAGACTACAATAGTCTTGCCTTATGATGGCCGTCATCTTAAGGTCTAGACTAGACTAATCCCACTCTTCAAATGTGGTAACTCATGGTCATTCTGAGAGATTCGTCCATGGTAAAAAAAAAAGTATTTAAAATAAATAAATGCTTCTTTAAAGAATAGTATAATAATAATTTATATACACTTTCTTTATATTTCTTTTTATATATGTATGTGTATGTGTGTATATGTATGTATGTATATATAGATATAGATAGATATAGTGTGTATAACATTTAAAAAATCTTTTAACAATTTTCCTAAACTATTAATTTTTTTCCCTCACAAAAATATATTTAATATATAATATAATAATAATATAGAAAATACATAGTAATAATACAGTTAATATACATTATATATATATATATATATATATATATATATATATATATATATAAAAAAATTATATATTTTTTTTTTTTAAGTGAAGAGAAAAATATATTTTAGAAAAACTTATATATTTTACTGTTCATATATATTTAATTATATTATTTTAAAATACTTTTAAAAATATTAAATTAAATTTTTCAAATGTCTTGTTTTAAAAAATGTTTTTCATATCAATTTATTATATATTCATAGTCTTTTAAAGTTTTTTTTATTTACAAAAAATAAATAAATTGACAAAAATTGGACAAGTGGTCCATCTATAATGTTGAGCAGTTCACGGTTGAAGTTCGTTTTTGAACTTGGATCCCTACAATGGCGAAAAGCTGTAACTACACTGAAACTGAAGAAAACATAATATTTGTCTCTCTGCTTTCTCTGAATCGGAACACAGATGAGCTAAACATAATTAATAGTATAAGAGACCCAATGTCAGTCAAGTTTTACTGTGTTTTTACTTCCATTTGCATAGCAGAATAAAGTATCAGTACAGTATAAAGTCCAACGCTACTGCCATATCAGTTAAGTGAATAAGAGTCAGCAAAACAAAAGCATCACTTTGTACACTTTCAAGCAGTTTTGTCAGAGTCAGACATGTCTGTGAAAAGCAGAAACCCGACACTCTATTAGACGCGGCCCGCATCGCTCTCTGGCACGGCTTATCGACTCTTTCCTTAATCGTCTATCCCCGCAGCTCTTCACTGAGCACCAGACAGGCCGCTTCAGCCCCATTACACTGACTAATTGGTTTAACAGCCAGACGGATAAAGGATTTTTTGTGACTTTCAGGTGAAATCCACCATACGAATGAACATTTTTGCAGTTAGCATATGACTAATGTTTCTAAACTGTTTTTCAGGCCCTCCAGCACGGATTCTTGAACTTCGAGACGTTCGACGTGAACGAGTATGAACATTACGAGGTAATGATGCCCCCTCGTTATGAAATGCGACATGCTTGCGCTCATTAGGCGAACCAGCATGCAATGTTTTTACCCAGAATTACATTCATTGCTCCTCAAGCCGGTTACATAATTGTGTTTATTCCACCGGGAACCAAAGACCTTTAACCTAATGATACTCTCTGCTCATTCAATTTGATTTAAATCGTGTACAGCTCTCCGAAGTCATCGTGATTATACGTCACCTACCTGTTATAATCTCAGCTGTTATTTAGACAATCGCTGGAACAATTCATGCCAAATGAGCATTCAATTGATTTGTCCTTCAGTGGCATGTACATTTTTCAGCTTGTGGTAATCCGTCACTCGCTGTGCCCTCCGCTTTGAAGGGGTTACGACAGCACAGCTCGCCAACTATAAAACATTCTCCATTGGCTGTAATACAAACCTCCTTGGCTCAATTCTGTGTTTTTATTTTTTTTCTTGTTTCCTTAATCTTTATTCATTTTCCATCTCTTTTTAATTCTGTTTTTTTTTTTCGTCCTTCCAGCGGGTCGAAAACGGAGATCTGAACTGGATCGTCCCATTAAAACTTCTCGCTTTCAGCGGGCCACATCCGAAAAGTAAAATAGAGAACGGTAAGGCTGCTTGCCATCTCATAGCCGAATGTTGCCGAATTTATGCATTTTTCTCAGACATGGTGTTTAATGTAATACACTTATGTGACAGTAGAGGGCACCCTTGTTTTAATAAACACAAACGTCTCAGATTCACACACATAGAAGTAGAGAGTGCAACATATTAGATATCATGGTAAAAGTAGTTTTTAAGAGCAAATGGTTCAGTTAGGGCTCATAGGGATTTAATTCCTTTTTTTATTGCATGTGTATGAATGTACTTCCTTTTTGTGACAGGTTAATGGGGAAATTTATTGTGTATATATATATATATATATATATATATATATATATATATATATATACATACATACATACATACATACATATACAGTTTTTTTTTATTAAAATACATATTTATAAATAATTTATCTTTTATATTTCTACATTAATTTTATTAATTTATAAATAAATATTACATTTATATTTATAATTACAAATATATTTCTAAATAGATGGACTTTCTCTTCTCTTGCATGACAGGTTAATGGGTGATTTACTATATTTTCACCAAGTAATTTTTTGTTTATTATAACTTAATAAATATTGATTGCAATTATAAAGCAAAATCTCTCTCTCTCTCTCTCTCTCTCTCTCTCTATCTATCTATATATATATATACATACATGCATGCATAGTAATACTTTAGTATTGGGACCAGTTCTCACTATTAACTAGTTGCCTATTAGCATGTTTGTTATTAACATATTGGCTGTTTATTAGTACTTATAAAGAACATATTCTGCATAACCATTTTCTACATCCCTAATCCTACCCAATACCTAAACTTAACAACTACTTTACTAACTATTAATAAGCAGCAATTTAGGAGTTTATTGAGGCAAAAGTCATAGTTAATGGTTTGTTATAGTGAGAATTGGACCTTAAAATAGTGTGACCATACATATATAGATAAAAAATCTATGTTATTCTTATTTTATGTTATTCCTGCTCTCATGTGTGGCAGGTTACCCTCTACATGCCCCCGAGGCTTATTTCCCATATTTCCGCAAGCACAACGTCACCACCATAGTACGCCTCAACAAGAAGATCTACGACGCCAAGCGCTTCACAGACGCCGGTTTCGACCATTACGACCTGTTCTTCGTGGACGGCAGCACGCCCAGCGACGTCATCACCCGCCGCTTCCTGCACGTCTGCGAGAGCACGGATGGAGCAGTGGCCGTGCACTGCAAGGGTGAGACGCCACTTAAATCAAAGACATGGAAATACAGCCACGCAAATGACCGCGTCGCCCCATTGACCTCATTATTTTGCGCAAAAAGAGGAGCTACGTTTTTTTTTATGTAACATTAAACATTAAAATGCCCTATTATTGAGGTCAGACTCAAAGCGAACCAAAGCGTTCATCAGTGTTATGGTAATGCGGCCTTAAAGGGATAGTTCACCCAAAAATTAAATATGTCATTAATTACTCACCCTCATGTCGTTCCAAACCGGCAAGACCTTCGTTCATCTTCAGAACACAAATTAAGATATTTTTGATGAAATCTGAGAGCTTTCTGACCCTCCACAGACAGCAATGCAACTACCACGTTCAAGACCCAGAAAGGTAGTAAGGACATCGTTAAAATAGTCCATGTGGCATCAGTGGTTCAACCGTAATTTTATGAAACTGAGAATAGTTTTTGTGCGCAAAGAAAAAAAATTAACGACTTTATTCAATGATTTCTTCTCTTCCGTTTCAGTCATGAAAGTACCATGTTCATCAAAGGCAGAAGAGAAGAAATTGATGAATAAAGTTATTTTTGTTTTCTTTGCGCACAAGTATTTTCATAGCTTCATAAAATTACGGTTGAACCACTGATGCCACATGGACTATTTTAACGATGTCCTTACTACCTTTCTGGGTAACGAAGGTCTTATGGATTTGGAACGACATGAGGGTGAGTAGAATTTGAGTGATTTTCATTTTTTGGTGAACTATCCCTTTAAGATACCTTAGAATTGTACCAATGAGACCCCAAAAATGTGTTTTTAATAGATAATGTTATATAATAATACATGCATTTTAAACACCTATGACCTTTTTTCAACCAATCACAGCGGGTTTAGGCCGGACGGGGACTCTGATTGGCTGTTACCTGATGAAGCACTACCGCTTCACGGCTGCTGAAGCCATCGCTTGGATCCGCATCTGCAGACCCGGCTCTATTATTGGACCCCAGCAACATTACCTAGAAGAGTAAGCCCCGAAAATTACTCACAATGCACCACTTTTGGGCTCTTAACATCTTCCTGAGGCTTTTTGCCTCTTTTTATTGTTCATTACATTTACATAATGTTGACAAGTGCTCTAACTTTGGCTCAGTCGTGTATTGTCAAAAGCGTAAGAGGGTTTTTTGAGAGTGCACTCCTTCGCTAAGCAGATCAGAAAGTTCAGCAGATGTTCCAGATTTGGCTGAATCATCCAACTCTGGCTTGGAAAAAGGAGGGTACGTTGAGTCTGATTCAGCGTTTGTGTATCATAAAGGCCTTGCGTGCGCCACATAACCAGACCATGGTTCACTTCTGTCATGTTTGAGTTAAAACGGAACACTGGTCATGTGAAGGTCAGTTGAAGCTAATCTCTGAAGTGTTTTGTTGGGCTGACACGATGCTGCAGGCCGCAGCACGAGAGAATGCCCACCGCGGGACAAATTAATGTTATCTTCAGGCATATTTTCCTCCTTAGGCCATTGTGAGACGTGTGAGATTCCGTTCCTGCGTGTTGGATACAAAGTATCCGTTATCTGGCATTGGCATTGAATGAATTGTCCAGATTTCTTCCCATACGGCTGAATTATTTGTGCAAAACAAGATACACACAGGACATTGATTGGGAACTGTACTCTATGTACTTGTACAGGAAGCAGGCGAATCTCTGGGCGCATGGAGATATTCACCGCTCCAAGCAGCAGCAGTATGAGGACAGATCTGTGCCTCACCTCATCTCCAGTATGGACAACCTCTCCATCAACACCTCCATCTTTAAATCACACAGCTTGGACCGTATGGAGGAGGTGAGGCCTGCTGGGCCAATTTCTATTTTTGTTTTTAATTTAAAATAAGGAATGCACAATATAACCGTACCATATCAATTATCGGCCGATATATTAGGTATTTCTAATAGATCACAGTGGTTGATAATGGATATTTAATTGCTTATACTCATTTCCTCTACATTTAAATCTAAATGTAAAAAATAAAGTATGAAAACAGCAAAGATTGTTGTGATACCTAAATTTAACAACTAATGTAGTTTTTAGTGTTTAAATGTTAAATTAGTGCTTAATTTTGTCTAAATAAATAAAATTAAATTAAATGTATTTTATATTGTAATTTAAATTTAATGTTCAAAAAAAAATTCCTAATAACTCATTAGTAATTTGCATAAGATGCTCCTTTAATAATTTGTGAAAATAGACAAAATAACACAGAATTTTAATGTCGGCACTTTAGCGGTTATTAGCCATGAAACATGAAAATATTTATCACCTGAAAAAATATGTTGGCTAGAATTTAAATATCATTATTTTAATAGAGTGTAATATTGGAGAGGGACGTAACTACCATATACATTGAGTAAATAAATAAAAATCGAATATAAATAAAATGAATAAAAAAATATTTACCGCCTTAGTGATGTTGGCCAAAATTTTAATATTGATATTTTACTTGATTTACTTTATTTTACTTTAGATCGATATTTTATTATTTTTGATTCCTGACGGTGAAACGGAGTATGATGTTGGAGTTGGTCGTAACCACTATATCCATTGAGTAAAAAAAGTATACTGTAAAGAATATAATCACGAAAATATTTTGGAATATCGGTCAGAATTTTAATAACTGTAATTTAATGCTACTCGACAGTTTCATATTTTCAGAATCTGACATAAAAAAAAAAAAAAAGTATGATTTTGGAGAGGTAACCACTATACATATACATTTAAAATATGATATAAAAATAAAAAATATTTAATGACTTCAATATTGGGCGTAATTTTAATATTGATATTATACTAAATTTACTACTTCGCTAGTTTATTTTTGAAACCTGCCTGAGAAGAGTATAACTTTTATACAATGTTTATACAATTATGAAACATTTTTATATAAATAAACAATGATGTTCTCTAACTCTCAACAGAACGATTACGCAGAGAACGATCTCGGTATGACGCAAGGAGACAAACTGCGTGCCTTAAAGGGTCGACGGCAACCGAGGTCTGCGACCACCGGAGCCATAAGGTAAGACGCCATTCCCTTGATCTTCTGAAGAAAAATCAAATCGTTAATCGGTTTAACTATTGCGCAACCTGCAATAGTGCCCCCTGTGACCACACTGAGAATACAACTCATACCTGTTGCATTATAAATTGCGTTCAGAGGCATTTCGTGATGCAGTATTCTATTCTGGGCCTGAATCTCAACCTGGACATAAAAAGCAAAGCAAAGCTGGTCCAAGACCAATATCGTATCTTCTATTCAGGTCTCCATATACGCAACGTAATGAGTCACATTACATAAATTACACTCGTTCCTTCCGTTCATGAATGAAGCCTTTTATCACGACTCTTTCAACTTCCATTAGCTTTTAGCTCAGTGAAGAGCTAAATGACGGCAGGCCACGGTTAGTGTTTCCAGTCCACTCTTAAATGCAAGACACTGAGCTGAAATAAATACAAAAGAACACAGCGCTGATGTACTAGGTGCAGAGCTGGTTGGCATAGTAACATGGCGTCTTGGAGAGATGCTTTCCCTGTACCTCAGGATGGGTAAACCCTCGAGAAACATTCTGCTTTTATATCGCTGGTTTTAAGAGTCCTGAATTTGAAATGGATCACAAGCATACAGCTCATTGCATACTATGCAGTGTATAATCTATACTGTGTACTGTTTTTGTGGAAGTAGTATGCAAAACATTCTAAACTAATTCATACCACTTTGTGAGTAGTCCAGTTAATCACCCCAATTTTGTGCCAAAATGTTGTAACTTTTGGAAGTCTGATCAAATAAGTAATTAAAATCATCTTTATTTTTATTGAATTAGGTTAATTTGTCTCACAGAAAATGGAAGATCAAGTTGAGAGCATTGCGGGATACAGTATTCCACGCAGTGTAATCTGGTATACTGCCCAGTTTAGGAAATTTAGTAGATAATTTGGGTATTTAACGCATACTAAAAAATACATATACTGTACTCAGTATGCATACTACATACTAATTTACTTTAAACATTGTGTAAAATATTTGGTTTGAATGCTTAGTTTGAAATGGAATACTAACATACTGCTTATTGCATACTATGCAGTGTAGAATGTATACTGTGTACTGTTTTTGTGAAAATAGTATGCAAAACATTAAATTGGTATAACATGACCTTACTTTTTGTTAATTCAGCAACTTGCCTCCAGTTTTAAACAAATTTTTTTTTCTGCTTTTTTAATCAGCTTTGTACAGACATGTTGTAATATTTGGAAGTCTGATCAAATATATTGTAATAAAAATGCACAGTTTACACAGTGTGCATACTAATTTATTTCAAAAATGTTCAAATGCTTGGTTTGAAATGGAATACTAGCATATTGAATGCTATGTAGTGTATATGTATACTGTGTACTGTTTTTAGAAAAAATTAGTATGCAAAGTATTTTAAACGTGAACTCATTAAAATAGTTTTTGTACGGCAATTAAAAATTGTGGTTTATATACTGCACAGTTTAGCAACTTAGATTAGTACTAGATAATCTGGGTATTTAATGCATACTTAAACATTTTGTGCACAGTATGAATACTGCATACTAATCCATTTTAAAAATAGCTTAAAGTATTTAGTTTTAATGCTTAGTTTGAAATGGACTACTAGTAAACTGCTTATTGCATGCTATGCAGTGTAAAATGTATACTGTGTACTATTTTTAGTAAAACAGTATGCAAAGTATTTTAAACATGATGTTATTGCTTTGTGTGCAAATATTACCTCAGAAATATGCAGAAATTAATGAAGAAATGTCATTTGTATACATCGAATTGTGAAATGTGTTGTATACGGCACATTTTAGCAAATGTAGTAGACAATCTGGGTATTTAATGTATACTAAACACACACATACTTTGCAAAGTATGCATACTCCGTACTTATTTTAAAATTTAAAGTTTGAACTGCTTTTTGCATACTATCTAGTGTATACGAGTACTGTGTACTATTTTTCTAAAAATAGTATGCTCAACATTTTAAACGTGACTTCACTACATTATATGCAACTAGCATCCACATGTTACCTCAGAAATATGATTATTCTAGAAATGTATCTTTTGAACACAAATCATTTGTAAAAGGCAATTAGAAAATTGTGGTTTATTGATTTATCAATTGAAGATAAAGTTCAGTAGATTGCATTGTGGGATATAGTATTCCACACAGTGTGCTCTGCTTGTGTACTGCACAGTTTAGCAAATGTAGTAGCTAATCTGGGTAATGAGTGCATACTAAAATGCACACAGTGTGCACAGTATGCATGCTAAATACTAATTTCTTTCAAAAACAGTATGTAGTACGTATCATTTGGGATGCAATCATTAAATTTGGCTCCATTTTCTTGGTTTTTAGATGCAGTTTATGTATTATGTAACCATGCAGTGTGTACTTGAACCCAGTGTCATCTCAATGTTCTTCCAACAGACTCGAAGACATGAAGATACACACTAGGTCTGCATCTCAGCCTCTCGGGTAACTTTTTTTCTTCCAAGTTTCTCTTTAAAGGCCATAACAGAGGTCATTTACATATAACTAGGTTTTAAAGGTACAGTAGCACAACCACCTGTTTAAAGCTGGAAAATGGTCATGTGGCCTGTTTTTGGCATATGAAATCTTATCTAACCTTTATAAATTAACTTAAAAAATAAATGCTTTGCGTAAGCTGCTGGCTCACTACACTGGCTGTTTTATCTCAGGCCTCTCAAAGTTTACAAAAATAGCCCAAGGAACAAACACAGCCTACTTGCGCTTTACATTTTACAAACTTCAGCCACTCAAAGACAAATTATACCCCGGCGTATCTTCATTTTCAGCCCCTCCTTACACACAACGCTAATAAAACGAGATCTTCAAGTACCGCTCGATGAGAACAGGACACTGCATCCTCGTGTGCATGATGTCGTCAACAATTTGAACAGGCCCCGTTTTAGCACGTTTAACCCAGATGTAAATTAAACACCCCCTCATGAGCAAATACGCAGTCCTTAATTAATTTCCCATGAAGAGCGGCGAGTAGAAGAGGCCTCTCGGACATAACTGGCCCTCCTACTCTTCCTGTCGCAGCTCCTTCTCACAAGAATGAAGGATGAGCTCTTGGCAAATTTGTTTGTTTTGTGTTTAGCTCATAGAGAGAGCAAATGAGCTCGGTTTAATTTTTAACTTTTTTTTTTTTTTGTACAGTGTTATAGATGAGGAGTTATTTATTAGGTACTATATATTTCAGATTTATATGAAAAAAAAAGTTTAGTTTCTCCAATAAAACATAGAAAAGGTCTATCTTTTATTAATTCTAGAGTTCTTCTAAAAACCTGAGCTCTGTATTTGATTGATTGATAGATTGATTGATTTTTAAATTTGAGATTAATTAGTAATTTGCATCAGTTTATTTTTATTCTAAAAAAACATGCTATTGTTGACAAACCCTTCATCAAATATCTCTTGTCAGTTCTTTCATTGAGATTAAACTGAGTCAAAGAGGAGTTTTTGGAGTGGGTGAAAAAGAAGGAACTGTGTGGGAGATTGAGATTAGCATTAGGGAGGGCAACCAATAGAGAAAAGAGCACTGAAGAATGAAGACCTGAAGAAAAAACTGACACTGAAACTAAAGAGAAAACTAAATTAGAATTCCTGTATGAGCAAAAAAGGTTCTATATATATGGAGCATTTGCACTGTGGCTAAATTCCAGAAATGTTGGATCCTCGCCTGTAACTTTCCCCCGTTTCTTTTTCCTGTATTATTTTTCTTCAAACAAAGCCTTTTTAAAACATAATGCCCTGGTTCCCTTCTTGTACAGAATGTAACGAAAGTGAATTCCCAATATTTTTTTAAACTTTCTCCTAAACAATTCAATTCCCAGCAGATGAGTTTGGCTCTTAGGAATGGGAAATTTCAGTCATTATGAACAGACAGTCTGGCACTTTTCATTGAAGCTGGTGTTTGGGGAAGGATTTTGTTGATCAAGTGATATCTTAGTAGTCAGATTGACAGTAGCTGCCCAGATCACAGTATTTTGTTTATTTATTTCTCTTTTAAATAACGGCAGACCTACTTTTGCTTTCTCTTAACTTCAACAAATTAACAAATTCACCAACTTCCCTTAAATGAAATATGAAATCTCACTGAAATCTGCCTTGCTTTTACAAATGTATTAAGACAAACCTAGACCTGTGCTATTGCATTTTTAAATGTAATGTTGTGTGTGTAATGGAGCTATGGATATAGATTATTAACTTTTTTTGGTGTAATAACTATATTCTTATATGTATAAAATTACTTATTTGTTTTATAATTTAAACTATTTTTGTGAATTGTTTATATTTTTCTTTGAACTGTATCTATCCATATTTATTATATATCCATATATATATATATATATATATATATATATATATATATATATATATATATATATACAGTAATTTATAATATACAAATAAGTAGTTTATTATTAAATAATTATGCTTATGTAAATATTTAATATATTCAGCATTTTTAAATGTATTATATTATTTTATAATTTTTCAATCAGTTCTACACTGTTCTTTACAGTTAGTTAGTATAGGTATGAGTTCAAGTTTTAGTTTAGTTTCATATGTATATAAACCTATAACTTTAATTTATAAATTGCATTTCACATATATACATTTGTAGTTTAATTTATAATATACAAATATTAATAAATTATTTTTACTTTTTTTTTTTTTTATTGAGCTGTGTATATTTGCACATGCATGCAATGAAGAAACTGCTGTTAACATTTACATTTTGTCATTATTTTGAATAAGCAATTCAAGTTTTGAAATTCACTGGGTTTTTGTGTTACCAGCTGATTTAGTTTCTGTGTTTGTGTTTTACAGTCGAGTGCAAGCAGCAGCCGCTGGCCAGGGCTCCATCTCCCCCCTCAAGTCCTCTAAAGTCCCACCATCCTCCTCCGTCTCTGCCTCTGCCAAACGAATTGGCCGCTCTTCATCTTCATCAACCAACCTCAAGAGGTGAGCCTGACCTCCCTCTAATCAACTTTCATCCAATCTTCTACACTTTCCATTTCTTTCTTCCTTCTGCTTATTCTCTCACTCGTCCACCTCTTACTCTTTGTTGACTTTTTATTTTCAACTCTTTTGTGTAACTTATTCCTTCTTTCTTTCTCTCCCCCTCTATTTCATGTCCTCCCAGTTCCCTGGTGGCCTTCTTTCCTCTCTGTGATTACCCTATGCTCTGAAACAGAGAGCCGTAAACGCAAGGAACCAAGTTGGTTGCTCCGTGCTGTTGGTTTCAAGCGACTCGTTCCCTGCGGTTTATGTAATCAGATATCCAGAGTCATATCACCTACCTACTACTCTATCACTCTCTCCAAACCAGCACCTATCGGGTCACTGCCATGTATTTTTGGACCAAGTGCATACCCACTACTTTCTAGTACTGTTCAAACCATGTTGAATAGCACTTTTTAACACTCTTTGGACTAGGGCTGGGTGATTTGAACATATATATATATATATATATATATATATATATATATATATATATATATATATATATACACACATACACATACACATACACACACACATGTACGTACGTGTGTATGTATGTGTGTATGTATATATATGTGTGTATATATATGCTGGTGGGTAATGCATTACAAGTAATGTAATCAGATTACCTTTTGCCCAAGTAACTAGTAAAGTAATCCATTACTTTTTAATTTACAAGAAAATGTGAGTTACTTTTTCAAATAAATAATGGTGCCGCTAGCCTCGTGGGCAGTGCGCTGATATATAGCGCCGTTGCGCTTTGTGGGACCCGAGTTTGAGTCCTGGCTCGTGGACCTTTTCCGATCCTTTCCCCACTATCCCTCCCACCTCATTTCCTGTCAATATATACTTAATGTATAACAATACTTTTCTATCCTAATAAAAAGGCAAAAATGCCAAAAAATAAATCTTTACAAAAAAAAAAGTACCAGCAGTTAGTTACTTCAGAAGCGTGAATTTCCCTCAGCCTGGGGGAATGAAAGGGCTTTTACATTTGCCAAAAATATATATTTTTTTATTTTTTATTATTAAAAACAAACAAGCAAGCCCAGCCCAGATGAGAAAATGTAACACGAAAGAAGCATAACACATTACTTTCCATAAAAAGTAACTAAGTAATGCAATAAGTTACATTTTTAAGGGAGTTACACAATATTGTAATACATTACTTTTAAAAGTAACTTCCCCACTGTGTGTGTGTGTGTGTGTGTATAATTAAATAGTTTTCTTTTATATGAACAAATACAAAAATACCTGATAATAAACAGCAATATTCCCACATTAATTTACATAAACATTTTCATATATAAAAAAAATTGCAATGGTAAAATAGAGAAATAACACTTTATATATAAAATTCTGGTTATCTAGTTTATAACGTTATCAAAACATTAGCACAAAAATTTAATTTATATAAAAAAAATAATAATGTTCCAGATTGTCTAACTACTCTTTAGTCTACTTGTCAGATTGTTCAGAAAACATTCAAAAATAACTTTCCTGTAACATTTGAAAAATTATAGAATGGAACGTTACCTTAATGTTTACTCGAACGTTCACATAACCTAGAAAAAAACGTAAAAGAAAAAAATTAATATATAACAATATTACACAATATATGATATAATAATATTTTTTAAAATACATTTTAATTTAAATTGTTTTAATAATTGCATAATTTAATGATTGACTTGGAGAATGCAGCTGAATAATTTACTTTTATATGCATAAATATAAAAATACTAGTGCTAGGCAACGATTAATCGCATCCAAAATAAAAGTTTGTTTATATAATGTGTGTACTGTGTATATTTATGTGTATATATAAAGACACACATACAGTATATATTTTGAAAATATTTACATGTATATATTTATATTCAAATAATTTATATTATGAATGGCTTTAATATATAAACATAACATATTTTTCTTAAATATATACATGAATGTGTGTATATATACATGCGATTTTATATATATATATATATATATACGATTAATCGTTGCCTAGCACTAAAAAATACATACTTATAAACAGCAATGTGCCCACATTAATTTACACTTAAATATTTTAATGTACTAATAATTTTATGAATTCTATATAAAAAACAATATTTACAATTAGAAAAATTGTCAGTATTGAATAAGTCGCCCAGCTGTACTCCAGGCTGAGTTTGATGTAAACAGCAAAAAATACAGTGTCGTCCAGAATGCATGCAGTTCCTTGTCCCATTATCAGACAGATTTCCATGATCTCAGTGTCCTGCGGCGTAGATATGGGTATCAGTGTGTGTCCTCCCTGTCCTCCACCCTTCATGTGTGTTTCCCTCCCTCCCGTCCTCCAGCACCAGGTTAGCCAGCTCTCTGGGTAACCTGTACGAACCAAATGGTGAAGCCAACAGCTCTGGGAAACCGCCTTCCCCTTCCTTGTTCACTTCTCACCCCATCCGCACGGGCTACAGTGGCCCGATCTCCACCCACAATTACCACTACGAAGTCAACAACAACAACAGTCACTATAACAGCACCAGCACCCCGAACAGCAACGGGGTGAGCCCGAGCAGCGGAGCAAAAAGCCTGACCTACAACCTCAACAACACCAGCCCGAGTGGACCTTCCACCAATGGAAGGCTGGGGGCCAGTGAACAGAGGCACCACAGGAGCCCCCCGACGGGGCTGAGCGGGCTCTCGGCACGATACCTCAGCCGGTCCATTCCTGTAAGTCATGTGTCCTCCCATCACCCCTCCCGAGATAAACACACACCCAGCAGCAGCATTTCAGAAAATTTACCATGGTAACTGTCGGTTTCTGCAAAAATGCCATAGTTACAAATATGTCAACCAATATGGCTTAATAAAAAAGGATGGCTAGTGAAGGATGGCGAATATGTATGCTGATATATATATATATACGTATATATTTTTTTTTACATGTGCAATGAATTAATAAAAAATATTTATAATTTAATGTAATAACACTTTTATATGTATAATTTAATCAATTAAAATGACTTTTTTGATGTTTAATTAAATATTTACTATTTGATCATTTTTTTATTATACGTTTTGGATACATTTTATTTTTCTGTCATTAAATTATATCCATTATATATTTTGTAATTTAATGAGAACATGACATGCATAACATTATTGAAATTAACTAAAATTAACATCTGTTTACTTATTCACAAAATATTTACTGAAAATCTAAAAATGAAAATTGAAGATATTACTGAAATGAAAATATTAAATGTTTATAATTGTAATTTGATTAATTGTATAATAATAGTGAATATAATTTTAAATACATATTTAAGCATTTTATTTTCATTTATTAAAGTTATTATAATATTAATGTAATAAGTTCAAGTCAGAGTTTTGAAATGACAAGTGCAAACAAACATGGTTATATGACTTCGTACTGCACATTTCTAAATGATTTTGAATTTAATTAATTAATAAATGTAATGATTTATATTTACAATTATGATGTATAATTTAATGAATAAAAATGTATTTAAGTTTATGCTTGATTTATGAACCTAAATAAAATGAACACTTATTCACCAAATATTTACTGAAAAATATGAAAATAAAAATGTAAATCATTTTCAGTGCAATTTTAAATTTTTAAATGCATAAATATTTTAACTTGCATGTTTATTATAATGAATAAATCTTTATTAATATTATTAATAAATATCAAATGTCCACAAGTCAGATTTTGGAAATCAATTGCAAACACACGACTATATTTCTAATTCTGGAGTCATCTTGAACTGCTCAAACAAGATTATTTATTTATTATGTGTTACAGTCATATCAGTGGTGTTTTAGTGGAAACTGGTTACCATGGTACATTTTTCTAGGGGAAACTTTTTTTCAAACTTCTTCCTTCCTCACCCTGATCTAACACATGCTCATTTGCAATCTTGTTTGTTCAGATTTTCCTAACAGATTCTTTTAAACGCTCATCTTGAGCATGTTGCATGTCTGCAGTTTTTAGCAATTACACACTCACGTGCACATCCCTCACTTCTACAGCCGTCACATCTCACTCTGTGTAGCGTCTGTCTCTAGTGTGTTCTCATAAAGCTCTCACTCAGATGATCTAATATTTACCTAATTACCATTGTCAAGTGAGCTTTAATCGAGTGGTTAGGATGAGACTAATTTTTCCATTTTGAGCTAATACTTCGCCCTTTATCTCTGTGAGTGCATCCCACGCTAATGCTCCGAGGAAAAGAGAATGAATACTAAATAAACAAATATTAAAAAGCCTGAGCAGGGATAATATAGTTGAAAACGGTGGCAGGCTGACAGCTTTAGTCTGGTTTGGCAGTAACATGTCTACTAACAAGTACTAATGGCACCTCAATGCTGCTGTTTGATGCAAAGGGAGTGGTGTACGCTGCAAAAAATGCTACAATATTCAGTATTTGTTTGAATCCATCAAACAAATGGTCCCTCGCTTCAAGTAGTTCTGTACTTCCTGTCATCTTTGCCTTGAAACCTCAAACCCTTAGGGTTGATTCGTATTTTGGTTAAACTGATACCAGAAACCAAACGTTTTCTTGCCGTTCACTTTAACATTTGTTTGTTATTCCACGTCCAAAAATGTTAAGTTCCTCCATGTTTTCTGTTAATCTGTCCTTGACTCTGCCTGTTTTTATTTTAACATAATTCCACCTGTAATGTCAAACAGGTCTAGGGTTATAAGAAATGCTTGACCGATGCAATGAAATGCATTGTAGTATCACGTGACCAGAGGGCGCTCAGGCCGGACGGAAAGGTCGTGAGCTTGATTTTAGTGGTCTGTTATTCTTGGACCATCTACAGACTTTTTAGAAGTTGTCCTGTTTGGAAGGAGTTTGGTAGTTCCCCTTACAATGTCCTGTTGGTTCCTTTTGTCCATTGTGAGTCAGGGAGTTTTTATGCATACGTAACTGTACATGTTTATCATGTGATTTCATTTACATTTACATTTATGCATTTAGCAGACGCTTTTATCCAAAGCGACTTACAGTGCATTCAGGCTATACATTTTTTTTTTTATCAGTATGTGCGTTCCCTGGGAATCAAACCCACGACCTTTTGCGCTGCTAACGCAATGCTCTACCACTGAGCCACAGGAACTTTCACAACTCTCTAGACTTTCTCCTGTTTATGTGATTGATGATTGGCTCATATCTTCACGTTCCGGAGTGTAGTGTACTGTCTTTGTTCAGAACATCACAACGCCTACACGTGTAGCACGAGTGACTCAAAGCTTCACTGCAGTGATGATGAATATCACTCGCTCTGTTAAACGTTCATCCTCAAAGGGTGGTTGCAGCCGCTGCCTTCACTGTCATTACAGTCAAAATGTAATCAGTTTTCTTACTGCTAAAAATAGCATAAATTAGCATAAAGTTTCTGATTTCGAAGCATTGTCATGTTGTTGGGCTTTAAATGCAACGCTCATTAAAAATGAACTACATTTTTTAGAATGTTCTGCACTTTGGAATTCTGTGGAATTATTTTAAACATGGTATGTGTTAAATGGAGCGGCTTGAACTATATTCTTAGGTAACTGAAAGCATGATCAAATGAGTTAAATGAAATGATATTTAATAAATGCACATCTGTAGCTTGTGTAGAACTTTTGTGGGGCTTCCTGTGAAATTCTGGCACGTTTGCATAGATATTCCAATTGGATGTTCAACCAGTATTAAGTAGCCGTATGTGCAATGTTTTCTAATTTTGAGTGAATGCAGTTCTGTGTTGTTGGAACGTTGATCAATCGTTTGAAAGTGAATGACACAAAAACGGTGTTTTCTGTTGCTTTGTTTGTTAGGTGTTTTATGTGTAGGTGATATGAATAACAAAACCCTTTATTTTAGAGCTCAATGAATTTACAAACTAATCTAAAAAAAGGTTGCTTTAGCAACAGAGCTGGGTAGTAACTGATTACATGTAATCTGGAATATGTAATCTGATTCCAAATGTAATACTTGTAATTAGATTCAATTACATTTGAAAATACTCGTAATCAGACTACAGTTACTTTTTGTTGATTATATATTATTCACAAAATGTCAATAAATTATTCATGATAGCAATTAATTAGTCATAGCAATAAATTATTCCATACCCATATGGAATAATGTCCATAGGAACCATGTCCATAGTTCTCTGACGTTGGTTAATGGTCACATGACATGCACGTAAACATTTAAATATTTAATTTTTATTTTTCTTTGTTATTTTGAAGTTACTTAATTGAACTTTTTTAGGATTTAATTAATTATTAGCTATTCACTAAACTCACAAACCCCCTGCAGTTCCTTTATGAACCTCAGTTTGGGAAACGTAATTTAATGTTTAACACACTTCATGTTGTTAATTACAATGAATGGAAATATGTTTTCTTACTCTTTGTATTTTTATATCAATATGGTACAAGATTATCCTATTTAAATCAATGTGATAAACGAGCTTAGGTCAAAAGTAATCTAAAAGTAGTCTGATTATATTACCTAAAATGTGTAATGTAATGGATTACGCTGCTAACTACAATTGTCATGCAATTTGGAATCTGTAACGGACTACAATGTTTTGTAAGAGTTGCCTACTCAAATTCGATTATTTTTGTACTGATTTTTCATTGCAAAATTGTCAAATTTTAGGATGTTTGCAACCAAGCTGAAATGTACACATTCATCAAGATATTCCCGTCAGAAGTTCAAACAACGTTAAGTTAAATGTTGCCGTATGTGCAACATTTTACGATTTTGAATGAATGTGATTCAGTATTATTAGAACGTTGTTAAAACATTTGTAAACAGACAACACAAAATAAAACGGTGCTTTCTGTTGCTTTGTTTGTTTGGTGCTTTGTGAAGGCAATGAGATGAATGACAAAACCATTTCATGTTAGCGCACATAATGAATATACAGTACGAACTAATCAGAAAAGGTTGCTTAAGCAAGAGTTGCCTACTTAAATTGGGTTATTTTTGACCCGATTTTCAATGTTAAGTCATCAATTTTCAGAATGTTAACAACTAAGCCATTTGTCTCATGCTTTGTGTATGCAATGATATAATGAATAACAATTTTTGTTATTATTGCTCAGAATGTACGAAGTAGTCTGAAAAAAGTTGATTTTGCGAGGGTTGCTTCTACTCAAAATTGGTTCCTTTAGTACAAATTTCTTACTGTAAAAGCATCCAATTTCAAAATCTTTGACCAAACACAAATTCAAACATTGGGAAAGAGAAGTTCAAACAATGTTAAGTAGCTGTATGCGCAAAGTTTAAGATTTTGAATGAATGCGAATTTGCTGTTATTAGAACGTTGATCAAATGTTTGTAAACGGACGACACAAAATAAAACAATGCTTTCTGTTGCTTTTTTTCTTTTGCTTTGTATAGGCAATGATGTTAATAATAAAACATTTTATGTTAGCGATCATAATGTTAAACTAATGTTATGAACTAATGTTAAAAGGCTGATTTAGTGAGGGTTGTACTTACTCAATTCAGTAGTTTTCATTATAAAATCAGTTTAGGATGTTTACAATAAAGTGGAATTGACATTCGTCAAGATATGCAAAGTATGCAAATCTTGATCGTTGATCAAACGTTGTAAACTGACGACACAAAATAGAACAAAATGCTTTCTGTTGCTTCCCGTTTATCTGCTGTATGCATTTTTTTCATTCCCCCCTGCTGTAGCGCAATTATAAATAATTAGCATTCAGCTATGCATGTTGTACATCTGTGTCTTCTAACCTAATTAGCTTTTTTTCTGCACAAATTCACACATTTAATGCTAATTTATTTCCTCTAAGCTTTGACTTTTTATTTTCATGTCACCCTCATTTACATCAGCGAGGGCTGTGATAGATAGAAATGTATCAGGTTGGCTTTTTAGACTATTACTTAACTACCCTCTGCCATGTAATTTTCTGTAATTACGTTCAGCATCATAATCATTTCATCTTCTGTTTTTCCCCCTCTTTTGCAGTCCCTTCAGTCTGAGTATGTTCAGTACTAAAGCCGCCACCTTCCGCTAACCCCGTCCCGTGCTGCTGGCCTGGTTCTGACCTGTGACGCCTTCACTGTGACCACCGATTTGCTGACTTCTTGTCATAAAAGAGGAACGAAGCTGAAAGGAAATGCTTTGAGACTGAACTGTCAGCTTCATGGTATGATACGTCCTGCTACGACAGGGCTGATCTGGAATCTGCTGCATGCTGGTAAACGACACGAATTTGCCTTGGCCGTCCTTTCAAAATTCTTTTTTTTTTTTTTTTAAGAGATACTCTCCATGTATGAATTTACATAGTTAAATATTTTTAGATAATGAATTTTGTACTATTTTTGTCCTATTTTATCTATAATTCTTAATGCTCAACGACAAGTTTTGTTGATATTTGTGTATCTTTGGATTAGGGAATTTGTTCTGACGTAAATATCACGTTTCTGTCTCCCGAGTGTACATACTGAGTTACATATGAAGTGCGAGGGCTATATTTGAAAGGTGCAAAATGGTTTGACAGCAACGTGTCACCTTCAAAGGGATTTTCAGCCCGCGAAAGCCATAAAGAGTTTTCTTCATTTTGGGTCTAAGGTTGGTTTGTCTCCACGCAACAGTGGACGGCTAATGAGAACACAACCAATTTGCAAGCTTATTTTTCTCTGGAAAATGAAGAGCTTTGTTTGTTCAGTGAGAGTAACAGGGTGGACTGCTTTTCTTTTTTCCTAGCCATTGTGACATCATAATGTGTGTTATTATTAAACTAATACAGATCTGAGCTTGCATGCATTTCAAGAGCACCAAGGGCTGTTGAAAACACAACCGTCGACACTTCACTATTCAGAAGTGTTAATTTCACCAGCACATCTGATATATAACATCTCAGAATGTACGAGTGAGTTACAAGCTTTTGGCTGCTGGTTGTAACATGCACCGTTTTTGCACAAAGTAGCTCAAACTGCTTAAAATATACATTAATGAAAACGAATATAAACATAATTAATCGCAAACTCTATTACAATAGATGAGCTTTTGTGTAGGCGATGATATGTATAACCAAACCCTTTATGTTAGTGCACATAATGAATGTACAAACTAATCCGAAAAAGGTTATTCCAGTGTTTGTCTCAAATTTGGTAATTTTAGGATGTTTACAATCGAGCGCAAATAATTTATCGTACAGTGTTTTTAAAGGTGACCAGCAGGGTTTAAGCTAAAACCTTTTGATTTTTTTAATTCACATAAAAATTAAACATTCAGCCTCAAGCATTCCCTACTTGACCTTATTTCTTCTGTGAAACACAAAACAAGATTTTGCGCGATTCATGGAGCTCTGTTTAAGGACTAGGATTGTTGAGCTTAATAATGAAAGCACCATAAAAGTACTGCAAGTTGTCAATTCTGTGATAAGATGTCTTCAATTATAATTATACAGAAAAAAAAATCTAATTTAATTAAAAAAATTCATCCCATCAAACATGTTGCTCCAGATTTGACGTCAATGTCAAGATGTGCAAGAAAAAAATACGTTTACGATCATGATGTCAAATCTGGCGCAAAATGCATTAAATGAAATCGTAGATCTACAGCAGAGGGGAAGCTAACTGCAAATTGCAATGTACATTTTGTTTTGTTTGTCACGCAAAGCTATCGTACACATTTGGTAAACTTCGGTATAGTATTTCTTCTGAAAATAGCAGAAAGTACTTATACGGTGCACCTTTGGACCTCAGCAGCCTTAATTGTTTTGAATGGAAAAGAGCAGCATGAACATTGTTCTGAATATCATCGTTTGTGTTCCACAGAGGAAAGTCAGTCATACAGGTTGATATTAGTTGAGTAAATTGACAATTTTCATTTTGGGGTTAAACTAACCTATGAGTTTCTTTTTGAACAAATACTCCAGTACAAGTTTATGCAATTATAACTTGATTGACTGTTCTGTATCTGTTAGTCCTGTAGCACTCTGTACATTCCAGATGGTGTTCTGAATTATGTGTATATATATATGTTTTGGGAGAATCTTATTTGATTGAAGTATTCTACCTCTTTGACATATACATGATGTAAACTACTCTCTTGCTTATAAAAATATAAATATATATATTTTTGGAGCAGTGTGTAAAGAAAATCTAACAATGTTAGAGCAGTGTTTGCTTTTCATAAACATACTGAATGGACTTTAAAATACAAAGTAGTGGGTTGTACATTATTCTTTTACAATGTAAACACGATTTCAAAGACCATAACAAAATAAAAGACTAATTTTGCTTTAGCTTGTTCGTTTTCTTTCATAATTTCTCTCAAGTGCAGATTTCCAATTAGTCTTCTACAGTAAGTGCTGTGCAGATTGTTATTCTGAGACAAAAATACAGCTTTTTACAGCTCCAAAAAAGTAAATTAAGTGCCAACGATTCTCTCTCCCTGACAACCAACAAAGTGTGAACTGCAAAATCGGCACACATTTGTGAACTAAAGTCTCATTTTGAGTCTATCTGGCAGCAGGCGTCGGGCCGTGGGCATTTGGAGACAGCTGTGAAAATGGCTGCTATTCGAGTGACTGTTCACAGCCGTGAATTTGGTAAGCATTTCAAAATGTCACTTTAATTTCTACACAATTTGATGCTTTTATCTGTGTTGTGAATTTTCTCTTTTGCCCACTTTTAGAAAATGTTTTGTAGGCCCAAAATGTTCTACGAAGAACTAATAGTTCAGTTACGGTAACATTATAGCTGTTGTAGGTGTAATATTAGCCTATATTTAATTGAAATTATGGTTTCGTGTTTTCCCGAGCCCTTTCATTCAGCTTATCATAGTATAATGTCTGTCTTTGAATACACATTAAACTCAACAATCAACTTGAAGCAAATAGCAGGTTTCAAGGCTGCTGCTGCTGCACTCGTTATAATAATAGTGCTTAAGTATCTTTAAAATGGTTCTGGAAAGTAAGCTTGACATGTCAAAACTGTCACAGTTGTTCTTTCTAACCTATACTTGATTTGAGCACTTGAGAAACGGATGAAGAGAATACTCGTGCTGCTTCCTTTTTAAGGACAAATAAAAAGCTCGAAAGTGCATGGTTCCACCAATAATTCAATTGTATCCAGCACTATGCACTGCTTCTATTTAATCTACAGCTCAAATCAAAGATGTTTTTAGTGAATCAAAAACATACAACCTGATCAGTGTCGTCTGGTTCTCGAATGCACAAATGACTCCTATGAGGCAGTACTATTGCCTACAATTAAATTGCATGACGAGTGAATCGTGTTTTAGTGAATTTCTTTTTCGATTCCCACTGAATTAATCATATGACTCGTTTTTTTTTAGTTAATCAAAAACACATAGCATGTCCAGTGGTTGTCTGATTCTCGATTGAATGAGATTTATGAGTCAGTTCTGTTTAGTGAATCAGAAACATGCAACACGGTGCGTGTTTCCTGACGAATAAAACGCATCCGTGTGTAGTCTAATTCGCCAATGAACGAGCCAAGTATTTTTAATAAATTAAAATGATACATTGTCTTTTTTGCTCTGGTTCTTCAAAAGCAATTATAAATCAGAGTCTGTGTACATCTCCATTCCTCATTCACTTTCATTGTATGAAAAAGAGCAGCGTGAACATTCTGCAAAACATCTCTTTTTTTGAGTTCCACAGAAGAATGAAAGTCCTACAGCATCACTTTACACATGAAGATGAGTAAATGGTGCCAGAATTTCCACAATCATTTATTCCTATAAGCAAACTAATATTAAGTTCTTGACTCGATACATGCAACTCCCTTCCTCGTGTTCTCAATGGGGAGCCCATTATATGACGCTCTATTGATTATCACAGGCTCAATCCATTATGAATAATTACTTGCCTTCATAGTGATTGTGCACCCTGGGAATAATGAATACACGTGAGTATGCAGCGTGGGCTCCTGTTGATCTCACGCCTCTTGTACTCTCTCACACACACACACACGTGCACACACATATAAACCTCGATTCTCCACCCCAGCATCGCCAAAGGGAGCTGCGCTCTCTCACGCACACGTTCCTCACACAATGTGAGATGCGATAAGATGAGATGACATTATCCGCACATCTCCCATCATGCCAAACGACACAGACGTGCCGCTGTCAGCGTGCGCTCTGGGACGTGGCTCACGCATCTCCCTCGCTACAGTCTACTCCTTCATGTGTGTTCTGGGAACCGTCCTCAACCTCCTGGTGATCTATTTGGTGGTGACGTTCAAGAAGCTCCGCACTGCCAGTAATGCGTTTATCGTGAACGGCTGTGTGGCAGATCTGCTGGTTTGTGCTTTCTGGATGCCTCACGAAGCAGTGGTCACCTCCACTGGGACTTTTTTGGTGATCGGCTACCAGGCGTTCAAAGAAGCGCTGCTGTTTCTGGGAATCACCGTGTCACTGCTCTCCCACTCGCTTATTGCGGTCAACAGGTACGTTTTGATCACCAAAACCCCTGCTGTGTATCAAAGCCTGTATCAGAAGAGACACACCGAATGGATGATCGCAGGATCGTGGTTGATCTCCTTGGGCTCCTTGTTCCCGTGGATCACGTCCTTTCGGTATCCGCCCGAAAGGTGTCGGGATGCTGAAGATGCTTCGTTTGCGAAGGGAACATCGGTGTCTGTTTTGTCTAGTCGGTTTGCTACTGGTACACTTGCGTTTACTATCATTGGACAGACTTTGGTTGTGGTGTACTGCTACTTTAAAATCTTCCGCCGAGTGCAAATAAGTGTGAAAAGAGTCAGTATTTTGAATTTCCAAATCGTGAACAACCTTCCTTATTCGTTCCCCAGAAAGGACAAGCGACTCGGCTTTTACGTTCTCGCAGTGTGCTTTATTTTTATTCTTACGACCGAGCCGATTTTTTGGGTTCTCGTCGCAGGACTCTTCGCCCCGGTGTCCGTGGTGCTTTGGACGTCAACGTGGATTGTGTTCTGCACTATATTCGTGTCCAATCCCTTTCTGTACACCTGGAAGAACGAGGAGTTTCGTAAATCCTTCAGGTCTGTGATGAGAGGAGACTTCTTGCGGGGATCCACGGTTGGAGTCGAGCCCATCACCATCAATGCTATTTCTCACATCTTCCCCAGACAAAACAGCCGCAGGGCATTTCTGGGTGAGATGAACTGAGCTAGAGCTGCGAAAGCTTACGACTAGTACTGAGGCCAAATCTCGCTCGTGCCTGTCCAAGATGCTTCTACAATCTGCTGGTGATGAGCTGCATGTGTTTTGTAAAGATTTTGTAAAAAAAAATGTTGAAGTGTGAAGTGTTTTTTGCACATCTGTGAAGGCTTCACTGACACTTTTTAAATGAGAAATGTTTCTGAATGTTCAAATAAATCAGAAAAATCTCAACGTGTGTTTCTTATCTTTCTTTTTTTAATGATTTTTATATAAAATTAATATTATGATTTAATGTTACTTTTATACAAAATTATTTTGTTTTACAGTTATTTTAAAGTGTTTAAAATATTAATGTGAATTTGAATGAATATTTATACTGTATTAATATTATAAAATGCTTGTTTATTTAGCAGTGCATTTTATTTAATATAGAAATGCTTATTTTATTTAGTGTATTTTGTTTAATGCCAATTTTGAATTAATATTCATAAAGTAGATTAATAATATATAAAATGTAGTGCATTTTAAGTTTGTTTAAATTGTCAATTATATAAATAGATTTTATTTTGAATTAATAGTCATAGTGTATTAATAATAGTATTCTATAAAATGCTTAGTTTATGTAACTGTATTTTATTGAACATGTTTAAAATGCCAATTACCATACATATATTATTTTGAATTAATATACATAAAGCGTATACAGTTATGTAAAATGCTTAATATTTAATAGTGCATTTTATTTTAAGAGCCTGTTTAAAATGTCAATTATATATTTTAAATATTTAATTTCGAATTAATGTACATAAAGGGCATTAATAGTTATATTATATAAAATGCTTAATATTTTATTTAATAGTGCTTTTTGTTAAACAGCATGTTTAAAAAGTAGTTATATTAATATATTTTATTTGGAATTAATTAGTGCTGTCAAACGATTAATCGCTTCCAAAATAAAAGTTTTTGTTTACATAATATATGTATGTGTACTGTTTATTTATGTATATATAAATACACACACATACAGTATACATTTTGAAAATATTTACACGTGTGTGTGTGTATATATTTATATTATTTATATATTTAATATATAAACAAATATTTTTCTTAAATATATAGCCTACATGCATGTGTTTGTAATAAATAAATATATATATATATATATATATACAAAATAAATATACACAGTACACATATATTATGTAAACAAACTTATTTTGGATACGATTAATCATGATTAATCATTTGACAGCACTAGAATTAATATTCATAGTGTATTAGTAATTTGTATCAATCTTAATATTTAATAGTACTTTTTATTTAACAGCTTGTTTAAATGTCAATTATATTACTATATTTTATATATTTACACATCAAGATAACATGTAATTTAATAATTTAGTTTATATCGTAAAAGTATTAATAATATTATTAATATAATTTAAATTAAGTATTTTTTTTTTAGATTTTCAGCACCAATTAAATAGCCAAAATCTCTTATGTTTCTTTTCTTTTCAATTACAATGTCATACATTTTAATCGGTGCAAGAACATCTGCGATGTAGCAAAGTTCAGTGGAGAGGATGTTATTTATGAACCCTGTTGACATGGTGATAAAAAGTTACATCCAGCCATATAAACACTCTTACATAAGACTCTATTGTTGAAACCTGAGCAAGCGTCTGTGCGAGCGTCCTGAAAGATGACACTGATTTATTGGCTCAAAGTAAAATGGTACAAGTGGAAAGCTGCATTATAAAACATAATTCCCTGTAAAACATAATACAATGCTTTTATCATTTTAATTACATAGGGAAATCTTTTAATTACACATTTGCAGAAATTAATAAAATATATTCAAATGGATAAATTAACTTCTAAGAAGTAATTAAAACCCCTTTAAAATAAATCAGTTAGGCTACATAAATCACCACAGCCTCTACCGCCGTGATTTTAGCTGCTTCTTGTAGATTCAGTATTTCTTGGAAAAATAATTATGTGCTCAAGCTTATAAAAACATCGGCAGTTATTTTTAATATGCGATCAGTTCTGGTAGTTCATAATGGAAACCTTATCTTCAATGTGTACACAAAGTAATTTCCTGTAATTGGGAAGAATCCCTTCAGGACAGCAGAGGGAGCTTGTTGAGGGACGGAGAACACAAAGCATTTAGGGCTGGGGAATTTCCTCCATGGTTTATTTGGAGTACTGAGGAGGTGGGTTACAATCCCACCGCCTTCTATAAATGAGATGCAGAGCTGAATGAAAGAAAGAAAGCACATTATCTCTCTCTTGGAGCTCTTTGAATGTTCTTCACAAGTGGACAGCATGGATCCAGCTTTACTGTTGACTTTGCTTCTGCCAGTTGCAGGTAAGTTTATAAATGTACTTTAGGCTTTCTTGCAAATGTCAGGATTTTAACTACGTATGCTAAGTAACCTGAATATTTTAACATATTTTAGAGTCTTACCATCTGCTCTTCTTGTAGGCATTGCAGCTTAAGGGTTATTAGTTAACTACAGCTAACCTAAAATAAAACTATTAACTTATTTTTTTGTTGTTGTTGCTTAAAATAAATGTTAACTGAAATAAAATATATTTAAAAATATATATTTTAGCTAATTGCCAAAGCAACATTTTCATTTAAATTTAAACTAAAATTGAAAAAAAAAGTATACAGACATATTTCAATAAAACCAAAACTACTAAAAATGACACAAACACAACAAAATTACTAAAACTTTAACAAATATTTAAATGAAAACAGAATATTAAAAAAACATATATGCAGATTTGAGCATTATGAAACAACTTTATTTTATATAGGACTACCATAACCGCATATGCAAATTTTATATATTTGTATTTACATAATTGTGCATTATAATTTTTCCTCTTTAGTCAGTTGCTTTGTAAATGTGTGCATTTTTAGTTATTGATGCACAGAAATTCTAATAAGGTAATATTTTAACTACTTTATTTAATATTGTGAGCATTATAAAACAAAATTCTTATTCAAAAAAATAATACACTTTTATGATTTAATTGTATTTTACACATAATTTGCACAATTATTTTAAATCATCATTACTTAAAAAATAAGACTTACTGATGAGTAAGTGATGAACTAATGGGCTGTGTTCTCTTGAATAGTTGTTTCCCACGCACTGGACCTGCCGTCCCAAGTTCTGTTCAAAGTGGGCGAGAGGAGAGAGTTGACTTGCAGCAGGTCTTCTTGCCCGGAGAAAGTGAAGTTTGTTTGGACCACATTAGAAGACAGACCGATTTTCGCCACTATTGATTCACGGGACAGAGAATCTGTGCTGGTCTTTGACAGTGTGATGAAGCATCACGAAAACACCATACTGTGCAAAGCAACCTGTGGAAAGGAGACAAAACAGGCCACAACAAAGATTCAAGTTTATTGTGAGTTTGTTGTATGTTCTCTGTTTCAATAAAACTTTAGTAGGCTTCATAATGCACTGTTAGTGGAGACCGGGGTAAGTTGTCACATTTTACTCCACTAAATATTTCTTAAAGTATGTTTAACACTGGATTACGTTAAATTATAGACTAATTAATGGATTTACAGCAATTATGACTCAAATGAATTCATGAAAAAGCAAATATGTAAAAGGTAACCATTGTTTTGGCCAATTTGTGTAATTAGACATCCACAATCTGAGATATGTGACGTCAGGCCCTGGTCTCTTTTATTTATTTTTTTAATGCTACATATGAATCACATAAGCATGAAATATCTAAACTCGTTTTATAGTTTGTTTTTGCTTGTTGACTAATATTTAAATCTTGGAATCCATTTCAGCTTTTCCAAGAAACCCAGTTATATCTGGATATGATAGCTTGAAACTGGGTGAGGAAAACATCTTGCGCTGTGAAGTATCTTCTATACACCCTTCGGAGTTGCTTGAAGTGCAGTGGCTGTATGGAGACAAAGTTCTTCAGACTGATGAGGGAGAATCCGAAAGAGATGCATATTCATTTCCTTTGAAATTCACACCTTCTAATAAGGATGATGGGAAGGCAATAACATGCAGAGCATCACTCAATGTGGTTGGTATGCCAGCTGATGAGATGACCAAGGAAACCTCTGTACCCATGACAGTTCTCTGTAAGTTACACTTGCATACTGTATATTAACTATTTTTAAATTAAACCCAAAACGGATGTGAGAATTATACTTCCTCTCTGAAGAAGATGACCCCATGATCATTAGTTTTTCCCATTGCTTTCACAGCTGCACCGCATAATGTTACAGTATCTGGAGTGACCGCCGTCCTGCTGGGATCCAGTTTAACTTTGACCTGTGAGGCCGAGGGCAAGCCAAAGCCTGCGTTTACATGGACGGCTCTTAAACCAGATGGCCGGTCTGTGGAAATGGGAAAGAATCAAGATCTCTTCATGCAAGACGTGTCCTTATCGGATGCTGGTACTTACCAGTGTGACGTTAGCAATAAATTGGGAAGTCAAAATGCCAGCGTTTCAGTAGTCGTTCAAGGTTAGTGGTTCATTTAAAGGCATAATTCAGCCAAAGATGAAAATTCTGTCATTAATTACTCACCCTCATGTCGCTTCAAACCTGTAAGACCTTCATTAATCTTCAGAACACAAATTAAGATATTTTTGTTGAAATCTGAGAGCTTTCTGACCCTCTATAGACAGCAATGGTACTACCGTGTTCAAGGAAAGGTAGTAAGGACATCTTTAAAGTAGTCCACTGACAGGAAAGAGAAGAAATTGTTGAATAAAGTCGTTATTTTTGTTTTCTTTGTGCACAAAACGTATTCTTGTAGCTTCATAAAATTACGGTTGAACCACTGAGTATTTTAATGTCTATGCTACCTTTCTGGCCTTGAACGTGGTAGTTACGTTGCTGACTATGGAGGGTCAGAAAGCTCTTGGATTTCATCAAAAAATATCTTAATTTGTGTTCTGAAGATGAATGAAGGTCTTATGGGTTTGAAACGACATGAGGATGAGTAATTAATGACATAATTTAAATTTTTGTGTGAACTATCCCTTTAATTCTTTAAACGTCTAATTTCTGTGAGAGCCAATAGCCTAGATGGCAGCACTCCGACCTGAGTTCGATCTATATAAAGGCAAAACTGCCCCCCCAATTTTTTTTTTAAATGTCTAATTTCGAGACATTGTTTTGCTCCCAATTAAACACATTTTTGAATTTCTTGGCAGCACCTCCTATGGATACCCTCATTGTAGCAAGTCCACAATCCACTCTGAAGGAAGGAGACACTGTGAGCATTTCCTGCAATTCCAGCGGTGTTCCAGTGGCACACGTGGTGCTCAGCAGGAGGGTGAACGGTGTAAAAACAGAGCTAACGTCTAGTGAAGAAGCTGAAACATCAGTTACCATTGATTCCGTCAAGCTGGCCGACTCTGGCATGTTTGTGTGTGAGGCTTTCAATGATTATGGCAGTCAGGAGACAACTCTCAATCTAACTGTTGAAGGTAAGATCTTGAACGTATGGGATTAGTTGATATTGTTAGTACAAAGATTGGTCTGTTGAGTGCAGTTACAGTGTGGGTTGTAATAGTGTGTAAAACAGAAAGGCAGAATCAGTTGTAGTCTTTTATCTCCTAAAGATACTTTGAGAGTGAGGAGTAACACTTACACAGATTATCGTTCCTCATCTTAAATATGAGCTTGAAGTTCAATGCTTTGCAAATTCAGTTTGAGGCACCAACTCAAAATTAGTCTTTTTTTCCCCTCACAGCTCATTTGTTTGAAGTGGCGCTACAACCGGAAGGCGAGGTTGTGTTGGAGAAAGGCTCTGGCCTGATCCTCTCCTGTCAGGCATCAGGTTGTCCTCAACCCAAGTTCTCCTGGGAGAATCTTTCAAATATGAAGATCCTCAGGCGATTTAAGACAGATGGCTTCCGGTCCCAGCTGGTTTTCGATCTAGTAGAGTTGGAAGACGAGGGAACTTACCTTTGTGAGGTCACATGTGGCTCGATCAAGAAGTCCAAACAGACAGAAGTAAAGGTGTTTTGTAAGTATCTTGAAAGGTTTACCATCCGGTCTCGAGTTTACATAAACATTGTTTTTATTGGGAAAAGGTCCCCAAGCATTATACTGATCCTCAACTCTGGACCTCGAGATCCAGTTTCCTGCAGAGTTTAGCTCCAACCCTAATCAAACACACCTTAACAAGCTAATCAAGGTCTTCATGATTAGTACAAAGTTGCAGGTAGATGCGTTTAATCCAGGTTGTAGCTAAACTCTGCAAGAAACTGGATCTTAAGGTCCAGAGTTGATGACCCCTGTACTAAATAGTTGACTGGTTGATGAATGGAGAATGTATAATCAAGTTTTCAACATTTGAAGGTGAAATGTGTCATTTCTACATCACTAGCATCGCCAGATGGAATCGCAAGACTGATTCACAAAAAAGTTTTCTGAACATTCCCCACATCTACCATTGGTCGACAAAACAAATTATCCTGTCCAAAACTCATTGAGCCAAAATCGCTGTTTGGCTGGTTGGGACTTGGGATGCTCAAACAAAAAAAATTAATAAGAGACTAAAATATTTAAATAGAAAACTAGTTGATCTTACTGTCAAGGAAAAAGTCTCAGTGTTTGAGTTGCAATTAACCAACTGTTTAAACGTGAGTCATCTGTGAAGAGTAATTCAGTCTTTTTAAATCTCTTTGTGGAAAGTTTTAAAAATAGCCTTCTTTGACATTGATTTGATGCAGGAAATAAAGCATTTATTATATGTTCCAGAATGAGAATGAACAAAGACTTGAGAGGTTATCAAAATAGATAATGTTGTCAAGATTTAATACTCCTCTGATAGAAACATTATTGCTTTTGAGGTCATAGAGACTTCCTTAAAATGTTCTGTTGCTCTCGGCGGAAAACAACTTCTAGAATGTGCGAGGGAGTGTTTTGTTTACATTACATGTTGTACTACATATCGATCAGCTGTCGTCATATAAGGTTCTTCTTAATCTTGTTGTATTTATTTGTCGGAGCATATTTATACTTGAAAATGCTTAGATGTTCCATTTTCTTCTCTTATCAGCATTTCCAACAAGTCCTGTCGTGAAAAATTCTGGACCTTCTCTGGTGGGAGAGATGATGAAATTGACCTGCACTGCTCAGGAAGTTTTCCCTGCCAACCTTTTCCAAATCCTATGGATGGATGGAGAGCGAGAAATGCATTCGGAAACTGGGTCATTTTCAAGTGGTACAATAAATCTGACTTCAGTGTATTCTTACCGTGTAAACACCGAAGACCAGGACAAATGCATCACCTGCAAAGTTTTGCTGGAAATGCGTGGTGTGCCAGCTGCTCAAGCAGTAAAGACGGCATCTACTACACTGTCCGTTCACTGTAAGTCAAGGTATTTATTTTTCTTTTAAATACTGTATGAATTTGCCTTGGGTTTTTAAACATTGTGCTCCTTTTACAGATCCCCCGAGAGCAACCAGGATTACTGTGAGCCCACTGACGGAGTTGAAGGAAGGAGAATCCGTGAGCATTTCTTGCCTTTCCGACAGCTTTCCAGTGGGGCGTACGGTGCTGAGCAGAGTGATGGATGGTGTACAAACAGAGCTAATGACCAGTGATGGGCTTGACACATTGTTTACCATCCCTTCGGTCGAGCTGGATGACTCTGGCGTCTATGTTTGTGAAACTTCTAATATGTATGGAAGCCACAACGATAGTGTGGAGATTACCGTGAGAGGTAAGTTACTAATTACATCTGGTCAAAATCAATCAGTGGCCACAGCATCAACATGTTGTAGTGTTTGAAATATCAACAGTTATTTGAAATAAATTTAAATTTGTAGAGTGCCTTGCTCTCCATTTTGCCTTGTTCTCCTTTTCATCAAAATGGATAAATTGTGTTTTTTTCTCTTAAGTTGATCCTGCCTAGGCAACTGACAATTATTATGCCTCTTTTATCCCAGCACCACCCAGGAATACAACAGTGGAGATCTTTCCATCCACGGATGTTCAGGAGGGGCAGAATATCACCATCTGTTGTCGCTCCGTGAGCTTCCCTCCTCCTACGGTGGTCCTCAGCAAGCTGGATAGCGAGAAAAATGTCTACTCTCTTGATGGTGTATTCCTGCTGATCAACCTCACTCCTAACGACACAGGCCTTTATCAGATCAACGTTACCAATGCCCTGGGCTACGAGACTGAGATTTTCAATATTAGTGTGATGGGTGAGTAGAACTGGTCGTATATCATATCAAGTTAATGTATTTCTGAGTACACTGACTACATTTAATTTGTGAATTAACACCATGTCCTAACCAGACATGACACGACCGGTCATGTTTTGCACAAGTAACTTGTTCAAATTGACAAAATCCCAACCAATCGGAGCATATTTGATGCTTAATGTACCTTTATGTGAAGTAGGATTTTGGACTAATGAAATTTCACTGTGGCCAGTGGTCCCCATGTGCGACTAAAATTGGATACTGTGACATTTGACGAGGAACAAACTTGTTATGTGATATCCGGCATCAATTGCGTCGCTTCACTGATCCCTGACATAAGTTGCGTCGCTTCAGTGCCATTCACAACTCCTCTCCCATGGCCTGATAGGATAGTAAAGTGTCCATCAGATGTGCACTTCGTAATCTCAGTGGAAGTAGTGGGCCATCCTGGTACTTTTCGCCTTCTGTTTTATGAATGGGAATTTTGGAGATGTTACTCTTTTCATATTCAGTTTTTTAGTCAGGTTATACGCCACATTGAAAGTGACACTGTTGAAAATGAGGCTATGAGGAATAGGCTTACTTCTTTACAATGGCATGTGCTGAATAAAAGTAATAGATCATGTAATTTTGCACAACTTTTTGTGAGCTTTTTGCATACTGAACCTTTTCTTAGAAAGACATTTCATCAGTCTGAGCAATCGGTATTGTTATACAATGGTACAATCCATAGAACACACTGTACTTCTATTCCTCACAGTCTCATTTTCTTTCCTGTCAAAAATTGAATATGGTGCTACCCTGATTAAGGTCTATAACAGGGAAGTAAGCATATTCACAAATAAGGGTAGATTGACAAAATGTCTCATAGGTTTTCTCAACTGCGGTTTGTTAGGACAAGCAAAAAAAAAACATATTTCCAATTTGCCAATCTCTTTGACTTTTCATTACAGAGAAAAGAGTCAACCCTCCATTAGGCTGGAATGACTTTCTAATCCCTGCGATTTGTCTGGGAGTTGCTGCTGCGCTGCTCGGTGTTGTGGTGTACGTGTGGAGAGCTAGAAAGAAGGGATCATACGACCTTACAAAGTGCAATCTGAGCACTGTGTAGACTGTGTTTACATTCCATGGACTGTTTTGGAAGCAGCTACGCTCGGCTGAACTGTCTTGTCAGGGCCCAGGGCCTCCCTAAAGCGAGAACTGCAGGTGACTGGATTCATCACCTTGAACATCAGGTGACAATAACCCAGCTGGATGGGAAACTGCATTCTCCACAGCCAGAGACGATCAATGTGACCGTGATTTGCCACGCATCCCCAGAGGAAGGAAATCGAACCGGAGTGGTTTCTTTGTGGTCTTTGTGTTGGGAAGACATGTCAGCTGTTTTTGAGACCACCTTGTCTGCACTTAAAGAAGTGTGAAAGTCTAAGCTTGAAATACAAACGAAAACCTGGGAATATAACCACCAATTTTTGATTGAACTGTTTGGTACATTTTAGATGTCTATAACAGTCTGTCTGATGTACTGAAGTAGATATTGTGTCCTAAAAAATCTGTATTTAATTATGTGTGAAGTTTTGTCAAATGCTTTCATTTTCATATTTATTAAACTGGCATTCTGTCATTTGATCTGGGAAAGTGTTTTATGGGAAAATCCAAGGAAATTTTAGAGTTACAGGAATCCACAGCGTCTGTTAAAGCTTCACTTTCTCTTTTGACAGTTCACTCTAGCATTTCGGTTTTCCTGCAATGTTATATTTTCCATCCAGCACAATAAAGGTGGGATGATTTTGAAAGGCGTATTCACACAGCATGTGTACAAGCCATTTCCGAAATCCCAACAAGACTGGAACAAGTTGATCAAAACAAGAACTAGCACACCTTCCAAAAATAAACCACTCCACATTTGTGCCTCCATCCTTTCAAGACCAATCAGAAAAAAACAAAAAAACTTATCTGGTTCCCATTTATTTTGGTCTGCAAATTAAGACCAAACGATTCAAAATCGAGTTCCTCAATCCTTTTTTTAGTGTCTTATATTGATTTTTTTTGTCAGGGTTGCTATAAAAGGCTGTTGCCATGGTGACCATCCAGATGCAATGGGAAACGGGGGTGGGTCGTGTTTTCATGTTCCACAGGGAAAAGGAGAAGCAAAGGTGCGAATGGAACTGTGTTCTCTTAGACAGATGGAAGAACCAGCAGTAAGTAATGTTCTTGCTTAAGAAAAATGACAGTATTTTATCATACTTATGCTAATATTTGTCTTTGTTTTGACACTATAGCTCACAAATGTTTCCAAATAGGCTAGTGTTTGACACTAAGTATGAGTAATAATAGTGATGAACGACTAACTGAAATCCTGATTTATAAGTGTTTTCCAGTAAAACACATCACGTCCTTATGCATATTGTACTTGAAGTGTTTTTGAACATGGTGATTATGTGAGAATTGTGTTAGTGGTGTAAGTGCCATCCTTGTGAACTTACTATCAGAGTAATTGGATGATGGTCAAGAACATCTCATTCTTGTTCTCGGAGTCTGTTTGCTGACATCTGATTTTTGAAGTGACTCATATTTGAAGGAACGCTTCAACAGTGATTCATCTTATTTAGTTTCTAGTTTTTAGCAGGGCTTCAGACAAAACGAATGCCATTGGCTACAAGAATAAACTATTTAGGAGCCATAAGACTTTTTTTAGTTGATAAATTAAAGAATTGCGTGGTATAAATGGTTGTTCAGACCAGTTTGTAGACTGATGTACTTTGAGTAACAATTCCTGGTTCATTTCGAACTCAAAAATTCATCAACGGCTCTAAATGATTCACTGGCTATGTGAATATGACTCAAACGGATAAGAGTTCAACATTTATCTCGGTGATTAAAAAGAACTGCTTCATAAGAGTTGTTTGTTCTTGAATTGCGTGAAGAAAACACTGGCACACACACTAACAATGAAGTGATATTTAAAGATCTGATATAATTATATTATATGACTAGGTTAGATTTTAAGCTATTTTTTCTTGTCGCAGTTGGTAATATTTAGCCCTTACGAAAATTAACCATAGTTTTACTGTAGTTAAAGTGTAATAACCATGTTTTTTGGCAGATTGATTACCATTTGTATAACCACAGTTTTACTACAAATAACATGGTTAAACTGTGGTTAGTGTAGCAAAACCATGGTTAATTTTCCCAAGGGAGGTCATGTTCTTAAGATCTGATAAGTGAGATCTGTTATTACTTAAAGATTCATATGTTTCTTTCCTAATTAGTGAAATTAAGATGAACAAACCCCTAACACTGGCTTGCATTTACTACGGACATAAATGATACCTCAAAATATGGTTTGTTGAAAACGGGTCTTAAATCCAGCAAAATAGTACTTTTAGATCAGTTTAGATACTATAGAATTTAGCACGAATGAAAAATCCGAGGTCACATAATTTTTTACAACTTTCAAAACATTTTTGTTTGTTTTTTTTAGGAAAGGTTTTGCTTCAGCAGAACAAGTATATTGTTAAAGTAAAATCCATTGAATGCACTGTACTTCTATTCCCCACAGTGTTCAATTCTTTAAAAATTAAACCTGGTGCAACCTGACTAATGTCTATTATAATAGAAAGTGGGCACCACCTTATCAACCACATAGCAGCATGCTAAAACCACTTAAAACACCTTAGCAACTGCCTAGCAATGCCCTAGCAAACACATGCTGATTTTTTCAATTTAATTTTCCTCTAAACTAAAGCACCATTAAAATGAATCACAATATCATTGTTTGCTTGTTTTTGTTGGCCATTGTGGTGGTCCCTGACAGTTACAGTATGGTTTTTGTACTCTGTTTACTTAGACAAGGGTAATGAACCACTGCGTTGACATTTAGCACAAAACCCCTCCAAGGACGAGAAAGATCGATGGTTTATACAGCTTGCGAAACCACCATTATTTTAAAAGCTTTCTTATGAAGAGTTTGTGCAAGACTGTGACACATTCTAACCCCCGGGCCCCTAAAAGCTCCTGCTTATGCAACCCTCCGGTGAAAAAGAACAGCAACAATGATTTGTGCAGAGTCCTGTCTTTTTTAATCACTTAAAAGACACTGGTATTTCCTGGTTTTCAGCTGCTGTGTGGACACTGAACATCTCTAGAGCGTAGCGGCTCTAAACGCCTCCACTCCAGCTTGTTTGTTTGATTGCCGTTTAAAGAAAAACAGAATATTTATGGAGATGAACCCCCTGGTTCAGCAGATGGCATTTGACCCAGGGTCTCTGCGTTCTTGCGGCGCATCCTTTGCCGATATAGCAGATCAGCAGCTTTTTTACAATGTCCCCAGTGCTTTGTCTTTTCCAAGAGATCTGTTGTGTTTTTATTGTTTCCCTTATATGTATTTGCATTTCTTTGGGCACTGGTACATTATAGATGCACACAAACAGATGCAGATAAGCACTAAACAGGTCTATCTGCGTATTAAATGAAAGATGATCTCTTCCAAGAAAAGCAGTCAATAACATGAGGAATGTTTCATTTGGCTGGCAAGTTTATCAGTGCCGGTCAGATGAGTATTCTTTTCATCAACAGACTGTTTCATGCTGACTCCCCAAATGTTGCTTTTGAACTTCAGACAGCACTGAGTGATTTGCAATAAAACTTCCCATGTACTGTAGTTTTGTAAGACAACATCCGTATTGATGCAGTAACATCAGTTTTGTTTGTCAAAACTTGGACTATTTCATGTAAATATGGCAAAAAAATAAATTCAAATGTCAGTCTGGATATCTGACTGTGATTCTGCCATAAGTATGCATATTAGAAATACACATAAAAATGCCTTTTGTTACAGTAGCAACAGTTCATAAATGCAGATGTTATGAATATAAAAGTAGTTAATAAACTGAAATTGTAAAAACCAAGATAAATAAAAATATTTTAAATAATTAAATAAAAATAGTTTAAATTATAATTTAATAACATAGCCTATGACACAAATATCTCCCACTTAAAACCTTCGAAAACAGGCAAATCCTGGTTTCAAGTAACGCATAAACTAGACTTAATTTTTGTGTATGAGTTGAGTGGATTATTATTGAAATTTCTGTGAAATTTAGGGCTCACACACTTAGGTTTCTTTTGTTCAACACAGCAATTTCGCATGACCAATGGAACCTGATGTGAAATCTGCGTGGGGAAATCATTCATCCGAAAATTCCAATCGCATGGATTCATATTGAAATGGTTGGATTTGTGCCCGCGAAAATTTGCAGAGCAGTAGGGCCTATTATTCAGGCAATTAAATTGTGCATGATGGGTGTTTTTGCCGTAATGATTTGAGCTAGTTTATGTATAGGCTATATCACAAGTTTTCGAATTTAATTATTCTTAGTGCTAGGCTTTTTTTAAATTCATAATCTCAGATAGGTCTATTAAGCAACAGTAATTAGTAATTCCTGCCTTAATTGCTTAAATGATACAAACTTCGCCATAGTTCATGTAATGTAGGCTAATACTAATGCACACATCAGTCTAGACAATATAGATAAGCATGCATGCCTACATATTTACAAGAGTGGTCTATTTTTAATTTCAAAATGACCTTGAAAATCCACTGCCCTCTCTGAGCTCTGGCCCCACTCTTGTGAAACATGTGTGTGTTTTCCACCTCAATGCAATGAAAACATAAAATGTAAATCTTTCCGTTGGCATTGGCATTTCTTCAAATTTTGTAAGGATATTATGCATAATGCATCAATGACATAACATGATATAAACCTCATGTTGTTCCACAGGACGCAGAGGTTTGCAGACTCTATCAGCATGTATTCCGGAACACACACTGACCCACAATACGGCTGTGTGACCTTCCCATGTATGCGGGGTGCATCTTGAAGACAGTGATTATGAAGACATACTTGGCGTGAAGCTCGAGTTGCTAACCTCAGCACAAGATGTGCCAACCACAGTACAAACTGTGCTGTTCAGCCACTTATGACCTGAAGACCTGCCTGTCAGAAAAAAAGACTTTCTAAGTGGTCTTAAAATACTTTTTTTGACCCTGTTTATTCATTTTAACCAGAACATTTAGAAAATTTCACAGAGATTAATCATTCTTAGAGATGTTTGCTATTATTTTTGCTTATATTTAAGGCTACCGACTACAATGTTAGTTCTGCACATGAATATCTCAAATTATACACTTTTTTTTGAGGAGATACTGTTATTTTTCTAACCAATTGGACTTTTGACTTATTCACGTGGACGATAAACCAGGTGAAAAATCCCATAGACTTGCATTGAAAGAGCCACATGACTTTTAAACTAGTAAGCAAACACCAGAAACACCATAGGATAATGACTGTCAAAGAATCACTCACATTTTCTTACAAAAAGGTACAAATCTAGTTTAAAAATGACTGGAAACTAATCAAAAGTAATGATTTGTGAATTAAAAATAAGATTTAAATACTTTTAAATAACACTTAAAAATTATTAATTGTTGCTGCGCATGCAAAAGAGTCTGTCCCCTTAAGATGGGAATGTTATTCAACCCCCCCCCCCCGAAGTTTTCATGCCCCACTGACTCTCACTTTCTCTCTTTTTATCAGATACAACCCGACCAGAACAAACATTCGTACCTTCCTCTTGTTTAATTTGCAGCTAATGTAGCCAAATAGAGGCCTCTCACGTTTAATATCTCATAGAGATGGTCCAGTCCAAACTATATCCTCTGTGAAAAATCGTTTCCAATCCTTTTATACATTCACAACATACACATTTTGTCTGACGTTTGTGTTCTTAGCTTGCATTCGTTTTCTTATGGAAATAAGCAGTTGTAAGATGAGATCATGACCCCTGGGTTTTGGAGAAACTTGGTCAGACAAAGTCCTCATGTTTTGACTTTGTAGACACTTCTAAAGGGCAGGTCACACCAAGTGCTAACTATAACCATGAAGTTTTAATAAAAATAACTCCCTGAAGGGAAATGGTGATGGACAAAATATGAGATGGAAGGGGAAATGTTTTTCTATGCATTCTTTTGCAAAACTTTTGCATTCCAGTCAAAAGTTCCTGAGAATGTTGCTTTCACTTTTTAAAACCTTTGCAGAGTAACTGCGTTTGCTTGCAATGCCTTGTGTTTTCCAGAGAAACTTAGTGTTCGGCTCACAAAATCTTTGTGTTTTATCAAGAAAAGTTGTATTCTTTTACAAAACATTTGTGTTTTCCTGAAAAACATTGTGTTTGGTCACTAAACTTTTGTTTCCCAGAGAACCTTTTCGTTCGCTCACAAAGCTTTAGCATTCCCTCGAGAAATTTAGCATTCGCTTACAAAACCTTTGCATTTTCCCAAAGAAACTTAAATTTCAGTCAAAGAAACTGCGATTTTACAAGAAACTTTGTTTACTCTCAAAACCTTTGCATTTTCCCAATAATGTTGCTTTTGCTCGAAGTGCCTTTGAGTTTTCCAGAGAAACTTAGCGTTCAGCTAACAAAACCTCTGCGTTTTATCACGAAATGTTGCATTCCTTCACAAAACATTAGCATTTTCCTGAGAAACATAGTGTTCACTCACTGAACTTTTGTTCCCCAGAAAACTTTGCCTTTGCCCTGTTGAAAAATCCAGCATATGCTGGTTAGGTATGTTCTGAAGCATGGCTGCTGGTTTGACCTGGTTTAAACTGGTCCTTAGCTGCTCATGAGCTGGTTTAAGCTGGTCATGTGCTGGTCCTAAACTGGTTTAAGCTAAACTACAAACTGTAGTTAAACTACAAACTGTAGCGTTCTACAGCGCATCTATTATTAGAAAGAGCCTCAACTCAAGTTGTTGATATTTCTGGACAAACAAAAGCCCGCGATCGGTCTTCTCATGCATATTAATGAGATTAATGAATGAGATGTGTGATGTCTTTGAGAATACAATCTCACTTTGAAGCCTCTCCCATGCTCTTTAAGATGCTCATGCGTGTCAAGCTGCGATTCAACACAAGGATCCGATTGTTCGAATCAATTTTAATATGCATCAGTTCAAAATGTTGATCAAAAACTACTTTGTAGAGCTTGCATTTCAGCTGCACTAGAATCAGTGGATCCTTATGAAATTATTGAGCAGCAAGAAACCAGCGTTATATAATAGAGTGTCATTTCACATTTCTGTTTATATCAGGGAAAGCATATTGTGAGCATCTGGTGATCGTGTTCCACAGGCTGTGCTTGAGTTCTCATTCCTGTCAGCTGAAGCAGTTACCATGGGAACACTCTTCTTCCTCTAGTATGGAGGGAGCAGTGAAGTGTTTGAAATGCAGGTCTTGCACAGTTTAGCTTTTAGTTCCTGATAATCTTTGGGCGTTAAAACTTGTGTTTTACTTGCTATTAAGTCCTTTATTCTGCTTGAATACTTTAGAGTTGAACAGCCTACTTGTTTTATTTTTTAACTCATTCATTTAATTTGTTAGTTATATGTAGCCTAGAATTTATTTAGATGTTTATTTCTTTATTATATAGTTTAAAGTTTAGAGGCCATCAAAAACGCTGTTTTAACTTGATGATGAGATTATACCTCACGTTTATACAGTAATGCATATCATGTTTTATCTTTATTTCTCTTTATTAATATTCATTTTAAATTTTAAACTTTTTTAAAGGAATTTATTTAGGCTTATATGTTATAATGACCTAGAGTCTAGACCAAACATTTGTTATGAATTCAGTTTGAGAGAACAAATCTTTCTACAAAGTTTCCTCAAATCTGTGCGTAAATGTAATACATAATACAATAAGACCTACCTGAGAAAAGAGTGACATCTGGTGGTGTGGTGCTGCAGTAAAAAAACTACAGCTGACTATACATCAATACATTTACACAAAACAGTCTTAGCTGAAAAAATAGATATTTATAAAAACAGAGAACTTTTGTGTTGATAGAAGATATTTCACAATATTGAAAAAATAAATGAATTAATTATTGTACTCCAATTAACATACATCTGTGGAAGCTTATATGACAATTCTAAAAATAATAAAATGTTAATTTATTTAATTTATTCATGATATTAATGCAAAAAATAGACTAGAAATCATTTATGGGTATTTCTGAAATTGTTAAAAATAAATGGATAGTTTTAAAAGGTTATTCAAATAAATAAATAACGATATCACATTACATTACAACTTATATTGAAAAATTATATTGTTAAAAGGGTAATTTTAATAATAATAACAAAAAAAAAGGTTTTAGAAATACTCAGACTTAATGAGTAATAAATTAATAGTTTATGAATTCAGTAACTATATAATTACTCTTTTATAAAAATATTGCTAATATTTATAAATAAAAATATATTTTTTAGAAATATTCAGCTTTACTTATTTAGTAATAAAATAATGATTTATGAATGTCTACAGCCATATAATTATTCTTATAAAATATTAAAATGTTAATTTATTTTATTTTTATTTTAAATAATTATAATTAATTTATATATGGCATTAATACAAAAAAAATACAACAAAATAATATTTTTTCCTGAAATGGTTAAAATTGTTGGATATATTTAAAGTTATTCAAACAAAGAAATGAAGACATTAAATTAGTTTGCAACTCTGTGTGAAAATGTCATGAAAGAGTAATTAATTGTATTATTAGACTATTAGAAGGATATTTCGCTCGTAAATTTAACCTTGCATGAATTTTTAGCATGAATGAATGAAAAAATGAATACATGAATGAATGATTCACTTCTAAATAAACTAAAATGTTTGAATATTCCTAACACGGATGAATGAATGAGGTTTCTGTTGGTTTTGTTTAATCCTACGCTGGGTCAGTGCCATGACGCACGCGACGTCAGGACTCTTCGCTGTCTCGCGTCCAGACGCTCGTGAAGCCGCAGTGCTGCTCGACGGCTACCGGAGAAATGCTCCCGCTATCCACCAAAGATGATGAGTACAAACCTGCCAAATTCAACCTGTTCGTCAAGATATCGGGCTGGTTCAGGTAAAGACAGCAAAATGCTAAATATTTCATTGAGTTTCAATCACAGCTGTCGGCTTTGTGGCTAAGGCAGTTAGCATGCTAGTTAGCTCGCGAGACTTCATTAGAAATTAAAATGGGGTCTTTTAAATATAATTTAAACTTTTCTTTGTTTTAAAAACACAACTATTATATGCTAAAAAAAGTAAATTTTACTGTTACAACAAAGAAGCAGACAGCTTCAGCTAATTTTTCAGCTTGACAGATGTTAGCAGGACGAAGTAAACATTTGACACAACCTGTAATATCTTTCATTTTACTTCATAAAATGTGTTAAAATCTATTCCGCAACAAAATGCGGCAATCAAGACATAATTTGGACCACATGTCATTTTTTCTAGACCATTTTATTTCAATAAACTACAGTAGTGTATTTGCTTAGCTGTGGGTTCCTACAGCCAGTCTGTCTGGTCAGGCCACTTTATAAATGAATCAGTCTGAAACCACTTTTGTCTTTGTGTCCTTCCCCAGATCAATTCTTGCTGATAAAACCTCTCGCAATTTGTTTTTCTTCCTGTGTTTGAACCTGTCGTTCGCGTTCGTGGAGCTGACGTTTGGCATATGGAGTAACAGGTAACAGTAGGGGGCCAAACACAAGAATATGCCACGTAGGTCTAAATGTGGGATGGGCTAGTGTGCTTTTGTTTTGGGCCCTAGCTTCTGTTTGCAATGTTTTGATTGGGGTTTCTCCCGCGAGCTGTTATCAAGTCATCCTTGAAGTGAGATTGACGGCTGATCAAAGTTTAGCAAATACAGAATGTGTCTCGAAACTTATTGAGGTGCCTATCTAGACAGCATATTTCTGGTGTGTAGGTGTGCTTGAACGTTCAAATACACCTCTGATGCCTGAAAATGCATTTTAGATAGCATATCTTACTTGGTTTTGAGAAACGGCTGTAATATTTTATATATAAATCTTGTGGGGAAAATCCCGCGGATAAAAGGAAGTGGCGTTAACCATTAGTATGCCATTGTATATTAACAGCTGTATGTCTTTACATTTGTACATCGTGCATACACTTTAACTGAGGGTGTAACATTGTTGGTTTAGGCTTAATAAAAAGATTTATATCTATATATCAGATTTTTTTATTATCAGGTCGCACACTCAGTAGTTTGCAGTGACAGAGTGACCAGAAGTTATGTATTTTTAGTTGATGTGATTTTAGGTGACATTGTAGTTAGAGATACAACAGAAATGAGCATTTCAGCATTATGCAAATTACACAATCCCACAATTTTATTTTGTTGTTGTTTATTATAATAATTTATTTAATTTATTTCATTTATTTAGTGCTATCTTTCATTTGATAATATTATGCAAAAAATGACACAATCTCATGAATCTGAGTGCAGACAGTGAAGGTTTTATTATTATTATTATTAAATCAATAATAATACCAGTAGAAATGATATAATATAATGGTAATATATAATAGCATACATTTTTATTTGTATTTATTTATTTTTGCCAGTGTTGTTGTTTATAATACTTTATTTAAAACAGTGATAATGTTATGCAGTTGAATTTATGCAAATTTCAATCCCTCAATTTTTTGTTATTATTGTGGTTATTGTTTATTAGAATAATTTATTTAATGTACTATCTTTTATTTAATAATATTATGCAAAAAAAGACACAATCCCATGAATAGGAGTGCAGACAGTGAAGCTTTTATTATAAATTTTATTATTATAATCAATAATAGTATCAGCAATAATATAATAGTCATTTATAATAGTATACATTTTTATTTATTTATTATATTTGTTGTTGTTTATAATACATTATTAAAACAATGATAATATTATGCAGTTGATATTATTAATTGAATATTATACAAATTGTACAATCCAACAATGATTATTATTTTTATTATTAATTTACTTTACTAATTAAAATACTTTATAAACAATTTATGTTTAAATCATTATTAAATATAAATGTATTAGTAAGAGTATAATTGAGTTATTACATTCTTGTTTTTTTATTTATTATTATTAAATGTTTAAAATTTATTTATTTATATATTCATTTAATTTAATTTAATTTTGCATAGTTTGACCCATTCGAAACTAACTTGACAACCAAATCTCTGTAAGCATGAATGAACCTTTTGGACTATTTTAGTGAAAAAGTGAATGGTGTCTAACAAAAGGCCCTACACAATGTGACTCTGACCTCGATATGGGGCAGGATGTATTTCTCAGGTTTCTTGATAATTCAACACTTCCCTTTTTGTGTTGGTTTGATTCTCAGTTTAGGTTTGATATCCGATTCCTTTCACATGTTCTTTGACTGCACTGCTCTCCTGGCAGGCCTTGCAGCATCGGTCATTTCACGGTGGAGGTCCAATGATTCCTTCTCATACGGGTGAGAGAACATTACAGTCGAACTTAGTTTAAAAACAGCGTTTGTGGGTAGAGTACCAATGACACAAGTTTCCTAAAAATGATGCATTCACTTCTGCCTGAGTAGTGTTGACAGGAAACTGCATGTCTTTGGTTTCATCACTGGGTTGTTATGCAAGTCCATTTAATTATTTTTTTAGGTATGTCAGAGCAGAAGTGCTCGCAGGATTCGTGAATGGCCTTTTCCTCATCTTTACCGCCTTCTTTGTCTTCTCAGAAGGAGTAGAGGTGTGTACTAGAATAAGATTACAGTTGATTTACTTGCCAAGTGACATACTAACGCACTAATGTTTTTGTTGAATGATGGCATCTTGTCTTGTCACCAGAGGGCGCTGGAACCCCCTGATGTGCACCATGAGCGTTTGCTCCCGGTGTCTATAGCAGGGCTGCTGGTCAATCTTGTAGGAATATTCGTTTTTCAACATGGAGGACATGGACATTCACATGGTGGTGAAGGTAATTATCTCACATAGAATAAGCATTCAATCATGTTTTTAATTAAAATCATTCCCTCTCAAGTTTCAATAATATTCTGGTTTATGGGATTTTTTTATGCTTGTTTTAATACCCAGCAGGTAAAAAAAAAGTTTAACTATCATAAAAAGTAGTGTATGTATATTTTTATTGTTTCTCAAAGAAGTCTCCTATGTTTCAGAAATATAAAAAAAATCCTAGTTATTCTGAACTTTTGATCAGTAGTGTATATATAATGTAGATAAATAGAATTATAGATAGATAAATAAAAAAAACTTCAATGTAAAGATATATAAATCTAAAAATATAAATGTATATTTTAAAAAATATAAAGTATTTATATACAAATGTATTTTTTAATATATAAAACATAAACTATGTACATCATTAAGCTACTGTGTTTTATATAAATGTTTATATGAATCTATTTTTGTATGTTTCTGACATAACATTTTATGTTAGGAATCTTATAAAAATATTTGTTATAAATGCTATACGTATAGATATATATTCTTAAAATCTATGTATATATAAATGTATTTTTATTAGTATATAAAATAGGGTTGTCAAATCAATTAATCACATCCAAAATAAAAGTTTTTATTTACGAAACAGTGTGTGTATTCATTTATATATATATATATATATATACATGCATGCATATATTTAAGATATATTTTTTATATTTTGGATGCGATTAATCCGATTAATCTTAAGGCCTATTTAAAACATAAACAATAAGAGGATATATGTAGTTTTTGATATTACACTGTATATATACTTTGTTGTGTGTGTATATACAGTGGGTACAGTATTCCCCCCTTATTTTTCACTCTTTGTTATATTGCAGCCATTTGCTAAAATCATTTAAGTTCATTTTTTTTCCTCATTAATGTACACACAGCACCCCATATTGACAGAAAAACACAGAATTGTTGACATTTTTGCAGATTTATTAAAAAAGAAAAACTGAAATATCACATGGTCCTAAGTATTCAGACCCTTTGCTCAGTATTTAGTAGAAGCACCCTTTTGATTTAATACAGCCATGAGTCTTTTTGGGAAAGATGCAACAAGTTTTTCACACCTGGATTTGGGGATCCTCTGCCATTCCTCCTTGCAGATCCTCTCCAGTTCTGTCAGGTTGGATGGTAAACGTTGGTGGACAGCCATTTTTAGGTCTCTCCAGAGATGCTCAATTGGGTTTAAGTCAGGGCTCTGGCTGGGCCATTCAAGAACAGTCACGGAGTTGTTGTGAAGCCACTCCTTCGTTATTTTAGCTGTGTGCTTAGGGTCATTGTCTTGTTGGAAGGTAAACCTTCGGCCCAGTCTGAGGTCCTGAGCACTCTGGAGAAGGTTTTCGTCCAGGATATCCCTGTACTTGGCCGCATTCATCTGTCCCTCGATTGCAACCAGTCGTCCTGTCCCTGCAGCTGAAAAACACCCCCACAGCATGATGCTGCCACCACCATGCTTCACTGTTGGGACTGTATTGGACAGGTGATGAGCAGTGCCTGGTTTTCTCCACACATACCGCTTAGAATTAAGGCCAAAAAGTTCTATCTTGGTCTCATCAGACCAGAGAATCTTATTTGTCACCATTTGGAGTCCTTCAGGTGTTTTTTTAGCAAACTCCATGCGGGCTTTCATGTGTCTTGCACTGAGGAGAGGCTTCCGTCGGGCCACTCTGCCATAAAGCCCCGACTGGTGGAGGTCTGCAGTGATGGTTGACTTTCTACAACTTTCTCCCATCTCCCGAATGCATCTCTGGAGCTCAGCCACAGTGATCTTTGGGTTCTTCTTTACCTCTCTCACCAAGGCTCTTCTCCCCGATAGCTCAGTTTGGCCGGACGGCCAGCTCTAGGAAGGGTTCTGGTCGTCCCAAACGTCTTCCATTTAAGGATTATGGAGGCCACTGTGCTCTTAGGAACCTTAAGTGCAGCAGAATTTTTTTTGTAACCTTGGCCAGATCTGTGCCTTGCCACAATTCTGTCTCTGAGCTCTTCAGGCAGTTCCTTTGACCTCATGATTCTCATTTGCTCTGACATGCACTGTGAGCTGTAAGGTCTTATATAGACAGGTGTGTGGCTTTCCTAATCAAGTCCAATCAGTATAATCAAACACAGCTGGACTCAAATGAAGGTGTAGAACCATCTCAAGGATGATCAGAAGAAATGGACAGCACCTGAGTTAAATATATGAGTGTCACAGCAAAGGGTCTGAATACTTAGGACCATGTGATATTTCAGTTTTTCTTTTTTAATAAATCTGCAAAAATGTCAACAATTCTGTGTTTTTCTGTCAATATGGGGTGCTGTGTGTACATTAATGAGGAAAAAAAAAAGAACTTAAATGATTTTAGCAAATGGCTGCAATATAACAAAGAGTGAAAAATGTAAGGGGGTCTGAATACTTTCCGTACCCACTGTATATTCTTAAAATCTATGTATATATATATATATAAATGTATTTTTATTAGTATATAAAATAGGGTTGTCAAATCAATTAATCACATCCAAAATAAACGTTTGTATTTACGTAATACAGGTGTGTGTACTGTATATATGCGATATATATATATATATATATATGCATATATTTAAGATATATTTTTTAATATTTTGGATGCGATTAATCGATATGACAGGCCTATTATAAAACATAAACAATAAGAGGATATATGTAGTTTTTGATATTACTAAACTGTATATATATGTGTGTATATACGTGTGTATGTATGTGTGTGTACATATATATGTATATGTGTGTGTGTGTATATATGGGATGTCAATGCCTTTCAATAATTTCCATAATCGATCGTCGTTTAAATTAACGATCAATTAATCGTTAACCATAACTACTGCAAAATGCGTCTATTGCAGTGGCATATAGTCACCGGCATGACATGATGTGCAAATGCCACTCAAAACGCTTCCTCACCCGAATGAAAAGGGTTTTTAGTCTAAATAAAAGGCTAGTGGCAGGATGGTAAAATGAATAGATGTGATTACGATCATTTGATAAATGAAGAGAGCGCGCCGTAGTTACGCACGGGATCATTATACTTTATGTGCCGTTTCATATCCTGTCACGGAGACCGCTGAATGTGCCTTTTTAAATGGTTTCATGGTGCTCGTTTTTTATTTTTAAAACATCGTAGCAATGTTTGCAATTGACATTATCGGGATTTAAAATAAAATGATCCCAAACGCAAGTCCGGCGCGTGGGGCTGTGACGTGCGGTCAGTGATCCGCTTCCAGAACCACCGGCGTTGCTACAAACACAGTTACCCATTTGAAACATTTTAATGTGAGCATTATGACACAAGTGAGGTACAAAGCTTTGTTAATAAAAGAAATAATTGGTTAGCAGGCAAATGTTACATCGCGACCATGCTTTTTGATTCATGCCGAACGCATACATTTAAATCAAGCCATATGCAGCTTTGTGTTCTGTTTTTCCGGATGGTCACGAATTTAATAATATTTATTGTTTCTTTTCCCAAATCCTCACTGTCTCACCCTCTAGATTCGCAGGTTTATTTTATTGTTGTTCACTTTTAATCACTGTTTTCGCATCTCTTACTGTGGTAAACGTGTGGGGGGAAATGAAAGATTTCGTGGCCATGAATTAAGAATTCGTTACTATGTAATTGTTCAAGCATTTAAGTTAAATCATGGGTTTTCTAGGGCAGGGGTTTTCAAACTGTGGGTCGCACAAAGCCACTTGGCGGCAGCTAAATGACACACACACACACACAACACACACACAGTTCCTAGGGCTGGACGATATACAAAGATTAATTACGAATTGCGATATTGCTCAGTGCGATTTTCGAATCGCAAAGGCCGGGATTTAAAACATGCGTTGCGTGTTTTGAAGCGCGGACGCGCACGAGTTGTAATAACAGTGAGGGTCTCAGAGCGACGGTTCATTATTAAAATGCTCGGTCTGCATTATTAACGAGAAGAAACTCTCTCACTTCACTGCGCTGTGTTCTGCATGAGATTGCATACACCGGAAAATTCAAATGTTGCAAAAACTGTATCAGGTAGGCTGTTCATTAATTTCTATCGTCTGTTTGAACTCTGCACTGTATCTTTCTGAGAGATGTAAAGAGTTTGTTGTTTTTGTTCCTTCATATGCATTTAATCCATAAACTGTCCGTAAAAAGCATTTCACATGTACGGGTTGAGCGGGGCACAAACGCGGGGTTAATTGTAACACTATACAAACATTTCCACATGCTAGCATAACAGAATTTACAAAATGTCCTATTATTTCCTTGCCATATCATCACTATATAGAGAAAAAAATGTAAAAAAATCTTTTGAAGATATAGCTGAACATTTATTTAACCATTGCAAAAGTAAATTTCTGGCTGAAGTAAATTTGTCTTCTCGGATTTTAGTGTTTATTTAAAATGAGACACATATGTTTATTATTTTTACAATTATTTCAAAATTATTTTAATCTCTAAACTGTTTGAGAATTCTGCTTCGCTTCTTATGCTTTGCTAAAATAAAATAAAAAAGTGTTGGGTTGTGAGGGCACTTTTTTTTTTATAGCACTCGCAGCGTGGATTACAGTTCATAACCGCACTGGAGTGAGCGCGTTTCCAGGTTTTATGGACATATTTCTAGACTCATTAACGTCTGTAAATTAAGAAATTAAAACGTAAATATTAGTAGTGAATGTTTACAGTGGTACTAGCCTATAAAATAAAATGGTTGTTTTTCTTAAATACTTAATTTCTGCCATATTATGCTTTTAATTATGATTAAGCTTATAGTAATGTCAATTGTTTTTTTATCTCAAATATTTTGGTGGGTCTTGAAATAGATTATACTTGTCTAGGTGGGTCGTGGAATGGAAAAGTTTGGGAACCCCTGTTCTAGGGAACAAATTAATGAAACATGGACAGCTGCCACAAATTAATATGTCATAGGAACGAATTAACAAGTTGTATGAATGAATAGACTGTCCTGCTCGCCTGCGCAGCCCTGTCAAAGAAGTGCCCGATATGCAATAATTATCTAGGGAAATTATGATTGAACATGACTTATTACTACATTTCAATACAAAAGAACTTTGTACTGTATCTCTTTTAATGTACTTTTAAAGTTTGTATCATATTAAAATAATTATTTTCTTGTAAGATCCAGCCCCTTCACCGTCACTCACAGCCCTTTGCACGTGTTTTGCGCATGAGCCGCACGCACCCCAAAATGAAACTGCTTAATCGACCATCGATAGCTTTTATCGATTACGTCTCTTATCGACAATTAATCGATCGTCGATTAATCGTTGACATCCCTAATATATAAATATATATATATATATATATATATATATATGTACTTGTATATATACTTGTATATACAAAAATATGTATTTTTTTATTTGTGAACATTTCATTAACATTTATATAAAATTGTGTGTGTGTAATTATTATTATTATTTGCTGAAATAAGGTGCATAGTTTCTTTATAGATATGTCCTCTTATGTTTAAGGTCATGGCCACAGTCATTCTCTATTTAATGGCAGTGTGGGACATGGACACAGTCATGGAGGCCACGGCCACAGTCACGAGTCCAAACAGGGGCACGACGATCACGGGCATTCACACGGGGGACACGGACATTCACATGACGATCCTCACTGTCATGGTAAGACCTCAAGCTACCTTATTGATTTGAGTGCAGTTTCTGTTATGACTCAGTACCATTATAATGCATCAGCTGTGTTATTTGGTCCTCATGCTGTGTGAAAATTGCAGAAGCTGTTTTGATCGTAATGGTGTCTGGTATAGTGTGATTCATTTCTAATCTGTCTGTGTCCTCAGATGACCATTTGCACACACCAGGAAAAGGCTCCAGCAAGCAGATATTACAAGGTATGTCTGTTTTCTATGTTTGTTCTCCTCCAGATGGCGCTAGAGATCTCTTTGTCGCAATATTTGCCTTGCTTTTGAACAGGCACCAGATATGAAAATATTTACTAATCACATCTATCAGGTCTAGACAGCTTTTTCCTCTTTTGTAGGTGGACAATATTATGATTTCCTAATAGATGAGGTCCTATAGTCATAACTCCTAAAAAATATCAGAAGGATTTAAATTCATTTCAATTTAACCACTTGAAATGAATGCTCAGACATGACTGGATGATGGACTTTTATGTGCAACCAAGTGACACCTCTGACCATCCCAACCTCTAACCTTTGACTCAGGGCAAACCGGGTTAACACTGACACTGGAGCAAACGTGGTAACACTGTCGCTTTAAATTCCTTTTGTCCGAGCTTGTGTGGGAAAGAGCAGAGCAGAGAAAGTAGTTTGTCCCCTTCACCCTGGCACACACAGAGAGAGAATGGATCCTTTGGGAGGCCTGCTCAAGGGAGAAAGAACGGGGCACGGAGGGGAGGACCATGTAGAGAGGGGGAGGAGAGGAGAGGGGAGGAGGTGACAGTGCAAAAGGTTACACTGCCTCCATCCAAGTCGAGGGACCTCTTCTCCACTCCCCGTGATGAATTGCAAGTGGATTTAACCAGCCTCCCGTCCTGAAGATTTTCATGTCTATTTTGGCTATGTTTATTACGCTTACTTTTTACACAGAATACTTGATAGATGTACTCTGCTTGATAAAACGTGCAGCATGAAATATTGTGCACTGCACTGACTACTGTATTCCAGAATGCAGTGCACTTGACTTTCCTATGCAGTGTGACAAATGAACCATAATTAGTCTAAAAATTTGTTTATATACCAGTGGTTAAGACATTAAACCATTTTTAGTTTTATTACTATTGCCATTTATTAAAATAAGGCAAGGCAAGGAGGCCTTCTCCTAGGCCATTGAGTGATTTATAAACGAGTAAAAGTACTTTAAAATCAATCCTAAATGTAACTGGAAGCCAGTGTAAGGACCTGAGGACTGGTGTGATATGCTCAGATTTTCTGGTTCTAGTCAGAATCCTGGCAGCAGCGTTCTGGATGAGCTGCATGTGTCTAATGGTCTTCTTGGGAAGGCCGGTGAGGAGACCATTACAATAATCCACCCTGCTGGTGATAAAGGCATGAACCAGTTTCTCCAAGTCTTGACTGGAAACAAAACATCTAATTCTTGACATGTTTTTGTAAACATTGTTGTATATACTTGTAATTATGTAATTATAACTTGTTATAATTATAATAATTATCATTTTACAAAAAATATACTGGAATAATATTATAAGACAAAATGTTATTTATTATTGATGTTATTTTACAAAAGATAAATAATTAATAATAATAATAGTAAAGTAATAATAATACAAAATAATAGTAATTATAATAATGAAATTACTTTTACATAAAAATAAATATTTTTCTCATTATTATTGTTATTATGAAAATATTGTATATTATTAATAGTAATATTTCACAAAAAACATTATTGCTGTTATTAAATTACTATTATTGGAATACTAGTAAAATTAATGATTAATATTATTTTATAAAACATATTATTTTACAAACAATATAATGGAATATTTTGTTATTATTAAATGAGAATAATATTAATAATATTCATATATTGTTATTTTGCAAACAATACATATTTTCATTAATAATAATTGTTATTAATGTTATTATTATTTTATAAAAACGTATTATTAGTAGATTATCTGTGGAAAAGTGATACAAAAATAGGTAAATATTATTATTAGTAGTAGTATTAATGAAAGGAATATATTTTTTAATGAAATATATTTTCATATTTATCGTTTTAATATTTTATAATCATTATTATTTTACAAAAAAACAGATTATTAGTAGATTATTTTTGGAAAATGATACAAAAATATATTAATAATCGATTTAGTAGTATTAAAGAAATATATTTTAATCAAATAAAAGTTTTCATATCATTTTAATATTTCATAATTATGTATTTTACAAAAACAGATTATTGGTAGATTATTTGTGGAAAAGTGATACAAAACTAGATTAATATAATTATTATTAGTAGTGGTGTTAATGAAAGGAAGACATTTTTAATAAAATATAAATATTTTCATATATTTATCATTTTAATATTTTATATTATAATTTATTATTATTATTATGCAAAAAAATAAATTTTAATTTAATTGTCTTACTGATACACTTCTGGTTGTTTTGTCTTGATTGTATTCAGTTTGTACAGCATAGTAAGCTATCAGTATTAGTAGTAAGCTAGTATCACTATTAGAATTTTATTCTAAACACAGCCACTGTTTCTAAGGACACAAAGCGCTCCAGCATTCTTGTTATTTTTCTAGTATTTGTTTTGACCACATTTGGACAGGGTCTTCACTTATTAGGGAGTTTGCTCCGTTACTGCGGTCGTGCTTTCTGTAAAACTGAAAGTAACCGCAAGTATGTCATCTCATTCTGAGGCAAGGAAAGGACTTAGTGGACCATCTCATAGCGTGCCGTCACACCACAGTCCACAGCTATTCTCCAGTACAGACCTCTGAGTTCAGGAAATGTTGACTGACTCACTCATGTTGGTTTTAACATTGTAGCATATGATATGCTATGATATATTCTGGACATTCAGTCAGGCAGGACAGTCCTGCAGGTTGACCATTCATCGAGGATGCACTCGTATGACCTGTTTGTGGAATGACCTCATCAGTTTGAGGGTTACCGCTAGAGACGGTATCCAAGACAGCGGGTTCGTTCCGTCCGCAGTAGTCCTGTTTAAACATGAGTGCTAGCAAAAGTTGTATCCTCATCCCAGACACAATATTAACTCCATATTAGTGCTTTTTAAGTGAAACCAGGACCTTTAAGCCCTAGTGCATAATTTGCTGTAAACTACCTACAGAGACTATTGAAAAACGGTCTACTTCACAAGTGACCAATTTGGAAAAACTCTAATCATTAACTTGTGCAAATATTTTTATTTATTTTTAGAACAATAAATCTAAACCCTCATTTTCTTCATTTCAGGAGTTTTTCTCCACATTGTTGCGGACACGTTGGGCAGTGTCGGTGTCATCATATCAGCCATCCTAATGCAAAAATACGACCTGATGATCGCCGACCCCATCTGCTCCATGCTCATCGCGCTTCTCATAGGAGTTAGGTGAGTACGCTATTATAAGCCCTGACCTCTCTCGACTCGACTCGAGACAATCCTCCACCCTCAAACCCCACCCAGAAACCCTCAACAGCACCTAACACAGATCATACAAAAGCCACTTCACAGTGCCCTTCACCAAGAGCCCTGTGAAGCCGTTGGTGCTCCAGCCGGGTGAATTACAGGATACATGCTCCGAGGGTGGAGGCCAGAGCACTTTCTCAACATGTGGCGAAGCCAGAAAACCCAGCATGTGACTCTCTCATGTGGCATTTTTCAAACAACTCCAGTCGAGAAGGAAAAATGCATAGCATTTCATCACTTTTTAAACCTATCTATACTCTTGAAAATACCATCAGATGCTTTTATGGTGATGAATATGCTTTATTTTGTGTGTGATGTAGGTAAATGTATGTAAAGGCTGTGTAAATTTGAGCAGGACTGCACCAGTTTAAATTGCAGATGGCTTGTGGTTACTGTGCTCCAGTGAAGAGGCACCGTTTGTGGCCCCTTTTTGCAAAATGCACGAGTTTGAGCAAAGCCTTTCCCGCATATTCATCTCGTCCCTCCAACCCCCCTCTCTCGCTCCCTCTTGTCCGTGTTTGAGGCTTTTCTTCTCCCTCTCTGGAATTTGGTGGCGATCTGTGAATGTTACTTCAACAAAGGCATCTTTTAAGATGGATTTTTCCCTTCTCTTTGTTTCTCAAAAAGGGGGGGGGTTATGTCATCGAGACCCCGTCTTGGACATTTTTTCCCCTCTTCTTCAGTTTTCCATGCAGTGGCCGAATGGCAAATCCTGAGACTCGAGAGTAGGGCTAAGATTGTGGACGTTTTCCCACATTGCACCTGCGTGACAGCGTCTCGGTCTCATTCAGGTGCAATCTGGAGGCTGATCTGGTATGGCGCAAGTACAAAGGTATCACACTAGTATGGAAAGCCATTAAATTCCAAAGCAGATAATTAAAAACAGCTGCAAACCAGAAATGAGCTTGTTATAGAGCTTGTGAAGCTTAAGACTTCTCGTTCCTGTGGTTCATCTGTAGATGTTTTGTCTTTTGACACTGGCTGATTTTGTTATGACTAAACATGTATTGGTTTTCTGAGACTTTAAATTAAGCAAAATTCTGAAAACTGTTTTCAGAATGGAATACTAGCATATTGTGCCGTGTACACTACTGTTCACTGTTTTTAAAATGTTTTAAGATGTCTTTTATGCTCACCAAGGCTGCGTTTATATGATCAAAAATACAGTAATATTATGAAATATTATTACAAATTAAAATAACTGTTTTCTATTTTATTTTGTTTTAAAATGTAATTTAATCCCTTGACGTGACCTGATATAATCAGGGATGCACGTAAGTTTTTCAGTCTGGTTCTCATGAGAGAAACTGGAGATTTGATTTGCTGCTCACACTACACATAGTGTGACCCATTAAATATAACTATACATTTTTTTTTTTAATTCATAATAGTAATAATAGTATTATTGCATTTATTTAGTTTTTTAAAAGTAAAATAATAAACTAAATACATTTTGATATTATTATTTGATATGACATTTTTAAATAAATATTGAATATTAAATAAAAATACAATTATTTTATAGTACACTTACAAATTACAATGCTAATATTTAAAATATATTTAGATGTATTTTTTTTCACATAATTTACCTTTATTCTACGCCGCATTGTCCCTTCTCCTATAAACGCGCTGATCATTTCCTGGTTTTATGAAGCACCTCCCTCAGAAATGCGCAATGGGCTCAGATTGGTTTGCTGGCCCAGTGTGTTGTGATTCCCTAAACCGCTAAAAAGTGATTCGGAGGGGGGGAGGGGGGCGCCAGTAGCACAACGGCGCTATATGTTGGCGCTCTGCCCACACGGCTGTTGGTGCCGTCATTTTTTTTCTTCTTTTTTATAGGAATTTTTAACATCTTCAAACCTAAAACAGCAAGCTTTTAATTTGGCAGGTTGCCAGCAAGTAAGCACTGCCGGTTTTAGCACTGGCGAGTGAAGTGCATCAATAAATGAAATGTTATTGTTTTTCGTTTTGCTCTGAAACCGGCAGCGCATAGCCTAGAAATGTGTTCAGTTTAAATGGAAATATTATACAGTATTACAGGTAGTCGGTCTAAAATGGTGATTGTGCATTAACAGCGCTCAACCATGTTGGTGCGCAAACTTATTTACCCAGCGCATTTTTTTTTTTTTTTGGTTCGCGCATGCGCACCTGCACACCACTTATGTAATATAATCTTTTGTAACATTCTAAATGTCTTTAAAAAAAAATTGTATGATTTTTTTTTTTTTTTTTTATTATTTTATTTTGTGTTCCACTCAGTACCATGCAGTACAGTGTGGGATTTTGCCAAATGTACTGTCAAGGGTACTTGAAGGGTTCAAAATTTGCATACTAAGTACAGCATATCTACTATATACTGAATAAATAGTAGTATGCTAGTATGCTATTCCAAACATTGCCCAAGAAAAGTGATGTGTTCTCCAGAACTAGGCTTAATGTGTTTGGGGAAACACGGCTGTTAAGGATATAGATTTATTAAACACATGATACACTAGTGTGAAAGATGGTACTGTGGACCAAAGCATGAGTTCATCTGCAACTCTAGACTCTCTTACGCATTTGAACTTCATGCCTGTGTACGGTGGGGATCCCACCGGTTAATCGGGGCAGATAATACAGTGGTGGGGGGGTCGTTTGAGTTTTCCCTCTTTTCCTATCCTTCGGTTTTATTTAAGCGCCATCGTTACTTTCACTTTTAAATTCACGGCAATTCGGCGTCAGTTGTTTGTTTTTAGTTGTTTGAGTTTTCTTTTCCTCACTTTCTTTGAGAGCCCCGTGCGCGTTTTACTTTCATTTTTAAATTAGATATCAATTGCTTGACCATAATTAACTTTTATTAACAAAACGAATAAAAATACACCATGCTATATGCAATATAAAATAACAAATCACTTATAAAGTTTAAATAGGAACAAAACTAAAAATCAGTAAAGAATGAGGAACTAATTATGAAACAGAACGTGTAAAACGTAAGAAAGTCTCAGAGTCATACACCTTGTTTGATCACAGTTAAATAAAATAAAAATCAGATGGACTAAATGAGAAACTGTTTTAAAAAACTTTTATCACTTTGTTTGGACAGCATTTTTCCCATTAAAAAATAACTTTCAGTACCATTTTAGTTTTTACATTAATTAAAAAAATTACTCATTGTGAGATTGATATTCTCAGGAGAGTGCCTTGTTTTGATTCAGCCATCTTGCTCGCATTTGGATGTTTGACCTTTCGCTTGGATGATGGACTTCTCCTTCATCAGCCGCACCTGAGGCGTGACACATTTGCGTGGGACTCTCGGCTAAAGACCCCCCGCTGCACGCCAACCGGGGCGTGTTTAGCTAAGGCCGCTCTGGGTGCAGTAGGCTTGCTTTAGGGGGATATCTGGGTATGGCTGCAGCGGCTGGATCTGTCCCGGTACCCTGTGATTAGTTGGAGGGAGTGGAGGAGTCCTGCTGCTGTGACCTACAGCAGTCCCCCACCACCAAAGTCTTCCAAAGACCGCTAATCGCTTTGGGTCCCAGCCTAAAGCCCGAGGAATGGGTGCGTAAAGAACATTAACAGTAATTAACATTTGTTCTGGCCGTACTAAGCTGGGCCTTTGAGGATGGATTCATTTGTCAGGCCTCAGTGCAAATGTGTTTAAACGGCTCTCCAAAGCTGCTTTTGTCGCATGTTATTGTGTTATTCTTTGATCTACTGTATTTTTTGCACATAATGCGCTTTAGCACTGTGATGGCTGCTAGCTACTTAACACTGTATGTTTTTTTTTCGAATGCTAATTTACGGCTTATTGGTGCAGGTGGGGAACAAGCCACATATACATGCAACGCTTTATTTAACGCTCAGCACTGTATATAGAAGTAATCAATGTTAACTGAGGGCTATATCATTCAGTCTGGAGAGTTTCTGATTTCCATCAGGGTTTCACTAATTGCAGGTTATTGTTTGAGCTACTTGAATTGAATTGATTTCATTTTAATTTAATATTAACTGGTTTTGGACAGTTAATATGAAATTAAAATGTAGTTTTCAAAGTAGTTTTCAAGGTTCTAGCTCATTTATGTCCAAGCCTTGTCTCGTTTTTAAGTCTGTGTGGCGAATCTCTCAAAAGTGATTTCACCCCAAAATCAGAAGAGGGAAAAAAAAAAAAAAAAAAAAACCCATCTTCTGATTTTGGGCTGAAATCACTTTTGAGAGATTCGCCATATATATTAAATTAAAATCATATTTTTATTGTGTGTGTGTGTATACAAATGACTTGCATTAATGAGAATTTAATGAAAAACAATGGGATGATTTACAGTAATGAGAATTATTTGGAAAATTAGCTTAATTATGAAAATAATGTAACTTCATTTTATTTTTTTAAATATTCTTTTGATTTTTGAGGTGAAATGTGGCCCAGACATGTTTCATGAGATTTCATTCAGTGTTACACAAATTGTCTTCTACATTCAGATTGGACCTTTTGTGACCATCAGCTATGTGGGATGAAAGTTTTAGTAGTAGTGATCATTTGTAGAGCTGTTCAGAAGATGTTTGAATGTTTGCAGACTCTCAAACTATATAATAACTATATAAATGAGCTCTTGAATCTAAGCAAAAGTTTTATGCACAAGGCCTAATAGCTATACAATCCTGTGGTTATGGCCATAGCTTGAGTGCAGTTGGTTCCTAGCAGGAAAGCGTCTAAAGCTTTTTGTGGTGGAATCCCAATAACTGCTTGGCCTAGAAATGGAAAAGTTTGTTAGGTCCTATTGCATATAAATCTCAAGTTAAATGTACCTGTTCTAATTCCCACTGCTGTTTCAGACGCAGACCTCACTACAGTCACCTCATTCTTGTGGTGGTTCTGGTGTCATAAATATTTCTGTGCTCCAGTTAGGTACTCAGGTTGTCTGGGCGTGATAACCAATCATTTCCATGTGGCTTAGAAGTGTGCATTTACGAGTGACTGCCTTGTGCCGCGTGACTCCAAGATGTTTTCCTGGTTTCCAAAAGAGTCCATAGGTGATTACTAGCGTCCTTGCAGAAATATTTTATCCTGATTGTCACCCTGACCTGGGTGGTGACATTTCGTCTATGTCACTGGCCAGCTTAACCTTGATGCTCGCACGTAATTGTATTTCAGCCAGCTGAGTCACTTGTGTAACTGCATTACTGAGTTTTTGGGGCAGGTTAGCCATCAAGTGCCAGCGAACGGTGAGTAAGAGCGCCTCTGTTTCACTGAACAGGAAGGTGTAGAACAATAGTGTGATGTCAGAGGTCTGAGGTACCCACATCCAGTACTTTCCTGTTTTCATTTTATTGTCCAAAAGAGGGACAAACACACCGGTTACTGAGAGGAATGCACAGTGGCCAGTTTTATGATGCCCTGTCACAGTTTATGTTGATGGAAACATATGGTAATTATAGAAAAACCTTCAGAAAGTTGACAAATTCTGCGGTGTGACATGCTACAATTAATCTAACACTATTTTAAATAAACCATTAAACTATTATAAATAATTATTTTATTTATAAATACAGCTTTTATAACCTCATATTGAGAGACTACAGGGAATAATAGTATATGATGTTCACTAAATAATATATAAAAATATGAAATATCAATTGTTAATATATTTAATAATTTAATATTAAAATATTTTAATTTAATATCATTAAAAATATATATTTTTTCATAGCATAATTTTTTTTTTTTCATTACTATATATATTGAAATATAATTATTTTTCAATTGTCACATTGCTGGACCATTTACTAAAACCATTTACATAAACTAATGAGGGTAAAAAGGTTCAAATATTGACCAGCCAAAATGTCAGACATCCAATTGCATTCAGACAATAACATTTGCAGAATTACCACTTGCTTTTTAAACTTACCTGGCTTTTTCTACATTTTCAGAATGGATCTAATTTGTCAGTCTGCCAGTAGACGGTACATTTCATTTTCCAGGTGTACTAAAGCTAATAGATCCAAAAAGGGATGAGACTGATCCAATCAGGCTCCGGTTTCATGTTCCTATATGGCTTTAGTATAGATTACAAGCTTGTTCGTTTGCAAACATTGCTTGGTAAACCACAGTCATCTTGAGGGAGGTATTGAACAGAAACGCTTGCATGCGTTGCACTTTAAACACATCACCTAATGTTGCTTGACCACAAAGAGCGCTGAGTAGTCAGTATCCATTAGTTTGAAGCATATTGCTTATATTGATATTAGGGATGTAACGGTATGAAAATATCTTATCACGATTATAGTGACCAAAATTATCACGGTTATCAGTATTATCACGGTATTGTTAAAATGTGCTGGAGATGTTCAAAAAGTACAGACACATAAATCACTTAACCAAGTTTTATATTTAAAAATCAACAAACAACAAATAAAATGATGTTTTGTTTGCATAATCACTAAAACAATAACATTACCAATGATGTTGGGATTTTAAATGACAACTTGACTGACAACAGTTTAATAGCATGTTCAAATATCTAATGTAAATGTTCAAATAAAGCTTTGAAAAAGTTTCATAAAAATGTAAACCTCACATTTCAGCCTTTAAATAAAGAAAAGGATTAAGTCAAAATGATAATTGATTAATAAATGATTATATGTATTTTATCTGCTCCATAAATAATTCTAGATAACTTATCTGAATTGTTTAAATGTGTAGAATCCACATAAGCTTGTTTTTCATCAGTCGGTCAAAATTTACAGCAGGGCATGCAAATTCGGTCTGTTTTTGTCCAGACAGAAACTGCACACAGGCTGAATGTAAATAAGTCTCTGTAATCCACTTTCTGCCACTAGGTGGCGCTTAAAGAAAAGCTGAATACAGCTGTTTTCGGTAACCTCCGTGAACAAAGCAGTATTGCGATTAAGAACACTTCTTTTAGGTATTACATGGAGCGAAGATGAAAACAAAATGCCATCGAATCGTTTCTGAAGACAGTCAGAACCTTCAGAGGTACATTCATATAATTAATTAATTCATAAATTCCCATAATTTACTCTTTTAAAACATCCCAGCTTTTCCGCCCTATTTTCACTCAAAACGAAACTACTCTGTGCTGTGAGCACGTGAGACTGAAACTTAAAACTGTGCTTTATGCTGGACACTATTTATTTATCGTGAGTTGTTCAAATCGTGGTAATCGAATACGGTTTTAATGATCATTCAAAAATGAAACGGTAATACTAACCGTGGGGAATTTTATCATGATTTATCTTCAAACCGGTAATCGTTACATCCCTAATTGATATTACTCTCAATATAGGGTAGTGAAAGTCTGCGAAAACTCACAGGTCAAGACACAGCTATTGTGAAATCAACATGATTGCAGTTTTTTAAGTTTTATCAAAACAAAGTTGGGGCAAAATATTTTGAAGGCACACATTGTTGCAGTTTTTCAACAATGTGTGCCAAGGAGTGTTTAGCAAGGTCAAATGTTGTGAAACGTGTCTTTTATGCCACAGTTTCATGAACGTCCAAATGAGACAACGATCAGCTTCTCCACTTTGGCGTGTCCCAAACTGAGGCTGGGGTTTCAAGGAACCCTCTAATGGATCCCAGATGGAGCAGTGGTCAGGCCTTGAATGTTTCAAGGAGGTCTGATGACTTTGTAAGATGCTGGCCTAGCCAAGACCTAACTTTGATGGGGCAGAAACGGCTGACTGGTTAGGAGAGAAATAGGCCTAGTCCTTTCTTAACCGGTCAACCGTTTCTGCCAAGTGATTCTTCAGCAGAATGAATGGGTTTGGATATCTATCCTGGTGTGCTCAGGGTTGCTTGCCGGCTCACACGCACTACAGCTGTTGAAATGACATCAGCACAGCTCTCTGTTACTCCACCCCAACCATAAGATGGGCAAGTTTATGTTGGACCACATTGAGTATGCCCTGAAATAATCCGAATGAAAAGAGTTATTGTTTGTCATGATAATGACAGAATTTCCTCTCCTCAGCTTATAACACGATGTGTCAAGCTGTTAGGTCACTAACCGATTCATAGCCAATGACGTCTTTATGTGTGGTGTCCCTTCCTGTTGCCAGAGTTTGCCTAGTACTTGGCGCTCCATTGAGCTCATGTCTCACAGAACGGCGACTTATTTCTCGCCTCCCTCTTTCCCACAGTGTGGTTCCTCTGCTCAGGGAATCCATTGGGATCTTGATGCAACGGACACCTCCTTCTCTGGACCATACCCTTCCTGAATGCTACCAAAGGGTGAGTAATTTCCATCTTCTGGATCCTATTTATGAAAGTTGGCTACTTGGTCAGACAGAGTTAACCTGGGATATCAAATGGAATTGTAGCCAAGGCACTGTTTACATCTGGTATTAAGATGTGTTTTCATCAATCCAATCACAAGTGGACAATGCTAAATACTAGGGATGTGCATCTCTGTAACTGAGACTGATGTGATGTGCATCTCGATGCATAGCCAACAATACGATACATTATAGATACGTATGAAGCAGCTACCGATGCGATACTATTCACCCCTATTACGATGCAGTGCGATCCGATTTCGATTCGATTCAACACGATGCAATTCAATGCATTACGATGCAATGGAGAAAAATATGATGCAATGCAGTTCAATATGGTACAGTTAGTTCACTTTTATTTCTTTGGTTCAGACAGACAGCCATGTTAATCTATATTCTGTGTGACTCTAAGGACATGTCTGTCTCTGTAGTGTTGTGATGCTACATGAATATGATGTAGCAATAGAAACCTATTTAGAGAGGAGAAATCAAACTATATATGAAATGTTGGTCACAAATTATTGGTCACTTTCTAAATAATAAAAGTACAGCACATCTACTAATAATTAGATATAAATAAATCAGTTTTTAACAATGCAAATTAGGGCTGTCAATTTGGCTGAAAAACTTACATTTGAATTTTGTACTAAAATATCAATATTCGAATTTAAAAGGCATAATTTCTGTTAGGGGGGGGGGGAGCTTTTGGTTTCTCTCCTGAGGCCACAAGAAGGCACATCGAGCAAAATATTACTAATGCACGTTTCTTCAAAGCAATAAAAAAACACGACTATCTTTGAAAAAAGTTCATAATGTTTAAAATAATGTTTATAAACCATATATAATTAATTACGTTGCTTAAACAATTAGAAACAAAAAACATCATGTATGTATGCATAGTTTAATACTATGGACCGAAAACGAATCACAAAGAGTAGGCTACTTTTTTCATTTAAAAACATGAGATGCAGTGGGATGCAGAAAAACCGCCATAAAGTCTCGAGACATGTTTTTTAAAAGTTTGGAACATACATTAATTTTACATGGCTTTCTAAACATGCGGCTCTTGTGCGAGACGCAATTGCAACGGTGATAGATGTCCCTCTAGAAAATGCGATAAATATGCGTTCTATGTGAATGGCTTGGTTCAGTTTTGAGGTAAACGACAACATCTCCACATTGATGTTCTCTTTTTCTGCAATATTTTGAATGAGCAGCGCCACATCTAGTGGGTTCAACTGGATAGGCTAAAAAAAGCATTAAAATGCAATGACACCTACATTGTCATGGCATCTTGTGTGCCAGATAAGGCTGACTGACGCACACCTAAAATTCGAATGCAACGTTTTTGCATTTGAATGTGGATTTTTATTTTAAATTCGACGAATATTTTAAATTAGATTTTTTTTGACAGCCCTAATGCAAATATGTTAGAAATGATGCATCGCGATACAAATGCCAACTTGTGTCCGATGCATATATTTTTTAAATCGATGCATCGTTAACTTTTATACCTATGCACCGATGCAAATCGGTGAATCTTACCATCCCTATTAAAAACAGGTGTGAATGGGGTGCAAAACATTTTGTCCACTTTTGACCACTTCCAGAGGTAGGCGAAAAACGCATTCGACTAGACAGCCACTAAAGAAATTCCCCTCCCCTCAAACGAAACTCGACAGAAGTGGTCAAAAGTGGACAGAAGAGACGGATTAAAACGCCTTCTACCTCGTCCACTTGTGATGCGATTGACCAGAAGGCATTTTAATACCAGGTGTAAACAGGGCCCAAATTGTCCCGAAATGTAACTAGCTAACCATTTAGCCACATTTGAAGAATGGGAACTTGACCTTTGAGAGTCAGAACCTCAGTCTTCACCCTGTTGCAAGATGGAAGTTTCAGGTTTTTGCCTGAAACAGTTCTAGATAGCCAATGATGGTCCAAGCACCCTATTGAGCATCAGAACCTTCTCAACTTCTGCAAAAAAAACTTGGGCTGCGTTTGCTAACTTCTAATGTTCCCTGCAGGTCCAGCAGCTTCAGGGTGTCTATAACCTCCAAGAACCTCACTTCTGGACCCTTTGCACAGACGTCTACATTGGTACACTCAAACTTCTTGTGGCGCCTGACGCAGATTCTAGATGGATTCTCAGCCAAACTCACAACATTTTCACACAGGTGGGGACTGTTTGAAAACACAGCTGTAAGAACTTCATCTCACTTATTAAGAGATGTTTCAAAGTTTCCATTACATGATCTTTTCTGCCCTGTGCCCAGGTTGGCGTCAGACAACTTTATGTTCAGATTGACGTGGCAGCCATGTAGAAGTCTGCCACACTTCTCCTGATCTTTGGGAGTCCCGGGACCAAAGGCCTTCTGTGCTGCTTGTGGGGAAATTCTCCACCTCAACCCATCTCTTTTTGGGTTTCTGTCGCTCCACTTCCATCTTGGATCAAGATGGAGCTGGTGCCGTCCAGCAGTCTGACTCCACTCTTGCCAGAAAACAACTGACCAGCTACAACAATATGACGTTTTGAGGGAAACAAGAACTTGCAACATTAGTGCACCCTCTCGATCATTTGAACTTTTTGTTTTTGAAGTTCCCCATTGCTTTTGATTTTTTTTATGATCCCAACAAACTGTTTCTTTTCCTCATAATTGCTGCCCTTTCCCATCATCAGAATGGGATTTTAATTATCGGTGGTATGAATGTGGAGTTCAGTGGACATTTGTAAAGATAGCAGTATGTGATTCATTGACTTTTTGTACATCACCTGCTTTGTTTTTCGGTTGTAAAGAGGTGCAGAATTTGTTCGCCAATGCAATTATGTAAACATAAATATTTGTCTGCATTTCTTAAGTGCCTTTTTAAAAATGATTACGGACAATCGCTTGGACCATCATGTTTGATGATCAACATGAATGCGATGAAAACAGGATCTTTATGACCTTGAGTTCGGTCTACAATTAAAACATTCCTTTGCATTTGGCTTTGCTGTTTATGCATGGTGTAAAATTTGTATGAATAAGTTCTTAAAATCTGTCATATAGACAGAATGACACTGTTTTCATCCATAAGTCTGATGAATGACTTGAATGGAAATCATAAAACAGCTCCATGATTTCTCCATGAATGCACAAGAAGGTACAAGCATTAGTAGGCAAGTCCAACATATTTGCAGTAAAATGTCAGAGCCTATTACTGTTTATTTCCTTTCAAGTAATAGGTGGAAACAGTTAATCAAGGCTGATCCTGTCTAGACACAGACCTTTACCAGTTTAAAATTGATCAAGATTTCCTCCAGTGATTTTCTCGATATAAATATATCTTTTACTTTGTGTTTTCAGCTGTACTTAAACCAAATTAAAATGAAATTAATTCTGCCCTGGAATGGGTTGAAGAAAGGACATTTGAACATTTTCACTTTCATTTAAGAAGGATGAAGAGTTTTGAGGTATGATTTACAGGACAGTATTGTCATCATATAAGTGATGCTAACCCTAACCAGATGTTAAGCTTTGTTTGCCAAGCTATTAAGCTATTAATTGCCAAGCTATTATGTTAAGATTTGATTTTATATGTGACCCTGGACCACAAAACCAGTCTTAAGTCGCTGGGGTATATTTGTAGCAATAGCCAAAAATACATTGTATGGGTCAAAATTATAGATTTTTCTTTTATGCCAAAAATCATTAGGACATTAAGTAAAGATCATGTTCCATGAAGATATTTTGTACTACTGTAAATCTATCAAAACTTAATTTTTGATTAGTAATAACTAACAGATTATCACCCTCAGATTCCAGATTTTCAAATAGTTCCATCTCGGTCAAATATTGTCCTATCCTAATAAATCCTAATTATCCTATTATCCCATACATCAATGGAAAGCTTATTTATTCAGCATTCAGATGATGTATAAATCTCAATTTCCAAAAATTGACCCTTATGACTGGTTTTGTGGTTCAGGGTCACACACACACACACATATACAGTGGTTACGGAAAGTATTCAGACCCCCTTAAATTTTTCACTCTTTGTTATATTGCAGCCATTTGCTAAAATCATTTAAGTTCATTTTTTTTCCTCATTAATGTACACACAGCACCCCATATTGACAGAAAAACAGAATTGTTGACATTTTTGCATTTGCATTTACATTTGCATTTGCATTTTTGCAGTTTGTATTTACGTAATACAGGTGTGTGTACTGTATATATTTATATATATATATATATATATACATACATACATGCATATATTTAAGATATATTTTTTAATATTTTGGATGCGATTAATCGATATGACAGGCCTATTATAAAACATAAACAATAAGAGGATATATATAGTTTTTGATATTACTAAACTGTACAGTGGTTACGGAAAGTATTCAGACCCCCTTAAATTTTTCACTCTTTGTTATATTGCAGCCATTTGCTAAAATCATTTAAGTTAATTTTTTTTCCTCAATGTACACACAGCACCCCATATTGACAGAAAAACACAGAATTGTTGACATTTTTGCAGATTTATTAAAAAAGAAAAACTGAAATATCACATGGTCCTAAGTATTCAGACCCTTTGCTGTGACACTCATATATTTAACTCAGGTGCTGTCCATTTCTTCTGATCATCCTTGAGATGGTTCTACACCTTCATTTGAGTCCAGCTGTGTTTGATTATACTGATTGGACTTGATTAGGAAAGCCACACACCTGTCTATATAAGACCTTACAGCTCACAGTGCATGTCAGAGCAAATGAGAATCATGAGGTCAAAGGAACTGCCTGAAGAGCTCAGAGACAGAATTGTGGCAAGGCACAGATCTGGCCAAGGTTACAAAAAAAATTCTGCTGCACTTAAGGTTCCTAAGAGCACAGTGGCCTCCATAATCCTTAAATGGAAGATGTTTGGGACGACCAGAACCCTTCCTAGAGCTGGCCGTCCGGCCAAACAGCTATCGGGGGAGAAGAGCCTTGGTGAGAGAGGTAAAGAAGAACTCAAAGATCACTGTGGCTGAGCTCCAGAGATGCATTCGGGAGATGGGAGAAAGTTGTAGAAAGTCAACCATCACTGCAGCCCTCCACCAGTCGGGGCTTTATGGCAGAGTGGCCCGACGGAAGCCTCCCCTCAGTGCAAGACACATGAAAGCCCGCATGGAGTTTGCTAAAAAACACCTGAAGGACTCCAAGATGGTGACAAATAAGATTCTCTGGTCTGATGAGACCAAGATAGAACTTTTTGGCCTTAATTCTAAGCGGTATGTGTGGAGAAAACCAGGCACTGCTCATCACCTGTCCAATACAGTCCCAACAGTGAAGCATGGTGGTGGCAGCATCATGCTGTGGGGGTGTTTTTCAGCTGCAGGGACAGGACGACTGGTTGCAATCGAGGGAAAGATGAATGCGGCCAAGTACAGGGATATCCTGGACGAAAACCTTCTCCAGAGTGCTCAGGACCTCAGACTGGGCCGAAGGTTTACCTTCCAACAAGACAATGACCCTAAGCACACAGCTAAAATAACGAAGGAGTGGCTTCACAACAACTCCGTGACTGTTCTTGAATGGCCCAGCCAGAGCCCTGACTTAAACCCAATTGAGCATCTCTGGAGAGACCTAAAAATGGCTGTCCACCAACGTTTACCATCCAACCTGACAGAACTGGAGAGGATCTGCAAGGAGGAATGGCAGAGGATCCCCAAATCCAGGTGTGAAAAACTTGTTGCATCTTTCCCAAAAAGACTCATGGCTGTATTAAATCAAAAGGGTGCTTCTACTAAATACTGAGCAAAGGGTCTGAATACTTAGGACCATGTGATATTTCAGTTTTTCTTTTTTAATAAATCTGCAAAAATGTCAACAATTGTTTTTCTGTCAATATGGTGTGTACATTGAGGAAAAAAAATGAACTTAAATGATTTTAGCAAATGGCTGCAATATAACAAAGAGTGAAAAATTTAAGGGGGTCTGAATACTTTCCGTACCCACTGTATGTATATATCAAATTTTCTATCACTTTAATGCTGGGTAGAAATAGCGAAAATATTAATGAACCACAATATTGTTTACAGATGGGTAGGGTAAAGACACAACACTGAAATTTCACTTCTCCATTGTAAGAATAAACCAAAGGATGAATGGGTATGATTTACAGGACAGTATTGTCATCATATAAGTGTCAAACCAGATGTTAAACTTTGTTTGCCAAGCTGTTAAAATTGCACCACGTTAGATTTTATTTTATTTATATGTATATAATATATATATACATAGAAATAGCGAAAATATTCATGAACCACAATATACAGATAAGTAAAGACACTTTTAACACTAAAATTTCACTTTGTCAGAATAAACCACGTTTCTTTGAAAAACAAAGGATATTCTCAAGAGTTTTTATCACAGAACCAGTTTCAACCTGTTACTTCTTAGAGTAATGCTCGGTGGAAAATATAAGTGTTCTGCCAAAAATATGACAAAGAAGGCCCACACTTATAGCACAAGCAGACATGCAAATATCTTAAAGGGGTCATGGCATACATTTAAAAAAATATATATATATTAAGATGTTTCTTGAGGTTTACTTATAATGTTAATATATACAAGTTTTTTAAACAAAAAAAAACTAATATGTGGAAAAATTATTATTTTCAACTCTCATTCTGACCCTCTGTCTAAAACAACCCATTTTTTAAGGGGCGGGCCCTTTAAGGCTTGTCAGTAATTGGCCACTGTTATGATTGGCTAACGTCATTGCATAGGAAACCGTATCAACGCCCCTTCGCTATTGCATGCGAGTGTTTTGACAACATGATCAAAAATAAAATGGTCATTTCCAGACAGCAATATGAAATCATTTACTTATGGTTTGTGATGCAGCTGCAGTCAGATCTAGTACCGCTTCATCTTTCAACAAATGTTTCTTTGTGAACTCTCCATGACACTGTGCCTCGTTTACAAAACAAAATGGTCTGACCAATCCTCAGACACGATCTGGGATGCCATTAAAAATAAACTATCCACTTGTTCCTTAAGCTGGGCTCCTTCTGATATCTGTACAAAGACATGAACGAGCTATTTAAACCAAAACGCATCAAAGCGAATGTTCTTTCACTCCATTTGTCCTTCTGACGACAGACTCAATCACGTGGACTGTGTCCGAAAGCGAACGTGCATCTGTATACTGTATCCAGTATAGAGAAGATAGTGGCAGTGATTGTAATTTCTATTTGCTTTTGACGTGACGTGATGCAACACTTGCATTCAGCGTAATCAAGTGTCAGCCGTTAAGCGACTGAACACCAGTGGGCGGGGCCTACTATATGGTGAGAAGAAGACTATTCGTCGATGTCTTGGAGGCAGTCTTTATGCAAATGACTGAGCCCCTGTGATGTCACCTGGCACCTCAGATCCAAACGAGCCGTTTTATGAGGGTTTGTACATAAATGCTATTTTATTGATGATGAGGACATTTTAAGTTGTGAAACTTGCAGGATGTATTAAGCATACGAAGACCATTTCTATGTCAAAAGATCAAGGGAAATTTGATTTCTCATGTCATGACCCATTTAAGAATATTCGGATGTTAGAAAATGTATAATATTCTTAAAACAAAGTCTTATTACATATAGACAAGAACTTAAGATTTTGTTAAAGGTGTGGCAAAAGACACATATCCTTCACTTGAACCAGTAAATGTTTAATGAAAGTTGGTGAATCTTGGGCTTTGTACTTCGACGGCAGTATAAACCAGATGCAGATCTGTAAACCCAATCATCTCTAAATGCAACACGTGAACTCAAATTTGTCTTTGTATAAATAAAGCAGACAGAGGCAAACTACTTTCTGACAATAGCTTTGTTCACTTTCTATGCAATTCATGCTGACAGAAATGAAATGAGAGACTACAAACAAAACCACAGATGTAGATGAAAACAGTCATGTAGGGCGTTGATGTGATCAGTGGCGCTGAAATGAGTGTCTTTATTATACGAAATCAATCTTCATCCATTATGACATGCTCAAAGGAATCTCACTATTTGCTTTTATCTTATTTACATTCTTACTGAGAAAGTTCCATTAAGAAAGGCTCTTGGTACGGAAACATTATGCCAATTTCGAAGAAAGCTCAATTTCAGAGGCACTAATGCAACCCAGATGCAGTTGGTCCACAATAACCTTTTCCATTTCCTCTATTATAATTCCATCATTTACTTTTTTGACAGCAAGAACATGACTGCCACATGTCAAAATAATCATCCCATTCCTAATCTAAATCTTTTAATGAAATGCAACCCTGGCCTGACCGGTGCTTAAAGGTTAAAGTGGTCAAATTTGATCTGGAATAACAATTATGTAATTTGCGTGCTCTCCTGACCCTCCGGCAGCTCCAGACTTTCACGTGGACCGGCTTGTCCGCTTTTCCTTTTTAAAAAACCCCAGGAACACTGGAAAGGGAACTTCATTCTTGAGGAGCACAAGCTTCTTGGATATCAAGAAACGTATGTGGAACTATCGGTCATCTTCAAGGTCTTCAATCCCTCAGGACCGCTGAAAAGTTTCAACATGTCCACCTCCAGAGGGTGAAGGTGTCCGCTGATGATCATTGAGTGAAGTGGTCCTTCCAGGTCACTGGATGCCAACTCTTGCAGTGTCCCAGAACGGATGGTCTGGTCCTCGGCTCCGACCCGAGCCAGACCAACACACACTGTGTCTTCAGTCATTGCTGCATTGAAGGAAAGAACATAGGATAAACCATGAAACCAAAGCTCACAAAGCTTTCAATCAAATCTAATCCAATTTTCCATCAATGCTTGCCAGAGCTGGCCAGACGTCCAGATGGTTTAGCCACAAAGTTCACAAAGTTTTTCATGCAATTTAGAAAGGTTTGCAAGAGTTACCCAGTTCCTCGCCCCGATCCCGTCGGTTCTGTAGTATCTCCAGGAGTTGCTCAGCTGCCTGAGTGACAGTCATGTACCTGGGAGGCTCGTAAATCTTTCGACCCCTAGAAAGAGAGAGGACTGGTAAACTTTAAGGTGAGCAGAATTATCTGGTGTCTTCTACTAATTTGTCTGGATCCTTGAAAGTGTTCAAATTAGTTAACGCACTAGAACCTTAAAGGATTAGTTCATTCCTGAATTAAAATTTCCTGATAATTTACTCACCCCCATGTCATCCAAATGTTCATGTCGTTCTTTGTTCAATTGAAAATAAATAAAGGTTTTTGAGAAAAACATTCCAGGGTTTTTCTACATATAGTGGACTTCAACGGGGACCAACAGGTTGAAGGTCCAAATTGCAGTTTCAATGCAGCTTCAAAGGGCTCTACACAATCCCAGCCGAGAAATAAGGGTCTTATCTAGCGAAACAATCAGTCATTAAAAAAAAAAAAAAAAAAATGTCTATACTTTTTAAACACAATTGCTTGTCTTGCACTACGACTTTACACATTATCACGTTGGAAAGGTCAAGTGCGGTTAGTTTTTCATCTTTGTACTTCAGTGTAGGGTGAAAAATTCCATCTGATTATCTCCTCCAACTTTAAAATCGTCTGACATCGTTTTACCTTTTTTTGTAAAGTGCGTTTGACGTTGCACGTTCGCTTTGTAAACACTGGCTACGTTTACATGCAACCAAATAATCCGTTTGTAATCGGATTGACGGCTCAATCGGAATGAAATTTCGATCGGATTGAGGGAGGTGGTTCATTCCTTTTCTAATACGATTGAGCGTGCATGTAAACACTTGATCAGATTGAAAACCAAAACTGAAAGAACTGCGCATGTGCAAAGTGTTGTAAAAATGCATGTCCTGTCATTATAAAACTCTCCTTTCACTCGGCAACTTTGAAGTGGAGCAGGACAACCTCCCACCAGTCCTTGTTTCAGATTCTCAGCCACAGGCAACCCATTTTGTGCGCGGGGAGGGGCATTTTTATGCGTGATAAATATGAGCAGCACGGCACAGCGGTTTATATGTATATTTATCCAGAAATGGAAAAAATATTAATTCTGCTATTAAAAACAAATAAAGAAACAGTGTAGGAGAGTGGTTATTATATGCAAACAATGAGAAACTCTATATTTGTGCAGTGTGCGCATGTAAAAAAAAAAAATCAATTCCGATTTGAAGCCTGTGACGTATAAACGCGCACATCAACCCGATCACTTTATTTAGCGTTCATGTAAACACTACATTCAGATTCATCAATCGAAATGACTTCAGTCCGATTGAACCAAAAATTGTGCATGTAAACGTAGCCACTGTGTTGGTATTTCAGCCTACGTCACGCGTGACCTTTCCAACGTGACTACGTAATGCATGAATCATGGACGCAGAGCTAGTGCAAGACAAGCATTTGTGGTAAAATTTATATAAATGTAATTTTTTTTCAGAAAATGACAGGATTGTTTCGCTACATAAGAATCTTATTCTTCGGTTTGGATTGTGTAGAGCCCTTAGAAGATGCACTAAAACTGAAATTTGGACGTTCGACCCTGTCAAAGTCCACTATGTGGAGAAATATTATCCTCAAAAACCTTAATTTATTTTTTTACTGAAGAAAGAAAGACATGAACATCTTGGATGACATGGGGGTGAGAGGAAAAAAATACCCATGGAAAATATCAGGAAATTTTAATTCAGGTGTGAACTAATCCTTTAAGTTGCAGGTGGTCCCCGAACATTGAGCAAGTAGGTGGCCATTAATGCAATTTACATCTGAGCTTTAAAGTTAAATACTCTGCATGCTTTACTTAAGGTGCATTAGCCATTAACAGACCAATGGTCCATCCTTGATAAAATCAGTCAACTTCAGGAAGTTGGAGACATGCTTTGAATTTCTTTTTGGGGCCGTTTCCCCCTCCCTGCAGTGAAGGGCACCAACCTCACTGGACAAGCATCTGACTGTGACCAAAATCATGCAGCATATGGTTATTCCATTTCCGAGTAATGGTACAACAGTGCCAATAAATCTGGGAAACATTAGCACACTTTCCAGCCTTGAACAGGGAGCACGCACCAGGCCTAATGCTCGTCTCCTTATAGCGTACATAGTGGAACACTATAACCCATTTTGGGTTTATGCGGATTGGATATAAAGTTACACAAAGTGCATGACCAAGGGGGGAGATAATTACAGGACACCACAGAGAGAGCAAGGAGTTAACAACCGTCTTCTACGACAAGAAATAATTCAACACCAGTGAAGGTTTTTCGGAAAGACTTCGAGTTCAAGTTTGAAAGCAGACGATGAAGTTCACTGTTGCCGATAAAACATATTTCTGAAGGCTTCAGATGGGAAAATTATACTGCGGCAGTTCTGGAGGCGGCCCAGGGAAGGTCCATGATAACATATCATGCGTCCAAGTCAAACAAGCTGCCACGGTTTTTACTTTTGTTATTTTTTTCCAACTCAACCAGTCTGCCCCCCAGCAACTTGCATGAATGTTAACTCAATGTCTGCTGGAAACCACAAATGACCCTCCTGGAAAAGCACCACAGACTAGATATAAATCAGCACAACCCCACAGAAAATCAGAAAGTGAGAGTCTTACCTCATTAAATTCTCCATGGACTGCTCTTTGACTTTGATATCTGTGAAACAAGGGAGTTGTAAGTGTTGTACGATACAATAAGCTTGGGTTTTATAAACTAGGCCTCTCTGGATATTACTGTCACATCATAAATAGTAGGTCGCCCCTCCATCTGGGGCTGTTAACCCCACGCAGTCTGGAGCGTGAGTACATTTTCAGACTGCACCTGAGAGGGCCTCATATTGAGAACAAAGACAAATGTACAAATCATGACCAGTCATGTTCTCACACCATGTTAACCTCAATATGTTCATAAATAACAGACCAATCAGATGAAAGTTCAAGGCTAAACTTCAGCTACAGTAAAATGGGACAATTTCTTTGTTTACTACTTTCTTTATAAATGGAAATTTGGTATCAAAATTGATTTGCATGCATTTTAGAATAGCAAAAAAATTATGTAAAGCTTCACAAAAGATTTAAATTAGTAGGCTAGAAACCAGAAAATCTACATAAAATTAATTGTTAAAAATACAGCAAATTTACACAAAACACGTAATTAATTATATTTGTCAAAAATACAAAACAAAACAGCAAATTCATGATTAATGAATTTTATTTCTGAAAAAATAGAAACTGGGAAACTGACATAAAATTCGTAATAAATTAATTAAATGATATTTGACAAAAACAGAACCCAGAAAATTGTCATAAAATTAATAATTAATGATATTTGTAAAAAAAAAATGTTTTTGTAAATTTGTAAAAAATAAAAAAAAATAATAAGAGAAAAAAGAAAACTGACATAAATCAATAAAAAACTAAAACAAACAAACAAACAAAAACCAGAAAATGAACAAATATGAATGAAGAATTTATTAATATTTTGTAAAACAATTTTTTTAAACAAATTTTTTACATTTTTAGTTGGACAGGAAAACGTGGCTGAAGTAGCAGTGTAGGGAATCAAAAATTAAAATGGAACAAGTTCACGTCCGGTGTAGACACTGTATTGGACTAGACTTTTTTGGAATTACAAATCTAATTTTATTTTTGAATTTAATTTAGAAACACCAGCAAATAAATTGACCAATTTTTGCCAGCTTGATTAATAGCCCACGTCTTGTTAGCAACGTTATGATGAATGGATGCAGTGTATAGTCCCTGTGTTTTGTCTATGTGTGTGCTTTTGTTGTGTCTGCAGGTTATTGTGTTAGATAAGCGCGCTTGCGGCCAAGGGTGGACGGGGAGGTGTCCGATCCCCGCCTTCCTCTGTTTGCTTCTGAATAATGAGGTTAATAACCCTGATCCCTCTCTTGCTCATTTTTGTCCTAGCTCTTGCTCTCCGACTCCTCAGCTGGGAAGCACCTGGGGACTCCCGCCCCTCCCCCTCTGTCCCGCCAGCCAATGAGACACGACGCCAACCAGCAGACTACGATTTTTACCAACATTCATTACTAAAGATGCCTTCCAATGGGAAATCCCACTGGTACTTTGGAAAACGGGGGTTTATTAAGAGTTGGCTGGAAATCTCCACGGCACACGGATATAAACGTAAATTATTTGTGACCATCTGCCTTGAGGGTACCAGAGCGTTTGCAACGGGCCCAAGTTTAATTTGCGCCCCGAAGGGAAATGCCTATTTGACGGGACGTCAAAATACAGGGGTCGTCTCATCTGGTTTTGACACATTCATTGCTACAGTGACTGTTAAGGATGCAACACACATACATGCTTGAGGACGTGAGCCAAGGAACAAACCGGAGAACCTGCCAATTTTGCGACATCATATAACTTTCTAATTAGAACACCTCGTTCACAAAGACTCAAAGGAAGTGCTTACCCAGCAGGCACAGCGTGTGCAGGCCCATATCCCTGTTCTTCTTGATCTTATCATAGAAGCTTTCTGGTCTCCATGTGTCCGTCCAAAACACAATGGACACCGTCTCCCCGTAGTTGTACAACTAAGGAGGAAAATGCAATCATATTCATACTTTATTTACTCACACCAGATCTTATTTTGCATTGGTCACTGTGTTCAAGAGTAGCCAGCTCTGTTTAGCCACCGACAAGGTGCTTCCTGTTATTCAGTAAGCATGACATCATTCTGAACACTAGAGTGCCACACAGCTGACACAACAAAGTGACATTACAGCAGGCAGACTTGTTACTGGTTACTTTAGGTCCTACAGACCCTCTGAAGCACGTATTAGTGCGATATGAACAAACACATAGGTAGGGATGAAGTTGTCCCACATCTTCCAAATCCAGGGGTGTCCAATCCTGCTCCTGGAGGGCCAATGATCTCCAACAAACTTGCCTGGAATTTTCTAGTGAGTCTGAAGACCTTGATTAGCTGGTTCAGGTGTGTTTAATTAGGGTTGAGCTAAACTCTGCGGGACAGTGGCCCTCCAGGAGCAGGTTTGGACACCCCTGACCTACTTGGTTACTGAGGTCAACTAGAGACCTAGATGAATTCCTTTTTTGTTTATCTATAATAACAAATTCAGCAGTGGAGACTTAAAGGGATAGTTCACCCAAAGATGAAAATTCTGTCATCACTGTGGTACTCTCGTGAATGCATGTTGACTGACATGGAAGAGAAGAAACTGTTGAATAAAGTCATTATTTTTGTTTTCTTTGCGCATAAAAAGTATTCTTGTAGCTACATAACATTACAGTTGAACCACTGATGTCACATGGACTATTTTAACAATCTTTTCTGGGCCTTGAACATTTCAGTTCCCTTTGTGTCTATGGAGGGTCAGAAAGATCTCGGATTTAATCAAGAATTTTCTTACTTTGTGTTCTGAAGATGAACGAAGGTCTTACAGGTTTGGAACGACATGAGGGTGAGTAATTAATGACAGAATTTTCATTTTTGGGTGAACTATCCCTTTAAAGGGGATAAAGAGATTTTTTAAGGGCCCCGCAAACTACATTTAAGGGGGGAAAACATTGACAGAAACAAGATATCATACCTGCAAATTATTAATTTGCTCCCTTGTTTTAGTTAAATTGTGGCCAATGGGTCAAATAAAATTAAAACAAGGGAACAAGCATGGATTCAATTTACCTAAACAAGGGAACCAATTCATAAGTTCAGCAAACAATATATAATTAAAACATGGCAACAAATCAAACTGTTGTGGAAACAAATTTTTAGTTTGTGGACATATCTATTTTTTCTCGCATGTGATGTGCGGGGCTCTGCAGGATTTAGCGTGCTGATAGTCTAAGAAAAGAAGATGTTTTGAAAAATATCTTTTGAACATGAAAAATGTTTTTGTCCACACAATGAAAGTCAATGAGGTCCAGTGTTTTTTTGGACCCCACTGACTTTAATTGTATGAACAAAAACAGTTGAATCCTTTGTCAAAATATCTTCTTTTGTGTTCAGCGGAAGAATGGAAGTCAGTCAGGCTTGGAACGACACGGGTTTCGTTTTTGGGTGAAATACACATTTAAATACGGCTTTTAAATTCACATTTAAATTAACAATGAAAATTCACCTTACCTATTTCTAAATACAAGCTGATCATATTGTTACCAATTGATCCACGCAATTTTTAATCAAAATGTCATTACTCGATCTTCCGGTGAAACGTCAGACTTCTTTTTAGTGACATACGCCATATTTCTCCAATCATTTAGTCTGTTTAAACCACACCTTTTCTTACAATCTCCTGCAAGTTTGCATTCAGATCTGTCTCCATCCAATCAACAACCAATGAATAGAACCAAGTTCCCATGATACTTTTTTTTTTCTTTTTTGATAATCCGTTTCACTTGGAAGTATGTCACAATGTGGAAGAAAAGATCTATCACTACTTTTCCTTGATTGCAACTTTTAAGATCGTCATTCAGAATCCAGTACCTAGTCATAGGGAAGCAGAGCAAAATGAATCCTTCCAATACAATCAAAACAACACACACTTCATGGGTGTAGAAAGCTTTTTTTGTGGAATCCCTTGTTGATGATTGCTTCCAATTAGTGCATCTTGATCTAGACTCAAACAGTAACTGCAAAGTGTGCGTTAACCTACCAGATCCCTCTGTGGCTGAGAGCAGCAGCTGCGGCAGATGATTTAAGACCTGCTTTTCCTGCCTAAATAATATCCTTTAGAAATGGCACCACTGATCTCAGATCATCTGAAGACGCCTATCGTGAGCTTAGGGCGGCATCTGGGGCCTCTTGGTACACAAAGCTGCCCTGACAGGTCAATACAGGGGGCTGTTATTGATGGCCAGTAGGCTTCGTTGATAGACTCCGCTGGGATGCCTATGGCACAAAGGCCTTAATGTCGTTTGATCATTTTCACTAGAGACTGGGCCTGAATGACGCACGATAGCGAAGTACATTCTCTGGAAATTACATGTTGACAATGACACCATGGGGAAGCATTGAGTTAAGGTGCGGTTGCATTTTCTGCAAAATTTCGAGGGCAAATAATATCTGTTGGTAATCGTGTAGCTATGTACAAAGCAGAAGTCACTTTCAAAGCGAACTACTTTCTGTTGGTCAACGCAGTGAATCTGTCCAATTTGAACCAGTTGCAAAATCTGCATGGGAAAATATTTCGCCCTCAAATGAAATTCCAAATTGCGTTGATTCCAATTGAAATTGCTAAATTTCTCTTGCAAAAATTCACCGAACAATGGTAAACTTGGGCCTTACCTGCAATCCACAGCAGCCCACCGCGTTCATGATGGAGGCATTGTGAATAACGCGATACTGTATCCCAGCATTCAACGCTCGCAGAACCAGGTCGCTGTGGGTCGTAGCTCTGAAGAGAAGACATGCAGTTGTTGTTGTTTTTTGCATACACGACTCCAAAATAACATTCGCCAACCGCAGAAAAATGGCTACTTATCAACATCTTTCTTACTACTTTGTTGTGCTGTTTACAATGTGGAAGTAATCCAAATTGTGCCAAAAATGCTTATCCTTTCGGTCTTGGATATATCATTAAACTTTATTAAACCCACACATTCTTAAGTGCAGGAAAATGAGAAGTCAGACCCCCGTCCCCCTCCCGCTATGTGGGTTTCGGTGGTTTGGCTGGAAAAAAGCTGGAGCCAAACACGACTCAAAGCTCAAAACTTCAACCATGACTAGAAGCGACCGAGACGGGAAAGTGCGGCGTAATTAGTTCATCTCTTCTGGAGAATTTCCAAAGTACCCACACCTCAGACGTCCACATCCCACTTCTCGTAAGAGCGATAACGTTGCATCCCAGAGCTCTGGTGCTCAACCACTCTGTGGTTCTTCAGGCACAAATATCCTGAATAATAGGAAATATTTCCATTATTTTATCTTCTGTTAGGCTGTAGAAAGTGCTTTCGATTGTTTTTTTCTGATGTTTCATTACACTTACGGTAGAAAGGGAAATTTATTTTGAGGAGTGCATGCTTTCAAGTGCACTTAATTGTACTTGAGGGCATTATCAGAATGGAGTTTATTAGCCAAATAAGTTTGAACATTTCCAGCAATTTCTCATATAATTTATTTTCTAAAAAATAAAGTATAACTCGGATAGGTCAGTGATAAAGCTTTCCGATGAAAGTCTGTGTAATGTCTGGATTTAGGTTTCCAGATGAGTCACTGCACTTGTGGGATTGTGGCATATGTGATGGCAAGTTATGGGTGAGTCAAAACAATGGCAACATGAGGTGCATCATATGACAAATATGCATAGAAACCTCATAAATGAAAGTTGGCAAACTACTGTCGAGAATTAATCCTCATTGGCGGATAATTTAGTTCAGGACAACTTTGAAGTTGTTATCACATATGGATTAAATATGACAGCAGAGACTGGCTACTGTAGATCTTGAAGTAGTTAGTTAGTCTTACCCAAAAGGATCACCAACCACTAGAAACGCCACATCACTGACATCTGCTCCCTTCAGGATCTCATCCGCCTGTTGTTCCACCATATCTCTGTCAGCCAGCAGCAACTCACGCCCATAATACTCCTCCTGAGACAGAACACAACAGCGCCATAAATCTGAGTGCGAAATATTAGTATTTCTGAATAACATGTATTTGAATTTCATATCAGATTGTACCAAGTGTTTTACCAAGTTTTGATCTAAAGGATAAAGCTTAAATGCTTGATATTATTATTATTATTTTTGAATAGACATATGCAATTTGAATATTATATTTGTAAATATAATTTTTTTTAATATTTTATTCATTTAGCAGATGCTTTTAACCAAAGCGATTTACTAATGACGAAAACAACAAGCAATATTATGAATAAAATAAATATCCTTATGGACGAGCTAAAACAAACCTTGAAAGAAAAAACTTCTGACTGTTAGTGGAAGATTTCTTTTCATTTAAATAGTTTTGATTCACAAAATATATATAAAAAAATATTTTGTAAATTAAAAAAACTTGAATATACCATTTCTATGATAAACAATTTTTTAAATTTCCTAATAATATAATTTCTGATATTTTTGTGGGGCCAAAGTGTCAAGGTGGAGAAAAATATCTTATTAAAAGACTAAAAAACATAATGATGAATATATATATATATATACTTATTACAAAATTATTATTTAAAAAACTTTTGTCTGTCAAATAATCAGTGTGGTGCAGTAAGTTGTCCATTTTCTTGTCATGTGACAAGACAACTATTAAACAGGAAATGACATCACAGAGAGGACACCTGTACAGCTTCATGATTACATGTCAAGGTAAGTAAATTCTTAAAAATATCATATATTTTGACCTTTTTATGAAAAGACTCTGCTAGTTCAGGTCAAATTGAGGAACCCCAAAATAATGTTCATGATTCAAACATTTCTAAAACTATTTCTTTACCATGAAATGTGTTTTAAAACGTTTATTAATACTTTTTTTGTATTATTAAAGCATATTTTATGTAAAATATGGAATAAACTTTTTTAAAAACGTCTCAAACATTTCTTGGCACGTGTTTTAAACTCCTTATATCATTTTATAATTTCAGGCATCATTATTTGTCATTGACCAGAATATTGCGTGAGTTTCTTCCGTGTCTTATATTAACGCAATATTCCAAAATGCAGTCATCTGGTTCTGATTGTGATGTAAATCGAGCTGTCAACTGTCAGGATTCAGATATTATAATGTGTTTAATCATCCACATACCAAAGCTTCCTTCCCGACGGTCAGCATGGACGTGTACGCCTCCAAATAAACACGACTACACTGCCGGACGATCTCTAAACCTTTAACAGTGATGTCTTTACAATCGCCCAGACCAAGCCCGATCAAATACAACATCTCTAAACCACAGATGACACAGCGACACTTCGCCAGAAGGCTAAATCACAAAAACATATATGTATAAGCGCTTTAACATGCAAAAGAGCTGCCTGACGAGATACTATTATGTTTATCAGACACTGAAAAGCTTGCAGAATACACTCAGTTCTTCACCGTTCTCTGTTATTCTGCACTCACATGGTGCCACATGCAGCAACTGACAACCGGCTGCCGTAAAGCGTAGAGTAGTTTACGACAGTGTCGCGTACTGTAACCATAGAAACAGAATAAGCGGTGATGATTGCTGGTTGGACTGAACTAAACCACTAGACAAGGCGACAAGACGTTCATTAGAACCGCATTCATCGTGTCTAGGATGTTGTGCACAGGTAATAATTGCCCATAATAAGCCATTTTAAAAGTTAAAAACAATAGTTATTAAATTCAATTCATATTACTAAATTTGTTAATACACATTTTGAATATTAAATATTATGTATATTTATATACACACACACACACACACACATATATATATATATATGTATGTATGTAGTTCTTAGATGTATATTTGGTTATTTTGTCACATATGTGTCTTTGCGTGATTTAAAATGGCCACACAGCTCACAAACCACTGGTTTAGAATGAAGTCTGGGCATTTAACGAGTGAACTCTCATTAACCTTAAAACCACACGCTCAGACATATTGTGTAATTCAGTGCAAAAGTGTGAATAACTGGCCAGTTCAGGGCTATTTACTGTGCTGTTTTCTGTTTATTTACTCTGTAAAGCCACCAGTTTCACCCTCGAATTGCAGAAGAAAAAAACATGATGATAAATGTGGATGCAATCTTTTCCCAAATATCACAGAATGCAATATTTTATGACTTTCTGGGTTGTTGATTTATGATTTGTGCAGCACTTTTAGCATGTTTGGATGTTATGGATTCCAAGGTGTTTTTAAGACTGTTAAAGACTGGATTTATGATTGTTTGGATTACTTAAAAAATGTGTGTAAATCTTAATAATAACAAATAATGTGTAAATAATTTCCTTGTTATCTATGGATTGAAGCTGTTGTAAATTAATAGGTTTCTACTATGATTCCTAATGTGAGTCGAGATTAATCCATGGTACTTAATAACCATGGTTTAGTGGACCTTGAGCTTGACCTGTTTTATTTGTAGGTTAATAGGCTGTGAATTAGGGTGAGGACCTTTTGTTACACACAGCTGATACCTGTAATGAATGAACACAAAGTGCAGTCAAAGGTCCTTAATCTAAATATAAGGCTTACAAGCCCTAAAGGCTCATGGACCATCTGGTCTCCACCCCCAATGAACTTGTAACATGAAGTCAAACAAAGACATTTCAGGTTTTTCAGGCTGTTATGTACTGGTTTGATTGACACATAATTATTTAAATCTATTTGCTTTATTTAGGAGAGTAAAGTAGAGTGGGCAAGTGGCTCGGAAATCACTTGGCAGTCATCTTGGTCTATTTCCAAGCACAGCTCCTACAAGAAAAAATACATTCTCAGAAACTGTTTGTGCAACGCAAAGTATGGGTAATGCAAAGGTTTAGAGATGGAGCGCAAAAGATTTGCAAGGGAATGTATGGTTTTGTGAATGAACGCAAAATTTTTTGGGGGAACATGAACATTTTTCAGTTGAATACGAAGTTTCTTGGGGAACGCAAACATTTTGGGAGTGAACGCAGTGTTTCTTGGGAGAACGCAAAGGTTTTTCCCACAAACCCAACATTTTTCGTTGGAGCACAAACATTTTGCGAGTGAACCCAAAGTTTCTTGGGGAACACAAACATTTTTAAGCGCATGCTGAGTTTATTGGATGGACACAAAGGTATTTTCAAAGTTTTCCAAGTGAACACAAAGTTTCTCAGGGGAACGTAAATGTTTTGTGAGCAAACAAAGTTTCTTGGTAAACGCAATTTTTTTTTGAGTGAATGCAATTTTTTTTTTGATGGAATGTAAATCATCTTTTGAGGAAATGCAAAATTTCTCAATGTAACGCTAAGATTTTTCAAGCAAATACAAGGTTTTTAGTGTGCAAGTTTTTTTTTTAGTGCAGCGTGAAGGTTTTGCAAGCAAACGCAAAGTTTCTCAGTGGAATGAGCAAATGTGGTCTTTCAAGGGTTTTGCAGGGGAATGCAAAAAGTTTTCCAAACATTTCTGTGGGGTACGCAAAAGTTTGGAAATATATATTTCAGATTTTTTTTCCCATCACCATATCACTCTAGGTTCTGTTTTACTTTATTTTTGTTAGAATTTTTTAAGTAGTGTAAAAACTACAGTAAATAAAAATAGAGTTAAATACAAGAGAGGAAAAATACACAAGTAAGATATAGTTTAAGAAGTGATGTGAATATAGTCTGATGTATAGTATGTAAAATATATTTATAGTATAATATATTTTTAAACATATAGTAGAATAAAATAAAATAAAGTAAAAAATAAAAGTACTGCAAATAAAGGTACTTTATGTAAGCTATAGTGTTTTATTGTCATCATATGTAGAAGCACACTGTCGTTCTTATGCATACTGAGCTCTCGTTCTGTTTACTAAAGTTGCAGACAGTGCATCGAGGCGTTGTTGTTTACCTCAAATCAAACTGACGTGTTAAGCACATCTCAGGCCGAGAGGTGTGTGTGTGTGAAAACATATGACTCGTCTCGAGGCCTCTCCAGTGGAGCTTCCTCACCATTTGTAAAGCTCAGAATGGACTCCGTCAGTCTGCATTGTGCCAGGCAGAATGGGTTTAGTGGAGCCTGGCAAAGAGAGGTTTTTTTTTTGAGCTGTGGGCTTTGGATCCGGTGCTGTCCATTCCACTGCCAGCGCTGCTCGCTGCCTCCCAGCTCGTTGCTACGGCAACCGGACCAGGCCAGCATCTGAAAACAATTTGGTTCTTAATGAGAATTTACTTTGCGCAAATGGTGGGAAAATTGGGGGTGGGAGAGGGCGAGGAGAAGGGGGGAAAGAAAGGAAGGAATGAGGCGCCTGGATCTCGCATACTTGTCTTGAACTTCTAAGGCATACTGGAGAAATATCCAAAGTTTTATTGAGGTTTTTTTTTCTCTTGTGGCTTATTGATTTAAAAATCTTTCTGAATATATTCGATTTGTGCTATATGAGCCCATATAAACATGACCAAAAAATTGATTGTCCACTCATTTCTAAATGCAACATTATGTAATGTGTCTCTTGATGTGTGTATGAGGGGCATTCAGCTCTCCGATGGATGGGGAACGACGCCAGCTTCTACTGGGATCCCCCTTTGTACCCGTGTCCCTTTTCCCTGGTTTTGTTTGGGCCCAGTCAGCCAGTAGCAAATTGTCCCAGCAGAAAGGGCCAATCTGGTTGGACTGTGGCGAGAGAGAGGGTCCCTACAGAAAAATTAACTGTTTGTCTCTGCCAGGGTTTGGTCGGACCACCTCAGCATCAGCTCAGAGGACCTGGCGCCGCTAGAGGACCAGAGGAGAGGTTGAGATAGGCATGAAGGGGTGGGAATTTGGGCTTTCTTTGGACCAATAAGTTTGACTCCTGAATTAGTCTAGGTGGGAACTAATTGGGTGAATATCACAAAAACATGCCTGGGTCACATTTTACCCCCAAATCGAAATAATTTAGAAATTATATTGTTATATATTTTATATTTTTTTTTGACAATTGTTGACATACAGTAAGAGCTTAAAAATGTATGTAAATTATGTCCAGGTCACATTTTACTCCCAAATGAAAAGAAACAGGAAATTATATTATATATTTTATATTATGAAAACAAAGCCTGTGCTTTTTCTGGAATTTCTGACCATTTTTATTATCCATGTATAAGATGTATAAATGCATATTCTCATTTTGCATATATTCAAAATTAGTAAAATTATATATTATTAAAAAAAATATTGAGGGAATTGTTAGCATATGGTAAGTGTTTAAAATGAATGTGAATAGATCATTTGGTCTAGGAAGAATTTGATTGTGAATGTTTAAGTTTCTATCGAGACCCCTGACCTTTGAGTGTAGACTTTAGAGTCTAACTAAGCACAGTTCAAAACATTGTTGAGATCACTTTTCAAACTAAAGATATAGACAGATATCTAAATTTTCAGTTAAATCAGTCGAGTCTGGGAAAAACAATTGAGATCATCGCTTCTTTTAGCTTCAGCTCTAAGTAATTCAGGTCATGATTTTGAATTTATGTTTTGTTTAATTCTTAGTCACTGTTTATCTCAAGACTTAAAATACCAACACTGTCTTATCTTGGGACTTAAAATACCAAGTGAAGTTTGTTTTCTTAGCGATATAAATTGTTAGCATACATGGCATCATAGTTTATGCTCTGTCGCAATGCTTATAACAGAAATGTCCAGTTTATGATTTTCAAACCAATACAAAACACCCAGGCCTTTCTGCATCCAAACAAACAAACAAACTCACAAACAATAAATATCCGATAATGCCTAGATCTGGTAAAATAAACCAATAACAGGAAAAACGCCCCCTGTTTCCTATTCCTGTGCTCCGGGCGTGAATATTCCCCCAGCGGCCACTGCCTTCTCCCACGATTCTTGGTGGGAAGTCTCTGGCTCCTTGCGTACGTCGTTGCTGTGAGGCAGACGTGTCAGGGGAATACTGAAGAATGTCTTTTTTGGGGTCTGTTGTGTTTTCACTCCCCACCTTTTCTCCGTAATCCTCCCTCTGGTTATACAAAGCTGACAGCACGAAGCTCTGAATAGCAACTAATAACCAGTGGGACCAGAAAGAGAAAACTTCTCCTGATCCAGAATAGTAACGGTCTACGGATGTAAGTCATGTGACCAAGTAACACAATTCATGCTACCTTCAAATCTTCCTGAGAGTTTGGAAGTGCGTTCAGTTGATGTGGTTGGGAAAAATTGGCCACGTTGGACAATTTCGGCTAGCTTTTGGGGTAGAAATTCCCCTACGCAACTGACTTAAAGGGGTCATATGACGTTGCTAAAAAGAACATTATTTTGTGTATTTGGTATAATGCAATGTGTTTTTTGCAATGCAAAAAAAATCATGCCCCCTTTCGTTGCATATACATTTGGGCGGTGTTTTGCAAATCTTCCCACACCGTGACGTAAGACATGTGGCGGCGTGTTTGAATGAGCTGTTTTAGGGGGGCGTGGTCGAGTCTTAACTTTTATAAAGAATATCTCTTTGGTTTTGAGACTTTAGTCTTTGCAACTTCAGGGATCTTATCTATGCATGAACAGCTTGTAACACTCCAAAGAGAAAGGAAAACTTGAAATCGCATTATATGACCCCTTTAAGTTGAGTTGTGTCTCCCGACAACGAAATTATACTCGGGTGACTTTTCTGACCGCAGACCGCGATAGCTCTGACCGCATTGGAGAACCAGGCCTAAGACAATTCAGTTAAGAATTACAGCTACCCGACGCCTAAGAGAGTCTCACTCTGAGTCGGACGACGTCTCCCCCCCCCCCTATGAACACTATCATCTGGGACTAAGATCTCTAGTGTTCGACTAACCTGCTGACCAGACGGACTCCAACCAATGCCTTTGAATAATGCTTTAATCACAGCCGGGAGGATCTCATCTCAATCATAGAGAATCCCCCAGCAACAAGGATACAACAGTTTTCATAGGAAAGGTACATTGCAAAGGTAACGTCACATTACATCATTTTCCTCTGATATGATTGGTTCTCTTATGTGGAAAATCAAAGACCCCTTCTATCTTGGTTACTGATTACCTCAGCTTATTCCTTAAATCAGGTATCGTTATTAGTAGTTTCAGACAGACGTCTTGTTCATGTTTCATTACTACAATGCTACTTAAGGCTAAAACATTTCTGTTCCCTAACACATACTCGAAAGTTAGGCCTGCAAGGAAAATAACTGTTACAGACATTATTTGTTATCAACTGATTAATTTAAAAATAATTATATTTAAAATTTCCTTCACACTTTTTAGCACTAAAGTTAGGATTAAAAAAAATACAGATTAGGTGTATAATGTTTGCTTTAGCCATTTTTTTTTAGCATTCTTGTGCTGCTATGGAAAATGCTAGGAAATGTTGTCACTTCTTAAACACAACTAAATGAGACAAGTTTAATCACTAAGGCTTTATCGCAATTTGTCATTAACAACAGGGCGCAAAAAAGACAAACTAAAAATGAATGTGAAAAAGATGTACAAACTATCGTTGCCATTCCCAATTTGATTCTACCATGATCCTTTAAATTACAGGCCTCCAACTTGGAAAACTTTGTCACACAAGCAAATGATACAAGCTTCATCACTATTTTTCATCAACATCAGTACACGAAAAAGACATACAAACTAAATTGTACTATTGTCATTCACAATTAAAACAAATTTTGAGCAAAACTGATTCGAATTCTACCATGATCATTCAAATTACAGGCCTCCAACTTGGGAAAACTCTGTCGCGCAAACCATTTGCCTCAAAAACACGTCTAAATAGCGCAACACTTTGTCGCTATTTTTCATCAATGTCAGTACATGAAAAAAACTTACACACTAAATCATTTCATTGATGTTCACAATTACAACAAATTATGACCAAAACTGATTCTATTTGTTTCCAATTAAGGATTCACTCAGGATTAATAAAATCTTGAGTTTCCTACAGGTTCATAACCTCATAAATTATCATTCCATCATGACTTGAAGACAGCATCGGTCAAGGATTTAAAAAATGCAAGCATGTTCAAATATATGAATATTTTGGGAACTTTCGGCAATTTGAGTCATTTGAGTTTGGTTCCGATAACATTCAACGTGTGAACGGACAAGTCCTGCTTTAATCGTACCTTGGGGAATCCCAGTAATTTGAGACATATCAAAACAGTTTGATGCATCAGGAATTAGGATGCCTCAAGAGTAATGAGCATGCATTATTAAGGATATTCACCATGTGTAAACAATGTAAGGTCATGAACACGGTGCAGTTATACTACAGTTTTTTTTGTGTGTTGGCCTGGAAAAGTCTGAAGTGACCAGGAAGAGCCTGTGGAATGCTGTCCTCTTCCAGTCAAGGGATGCACTATCCAGAATGAGTCACTTCCTCAGAAGCTGACCTTTGTCCCATTGAGCATGCCCTACAAATGCCATACACATCGACACATCCTTCCACTAAAAAAAAACTAAAGTAAAAGTGAGATTTGAGAGTTCGCCGATGTTTCGGATGTATGGACTCAAACAACAAAGAGACGCCGTCAATGCCATGCCAAGTGCATACTTAGATTGTCAGGTCCAGGATGCTGCCTCAGCAACTGTTGGAAAGTCCCATTATAGTGCTTGAATGCTACTTGAAATATTGAGGCGTATTGGGGAACTTCTGAGGAAATAGTGCTCACCTGATTTTGGCGAACAAATCAATATTTGCTACCTCAAAAAACGGGACTAGGTGGCACCACATGGCAGAGCAACTGAGGGAATGTGTGTGAGTGTTTTCCTGCACAGAGAGCTCCTCTTAGCATTCAGTCTTCATTTCCCATGCAAAGCCCCAGTGTTCAGTCCATGCCTCCTGAATGAGCTCCTTTTGTGCGGTAATTGGAGATCGTTCTGTGCGGCTAACAAAGAGTTGCTGGGCCTCTCTCGTCTCTCTCCTCTGCCCCACTCTCTATTTTCCTGCCATCTTTCTTTTTTCCCTGTCCTCCTCATTACGCCCCAGGTCTCTTATCTCTTGTGTAATGTATTGCGTAAAGATAGTTCAAAGCGTCTGTTTTCTATCTTTGGAAGAGGCCGTGTGGTAGCGAGTGGCTTTCGTCGCAATCTTAGCATTTATTGGATTGGTGTTCCATTTTTGTGGTGCGCCATTTCCCCGTTTGCCTCAATCAACTGGCTTCAGCAATTTCAGTTGGATGAAGCACAATTCCACAATCCCAGCTGACCAAACATGGGGAAAAGCAGAAGAATCCGGTTCGAGTTATGCTCAAATCCGTATCCGAACCCAACTTAATGTTTGTTTTGCAGACCTTGCGTGGATGTGAATCAGAGTCCCAGACGTTGAGGTTTTCTCTGTTGAAAATACATCATCTTTTTGGTACTGATCGGAACACTGGCCATGGAAAATCCACAAAGTACACTCTGAAGTACCTTAAGAATAAATAAATACACACTTGACAGTCATTATAACCATAATAAACAAAGAGTTTACTGGATCTGTAGTTGTTGACCCTCAAGACTCATGACTTGTGATGCTCATGCTACTATTGTTATTTTTTGTTTTTAAATACAAATTTTTCTAGACGTTACTTCAGACATTATCGTCAAACAAGTCGCGTGTGCTTTGCGTTTACTCCATAGATATATATACATAGATTCCTCATTAGTGGCCCCTATATATAAGCTGTCCACCATTTTGTAACGGTCAAAGCTGGTCCTTGAATACTCAATAGCAAGCTATATATATTTGAATATCCATATCTGCAATAGACTTCAGCAGATGATTTTCTAAACTGACACAATACAACACGACAAACCTGTTAGCTAAGACAACATTAAAAATTAACCATAGTTTAAAAACCTGTAATATTGAGTCAATAAATATAAAAAAAACAAACCAACACATTTTCATCAGTGAAAGATTATCCCATTTCTTTGTGAATTTAAATCTCAGCTCTTTTTACAACCAGAAGCTACACTATGTTCTGGTATCTTGGAAAACTCATCAGTTTTTACTGTGAGTGATGACATGTTGACCGTTCCAAGATGGCAGATGGGATCGACGCCTCTGGAGTGGTCAAGTGTGACATCTACATATACATATTTATGATGTACCCTAGCATACATGTACAAACCTTAGTATACTTAAAGGGGTAGTTCACCAAAAAAATGAACATTCTGTCATTAATTACTCACCCTCATATCGTTCCAAACCTGTAAGACCTTCGTTCATCCTCAGAACACAAATTAAGATATTTTTGTTGAAATCCGAGAGCTTTCTGACCCTCCATAAACAGCAACACAACTACCACATTCAAGGCCTAGGAAAGTTAGTAAGGACATCAGTAAAATAGTCCATATGACAGCAGTAGTTCAACCTTAATGTTATGAAGCTACGAGAATACTTTTTGTGCGCAAAGAAAACAAAATTAACAACTTTATTCAACAATTTCTTCTCTTCTGTGTCAGTCTTCGACATGCACGCATGAGAGTATCACAATGCATGTGTGTGTGATGCTGCTGACACCGGAACCAGCGTTCTTGTTTTAACCATGTCCTTACTGCCTTTCTGGGTCTTGAATGTGGTAGTTGCATTGCTGTCTAAGCAGGGTCAGATGGATTTCATCTAAAATATCTTAATTTGTGTTCTGAAGATGAATGAATGTCTTACAGGTTTGAAACGACATGAGGGTGAGTAATTAGTGACAGAATTTTCATTTTTGGGTGAACTATCCCTTTAAATCTGTGTAACGTGAACATAACCAAATTTAACAAATAGCTCATGTAGGCTGCGTACACACTACGAAGTTTTGGAGTGACAACTGCATTTAAATGTGTGTGTACTAAACCTTAAAATTTAAAGAGTTGTCTAGCATCTATAAACAAGAAACATAGATGTTAACTATTTAAACCATATTTGGTGTTAGATATTGTTTGACCAAACTAAATGTATTATCATCCAGCAACATTTAAAATTTTTAGCTGCTGACAGTCGCTAGACGCTAATGCTAACTTGGCCAAAAATATCTAATACTCTCTTGTTGAACTGTTAGCATCCATATTTCTAGCCAACAGCCATGAGACTCCAAACATTGCTATGACTTGGGTTTGGGAGTTTAAGTATGTATGTGTCTATTGTCTCACTAGCTAGTTTCGATATGATCTCCTCCATCATGATCCTAAATCATTAACCCATACCGGACAACAGTCTCTTAATCCCTCTTCACAGTGCCTCATTACAGTGAGTCATTCCAGAATCGTACAGAGAAAAAAAAGCCACAGATGATGAGGCTGTTACACAGCACTGGTCATTATACACGGCATGTGCTTTTCCTTCAAAAGGACCACCTGTGGTCCCGCTTGAGTTCAGTCATGTTTTTGATCACCCTCCATAAACTGTATCCATGTGGATGTAGATAGTATCACAGCATCATTTAGGAACGTCTCAGCTGGTTTTAGCGCTAAGATAAGAGCGTCTGGTACTGTCAGGCGTTATCTTCAGACCATCCCAGGAATGTCACTTCCACTTATTGCAACACATTGTTTAAACGTGGCTGTTCACCAGAAGTTGACAATCATAGGCTGTTGTGTTTAAAAGATTTTTGTTCAATTTCACAGTGTTTTGTTCTGGTTTACACTCATTCTCTGAGTCGCATGTGTTTGTTTGTTTGTTTGTTTGTGTGATGCAGTCAGAGAATGAGAAGTCCTAAATGACTGAGCTTCCTGAACTTCGGGACAATCTGTTCAAAGGAAATTCAAGCACATTGTAAATAAACATTGCAGTGTGTCTCACTGACATTGTAAGCTGGCTAAAGCAAAGCAAGGTTTCCTGTTACTTTGAGCTTCACAGTGTTCCTGCAGACATTTACATAAAATAACTTAACAACTAGATTTGTATCTTTCTTTCTGAAGATGTGAGTAGTGTTTGCCTGTGTGATAGGCCTACTCTTTGCTACAATGCTAGAGTGTTTTGATTGGTTGCTATGGAGCTGCTAGGTGGTTGCTGAGAAGTTCTAGGTGTTGCAATGTAGTTGCTTAGGTTTGCTTAGTGTTTGCTGCATCATTATGTTCACTAAGTTGTTCTCGGTGGTTGCTAGGCGGTTGCTAGGCGGTTGCTAGGGTGTTCTGGATGGCTGCTTACCTGCAATTAATGCCCACCTCAAAATCTCTATGATGTTCTAGTTTCTTCTGTTTGACTTGGGTCCTGCATTCAATATAAGGGATTTTTTTTTTGCCTGGTTTGTATTTGTTTCATAATAGTGATACATGACTTATCATAGACAACTAATAAAAGAAAGAAAGGAAGTCTGAAATTTGTTGCTATGCTATCAGTCAAACTCACTGTAAACAATATCCTCTTCTTTGAGGTCTGAACAGGAAAGCCAAAAGCCAAATGAAAACACTCTCTCTCTATATATAGTGGTGTTTAGGGCTGGGCGATATAACCATAATCTCATATCACAATATAGTTATTTTGGAGGTCTTTAAATAAGGTCTTTATGATATCAAAATCTTTGATACAATAGAAATTTCATAATTCTTGTCACCAGTGTCAATATCACAAAAAACTAATACTAGCCTAATTAATAATAATAAAAAAAAAAAAGCATGAAGACAAGCACAAGTTCAACTGTACAGGTCAGTGATAAGAATTAAGTAATTAAGCAAGCAACAAAGAAATAAAACTACAGTAAACAAATAAATCTAAGACAATGCTGCATAGCATTGTATAAATACAAATGTATAAAAACTGTCATATTCCTCATGTGCTACAATTAAATATATTGTGTGGCTTCTAAATTAAAGTTATAAATTGATTTAGTCAAGAGCATGAGTGATTTTCAGTCTTCTGTGTCAATGAGAGATTTTGAATGAAAGACAGCAGGAATATTAGATGATGACACTTTCAAGAATATTAGCCCTGCTCGCTCACAATTAAGAGTAGTTACACATGTATTTCGTATTGCAGCTAAAAGTTATGCACAAGAGCAATGTTTTCTTTCATCAGCACTGACCACACATGTAACACAGTTTTTGTGACCACGTAACACAGCAACGTCATGTAACCGCGATTAAAATCTCTAGCGGCTGACAGAATTCTACCAGTTAATCTTGTCTACCAGTATATCACCCCTAGTGGTGTTTGTGTGAAATGCATTAATGTTCTAATGACAGATGGGCCCACTTGTATGTGTAAAAGCACAGTGTGACCTTTGACCTCTGTGTCTGGAAACGGCTGCAGTGTTACTGTAACAGGAGCACACTGTGGTCTGGGATCCTGACCGCTAACCCTGCCTTTCCCAAACATAAACACACACATCACTGATGTGCTGATGTCTGCAGCCGACAGCGGATAAGAGGCAAAGGAAATGACGCACACAAACAATTATATACAGGACCTTCTATATCATTTCAGTTTTTATATGATATCTTCACGCTATATGATTAAACTTCATATGTCATGTTGTAGCTTATTATGTACTTAAAGTTCACCCAGAAATTATTATTTATTCACTCTCATGTCGTTCCAAACCATAGACCATAGACCATAACCATAGCAAAAACCTGCATGTCTCCAGATTAAACTCCTCTGTGTTTGTTATGCACACTTTCAGACACATCTCGACTAGACGTGTCCATCTCAAACTGATGACTGATAACACAGAAAGGGTTTACTATTCCATTAAAATCATATTTTCATTCTAAAATGTGAATGACAACTGACAACCTTTTATTTTATTTTATTTTTTTATTTTATCAATTTTGAAAATTAAAAGATATTTTCATTTTTAGATGGTCCTAGTTTTTTCATCAATTCATAAAAAAATATCGTCAATAATAAATAATGTAAATGATGATCTATTTATTTGATTATCAGTAAATTTTCATCATTACATCAGTGTTATTAATATCATTGGGATACTATTAGTAATAATCAGTTTTTATTTTTATATTTTCTGGTTTTTCATTTTAGCTATTTTTAGTATTTTAGTATTTTTAGTTTTGTTTTTGTTATTTTTATATATTTTAATTTGATTTATTTTTTATTTTAGTTTAAGTTATTTTACATTAAATTAAACTAAATTAGAATAATAAATGTTGCCTTGGCAACTATTTCAGTTAACATTTTATGTCAAGTAGTGACATTTTTTTATGGTTTTGATTTTCGTTTCAGTTTTAGTTAACTATAATAAGCCTGCACTGCCATATTTGACTCTGACTATTGTCCTCTTCTCTATACCATTATAATAAACAGCATCTTTTGTTTTTCCACCCTAACATCTGGTCATTAGCACTTTCCGTTGTCAGAAGAGCGAATTGAATTTTAATGACCAATGAGACGCTTTAATTATGGCATGTTTACGTATCTGCTTCACTGACCACGCCCCTCTCTTTCTTTACTGTTTGTTTGTTTGAAAGATTTCCACCGTTGATATGCTTAATTATACAGGCACATTCACTCACAAAATCCAGACGAACACAAGAACACACACGCAAACTATTCTATTCACTTCTATTCGCTTTCTATCTGAAGTCACTTGAGCCACTTCTGAGCTTCTGGTTTGTTTTAGTGAAATTATCATGACTTCCCTTTTCTTCCCACTTCAGTTGCTCTTATCCCAGAATCAGAGGAGGCATAAACAGGGGAATTCCGTCTTGGATACAGACGTTCTGCTCCTGGGTTTTCCATTAAATTCTTCCAAAGAATTCCCTTGTACCTGATGTACTGTTGCTTCTCTCTGTTTTCACCTCTTTCTTTGATTAACAGTGTGGATTTCAGCTGAGTGGCTGTTTTCCATTCTGGTTGTTTGCACAGACCCTTTTTAATGTGGTATGCAGGAAAAAGAGACAAATAAATGATAAAAATCTCTTCCGCAAACATTAATGACCAGACTTACATCCCTTGATTGTTTCCCTTTTCACTATTTCATAGTTTGGGGGGAAAAACACATTTTGTATTGGCCCTCTCTGATTATAAGGCTGGTCTGTAAAACTTTATTTATTAAAATCACTGTTGTCTTCATATTTTATACACACACACACACACATATTGTATGATATGATTATAATATGTATGATAATATTCACAATATTTGCATAATTGCCACTGCTTACTGTGTCCAGGCCTCAAACATTATTAAGGGAGAAGTCTGATTTATTGATTAATTGAGATTTATTAATTTATTTTCATTTATTTATTTTAGATTTTTTAATATACATTTTACATAAAGATTCATTAATAGTTACATAGCAATACTATTTATTTATTTAATATATAAAGGTATAATAATTATTATATACAGTATAATGGTTTATTTTTATTAAATATATGAATGTTTAACAAGTTAAATGGCAATACAATTATTTATTTATTTATTTTATTTTATTTTAGTTAAATGTTTAACAAATTATATGGCAATACAATAGTTATTTATTTAATATATAAAGGTATAATATTATTTATAATGGTTTATTTATTTATTTAATATATAAATGTTTATCAAGTTATACGCCAATACAATATTTATTTATTTATTTATTTAACAAAGGTATAATAATATTTATATACAGTATAATCATGGTTGGATGGTTGGTTGGTTTGTTTGTTTAATATATAAATGTTTAACAAGTTAAAATTAACATTTATATGCCAATGCAATATTTATTTGTTTATTTATTTATTTATAAAGGTTTAATAATAGCTATATGCTAAATGCCAATACAATAGTTATTTATATTTAATTCATTATATAGTTTTTTTTAATATTCATATTTTATATATAAAGGTTTAGTAATAGCTTGTGTATCAGTGCAATTGTTTTATTCGTTCATTTATATTTATTTTTCTATATTTTGTATATAAAGTTTTAATAATAGTTATATTCCAGCTATTGGTTATAATGAGTCAGAATGCACCTGTGAATCAGTCTTTCTGTGTGACATAATCATCTGTTCTTTTGAAGGACAAAAAAAGAACCTCGGAAGAAGAGGAAGATTCACTTCAGCCTAATGCTTTCACCATCATTACTCACAGCCCCTCTCTTTCTATCTTACTTTTTCGACTATCTCCTTTATGTCCTCTTCAGAAAAAAAGGAAAAGGGCAGAAAAAAGAAAGAAAAGTTGCACAAATGCCTCTCAGGGAGGCCTCCAGGAAATGACCATTTAGAGGCATAAGCCATTTTTCCTCTGACAAGAGCCGTTCAGCTGATGGGAACTATCTATAGATGACTTCAGAGCCACGATACACGTCACATCTCCAATGTCCTTCAGCGCTCGTGGCTACAAGGCACGTATTGTCCAACGCATCCCACAAACCATGACTTAGATTCTCAAGAAGGGCATCAACATTTTTGCATCATGATTAATTGAAATGCAATGCACTATCACAGAGTTCTGTGGGTTCTCGCTCGAACTGCGTGGGCATTAGTAAATTACAGGCTCCAGATCCGAGTGAGCAGGGTGGGAGTCTCCTCCCTATGGGTGTGCTTTTGCTCGCTCCAATTCAGCAAAACCCCATTTCCATTCCCTTAGCACGCTTGGTTGGATGCCTTAATACGCCGCCCACCCTCAGTTTCCCCCTAAAGGAGCCTCACTCCGAGTGCCCCGCCACTAACAGCCCTCTGATAACTAAACACACACACACACAGGGATACAATATTAGGGATCTTGAACTTCATTCCACGCCTTCCCACATCTTCCCTTTTTTGTCTTTCCTTCATTCTGTTTCCTTCCCCCTCGAGAGTTTGAGCTTTATTAATAGCCCCATAGTGGCTGTTGGGTCCTACAGCTGCTGGAAGAGTCGCCCAGACTAGAAAAACTGGCATGAAATTACTGTGAAGATACAGGGGTTTAAAAGTTAGTTAAGCTACGTCTAAAAAGCAGTGTTTGTGTTGACTGGATTCATTGATTGATTGGCTACAACATCATTCAGTCAGCAATTGTAATTTAACAGAGATGTTTGAAGCATTTAAAGTGACTCAAGTCTAAAACTAGTCTAGAGGTAAATCTAATTCTGGGTCCAAAGAGTTAAAGTCCTTGCACACTGAGTCCAAATTTTTTGTATGTGTTTTTTCAGGGGGGGGGGGGGGTTCCGTATTCGTCATCATTTCCTATCAAGACGCTTGCTACGAAAATGCAGAACCTGGTCCGAATTTATTTTATGACAGATGAAAGTTTCGGAGACAGTGTGTTAACGTGATTGACACAATGTGAAGTCGTATTTATTTTTTAACATGCGAAAATTTCAGACTCAGTGTGCAAAGACCTTTAGTCTTAGCTTAAAGGTACTGTAAGCCATTGATTAGTCTCGCGTAGCCAGACCTTCAGACTGACGACTTAAGGTCTGGAATGTATTTTTGAGTAGCTTTCTGACTTCATAATCGGTAAACACAAATCGGCCCGCGCCATGAGGCCGTTTGACTGACATGTCAAACAACCAATCACAGTTACGTTTCGTGTCAGCGTCACGTTTCAGCCGCATGGAAATTCGCCACAATACACAGACGGTGTGTGAAACTCTCGTTTGACGGCAAATATTTTAAAGATCGTCTGTATGCCGCGAACTTTAAATAATTAACTGCACTTGAAGCTTTCACTATTAAAAATGTAAATCCAGCTGTGTATGTTAATCACTGATAAGTGTTTGTCGTCACATTTGTAAACACAGCGGCTTTCTTCTTTCGTGAGGGGGTTTGGCGCCACTGCATCTTTGTTTCCAGGCGGAACGTTAAAGAACGCGACACACACGTCTCCCGGAAATCCTGTATAATTCAACCAAACCGACGACGACTTCGACACTCCTGAAGTGTTTCCAGATAAGTGTGCCATATGCATCAGACATTTAGCCAACGGTCCGTGGCCGTGACGTCTGAGGCTGAGACTATAGACATTGATTGACTAAAGCATTAAAAAGCAAATTGGGAAGCAATGTATGAAATACAGCTCACCCAGAAGTCACTTTCAAACTAAACAGATTTATGTTTAACTTGAAGCTGTTGTGAAATCTACGTTGGGAAATGCTATTAAAATGACTGAATTTTGCTCGCGAAAATTCACTGAACAACGTTAAATGTGACCATAGCTTTATTTAGCACAATACATTTTGATGCATCTAAATCTAAGTCTAAAGTTTAAAGTTCAGTATGTGGTTAAGTCTGAAAGCTAAGTACTTGTTCAACTTTTATTGCAAATTATTCCACCAATTATAGGCTAGTAATTTTGCCAAATATATAGCCTATTTGAAGCTTAAAAAGACAAATCTAAAGTTAAGTGTAATTCTCAACCCAATCTCATGAGAAAATGTAAGTAGCTAGTTTACAAGTTTGTGATTTTGTATGAATTTGTACATTTTGATTCATAAGAAAACATGCAATAAAAAAAAAAAATACTAAGCTTAAAGGTCCAAACAAGGCTGTTCACACAGAAAGTTTTTGCGTTCAACTGCACTGCTTTTCCATTGTTTGAAGTTGTACACTTTAATTTTTAATTTAGATCTACAACAAAATGGTACAAGTTTTGGTGATAACTAAACAAATATTTAATTAGGCTACTATATAATACTAATTTCTCGCTAGAAATAACATCAAAAGTGCAAAAAGTTAATCAGAAATACACATTTCCACACAAACTAACCACCGAACGCAACTTTCAGACGCCATCTTTATTTTTTTAGCTCATCCGTCACTTCAATGGAACGCACAGGATTGTGGGATATCAAAGGCAGCGAAGGATAGATCTATGCTGCCTTCAAAAATCGATCAGAAGAAGGTATCTCATGAGACAAAGTGAAGCTAACTTTGGATTCGGAAGTGCCTTGATGCCTTCCTTGGAATGTGTCCTCCGAAGGCAGCATTTTTCAGTTTTCGGATACAGCCGTTGTCATTGCACATCGCTAACGATGGCAGACGGATGCGATTCAATAATGATGTTGGGACTGATGAAGATGCCGTACATCTGGGCTGGCTGTGTGCCTGCATCCAGTTGGAGTGTGGCTGATTAGATTTAGACATCATTGATTATGCAGTGATTTAATTTAAATTCATAATCATTTGAAATAACATTGTGACGGGCTGGTGCCCCGAGATTAGACAAGAGGGACGGAAGTAAACAAATCGCCTTGCTGAAAAAAACAATAGACACCATCACAAAATTTGTAAAGGTTTTACAATGGGATTTGTATTGGTTTTAATGGAAACTGTAATGGACCCTGTGGGCTTCTACTTGGTCACCTTCTATTGGTGGCTTGTTAAAACTACTAAATCCTAATGGAATATGTCCCAAAACACTACAGAATACCATTTTTAATGGTTTTAATGGTTAAAAGTTGATGGTTTGTAATGGTATTTGTAGTGGAAACCATTAGAATTTTCTGTGATGGTTTCTATTGTTTTTTTTCCCAGCAGGGTGGTTTGTGACTAGCTCTAGAAACAAAACAAACGCAAACGCGCATTTTTGTTTGTCAGTGAGTTTTTTGTCCATATGCAACATCAGGTTAGTATGAAAATCACAACTAAACTAAAGTTTACTGGGGAATGAGTCAGTTGCGTTTCTTTGTTCGCAACCATCCTATATTCTCCGCAGGATCCTCCAGAGTGCCTCGTACAAAACAACGAATTGTTCACTTTGCATGTCAGACCTCCTCTGTGCGATGGAAATGAAACATTGCTGGCTGTATAGATGATTTATGCTCCTTTCATACACAGCATATGTGTTTTGTGAACGCTGACATTTTTGCTTCAAGTTGAAGCGTTGATGATTGGATACACAAGCGCTTTGTGTCAAGCGCGTTCTTTCATATTATAATCAGCTTTCCACTCAAACAAATGTCAAAAATATGTAAATTATCTCGGTATTATCTGTTTAAAGTGCTGTATCATGGCCATTGGCGTCTAATTGATGAAACACATTTATCAAAACAAACCCCAGTGAATTATTAATGAACTTGAAGTTTTCTTTGTTTTTTTTCTACCAACATCTTCTAACGGCTAGAAATTGTAGTTAAATGAGCTTTTCTCCAAATGGATTGAAAAGTCTTTAATATATAGGCTATATTTTATTAATTCTACAGTTGAGTATTATCCGTGAGGCTTTGGTTTCATAAGCATATCATTAATGCGGATATCAGGATCAGACAGATATCAAAATGGATGTTGGGATGAAAAATTGTGTTCCTTATATTATGACTGTTTGATGGGACACCAGGTGGTAGATGGATATTCCATAATTGAGTCATTTCAGTGAAATATATCCACTTGATGAAGACATGTTATTTTTAGTGGTCACATGTTATATTTCCAAACAAAATGGAAAAAATTTCAATGAAGCATAATTTTCAATTTCTAGAGTTTGCCAAGGTCATGGGTTCGATTCCCATATACTTGACATTTACATACTTCATGTATTTGAAGCTATAATTATCATAAACATATAGTGAAAATGTTATCATGGTCAGTTTATGGGAAGGTTGCATATGGCATTTTTAGAAGCATGTAGTTACTCCAGTGTGAAGTTTACTTTTGGATATTCCCGGGATGTGAACCCTCGTCCACCTGGTGTATGGCACTAGCCACATGATTATATGATGGGACAGGGCCAGGCTTTTGTGTTGGGGTTGTGGTGCTGGATTATACCAAAGGAACCGAGTGTAGGAAACCGGATTGGAAAATACGAGCCGGTCCTTCAACAGGACGGTCATTACAGCTGTGAGTAATGGTTTAGTCATCTACTTGCATCCTGGAACATGTATCCTTTAATGTGCAACACTCAAGAATTCAGTCTCATAGGGTTATAATGGAAACACTGTTGCGTTTTAGTGCACAAATGGACTTGAAGATGCAGGCTTGTTTTGAGCTATGCTTTAGTGTAATATTGGATTAGGGTAAGAGGAGAGTGCTAGCTGTGACTAAAGGAAAGCTTTAGCGTCTCAGCAGGGAGGCTTAGGTCATTATCTGAGCAGACAATCTGCAGGAGGAAATTACACAATTGGTTGAGAACTGGGTGTTTGTGTGATTTAAAATAATGAGATTTCGTTTTTTTCGATATATATATATATATATAGAGAGAGAGAGAGAGAGAGAGAGAGAGAATTATTGAAAATTGTATAAATGTATACACCTTATAGATTATACAAAAAAATAATAATATATAATAAAATATATTAATACAATTCTTATGAGAACTGCATTTATTTATAATATATTATTTTTAAATTATATAATATATTTATTATTTAAATAATACAGTATTATATTAGTTAATTGCATATATGATTTTATTATTAAAATCTAAGAAAAATCTTCTTTAATCTAAGCCTCTGATATAGCAATATATGCTTCAGAGCACTGGGTCTGGGACATCCTAGATTAGGAATGAGCTCTGATGACAGCAAATATTAATCATTGTTGGTAATGTCCTCATGTGACACACAGGTTTTGAGATTATGTGATTTTAAAGACTAACCCTGGTTCAAATGGTGGCATTGACGTCGGTCAGCATCCCGTCCAGTTACGTTTCCTCAACTTCCTTCCAGCAGCGCGGCCCTGATAAACTCTCAGTGAGTCAGCCTGCTGATGTTGTGTTTATACTCCTCCAGAAGTTTGACGGAATATCGATTGGAGCTGTGCATGGTTTGTGACAGATACGTGTAAGAAATGAGTCATTGGAAAGGGAAAGAGTGAGAAGAGATGGTGACAATAGCGTGGGACCTCTTGAGACTGACTGTGAACCAGTGTATATATGTGTGTGTCTGTGTCTGTGTCTGTGTCGGTGTCTGTGTGTCTGTGTGTGTGTGTGTGTGTGTGTGTGTGTGTGTGTGTGTGTGTGTGTGTGTGTCTGTGTGAGGCTTTGTCAATCTCACCAGGATGAAATTTCTGAAAGTTGGAATAGTGTTTCAAGAAAACAGATGGACTAAATAGTGTTTTAATTTGAGGTGTTTGGTAAGCCAAGCATCACTATTACTATATGATGTTTTATTAACAAAGTTCGGGAGGAGCACGTAAAATTAACCTAATTAACACGAGAGGAGAACAATCAGTAATCAACCCAGTTAACAAGATAAGAGGTGTGTATATATACACAGCAGACTTACCTCTGTTCATTGGCAGTTTTCCAGCATCCCTCCACCACCCCTTCTCCGCACAATATTCCTGTCCTAATCTGAGAGGAAAGCCTCGCAGCACGCCAAATACGCATCTATTTTTCTCGTGAATGATAATAAAATTAAACTTCAGTACCTCAAATACCACACAATGGAGAGGAAAGCCTCGTTTCTGTTTTTCTAAACTATTGGATTTACAGTTTTTGCATGTTGTGGCAATTTTCCATTTCAATGAAAGTATGAGACAAAAGTCTTTTGAAGATTTATATTCTTGCCAGAAAAGGTCTACAGTCATCATGGCTGCAGAGTGCGACAAAAGGAAAACACGTCGACTCAGCATTTATACCCCAATCAAATCAGGATGCTTCTATTTCATCCAATCATAATGCATATCCAACCAAATGTGTCCAGGGTATCCAATCATGTGCCCTAGATGCATTTCTAAGTATTTCATGCAAATTATTTTCCAAGATGCTAGGATATCTAATAAGCTAATATTCCTGAGCCATGTATTTATTTTAGAGAGATGCTGACCAACATCATTTATTTAAAAGAATATTTATTTATTTATTTTTTATTATTTATTTAAAATTAACATGGTCATCCATATTTACTTACATATTTTATAAAGTAAATAATATCACAAAATTTAATAACTTTGCTTATCACTAATTTTTGACATTACCAAACTCTCTTGTTTTTAACAGTCATAGTAGTCATAATAGCATCCAAAAAAAAGTAAAGAAAGAAAAATTGACTAGAATAAGATGATATTCAAGCAGGTTTTGTACAGGAATTTAATTTATTTATCAACGTTTATTAAGGTTTTCATTAGCTTAAGTGTTTTTAAAATTTGTTTTTAAATATTATTTATTTATTTGCCTTTAAAATGAATATAAAATAATCCATCCATGTTTTTGAATAATGTGAACAATATTTCAGTAGAGGTTAAAACTTGCTCCGGTTATGATTTTAATTTTCACCTGACATCAGCAGGCCCTCTTTGAACAGTAATGTTTAACAATCATAACAGCATACAAAACATAAAATAAGAAAAATAAAAAACAACAAGAATCTACAAAAAAAAACATGATATTTAGTTCTTATAAAGGTTTTGTTGAAGAAATGTTTTGAAATATTTAGTATTTATTTGTTTGTTTGTTTGTGTACTTAAAAATTAACATTATGTGACCCATATTTCGTCTATTTTTGAATAGCCTAATAAAACAATAGCTTATTTCAGTAAAAACAAGTAACTTGCTCTGCTTCTGACTAATTTTCGGCAGACTTTGCCAAGTCCACTTATTTTTTTAACAGTAATATTTTACTCGTAATAGCATTAAAAAAAATGATTTGATAAGAATTTACTATAGCAAATGATATTCAAATTCAGTTCAACGTGGAAGTTCAATATAAGTTCTTTTTTTAATAATGTGAATAATATTTCGGTAAAATTGAATAACTTGCTACGACTTTTTTTAGGAATTACACTTCAGGGACTTCATGAACATGATATACACTGTAGAAGTGAGACTCATTGCGGAGTGAAGAAAAGCGAGGGAAGCGCGTTCTGGACTCGCATAGTTTCCTCAGCGCCATGGGGACGCGCCTCTCCTCCTCACGAGAGAAAGCAAAGCACACACTGCTGTCTGTCTGTGATAAATCTGCTGCGTTTTCACATGTACTGACTCACATAACACTGGCAAAGCCACGGCGTCCCTCTTTTGTTATCTTCTTTCATATTCGCTCGTTTAGTTTGTCTTCTCATCAACGGTTTGGCAGCTGTTTGAACAGCTATTGTGGATTAGCGAGCTGATTGTCATCCAGCTGTTTACTATTATCTTAGCATCCAGAGCTTATGTTGTCCTTGATAAAAAGTCACAAATCAGTCCTCATAATCAAGGTCAATCTTGGTTGATTGATTTATGTATTTATTGTATCTGTTTAATTTGATATTATATTATGTATTTAATTATATATTTGAGCTTATTTTATTATTTTCTTATCTATTTATTTATTTATGTAAGCTTATTTTATTTATTTTAGTGTTTGTATTTTATTGTATTCTTTTTTTATTTTAGTATCTATTTATTTGTTTACACTATTTATATTTTATTGTGTTAACTTATTTTATTTCATCTTATTTTGTTTTATTTTAGCTTTTTTATTTTATCTTTTCTATTTTGTTTTGTTCCACTATTTATTTTATATTTTTCTCTATTTTTTGTTTTCATTGTTTATGTATTTATTTATTCATTTGTTAATTTAGTTGTTATTTTAATTTATATTTTTTATTATTTTTTATATTTACTTAATTTTATTTTTTTATTTATCTGTTTAATTTTTTATTGTATATGTATGTATTTAATTATATATTTATCTTATTTTTATTTTTTTTATTAATGTTATTTATTATTTTATCTTATTTATTTATGTAAGCTTTATTTATTTTAGTGTTTTTATTTTATTGCATTCTTTTTCTTTTCTTTTATCTATTTATTTATTTATGCTTATTTATATTTTATTGTTTTTAATTTATTTTATTTGATCTTATTTTGTTTTATTTTATCTTTTTATCTATTTTGTGTTTTTTGATTATTTATTTTGTATTATTTCTCTATTTTTTGTTTTCATTGTTTATTTATTTTGTATTTACTTATTGGTTTTGTTTTATTTTATCTTGTTTATTTGACCTTTTTATTGTCTTGCATCTTTTTTATTTTAGTATCTTTTTTGTTTATTTATATATAATATTTATTAATTTAGCTTGTTTTATTTATTTTGTTATTTTAGCTTTTTATTTTCTTTATTTTTATTTTATTTTATTTTTTACTTTGTTTTAGGCATGTATCTGAACATCATATCAAGCACACTTTCAAATTTGAAAGAGATTGCCTCAAAATGACAGATCAGTTACAATCACATCTTGATTAAGTAGGTGCTGACACGATTACCTTGGTTGTCCTCTGGTAGATTGACTTCTTTTGCTGTTGTTGCTGAACTGAGATCAGTTCTGAAATGTGAGAGGATGGAGATATCTGTAGGTCAGCGGTCAGCAAATAATGCTGTTTTGATTTTACCCTGCTTCTAATGACCGGCTCCGATATCTTCTTACATAACACTGGCCAAATCATGCGTGTGTGCATGTGTGTTGCGTCCTGCGTTTAAAACACAAAGTCTTCTATTGTTCAGATATCTGCAAAGCCTCTGTAATAAACAGGTCAGCAGAAAGGCTTAGACTGAGCTGAATCACACTGCGGCTGGATTTACCCTGGACAACAAAGAGCAGGCGGGTGGCTTTCAGACTGAGCTCCACGCTTGTTTCACTTTCCTCCAGCCCTCATTGCTCCGGGTGTGTTTGTGCTGATCACCATGAAGTTACACCAACATGATTGTACATGCTTTTCACCACTCAGATTGTGTTAGGCTTGGTCAAGAGTTACGACCACTGTAATGTCTTCATTCAACATGCTTTTAACAAATATATTGAAATTTTCTACATTGAAATGTATAGCATTTTTTTCTAGTCAAACAATATGTGTGTAAATAATTATTTTTTATTAGATTTTATTTTAGTGATTTTATTCAAGAATGTTTTTATACAAGGATTACCCTTCAAAATCAGAGATTGGTTATAGCCATTTTAACTGTTATTTATTTAGTGTTTTTAGTGTTATTTTTTGTGTTTTATTTAATTATTGTATACAAATCAAATAATGTGGTTATAAAGTTATAATTAAAAAATCTAAGAAGAGTTAAGGAATTATGTTAAATGTCAAAATATGTATGTAAATAAATAAATAAATGAGTGTGTGTGTGTGTGTGTGTTAAAAAAGAAAATAAATTATATATAGGCCTATACCTATATATGTAAGAATTGTGAAAATATATAGTATTTAATAATAAAAACCTTATATTATAACCTTATATAATTATGTATAGATATGCTTGTATCAAAGAGTAACTTTGCTTATGTGAGTTTTCTTCAGGTTATGATTAAAAAACCTCAAAGTGTAAATACTGAAAAGCATTTTGGCATAATAATAATTATTAAAACATATTCATATATAAAATAATATATATAGAGATAATACTAAAAAACATCTTGATGCTTGTCAACAAAGTTTCTCTCACCTTTTGCAAAGAAAGTCATCAATTTAACATTGAATTCTTCGTCCAACATCTGTCCGTGCAGTGAATGGATGTCTATAGGTGTTTAGCTTTATCTTGCTCAGTGAACCTCGACAGAAACAGACGAGAAATGTCATTATTTGGGAAACATTCCTCCGCTTCTCCAGCTGGGCATGTGGAACTAATTACTGTCGAGGAATTTACACAGCAAGTGAAACCCAGAAGAACATGTGCTGTGTGTCACGAAGCTCGTACGAACCTCTTGATGTTGTTATGAGCGTCTTCTGTCTCAGGTTTAACGGATGAAACTCAAGGTTAATTTGGTGCCAGTGAAGCCAACGATCATGTCTAGATGTCTTCCAGATATTGACTGGTGTTTATTAATTACTAATGACTTAACGGAAGTAAATACACAGAGATGTTACCTAGTCTGTGCACTATTAGCGTTTACGTGTATGCTAGCTTTGCCTGAGGAGCAAAAGGATGCAGGGTTTTGGGGGAGATTTGGGTTGTGAGTAAGAGAGTAAACCGTTCCAGTCTCATGTTTCGACCTGTTGCTGATCTGTCGTTTGCGAAGCCGTTTAATTTCCCTATCTAGCATTTCAAACAAATGTGTCTGAATAACTGAAAGAGGAGATATTTGTGGCATGTTTCAGGCGGGCAGCGTGACCTTGGAAACTGAATAGAGCTGTCCTGCTCTCTTTCCTTCTTTCTAAGAACAATATATTTCTTTATCAGTCACTTTTCCCACATTTGTCAGCTAGATCATGTCAGCCTGTGTAAACCCCTGGACGGCCTTGTTAAAACAGCAGTGTGTGTGTGTGTGTGTGTGTGTGTGTTGGCTAGCTGTAGCCCATCAATTCATTTGTTGTTCATTTGTTGAGATCATATTCCCCATTAATGCTTTATGAGGTCAATTTAATGTAGTGACTACAAGTTACAGCCATTTTTATTACCCACGCCTGAAGGGGAACCAGATCTTTACACTTCTTTAAAGACTTTAGTTCTGCAAGTGGCCTACATCTGGATTCAAAGAAATGATCTGGGTTTAATATTCAAGACAATCTCTATAGACAGCATGTGTATTAAAATATCATCTTGACTTATTTAAATTAATACATTAATAATAATAATAAACTCTTAAATATTTTAATAATGCATGTTTTATTAAAATATTTTTAAGTTATTTTATTTTATTTTTTTGAAAAATAAGATAGGTACTTTTTATTACTTAAAATATTTTTTAAATATATAAATAAGTAATAAATTGATTCAAACATTTATTATATAATTATTAAAAAATACATTTATTTATTAATAATAATTTAAAATGTTTAATACATTTATTTTTAAAAATAATATAATAAAATAATACATTTATTCATTATAATATTATTTAAATGTTTAGGTGTTTAATAATAGTATTATTATTATTATTATTGCTATAAACTTAAATATTTTAATAAGTGTATTATTTTAATGTTTTATTATTATTTAAATAATTGAGTAAAACCTTTATTCTATAACTTTTAAATAATTTAATTAATTTATCTATTTATAATTAAAATATTTAAATACTAAATGTATTCATCATATTATTATTAAAATGTGTGGTTGTTCTTATCATGTACACAATTTAAATAAATTAATTGATTTAGACATTATATAGTAATAATAATAATAATAATATATTCAAATAATAAATGTATTAATTATTTAAATGTCTAATTGTTGTTGTTGTTGCTGATTTATTTAAACAATGTAAATAATAAATGAATTGGTTTAATCATTATTTAATAAATTATTGCTGTTATTATTATTAATAATTGTTATTATTAATTATTATTAATTGTTGTTGTTGTTATTAATAATAATAATATTAATAAATTGATAAATATGATACATTTATAAATAAACACTTATTCTATGGGCTAAGTTTGAAGAACATTTCTTTCCCAGAATGTCAATATGTAATTCTATAAATTCTACTTAACAATAAAATAAAAAATAAAAGGCTCTAACACAATTGTGTACAGAAAAAAATAATGTGAAAAGTTAATTAATAAAATGAGCTACACATTTTTACTTTTTAACCCTCCTGCATCTTGCCCCATAGATAAACATTGTAAGTATGTAAATGCATTAGTGTATGTTTTTGCATAGGGAGGGTTGAATGATATTATTTGTGGACTTCATGTGAGCCATGTGATGGAAACAGGATTTGTGATATTTTCTGCGTGGGTCAAACATCCTTTGGCTCCACCGGTCATCAGTTTGGCACTAATTGTAAAGCTATGTGATCATGAAATGTGAACTGCAGCTGTAGGGGAAATTCTTGCATACTAAGTGCCGAAGAATTCACAGATTTCGTGTTGACTGATTTATGTGCGAATCGTGCACGATGCTCCGGACGCTTTCCATGGAACGTTTCTTTAATTGTCCGTCGTAATGGCCGAAAATCATCCGCGTTTAGTTGGCATGGGAACGAATGGGGCGCAGAGTTGACAGGAAACACATGGCATGTTAGGTGAAAGGCTGGGAAAAGGAAAGAAACAAATGTCACGATATCTCTGGGAAATGTTGTGTAACCGCAATACACACATCACGTGTCGCGTCGGTGCTCAGAAATGTTTTGAAGAACTTTCTTAGAAGACACACCGAATTCTTCTGCCCCCAATGGGACTATTGTCTTTCCTGAAGCGGTGAAACCGTATCATAGGTGAAGTCCGAGAAACACCATTAAAAATAGTGCTCTATCTTCAACTATGTCCTCTTCCCACCCCCCAGTCTCTCGGAAAAATATACAGCTGCAGGGTTTCTCACAGCAGCGCCGGGTGTGTGACCTTTGACCCCTTGCAACCTTGACCTCTCGATCTGATCTCTGAAGAAGCCGCTTTAACAAGAACAATCGCTCTTGAGGACGTGTCTTTAAGATTCTGTGACTGAACACATAGAACAACACATAGACAGTGCTGGGTAATAACTGATTGCATGTAATCTGGATCATCAGATTCCACAAATTAAGTACTTGTAATTAGATTCAATTACATTTTAAAATACTTGTAATCAGACTACAGTTACTTTTTTCTGGATTACATGATTACATATTATTCACACAATAGCAATATTTTATTCATAATTTATTGATTCTCCCTAATTCCTCTTGTTTATCTTTTAAATGTTCCTTTCTAAAATAGCACTTACTCTTTGTATTTTTATATCGATATGGTAAAAAATTATATGTATTTTTTACTCTTGGTATTTTTATATCGATATGGTACAAGATTATACTATTTAAATCAATGTGATAAATGAAATAGGTCAAATGTAATCTAAAAGTAGTCTGATTATATTACCTAAAATGTGTAATGTAATGGGTTACGTTAGTAACTACAATTTTGTCATGTAATTTGGAATCAGTAACAGATTACAATTTGGAAGTAATCTACCCAGCTCTACACATAGAAATACAATGACAACCATCTACAACACCCTAGCAACCGCTCATAACATCATAGTAACCATCTAATAAAACATAGCAACTACCCAGAAGACCCTACTAATAACCACTCATAACACCCTGCAACCACTCATAACACCCTGGCAACCACTAACAATGAACAATCAATTCAGAGGATGTTTTAAGAATTCTGTGATTGAATACCCTAGCAACCACCCAAAACACCCTATCAACTGTATATTGATACCCTAGCAACCACCCAGGACACAGTAGTAGCCACCTAACAACACACAAAAACTAGCTAGAAATGCCCTATCAACTGCCTAGCAATGCCATAGCAACCATACAGTACACTCTAGAAACCACAGAGTAGAAATGCCTTAGCAATCACCCAAAATACCCTAGCAACCAACACCCTAGCGATTGCCAACAAATCATTCTTGAGGACGTGTCTTTAAGATTTTGTGACTGAACACCCTAGCAGCAACCTAACAACACATAGAAACACTCTAGCAACCACATAACAACACACAGAAACACCCTAGCAACCACCAATAAATGAACAATCACTCTTGAAGATGTGTATTTAAATGATGGTGATCATACAGAGTGAGCACAACTTTTTTAACCTCAGTTTGGCCTGCCACACATCCGAACGACCGCCGTGAAAGAAGGGATGGACGGAGGGTTTTATGGCTGGATGGATGAACAATGATTCAAGTGTGGCTTAATACTTTTTGGGGTCACTTTTCTCAAAACATTCATAAATATATCGCAAGATGCAGATCACTCCTAACTGAACGTATCTACTAATCCAGCTATGAAGATGTTCCTCAGAGGTGTAAATCCCTGACACATCAAAGCACTTCCCTCACAATAGTCCTGTGCTCTGGGAGGCGCAGGCCGCTAGACCTGCACTAGGGGTTTAGGGGCCACTGAGAGCAGCAGACCCGAACAGACCGGGCAGCACATGTGATTAATGCTGAGCTGAAATTAGGGCAAATGGGGGGTAGATGAGCGGTCATGCTTGGCCAGCCCACCCAGTTCAGCTCATGGTGTTTGGGGTGAGTCTGTTCACAGCTGGGACATTCCCATATGAAGAGACAAAAGAACACGGGATATGGGGTTAATCTGAATTTAGCATGATGTGATTTATTTGACATAATACAAATCAGATCTACTTCTATAATGAACTATAAATAATGATATGGTTTATATTCAACCTCTATATTTATTATTATTAATCAATAACAATAATAATAATTACATAGATATTAATTATGTGTGCAATTTTATACATATATACATTTTTATTTATATTTCACCTCTATATTTAATAATTATTACAATATTGCTAAATTATTTGTAGTTATATTTATATTACTTGTAGTTATTTATAGTTATAAATATTAATTTATTCAATAATGATGATACTAAATAATTATTTTATGTGTGTGTATTATTTATAATTATTATATTACTAATTATATTTATTTATATTTAACCTCTACGTTTAAAAATTATTAAGATTATTAAAATATAATAAGACATTTTTTTATAAGACAATATCCAACAATTTTTTTTTATTGTGTGTAGAGATTTATGTTTAAAAGTTATTACTTTGGGCTATTCATTATTATCACAGTGTTTGAACTGATGCCAGTCTGTTTCCAGCATATTGTTTTGGAATGTCTTGGAGAGCTTTGGATGCTGTGGAATAATAAGCGGGTAATGAGACTGAGGGAAGGGGGAGGACTCAGGGCATTGAAACTGGTGGGCTGAACTGAAGAGAGGGGAGAATTGGCTCTCCGGTCTCTCTCCAGTCAGAGAAAAATTACCCCTACAGTCCTCCACACGAGACTCCAGCGATGCGACAAATACTGCACCTTTGATATCTGGCCATATTTCATCAATATTGCAGGATTAAACGGTCAAGACGTTTGGTCTGGAATTTAAAGGTAAGAGAAACTCTTCTTGTCCACCTTTAACTTTCTAAATGTCAAGCGACAGCGATCTTAACCGTCAGTAAGTCTTAAGTTTTACAATTAAAGTTCGTAATATCGCGAATGGCTTTTAAATATTACCGTAACAGACCAGTTTAATCGTGAATACGATTTTTTTCGTTGCAATTGTGGCATCTCTTGTCATGTCGTACAAATTTGACAGTGTTGAAATTAGTATTCGCAAAAGGATATCGAGCGTTCAAATAACAAATAGCCTATTAAAAAAATTGACAAGTAACGTTATTAATTAGCGCGAATCTTTATCGCTCTTACTTCCATGTGTAGGCTTGTTCTTTTTTCTGGTTTACAAAAAGTTTTTTATTTTTATTTTTTATTTATTTTTTAATACAAGAAGTACATAAGTACCATAATCTTTTACATTAGTACCATAATTAGTTTAGATGTTTTATTTATCCAGTAGGCTATTTAGAATGTTGTTATACGGATATAGCAGTTTAATCGTATTTTTAATTTATTTTTCATCTTGGTTGTGGCATCTCTTGGCGTGTCGTCTGAATATGACATTGATTAGATTCGTATTAAGAAAAATAATCCGAAATTCCAGTAGCGAATACTAGACATTCGAATTCGTTATTTTAGCGGGATTATGTAAAATTATTTATCGAATGTTTTCTGTGTTCTGTTTGGTCTGAAACTTCTTAACCAAACGTTTTCATGTGTATGCTTTGCTTTGGATTAGTAAATTACTCATTCGTTTTGAGATTTTAGTTTTCTAATTGTTTTGTCACTTTTAAGTTTTCAATGAAGCTGTGTTTATATGTTTAATATAATGACATAAAATTAATAATATGGTATTATACTAATATGCCGTTCTAGTGGTCTAATTTACCATTATTTATTTCTTTTAGTGTTTTCATGATGCAGTTGTTGGACTTGTGGACCACATTCATCCTCTCTAAGGATTTTTACCTGACTTGAGAAAACCTTACTTACATGACATCATACTAAGAGGAGAACTGGATACCCAGCTTCCCAAGTCCACCAGCACCCCTCTGTGGCCTGTGGTGGGTTGCACGTTGGATTTAAAACTACCAAGCCAGTGCGAACCATGGATGACCTAATCGCCAGACACTACAACTTCACTGGGAAATTTCGCAAGGTCGACAAGGACCCGGGACTCAGAGCAGACTCTGTCGTCTTCATCATCGTGTGCTGCTTCATCATCCTGGAAAATGTTCTGGTTCTCCTCACCATATGGAGGACCAAGAAGTTCCACAAGCCCATGTACTACTTCATCGGGAACTTGGCCTTGTCAGACTTGCTGGCCGGGGTGGTGTACACTGCGAATATCTTGCTGTCGGGAGCCAATACGTCTAAGTTGACCCCAATGCAGTGGTTCTTCAGGGAAGGGAGTATGTTTGTGGCTCTGGCCGCTTCGGTGTTCAGTCTCTTGGCCATTGCTATCGAGCGACACCTGACCATGCTGAAGATGAAGCTCCACAACAATGGCAAGACGTGCCGGGTCTTTATGCTCATCAGCACCGTGTGGTTCATTGCTGCCATCTTGGGCGGTTTACCAATTATGGGTTGGAACTGCATCGAGAGCATGAACAGCTGCTCCACAGTTTTGCCCCTCTACCACAAGACCTACATCCTCTTCTGCACCACCGTATTCAGCGTCATCCTCATGGCCATCGTCATCCTGTATGCCCGCATCTACGCCCTGGTCCGTACGCGGAGCCGCAAGTTGGTCTTCCGCAAGGTCGCCAACGGCCGCTGCAGCAACAAGAGTTCGGAGAAGTCCATGGCCCTCCTGAAGACCGTCATCATTGTGTTGAGCTGCTTCATCGCGTGTTGGGCGCCGCTCTTCATCCTGCTTCTGCTCGACGTGGCCTGCCAGATCCGCACTTGCCCGATCCTCTACAAGGCCGAGTGGTTCCTAGCTCTGGCTGTGCTCAACTCTGCCATGAACCCTCTGATCTACACCCTGACCAGCAACGAGATGCGCCGGGCCTTTATCAAGATGCTCAACTGTGGCGTCTGTGACCAAGCAGCGGGCAAGTTCTCCAGGCCCATCATGGGTGCCGAGTTCAGCAGGAGCAAGTCAGACAACTCCTCCCACCCCAATAAGGACGAGCCCGAATACTCGCCCAGGGAAACCGTAGTGTCTTCTGGGAATATCACCTCTTCTTCTTAAAGGGACTTTTTGTGTACATTTACGTCTCGAGTGTGTGTGCAAGTGAGTGTGTTTGTTTGGCGTCCTTGTTGTTTGTGATCCGTAACGGTAGCGGAAGGCTGGGAGAAACCAGGATTTGCGCTTACATTAAAGACTTCGTCTTCTGCAATTCCTGACAGATCGCCTGAACTTTTCTGCAGCTTAGGGAAGCACTTAACCAACCATTATTCAGCTTTTTTTTCTATCCCTGTCAAATGGAAACTTGTAGACAAGCACTTTTCGGGGAATTGCTCCTTGAGAACCAACATAGGCATTACTGACTGTCTAAAATGGATTGATGTGAAACATACTAGCTTGTTATGGTTGTTTGTACTACATTTTTGGAATTAAATTGAAGAAATGCAGTCAAAAGGTACTTGTATTTCTTTGAGTTAACACTATTTGGTATTAGGATGTTATTTTGCCCCTGATCCAGAATGTATTTTGTAAATGTATTTGTTTTTCTTCACCTTTCAACAAATAAACTGTTGTTGTAGAAGAGTGTGCATGTACATTAGCTGCCAATATTAATTTATATTGAAACAGTTCCAATAAATTTGAAACTTGGAGGGATGGAACTAAGTGTTGTGTTAATTAATTGTAAATATATTTTATTATTTTACTTTGATAGTACACCGTGTATCATAGCTCGTGCACATTGATCTATCCTGCAGAGGTAGCTTTGTCTTTGCTGGGTTGCATGGCTCAACTCTAATGAAGTTAATTTGATGGGAGGGAAAGATCTGGAGAATTTAAGATTAATGTCTATGTGAATTTTCTGTTGGCATGTCACGATACAACAGAATCAATGTACAGGCTTGTATTTATCAATATGTTCCTCATATATACAATAAAATCATGAGCCAGTTTTATCCCTGTTCAGTGTTGCACATTGTAACATCTAGTCCATGTGTTTTTGTTCTGTTAGTTGTTAATAAATATTGTTGAAGAAAAAGCAATCAGAGTTGTGATTTGTTTTAATTTAAAATTACATTTAAATGTTTTGCTTAGTATTTAGAATTGTTCCAAAAGCTGGAGACCATATACACCATTCAAAATGGTCTCCAGCTTTTGGAACCAATTCTAAAATCTGCAATGCAGAATCAAATTTCAAATTTAAACCTGAAAATAAATTTTAAAAACTTTATGGACAAAAAGTTCAAATGTTTTTTTTTTTTTCTTTGAAGCTCTAGATGTAAAACCCATCTGCTTAAGTGCTGCTGTCATTAAAAGAAAGACATACTGAAATTCATCTTAATTTTTCATTTTAATTATTTCAGTAATTAATTATTATACTCAAATTGTTATTGTGATGATATGATTTGGCATTAAAAAATATGTATCCGTAATTAATTTGTACATTTAAATAAGCGAAATAGAAGCATTTTCACAAGTGGTCTCAAACTTTGAACTCCAATGTAGCTGTAAATAGAATTGTATAAATAATATGACTATATATATATGCAATAAAATGATAAATTCCTGAAGAGCACAAAAGACAATAAAATGCAATGTAAATGTAATTCTGATTTCTTCACAGTAGCAAACAATTCTCATATATGAGCAAAGAGCGCCACCTACAGGACAACTGTTAACATGGCATCTTCTTTAGCTTTAAAGATTTTCATAAATGATAATAAACCACTGACAAATCTTAAAATGTGCATATATGTACATATTTACACTGAAAATACAGGTTTACATTTAAATGCATTACATTATTAGTTTTCTGACACATTAAGTTTCACGATATTACTTCATGATACTTCTACTGTAAGCAATTTTTTGTGTGTAATTACCCAGTGCACACTTTATACATCCATATATATTTAAATCTAAAATCTAGATGCTGATTCATGAATATGTTATGAATCAACTACCCATTTGCTTACACACACACAAATAGGGAATGCAGTGCCGCATGCATAATATCCTTTTCCTAAATGATAATTATTATCCTTTTTTTATTATCTAGTATTATTATTATAATGGACTGTAAAAAAAAATCAACTCACTAAAATTGAAAAGTTTAATTGCAGCCTATCGCTTTAAGCTTATGATTTGATAACTGATGAAGAAATTTTATTTGAAACTCTGATAGGCTATTCAAAATTTGAAATGCATAAAATCAAACGTACAAATGACTAAAATTATTGTAACAAGTTAAATTGGTGGGAACAAAGATGTCTCTATAACTCGATGATTTTTTTTTTTTTTCAGTGAACCAAAGCATTACTATGACAATATAACAATAACATGCAATACAATAATTTGAAGAAGGTTAAGGCTTCATTGTCCAGTCAATCACGCATGGTAAGGTAAGAATAATGGATAATTATGTCAGTTTGTTAGTTAAGACACATTACTCTTTTTTTCATGGGTTCAGTTTAATTGATGTCATGGAATGGGCCTGCATTGCCCTGCAACAAGACTTTCTTTTACATTTGTGTAATTTATTCATAAAATGCAACATGTTAATGTTTAAAACGGCTTACAGTATTTCAGTAAGTAAATACCTCTTTGTTTATATCTTTATATACTCCCTCACACATTCAATAGAGGAAGAAACTGTCACCAAAAAATGCAACCAAACTCTTTACCCACTTTCACGGCGATGGTAAAGCAAAGCATCATGGGAGCGTGAGTCCCTTTCGCGGAGTTTCTCAACTTTTGGTTGCTATGGCTGTGGTGCAGCAGAACTACATTTCCCAGAATGCCATTTTCTGTACATTGGCTCATGTTATACATGGGGGAATATGAGAGCGGCGGAGGAACCGAAAGCGACAGCAGAATCCCTGGCGATAAGTATAACGATAAATAGTGGTCGTGAAATGGGGGAGATTCAATGCCAAATCACTCAGAACAGGCTGTCGTAAAAGGAAAATCGTATTTTGGTGTTCTGTTTTTTTATATCTATAAATTTGGCGTGGACTGGGGTAAGGCACCTCCCTGCCTGCTCTGCGCCGGGGTGTGTGCGTGTTTTTCGGCTAGGCTTCATTGCATCACCGCGCTGCAGTGTGTTACTGGAACCGAACTGAGGTGCCACGCCGCCGGTTACTGCTGTCCTGCGCCGTCGGCTGATACTATGTCAAAAACAGAGAGAGACAAAGTAACACTGCGAATCAATCCTACTGACCTATGCAATGAAAAAATGTCGACTTTGCTCTGTGGTTTGTAGCCATAAAGAAGTGCAAGTGTGCCGAAAAATATAGTGGAGCGATTTTTGTGCCTGTTATTAAAAAAGGTGAGGTAAACAATTTGCATCTCACTACAAATCCAACTTTCTTAAAGAAAATTGGGTCATACTTTACATTAAATTGTCATTGTTGCCATGCTACTATGTAATTACGTAACTTAATGTTATTTTGAATGTTAATAATAAAAAAATATTGAAATTGCTTGTAATTGCATAAGCTTGTAATTAGGTTGTTGTAATTGCTTTTGTTAACCCATTAATTTAGCTATCTATCATTTAGCTCTGTAGCTTTTCAACATGTTACATTGTAATGTAAAGTGTTACAAAAAACTGTGTCAATTCTTATAGATAAAGTGTGTGATTTTTGCAAATTAATGGGTATGCTATGTTTAAATTGCCCAATCACATCGTGCAAAGTGGACGTCAGGAAATTTGGCCACTTTAAGTAATTAGTGTTTGCTCTGCAAACTGTTTAGGAAACAAGTGAACATCGGCATATAACTTCACAGGAAGTTGAAGAGGAGAATTTACCCACAAGCCATTTTGTACCACCTCGTATATATGCACTGTCATATAGCATGTCAAATGAACATTGTGGCCAAATATGCAGTAATAATGAAACAGTAGGCGAAAAATATCCAAATTGACGGATTGCATCTGCTGACATTGTGAGGTGTGCAGCCAGGAAACTTTTCTGTCCCATAAGACCTATTAAGCTGAGGAGCTGTCAGATTCAGAAAAGCTGACAAATAAAAATAAAAATGATGAGCCGGGTGGCTCTTTCCACATGTTAGCGCTATAGGTACCAAGAATATTGGTCCCACTAGTCAATTATTTATCAAATTCAGTACATACTCTGATAGGATGGGATTTTGGACACAGAAAAAGTTTAGCTAAAAGAAATGTGATTTAGCTTTTTTTTTTTATTCAGGGTAATGAAAAAAATAAGTGCTTTTTATGCTGTTTATAAGCGAGATGTGATTACAGAGAAGACATCACATTTTCATTTTAAACATCAGTCATTTATTTCTAAATTAAGTATTTATTTGAATACATAATACTGTATTTAGTTATTATATACATTTATATATTTAAAAGTATGTTTTTTTTTTTCTAAAATACCTACCTGACTCTAGTGTTATCTGTGACACTGACTGAGTGTTCCAAATGACCAAATCTTGTCAGGTGAAGTGAACCTCTATCCCCTGCTGAGTGTGTAAGGTGCATTGAACACTAAGTAGAGACCCTGTGATTTGGAATGCAGCTAATTATAGTTTTTTAAAACAGATTTTGGAAAACTCCCCTGTCAGCCATTGGTTGGCTGAACAGATAGTCCCACCCTAAAGTCCCACCACAGAGTGACAGTGTTTACACTTTCTGTGGGAATCAGCCTACGAATGGTTTACTTATTGTTGTCTATGTGTCTAAATTTGGGATAGGAGGAAGTATTTGGGTTTTTAAAAATATATTTAACATTGTTTGCTAATAATGCTGATTGTTCTGTGTTGCTGTGTGTTTTTTTTATTGCTGACATGCTCAGAAAGTCCCACTGTAACAGTCCTAAACTTCTCTTGTTTTTTTGTCAGCAGCTTTGAAAAGCAGCGCAATAGGCAGCCCGCATGGAACGAGCAGGAAGCATCCAACTTGATATTCCGGACTTCAGCAACTCCGTCCTGTCGCATTTGAACCAGTTGCGAATACAGGGCCGTCTATGTGACATCGTGGTCAATGTTCAGGGCCACAGTTTTCGTGCCCACAAGGTGGTCCTTGCCGCCAGCTCCCCCTACTTCAGGGACCACATGTCATTGAGCGAGATGAGCACCGTGTCCATATCAGTGATCCGCAACCCAACCGTGTTCGAGCAGCTCCTTTCATTTTGCTACACTGGACGCTTGTGCTTGCAGCTCGCCGATATCATCAGTTACCTGACAGCTGCCAGCTTCCTTCAGATGCAGCACATTATTGACCGTTGCACCCAGATTTTAGAGGGAATCCACTTTAAAATCAGTTTGTCAGATGTGGAAGAGGAGCTTGGGAATGGGGCCCACAGGACCGCTAACCAAACCATTGAGTCAGGAAGAGGTGGGACTGGGCTAGGTGGGTCCCGCTCCCTAAGTCCCAGACATACCAGTTCCCGATTGATTGGCAACACTGGGGTGATCAACATCCGTGATGTGAGGGAAGTCAGAGAGATCAGTCCCCCTGGGGAGTCCATGAGCCCCCAGATAGTAGAGCACAGTGGCATTGCCTCGGAGGAGGTGGGAACTGGGAAAGAGCCCATTCTACGTATTAACCGAGCCGGGCAGTGGTATGTCGAGACGGGGACTGAGATAGAGAGAGGTGGAGAGGAGAACGTGCGGATGGTGGATGGGTTTCGGATTAAGACGGAAAGGATGGATGAGTGGATGGGGGCGGAGACCCAGGCGTCGGCGGAGGAGGGCAGTGGGGCCGAGGAGGGGTCGACAGTGATGATTGACACCTCAGGACGTAGCACACTGGTGCAGGAAGGAGGAAGAGGTGGGAAAAGCTCCCAGCCGTCCAGTAGCTTCAGTGAAACAGAGAGGTGTGTAAAATCTTTCTGAAGTTCACGTGCACTGTCAAAATGAAAGCAAAATCTTAGTCTTATTGCACATAATTCTTCAGTTCATTATAATGAAATTGTTTTAATGGTCTTTTATTGAAATGTAATGCCTTTCTCCACTTCAGAAACAAGTATCTATTTCAGCTAATGTCACCAAGACTTCTTACTTTTCAACCCCTCCCCTTTAAACATTTACATTATCAAATCAGTACTGGATGATACCATATTGAATAAGTATCCCATTCTACTCTGAATTGGATGTATATTGGATGTAGTTGCAAGCGTCATTTCATGTTGATTATAAGGTTTGGAAAATCCAGGTGTGATACTTCAAGATGTGCTGCATTTACCCCAGTAACCCATTTTCTTCCGCCGACAAGTTTCCTGTAAAAGATTGAACCCATACTGTGTTTTCTTTCAGGTTTAGTCCAACAGGAAGTGTGGTTGTGATGGCTGATCGCCAGAGAGCCAAGAGTGAGTCTCCAGGAAGAGTTGACGATCAGAGACACCCCACCTCACAGGTAGGGCAACCTTAAAATTTGATCAAGACTTGGCCCTATACACTTACAAACCTTGGTTTAACTTTTTTTATGATCTCTGAACACAGTTTAAGTAGTTTCAAAGGAATATCAGCACACCTTAAGCAAATAAGAAGCTTTAAATTGCCTGCAGTTGCATAATACCAAATATAGAATACCCAAGACGTGTCACTCGTATAGTTTTGAATGGGGAAAAATGCAATGCTCAATATGGCTGCTCTATCGAACCAAGCCCTGCCTTCCCCGCCTTGGTCAAAGAGCCAATCGCTAATCAGTAAAGTCAGCACGTCACTGCAGCTACCGTTAGAAGTCCTGGTTGCTATAGAAACAGTCAGCTTTCTGAGACGTGCGCTTAGGACTGCACATGCGCACTGGCTGATCTAGCCTGAAAAATAAGCTTTTTATAACTCTATTTGAGCAAAAGAAACAACAATAATGATACAGTTTTTGTCAGATTTATTTGGTGATTTCAAATATGAAATTTAATCATAAGCTTAGTGAACAGTTTTGGAGAATTTGATGTTTCCCCATTCAAAGAGATAGGAGCTGCACTTGCATGCCCGAGAGGCGTTTCAAAGATGGCCGCCGAGTGACATGACTTGTCTTAAAGAGACTTTGGTAATACTCAGAACAGGTGGTGTGCCTAACTTAGAGTGCATTTCAATTTGGAAAAGGGGTGGGAATCATGAAAACAAACCATAACCTCTCACCTTTCCCTTATCAGGGAGAAGAACAAGCTGTGTTTGACATGGGGGGATACGAGGAGTACCTACGAGAACAGGTAGGTGACCGGTGGTTCCGCTACAACCCCCGACTCACCTGCATTTACTGCTGCAAGTCCTTTAACCAGAAGGGCAGCCTAGATCGCCACATGCGGCTGCACATGGGCATTACCCCCTTCGTTTGCCGAATCTGCGGGAAGAAGTACACCCGCAAGGACCAACTCGAGTACCACATCCGTAAGCACACAGGAAACAAGCCCTTCCATTGCCACGTCTGCGGCAAGAGCTTCCCGTTCCAGGCAATCCTCAACCAGCACTTCCGCAAGAACCATCCAGGCTGCGCCCCACAGGAGGTGTCCCACAGTGCCTCGCCCGAGACCACCACGGTCACCTCCCGTGGAGGCCAAAACGAAGATGAGTCGCCCTCCCAGGAGGATGCTGAGGGCAATGGTGGAGGGGGAGGTGCCGGCTCGTCCTTCGGAGAAGGGGTCCAACCTTCGGTATCCACCACTGGGCCCGACTGAAAGGCTTTGAAGGAAAACGTTACAAGTTTAGGGAGACACAGGACAGCGGGGTCCAACAGGACCTTCTCTTGAGAGTTCCCTCTGTCCCTTGTCTCCCACCATCCACACTGAAACTGCAAGTTGGAAGGAGTTGAGTGAGCAGGAGGTTCTCTCAGCTGCTGTCAACGAGGAACGGATAAAATAAGGGAGAGTCTTCTGCATCCTACTAGGACAGAGAACCTCTATTTTTTCCAGTGATAACAAAGATGCAAGGAACAATTTTCTAGGAATAGTATTCTCTAGGGATTTATAAATGGTATTTCCGCTTTAAACCGCATCTACCTTCACCATACAAACTGAACAGGACATCAATATATGAAGACAAGCCACACTCCAACAACCTCACACACCACTGGATGCAGTGATTTTTGTTTTCTTTTTTTGTTTTTAGTCTTTCCTGTCTTTTATATGTTACATTTTTTTTATATTTTTGTACTACTACAGATCTTTCAGGATAAACTAAAAGAGAAGCTCTAGCTAAGATTTGGTCAAATTGCATCGAAATTGCCAAACTTCTCTGTGCCAGAAGATGAGTTATAAAATGAGAGGACATCGTAGTCCTTCGCTACTTTGCCTTGAGACAATCTTGATAAATTAACCTGGGGCTAGACTTTGCACTCCCCAGCCATGGCAAGCTTAGGAAAACGGGTTCAGTTTTTTATTAGGGACCCTCAGGTCTGACCTAACATCAGATTCTTGATTTATTTTTGTTTTGTGTTAAGTGCTGATCCGGCCTGCCATAGAACCGAAACACATTGCTCACAATTAGCCTCAACGCAAGGAAATTGTAGTTATAGAACTTCAGGTTTGTAACCACAATCAGTCACGTCATATTATTTTACTTTTAATGTTGGTGGAAATACTGTGATATAGGCACGCTGGTGAAAAGACGAAGGTAGAGTATAGCAGTGACATATATATTTAATTCCGGTTAAGGCCTTCATACATCTCCGAACTCAACAACTCAGCTGCTGAATGTTGGCGATACAGTGATATAAAATACAGGAAATCCTTCAACCTCAGATAAGCTACAATAGACCGCTCAGTTACCTCTCTCTCACATCAATACGCAATACCAATCTGTCGCACGCAGATGCGTGGATGCACTCAGCCGAATTTTATGTTCAGTGTTTATTTCTTTTCATACGTTTTAAGTCGCTCGTTGAGATTTGCAAGTCTCACCAAATTATTTTACTGGTCTGGCGATATTTTGTTTGTGAGAATGTGTTTGAAAAGGAAAGGTGTTCCTCAGAGGACAGCCTTCTTCCTTTTTTGTGTCAAGAAATGAGTCTAAGGCAGAGACGAACCAAAACACGGACTTGGTCGTCGATATTGTTTAGGAAAACAGAAACCGTATGTCTGTGATGACTGGGAAATGCAGAACTGCCACGGAATGACTTTGAGTGTAAGATTTCCCTTCATCTGATGGAAGGCACTTTAACCTTGGGGTGAAGTGCCTTTACACTTGGCTTATGAACAGATGTTTCCAGCTGGTGCTATGACGTGAATTTACTGAAGTTTTCAGTAACCAAAGGAACTGAAATTTATTGTGGAAGATCTTAAACCCTTAAGATTTTGAAGGGCGAAGAGGAAAAAAGAGATTACATCAGGCACTTAAAGAATGGGTGGGGGTGTTTTTTGTTTTGTTTTTAGAATATTTGTATATCTATATACATGTCACTTATGCATATTTAGACAAATTTATACTTGTAATAACTATTCAGAGACAGTTTCTAGAACGATCAACAAAAGCAAAGGTGTTTTAAGTGAAAGTAAAGCTGTTATCATTTTATAAGGCTGTGAATCACACTTGGTTGTGACTGATTTTTTAAGAAAGGGTTGATGCATATAAAAATCAGCTACTGATGTTCAAATAGGGATTTTGTGCACCTCACTTCATATAAACACAGGTTAGAACTTACTTTTACCATTTCTCACATCTGTGAACACAGGTCAGCAGGTAAACACTTCTTCTAAATATCAGGAACTCACTGTTTACTTTTTGTGTTTACCTTTTTTGGTTTGCACCAAGCAGATTTTTCTTACTTGGAATTCTAGCTCTGGGTAACTTGGGTCGACATATTTCACAAGTGCAGCAAAAAAACTGACATACATATGAACTTTTCCTCTCAATGTAAATACCCATGCCTCAGAAGCAGTCGCAGTGAAATACAATCCTGAAACTGTATAATTTCACGTTTGTTGTACAGCGCAGAACCCAGGTAAATAGAAGAGCATGTTAATATTGCTTTTATTTGTCAAAATGCAACCTCATGATAATAGAGAAGGGCAAATGATTTTGTCTGTAAACAACATAATCATAATCTAATATGTTATAATATATCAAGAAAATATGTTTGTTTTATGGACTTTGCCTTTAAGTTGAAATTTCGATTTGGGGCATGGGCCTGTTTTGTGTATGCCAATCATATAAGGGTTATAGTGACTTAAATTATCTCTATGTGAATGAATTAACTGCAATTTAATAACAAGGGATCTATATCTGTAATCAGTCATTCCAGTTATTGTACTGCACATTTTAGCAGTCTAAATTTAATCATATTAATTTGGGTTTTAGGGCTAATGATAACTTTTAGCATGTTTTCCCTTTGTGCATATCTATCGTTGACCTTCAAAACATTGATGGTTGACCAACCTGCCTGCTCTTTTTTATTTTTAAACAATAGTATTCATTCAAATATTATATTTGGCTATTGTATTTATTTCTAAGCTTTAAGTAACATGGCGGAGGATAACTGTGTTGCTACAGTGTATATATTAGGCTGTAATATTTAATGTTTCTGTATGACAATACATCTACTGCAGTTTAATGGTATTGACTGAACAAGTCATTTCTAACCAAATTATGTCTAATCTTAACAGTGTTACAGAATGTGCAGTTTCAAACAGAACGGAACTACTTTTGAAGCAATATTTCACCCCATTTCCAATTCCAAAATGACTTTTAGATAAAGTGGTGCAGAATTATAACACACCATAATGAACACAACATCTTTTAAAAAGTTGTGAAACTGATACCCAATTGATTTTCACAAGAAAAATTGGTATCCTGAACTTGTAAAGCAGTTATACATACTGGCAAATGTGATAAAATTATTTTCAGCGATTACATTTACCTCATGTTTTTTTTTGTTTGTTTGTTTTTCATGGTCTAGCTTGTGAAAAGTGATACAGCGCATGTCTCTTAGTAGGTTTTTTTGGGAAGACCGAATGACAACACTGAGCCATATCTTCAGAGTTTGTTCAGTCTTGTCACTCTGGAGCAAATATTTTGTACAAGCAACACATTTCAGAAGAGGACACTTCAATGCAAATAGCCGATGTATATATTTCAACACTGTCTGAATAAGCAAGCAAACGTGATGCTTTGTCAAAAAAAGTTGTCAGTTGTTTTCTTACCTCAAAAGAGTCTTTGTACAAGGAAACAAGACATTGTTTTTCTACTGACCCTCAGTAGAAATAGTTTATTTGCATGTTGTTTTTGTCTTTTGTACCGGCCAAACATAAAGACATTTCCAGGCATCTAAATTTGCACCAAGAGAAGCCAAAATATTGACCTTTACGATTTGTCTCGCTATATTATTTTATCTTGAAAAAAGCAATATAGTCTGTAAAGTTCTTTCCATGTGTCTTATGTTAATCACTTTAATTTAAATCATACTTTAGAAATATTTTATTTTACATAACCATGAAATAAAACAAAATATAATAGGTATTTTATTGTTAAACAATGTCCAAAATCCAAAACATAAGAATTATGTTAGAAATCAGTTACACTAATTTTAATAGCAAACCAGTATATTTATTGAAAAAGTAAATGTTTTTTAAAAAAATTGAAATTATATTCATAGGTGATTAAGTATAATTACTTATTTGAAATTAATCAGTTTATAATTACTTAAAATTTGAGACTTTTCACATTTAAAATGGTACAGGAATCAGAAAGATTAAGCATTAATAATGTGAATGCCATTTTCACAATAACCACTATGTTTTTTTTCCTCACTGGCAGTGTGTCAAGTCCATTCTTCTAAATAGAAACAAAGCACTTTAAGTGTAACTGTGAAGGATTTTTAATTATGTTCTTTAAATGTATAATTATGTAAGCCCAGATTGTGTGATACTGCTAAACCCAAATTTCTAATATGAAAAAATAAACCTGTTTTATCCTTGTTCTGTGCCTGTACATATTGCTTTTATTTCTTTAATTTGTAAATCCTCTTTGTTCCTCTTGATGTGCTCGTTTCCATTGCTTGCTTGGTGGACTGATAAAAACAACATATTATGACAAATTTAATGGTCATTATTAAGCAATAATGAAGAAACAAGGCCGCCTTGTCAAGTTTAAAATGAGGACAATCAATAACTGTCCTCCTAGTGTGGGATCCATATCCAATCCATGTTAGCTGCTCCCACAAGGATTTGCGACTCGGCCGGTGAAGATCAAGGCATTGATGCTGGACTCACGGATCAACAGAAGGAAGGGCTGATCAGCCACAAAATTCTCCCGGTAGATGTTTAAGGAACGTCCGGTAGCAACTACCGCTGTGGCGGCAGCAGCTTCACTACCTTCTTCATTCACCTGAAAAATTGGAGAACCAGACCATTGGCTAAGAAATTGTGTGAGCTGTCTTGCTACGCAGTTAGGATAAATATAAAAACATGAGTTTGCAAACAATATTGAATGTATTTTACCTCAAGGAAGGCCTTATGGTAGGCGTTGGAGATGTACAAGTTAGGCCCATCATCGGCAACCATTCCTAGTGCAACACAACATGACATATCTAAACTCAAGATTTCACCCCAACCATGAACACAAATCCATACAGAAAAATTTCATCGCAATCAAGGCAAGATCCCATACAAGTAGTCCATATGACTTGTGCTCTACATTCCTAGTTTTATGAAGCTTTTATATTCTACAGAAGAAAAAGTCCTACAAGTTTGGAACAACATAATGCTGAGTAAATGATGACCGCATGTTTTTTTTAGGTGAACTATCCCTTTGAACATTTTAAAGACAAAACAGGAGCAACAAGTTCTACAATCAAACTAATTGCAAACCTGGGAGACTGGCGTTTTCTGGACTAAAAAGATCTTCAAGGCCCATTTTCATCAGCTGCTCTTTGAGGCTAAAGTTGTCCTCGATACGGAAACGAGGAACCTGCACGGCCACTGTGGTCTCTTTCATGGCTTGTAACCAACCCTCAAGTTTCTTGAGGTTCATGTTTTCCACTACCTTAATTGGAAGCAGTTTTGTTAGGTAGGACTAGAAGAGAAGATCTTTTAGAAGAACTTGTAGAACTCTATTGTTTATAATCAACTTACTTCCGGCAGGGTTGTACCTTCAGTAGGTAATATGAGCACCATTGTCATGTCAGCACCATTGTAGGGCAATTCAAGGATCTTCACCTTGTCGCCATCGATTCTGGCATACTTAAATTTCCTCTCTTGGTACATCATGGGGACTGGACACTTATATGTCTCACTGACGTAAAAGTATGACTTCATGACATTTTGCTTATCAAACTTGTGTTTCCATTGACCCTGGAACACAAAAACCAGACTGTTACAGAGTTCACAAGTCAGGAAAGTTTGCCACTTTCCAGAGTTTAGCTCCAACAAACTTGCCCAGAAGTTTCTAGTGATCTTGAACAATTTGTCAAGGTCTTCTACTGTACATGAATAGAATGAATGAAACTTTTAACCCTTGTGCATCAATTTAAAAAAGTTACACATAAGTCCATAGTGGACAAAAATGTCCATGTCAAAAAAAACGGTCATACAAATTGGAAGCTTGGGAGCACAGACTTAAGTTTGGTCTCATTTTAAAGAAGACCCATGGCAGATTATTGTTGAAATAATACCAAATACCAGTACCAAATTTTCCCCATTAGATGCCAGCAAAACTCCGCTGGTGCACACAGTGCTTAGATTTGTGATTTACAGTAGAGTTTCTCTCTCTCAATTTTTACAAGAACACACAATTTTTTTATGACACATACAAACCACACTCTGACATCTATACCAACACACCCACACAATTATAGCTGCATTATTTTCCAATTGGCTCTATAATATGCAGAAGCAGAAAACAGGAATAAAGCAAGTATTTGCTTTATAGACCCTTTATAGACCAAACCTGAAAAAATGGCACCATCTGGTAAAAAATAACATTTTGAAGCCTTGCCAACAGAATGAAAGCCTATTAACAAAAATTGCATAATTTTACAGTTAAACGGCACTGCGATTAAAAATAGCGGTTTTAATGGGTTTCAATGGGGACATTTTTGTCCAAAAGGTGCTGAGTGTTTAACTTTTTTGTACCTATAGTGTAAAATAGATTTAAATGGAAATGAGGGTGGAATATTAAAATTCCAATAAAAATACACACCTGAGCCTAAATTTATGCAGTTAGCATTAACACAGGCAAAATTATCCCTACGCAATGTGACGTCACACTTCAAGAGAATCAAAACGGCAGTCCTAGTGAGACTGACTTGGTTTAAAGGGGATTCAAAAATGAGGAGTGGGTGGATTTTTATCATTGTAGGGTGGTTGTGTTCACACACTGCCAACGCACATTTGTGTCCAAACAGCATGTAAAAGTGGATTTTGCATAATAGGTGCCCTTTAAGACTCATATTCAGATCACCCTGCATCAGTTAACTGTGTTGCATCCTACTAAAAGTAGCCAAATTCTATTAGGCCATCTTTACAATTTCAAACTTCCATTTCAATTAGCCAGTGTCAAGTGCAACATCCAAACCAGAAGTGGCCCTTATCTGTTTTATAATATATGGGGCATATTTGCCATGTCAAATGTGTGACAAGTTAGGCTTACACACTGATTAGCCAATGCTTACTGTGCCATATCTTTGCCAAAACTGGCCCAGATACGTTTTAGGATATAGCTGGGCCACATTTGTGGCATCATATGCGGGCCACTTTAGGCTCACAGCCACATTAGCCAGTGCTTACCGTGCCATATCTTTGCCAAAACTGGCCCAGATACGTTTTAATATACCTGGGACACATTTTCTGAAACATATGTGGACCACATTGGTTTGTGCCACATTTTTCAAAGGTGGCCCACATTTGGTTGGCACTATTTGGGCCAAATTCACTATTTACCACATGGGCCACTTTAGGGTCACATTCAGATTACACATTGCCGTGAACACAGCATCTTTGTCTACAGAGGCCCACATGTGATTTGATACATTTGGGCCTTTTTTGCTATTATACATGTAGGCCACTTCAGCAGGCTTACATCCATTTTGTATGGGCCATAAGAAGGCCAGCAGTGCCATATCATTTCCTTAAGTGGCCCACATCTGCATGCTATCTGGGATTCGTAACTTGACAATCAACATCTAAATAAAACATTTCTGAAGAACTAATCCCTTCAAATCTGCCTATTCAGATTGTGTTGGAATGTGTAGGGTTAAATGAAAGATGCCGAATTCTCCCATATACGCTATAAATAAAGCAATTTTACTTTTATTTCCACTGTACTGTAAACCCATACTATACCATGACTTCAAACCTGAGGTACGCACCGAACCATAATTTTTGTGTACCATTATACCACTACTGTCTAGGGCAGGGGTGTCATTTTCACTGAGGGCCACTTCAACATTATGGCTGCCATCTAAGGGCCGGTTATAACTGAGACTGTACAAACGTTACCACTCCTTAACATATTGTTAAATAACTGTCTCTTTATTTTATTAGCTACTTATTTAAGTTACAAATATTGTATATGCATTTGCATAGATGTAAAAATATGTTATTACTCTGTGTTATTTTAACAAATACTTTTCATTTATCAGGTTAAGAAATCCACATTACTCCATAAATCCATTTACTCCAAAATTAAATAACAAAGACAAATATCTTCAAACACAAGTCATTACATAAACTTTGTTAAAAACGAAATTTTTGGTACAATATACATTGTGCGCTGCTAAAAACGTGTGACAGATATGGCATTTAAGAAAAACAAATGAGCCCGGTCTCATGAAAATGCATATCAATAGCACGATTTTCTGTTTCTATTTGGCGTGCGATTTATACGCAGAAATTGACTTTGGCGTGAATATGATACGCAATCAATGCTTAAAGTAGAAAAAAAGAAGTGGCCATACTCAACCCCACTCCCCAACCCAAAAATAAATAAATAAATACAAACTAAAGTACTAAAAAAGTACTTTTTAATTTTCATAATTCGCAATGAATGTATATAGTGCCACAATAAATAAATTAATTAATTAATAATTGTTTGCAATTCAATTCACATTTATTTGTATAGCGCTTTACATGATACACTGTTGCAAAGCAGCTTCACAGAAAATGAACATTTCTACATTACATTTAGTAGTATACTGCACAAGTCAATCTGCGATACCAAACAAGAACACAGGGGGTCGCCAAAAGACCACTAAACAAGCTACCTTGACCTGACTGTTCCAGAATTACTAAACCACTGACTACTGCATATTCTAAAACACCTTCAGCCAGCATCCAGTATAAACCACTCTGCTTTTAAGCCAAATGCTGAATTATAATTTTTTATTTATTTTTTACTGACATCTGTACGTGAGTAGCCTACTGTTATCTCCGTCATCTAATCGGCTGAGTTCTCTGCATTAGAGCGGTTTTGAACTAACTGTTTGAATGCATTCACTTTCTGGATCCTTAGACATTCCAGGAGTTTACCAGCTGATCTGATCGCAAAAAAAACTGCTTCTTTTCATTTTTATAATGTTTTTTTTTTTCGTTAAAATTTACTGATTCAAATTATTTTACTACTCTGCGCTAGGGTGACCACCTGGCTATAGATCTGTTTCAGGACAGTAGATGTGATTTTACCGGACAATGCGGGACACGTGCGAGACAGATAGGTAAATTTATACTGTTATGCTGTGTAAATAGCCTACTGATTTACATTCGTTGGCATATGCGCCAATTTATGTTTCTGCCGGTGCATGCCCACACTTATGGCAACATTAAATTCAGGAGAGAAGATCATTTTTGAGCGCACACATGTAATGTCTGACCGATAGAGAGCGCATCCGTTTTCTGTGAGAGTGAATGAAAGGGAATCCACCTGCGAGCGGAGAGGTTTGCGCTCGCGCATTTGATGCGTTCTTGCAGGCTATAATGCGCTCTGGACATTTGTCATTAAAATAACTCCGCAGTAAAAGGAGAAGAAAGTCGTGTCTGAAAGCTTCCATCGATTTTTTTAATTCGTTAAATGAATGGAGAATATCGTGTTTTTCCGTCGGTGGTGCTCGAGCACTTGATGAGGTCCGCTTTATTCCTTTGAGCCGTCCACGCAGTCGTCATCAATGGAAAAACCATCGCGTATCATATGCACACCAAAGTCAATTTCTGCGTATAAATAGACCGCCAAATAGAAACAGAAACTTGTGATATTGATACGCACTTTCATAATGTACGATATAAAGTAGCATAGGTATATATATATATATTTATTTTTGACCAAAGGCGGCTTAATAAATCGACAATTACATATATCTTGAAGTAAAACTCTCATGATGAAATAAATGTTTTTCTCCAATGGGCCACATATTGGCAAATGATGAAGTATATTCCATTCATATTTAAATTTTTTAGCACACCAGCGGGCATGAAATTGTCGGAATATAAATATGGAAACCAAAGGTCAAATTCCCGCGGGCCTTGAGTTCACAAATGAAGTGGCTTTAAGAAAAGAGCTAGAGCAGTGAAAATTCCCATTTCCATCTTCAGGTAATAATTAAGAATTTCCAATAGGGTGCTGAAGTGTCTGTTACTAATTTGCTTTGCTGTGAGCCCTGTCATAATTTTATAAAATGCTTACATTGTTTTGTTGGTATTGTGGTAGGAGGGATAGCAGGGCCGGATTTACCTCTTATCATGACATAGGCAAAACAAATTTTTGGCCCCCCCTTCCCTATTAATATATAACCACCCCAGCAAACAAAAACATTTCGTAATCAGTGGAAACCTTTACATTGTTTTCTATCGCAATAAGTGCTTGTGTTCAGTCAATAAAGATCGATTGAAGTTCTAAATTCGTTTGAGAATGAGACAGACCGTTTCGTTAATAGGCTCCGGCGTCGTGGCCAAATTACCACTTCGGGAGTGCATTATTTCTCTACTAATTTTAACAGCCTGGAGTCACAACCACACATCAAGACATTGTTCAGATGATTTATTTCAAGACATTTGTCACGTTTCCATCCTGAAATCTTATGTGTGTTGAACTAATTTCTTACGCACCTCAGAAACCTTTGCAAATTCCAAAACGTCATTTTAGAGCTAATAACAGAGGCTTGAGCCATTGATATGCAGGCTAATGCAGTCATTAATGCAGTTGTTAGAGAGAGAGAGAGAGAGAGAGAGAGGGTGTGAATACCAGCATCTGTGCGTCTCTCAGCAGTGTTCAGCAGCAGAGTCTACTAATAGCGAATCTTTAAGTTGAACTGCTTCAAGAACCTCACTACTGAGAAATGTCATGTAGCTTTTCAGCTGCGAAACTATTTCATTGATAAATTTGCGGGATAGCACTGACAAGTTTCTGTCTGTGTTTGTGCGCGAGTGCGTGTGCGTCTGTGGGAGAGAACGGTAGAAAGAAAGCGTGATTTCAGTACATAAACAGGTGGAAAACATGGAAATAGTTGTCATTTTTTACCCTATTACTTGTTATATTTATTTGCTCAATGTCTTCTGGGGTTTTGGTTCTTTTAGTGTTGTAGATAGCCATAACAAAAAAATATTATATAGCTCTTCATTGTGTTTGGGCCCCCCTGGACGAGCGAGCATAGGCACGTGCCTAGAATGCCTGTGTGTAAATCCGGCCCTGAGGAGGAGTCTGTCATACGTTTCGCAACCCAGCTCGTTGTCACCATATTCTGCTGAAGTGTACACACCGATTTTGTGATGATGCAATTATTTGTAAAGAGAATTTTATGAGGCTGGACTAGCTTCTTAAGAGCTGGAATTGTCAAAGATAACTAGAAGAGGACACAGTAAGCTAGACTGGTAGGTTTTTTGCCCAATGAGTGAAGGTGGTGATAGGGCCAAGGTTCAAGGGTACATTTATACCACAATGATGTGCTAAAAACGCAAAAGTTTTTCCTTCGTGATTTGTAAATATTTTGCACAGATGTCAATGTTGTCGGAACGTTCCTCATTCATACAGATCTGCGAAAATGACTAATAGCGCTGTATTATGCATGCCAGGCCAGTAGCTGGCGATGCCGAACACTTGTGCTTGCACACATATGCATTTCTATAGACTGAACAAATAATATGTGCGTATGACTTCATTCACAAATTCATGTTTTTGTTGTTTACATGAACATGATAACGACATTATTTTCAAACACTTTGAAACCCGTTTTTTTTTTTAAATTTGCATTTTCAGGTTTAAAAAATGCAGTTGTTGTGTAAATGAACGGCCAAAGTTTTCTGAGAGTCACGGTTCGCTATTGGACCTTGATTAGCAGGTGCGTTTAATTGGTGTTGGAGCCAAACTCTGCTGGAAGGTGGAGACCCCCAAAAATTGCATCTTAATTACAATCTCTCTGCATCCTCACTTACTTTGAAGTAGATTGCGTTCACCAAGACTAATATGGTGTTGGAGTCTATTGAACCTTCTGGCAGGGTGTCTTTTATTCGGTTCTCAGTCTTGTTGGCTATCCATTCATTTATCGTCATCCTTGAAACTTCCGGTTTCTCCTGGAGGATGAAACTTGAATGTTTAGTACAGGGTCAAGGATCAGATGACCTACATTTAGACACTTTTGCCAATGTAACCTTAAAATCAAGAGGCAGCAACTTGGCTCCGTAGACCATCTCACTGATGTGCTGGTAGGACTCATTAAAAAGCGTAGATTTGTCTCCAAACAAACGGTTTGCGGAGATCAATTCTGTTGTCTCATGCTTTTTGCGATATAGTCGACAGTTCAGCTTGGCGAAGAAGAAATGGACCTGGTCTGATGTCTTCTCCTTTATCGTATCGAAGTGAAACACCTACATGTGAAGAATAGAGAAGTTGTTGACCTGCTCGAGTGATCGATCTTTATTTGGAGTTACAATTACTTGACCTTACTTTCATGAGCTGCTCCAGTGTGGTGTTACAAGCCCCTAGCTTCGTCATGGCGAAAGCTGTTGAGATACTAATTGGCGACAGAAAGATGTTTTCATCGTTGGACTTTCCCTCAGCAAGCTGCTTGAAAAATGAGAGGGCGAAGCGGCTGTTGGCTTTGGACAGTTCCCACACTCGAGGGTTGGTGCCAGTGGGGATCTTCTCAGGTTTTTCAGTTGGTACCGTTTCAGGATCCGGGCTGCGGTAGACGCACATTGGCTCCAAAGGTAGATCTTTGGACTTCGCGTTGCAGATATCTTTGGCTGCCTGGACCGAACAGAGGGCGAGTACCCACAAAGCCCACGTACATGCCAACAACTTCATCCTGCCTAAGGTGGAATGGGAAACCAGCCCAGGAAAAGCAGTTCAGTGCAAATTCTGGTGGTCAAACAAGTCACGGAATCATGCAATACAATGTCTATAGCGAATTGGGAAGATTTTTTTTAATTTGTTCTTTAATTAGACTTAAGCAAGGAGCAAACTTTTTTTACATATTACTACTTTTCTACAATGAAATATGATGAAAAACAGCTTTCACTTTAAAATCCACAGCGGTTACAATGAAATAAAACCATTTGAAGTTTAAATTACCATAGCTGAGCCAATTTTTTTTTTTTTACTTCATTAATCATACACTGCTAGTCACTACCAATGGTTGAATAACAAAGATCCACTTTATACAAGGATTGTCTAATTGAGGTGAAAAGTTAAATTTTAACCCTACGAATCACCAAAACACTTCGTACAACTCAACTGCTCTTTCTTGATCAGGATGTTCAATGCATTTAAACATTTTTCACGTACCTGACGTTGTCGTATTTCCTTGTTAAACACCAGTTTTGGAGCTATGTTGTACTAAAGTAAGCAGCAAAGTGAAGAAAACACTGTTCTCTGGACAGGTCAGTGCCCTTAAGACTGAAGTGACAAACGTTTACTCAGGACAACCTTTGAGCTATTGATTGGTTTTGTAAGGTTAACCACAAGCAAAGCAAATTTGACTAATAATGTGGAATCTGTTCAAAACATTGTTAAAAAGAACTATTTCTGTACAAATGCCTGAGGTGAAACTATTTTGTTTGTTATCAGTTGTTTTGCCGTTTGTTCAATGTTCAACACCTAGTGGTTGTTGTGTAAAAGTGCATGAATTTGTAAGAAAGACCAGACAGGAAAATGGTTTACAATATCATTTAATCATAATCCATGCCAGAATCACTGCTGCACATAAAATACATTTCTTATTAAATATTTTTTTTTCAAGTTTTTCAATATCTAATTCAAAAATCCAGTTAGTAATACCCCCTGCCCTCTCAAAGAAGAAAATCAATTGTATTATACAAAAATGCAATCCAAAATTTCACACAGTGAATTCTTGTACAAAGAGAGAGAGAAAAAAAAAAAGGTATAACGACTACATCCACATTGGAGAAATATTCTAAACATTCCTTAATGGAGTATAATATACAAACATTTACTTTCTTATTCAGGTTGAAGTTAAAATGTACCTTAATTTAAGCAGTCTATCATGAGATAACGGGAGAAATCATCAAAAACAATTATATATCCCGATGTTAGGAATCATGGTGAAAAGACCACAATGCAACACCCCATCTCACGAAAAATAGTCAATACATGAGTGCAAGCAATGAGTTACAGTGGGAACAAACATACAGAAATAAGGTGGACAGCACTCTCTTTGGACACACTTGAACACAAACACACAATCATTCCTTTCAAAACTACATCCTACAGCTAGAGGCTAAAACACTAAAGCCTGTACTACAACCCTTGTTTTCAAGTAACATTATGACTTCTCGTAAATCTACTATGTGTTTATGTGCACAGCGCATACTTTCCCCTCCAGGCCAGGGAACAATATGTACCATAAATCATTTATCTGTGTGGGAAAACATACTACAGTCTTTTATGTTTCAGGCACCAAGTGTCAAAATTCAAATTTCAATCATTCCTAATTACTCATGTTTATGACATTGTACTACATTCGTATTTCGAAACGAACCCTGAACAGTCAACAATCACAATAAGAAAATGAGGTCCAGTGAGGAAACACAGACTTTTCATTAGACACTGATCATAAATACAATTTTTTTTAAGTCGTCAGCACTGAGTGGATGAACCTCACGAAAAAACCTCACATTTCACCTCAAAAATCGAAAGAATTTTTAAAAAAATTGCATTAAAAATCAAGCACTTTTTTATTTTTGTTTGCATTGAAAAACAAATTTTGCAAAAAAAATCTCATTCTCATCACTGTGATACAGTAACAAAAGTTATTTTTCAAATAAAAAAAAAAAGTATGAAGGCAGTACTATAAATATTACAATGATGTATCAATTGTATTTTTTTATATTTTTAATGTCTTACAATACAGTATTACTCTGTTTAATGTCATTACAATAATGTTCACAATGCAAAAAATTTAAGAGGTTGCAAAAATGGGCTTCATTTCATGTGATATACATACTTTTATTTTGGGGTGAATTGTGACCGTTTTTTGACAAGTTTCATGAGATTCACCTGGGTAAACATTTTGGTTCCCTTTTCAAATCGATAGTGATTCCCATTGGCTCATGGGTGATCATGTAAATGTTGCTTTGCAACAATAGTTTAAAATGGCTGACTTCAGATACATAATAAATTGAGCCCTTCTGCAAAAGTGTATACAATCTGCGTTTCGTTCAAAGAAACACTGAAAATCAGTTTTGGTTAGGTACAAAGGAACGGTCAGGGATTGTATTAATGGCTTTCATGAGATCAGTAAACCTTGGTTTGTTTATCTGTATCATTATACCTCCAATAATGTCATTAAATGGGAAAATAAGCCTTGATACTTTCCTCTCTGAATATGGATATCAAATTACGTCAAAATACACAGACTGTCCTTGTTTTCTTGTTCCAATTCAGAACCTAACATCAAAAGACCATCACACCATGAAACATGCTTAAATACTCAAGTTCACTTGCATGAAACATACACAAAATGGCTACAAAAACAAATGACCTGGCAATAAATTCCTTTATCTCAGAAAGGATAGGCAGTACTCAGTTTGGCGGCCTGAACGCCTGCAGATTCGTAGAGATCATTTAATATAAATGCTGACTTAAGAAGACAGAGAAGAGTTGAATATTATAAATTGAGATGGTTCGGCTACATCTAAACACCAAACACGTGAATAACTGCACATTTGCATAAAGGCACAGTCTTGAAAGTCTCGAAACTGGTTAAGCGATAATTGCAGTCCTGAAGAAAAGAAAAAAGAAGAGCGTGCAACATGATGTTTACACCCAAATACACTAAAATCAACCCTGAGATAAAGACAGAGGTGTTCCTTTAAACTGAAAAAATAAAGATGTTACCCTGACTTCTAGATCCTAAAAAATACCTACAAAAGCGTTTTAACATGCCTTTGCCTTTTTAAACCAAGCGTTCGTAATCCAGTTAGTTGCTTCAAACCAACAACAAAAAGCTTCTGCTTTTCTCTGTTTCTTTCGAACAAATTTTGGGTAAATTCGTGCTATCCTTAAAGTCTACACTGTGCTTCACAGTGGTTACCTAAACGAAGTTGCAATATCCAATCTTTACGATTGCTTAAATGTCGAAAGCTCAGACCAAAGCGACAATAATAACAGAAATAATAAAAACAATAGAAATCAACTCCAACTTAAGAAGTTCCACCAAAATAGGTGCTTTTAAGGTTGTGGTAGGATGTCTCAAGAGACCATTATATGCTAGCAGGATAAAAAACAAACAACTAAAACTAACCTCTAACAGTGTGACAGTGTTTTGTAAGCGATGAGATCTCACCACCAAGGAAGCAACTACATGGAAGGATGCAAGTTTGAGATTTACAGTGCAAGTGCTTTGATAAACCTAATACATTACTGATTGCGGATTAGCTGACGGAAATATAATGTTGTGGACTTTAACGTTAAGGCAAATTTAACATTTGCCAAGGTCTGTGCAGAATCTGCCAACACATTATACACATTGCGTCTTTGCTCGTTTATTTTGGCTAGTTTGATAATGCTGTCAGTTTTTCTTCCAAAATCTGCACAGAAAATGTGAAAAATGTCTGCAGATTCTACAAAGTTTTACTTTTATACCTAACAACATGGCAGAACTGGCTGGTGGTGGGACTCTAAAGTTCATTGGGATTGACGCAACTACAAACTCAATTTTTGGTTGGGTCGGAAACAAAACCAATTCCAAATAAAGTGAAATATGTTAGTATTTATGCTTTGTGGTTTTTCATCTGAACAGATTTGTAGATATTTAGCATTACATTACTTGTTCACCAATGGATCCTCTGTAGTGAATGGGTGCTGTCAGAATGAGTCCAAACAGTTGATAAAAACAGACTCCAGTCCATCAATGAATGTCGTTTCTTACAAACATAGCAGCTTTTCACAACAACAATTTTTTTTTCAACTTTAAACCGTTGCTTCTGTCCAAAATATGAGTCCATAATCTATAATAACGCTTCCTCCAGTGAAAAAGTCCATCCTCTGTTGTCCTCTCACATCAAAATCCATTTCTGTTTTTGCGCTGTTTTCAATTATAATTGGTGCTTGATCTGTGCATATTTCTCTTCTGGTTCAAACGACAAGACTTTTTTCACTGAAGAAAGCAATATTATGGACTTGTATTTTAGCCAGAAGCAACAGTTTGAAGTTAAAAACATCTTAAAGATGGATTTGTTTATTACAAAAATGCATCTTTTCACTTTACAAGACATTAATTAATGGACTGGAGTGGTGTGGATTAATTATAGATTATTGTGATGTTTTTATCAGCTGTTTGGACTCTCATTCTGACGGCACCCATTCACTGCAGAGGATCCATTGGTGAGCAAGTAATGTAATGTTAAATTTCTCAATCTGTTTTGATTTTGTTCTATTTTTAAGGTGAACTATTCCTTTAAAAGCTCAGTTAATCCCCCGATCAGGTATTAGAATGAAGTCGAGGAGGACAGTGATGTATACGCTTGAGCCCAGCCTGTAGGGGAATTCGATCGAACCTGCCCATCAAAACAACGTTCTTTAAACTAGATGAAACGGAGAATGGAGGAGAGACTTGAGGCAGCTAAAACTGCATCAAGGTCTTTCTTTTTGCTTTGAATATACGCCACATCTTTCAGGATGAAAAACACCACTTGAACAACAAACACCAAAAAAAACGTGGCTTGATCTGAAGATCGTAATTTCACTGACAAAGTGAAGAGTAGTATATACGCACTCTTACAACAGAATGCATCTTTATGCATTACCGTAGTGGCTTTCTTTCCATCCTCAGGATGGAAAAATGTAACTATACCCACTATGAAAAAACCAGAGTGACCTGGATTGTTATTTCTATTCACGTCCACAAAATATAGAGGCCGAATAATGCATCCCTGAGGACATTACAACAGAAAATGATGATTACAGGCGGTTCAATCGAAATCCCACAGGCATTGTAGTGTAATATGCTGAAAACAATACAAGGGCCCTATTAAGACTGGAAAAGGCTTTTGGGTTTGTTGGCATGAGCGCAAAATTGATGTCAAATCAGTGAACATTGGGGTTTACGAGCATTTCAATAACAGACAATAATGTGCATCGCAGCAATCACACTGTAAAACCCTAAATGAAGCCTAATGTATGAAACATGATACATAGTTTTAATCGTCAAAATTGGTTGAATATGCAGCAAGCCTACAGTTATTGTGAAAAAAATCTATTTAAACACTGTAAACTCTGACAGAAGTGTAAACGCCACACCAAGCACAACGAAGAGCTTAACTACCGAAAACGTAGCACAATGATAAAAAAGCAATTTTGAAACCCAAGATAGTGGATTAATGATAGTTAAACAACATAACTGAGATCATCTTATATGTTGCCTGACAAACACTTAAGACTGTGGATTTTTCGGATTCACCCTGATTTACCCTGATCCTGATATATGAAAAAAAGCTAGTCTCAGGAAGGAGGTGAACAAAAAGCAGGAAGAAAATACTCGACAGCAGATACTGCTGTAAAAAGAAACTAAATCAGGGCATGATTGTGCAAGTCTGTTGAGGCACATGCACAGTGAATCCCACCCATATTTGCCTGATGGGTGTTTGAGGGTCAGCAGAGGAAGCTAAGCGCTCAGGATTAAGCGAATGAATACAGCGATGATGGAGCATCCTGCTCTAGGGTGTTTAACCTGGCATAATAGAGGGGTGGTGGTTGCGGAAGCGGAATCTGAGGTAGAAAGAGCCGGCTAGGAGTGGACGACTCCGTTCTTGGGCAAATCAGGGCTGCTGGCCACCTGTTCGGAGGACAAAATGAGAGATGACGTCTTGCTGGTCAACGAGGACATGCTGCAGTCCTGGACCAAACAGATGGAGCCGTTTGAACCCTCACTACAATTAAAGAGAGAAAGACGATGAGAACTACAGTCATGGACACAAGAAAGCACAAATCTTGACTTAAAAAAAAATACATAAATAGCAATTACACAACTGAAATGTTACAGGTAAAAAATTATATATTTTTCTTTTGATTTATTATTTTAGTGAGATTCACGGTTATATTTCACCTAAGAGTGAGTGGTTGTTCATCTCGTTGCAGAGTGTGTTCGTCTTGTCCATTTTCGACTGAGACCCGCTTGTACTTGCCATCGTGGTTCTCCTGAAGGCAAAATAATTCACAGCAATGTAAATCACATGACTTTTAACACTTCACTGAGTGAACAGATATAAAAGTTACTGAAATTACACTTCACAGTACCAGTTTAAAAAAACACTACTCTTACAAATGACCTTGCTTAAAAATGGATTTTCTGCTCAAGAAATGGGCGCAGTCGCATGAATTATTCACCAGTAATAGAATATTAATTATGAATAATTAATAGAAGCTCTATAAATTGCATGTCTCGCTTACCATGGCCATCTCCTTTGTCCTCATGACGATATCTCTCTCCACCTGGTGCAGCTCGAGACTCAGCTGTTCACTGGACATATTCCCAGACGTCCAGTCCACTCGAGACGGCTGAGACATGACTGAGCTCGGCTTCTGCCAAAAGAGAGAGTGAAAAGCTGAATCATTAAAACAACAACAAAATATACAATTATAATCTTCATTCGTTATTTATTTTTTTTAATAATTTTTATAGAATAACAATACTAATGCTAATAATTTAATTTATATATATATATGTGTATGTATGCATGTATGTATGTATGTATATACAGTATATGAGTGTCAGGAGCATTTCCTCAGAGGACGCAAGGGAGGCAGTGCCTCAAAATATTGGATGAAAAAAAAAAAATCATAGTACTAAAATAACAGCGCCAATATTAAAAAAATTACATTAAAAATAATATAAATCAGTCGTTTTTTTCTAAAGAAACATTGTCTAGCAGCGACGCCAGCAGGTAAAGTTACAGCAGGAGTCTGCGCATCTCGCCTCCCCTGAGCCCATAGAGTTTTAACAGAACTCCTAAATCGTGTGGTGAGTTTGGTGGGGGGTAATTGAGAATGAATCTGAGAAAGTCACGTGAGTGATATAGCAATATGATTGGATATTACTGCATATGTTTGGCTGTGACTGGTTCATGCGATAAATCCCACCTCTTGTGTTCGCGAATCAGTCTGAATGAACAATATAAATGGCATTAATGGGAAGACTAATGTAAAAAAAAAAAAAAAAAAAAAATTATATATATATAATATAAATTAACCATATATTACCAATGTGACTGGGACATAATTTACATTTTTAAATTTTTTTTATCTTGAGATTTTTACCCTCCTCATTTCAGAACTAATTTAAGTAAAATTACAATTTGAAAAATTTAATTAAAAAGTAACACTTTATATATATTTTATTTTATATAGGCGCACACACTTGATTTAAAATTACTATTTACAGTCAAAACAAAATGTATTGACACCTTCAACATTTCTCACATTATCACAGTTTATTCACCATAGTTTAGAAAATGGTAACTTTGATAGAAAGGTATGTAATGAATTAGGTTGAGTAGCTGTCAGCTGTTAAATTTAAGTACACAATTAGATAAAACCAATTTAGTTCGACCAATTACCAAGCAATGCTCAATTTTGTTCAGTCTGTGGTGTAAATAGGTCGCATTAACAATTAAAGAAAAACACTTAAGCAAAACATGCTCAGGTCAAAATGTCTGATTAATTTTTGGTCTCAAATTTTTATCAATTTTACCGGTACTTCACAGTATGAAGAATTTTTGGGTATAATGTGTCAGTTTACTTTATTTTGCTATCTTGTTTATAGAAAAATAATTATATATTTATATTTTTTTATAAGTGAATATTTTACACTTTGGTGTAATTTACTTGTATTCCATAAAGAAAAAACACATATGCGCGCATGTATGTATGTATGTATATTATATATATATATATACACATATATATATATATATACACATACATAAAAAAACAAATATGCAGTACATAATATATTTTATTTTTTTAAGTGAATATTTTATAAAGTAAATATTTTATACTTTGGTGTCATTTAGTTGGATCGGACAAGGTATGAACAGGCCTTTAAAATGACATCCAGCAGGGCGGACAGTCTCACCTCCAGGCCACGACTCTGCGTCTGTTGGCTGATTTGGAGGTCGACCTGCTGTAGCTCCATCCTCAGCTGTTCACGCGCCTGCACGGCAGGGGATAAACTGGATCTGCGGGATAAGCAGAAAATATTTCACTCATTTAGAACATTTCTAGAATAAAACTAAACAAAGCAAGATATTATTGTAAAGGGTGGGGCTGGAGACATACCGCTTGCTGAGGTGCCCCTGAGACGTTTGGTTTGGCTGGTAGGAGTCGCCACTCCACCCGCTGTGATGCGCATAGGTGTAGTCAGCTTAAAGAGAAGACAAAGACCATTCAAAAACACTGAAATAATCATGTTGTCCCATTAGCAATGCTGAGACAAAGCAGGAGGAGTTTACCAGCTGAAGCGGTGTGCTTGGCTGAGTTTGGCAAGGGTGGCATGGGACTGTTTGGCGGGTAGCCCAGTTTGGATGTGCGCGAGATGGCTCCAAAACGAGACACGGTGGGCAGGGAGCCAAAGGGAATGATGGGGTCGTCGTCTTTGACGTCTGCTGCTCTGCGCTGAAGCTCCAAGCCGTGTGCTCTCAGACTTTTGCCTCGGTCTACATTTTGCTGTGAGAAATGGTTACAATTAGCTTAAGAATCCTATTTGATTATGCTAATTATTCAGCATACTATTATTTAAATACATCAAACTTCATTTAATATTTAAGAATATTATCCAAGCATTAACATGGAATAAGCCTGATCTCTTAATAAAACTCACTGGTCGTCTGTGATATATATATGGCCTTTGGTTTGTCAACAGTATGATTAGTACAAACTAGACAGAATAAACACTGATAACCTTTTGTAATGGAACAGCCACTGAAAACAGCACAAATCTGAATGTGTGGGAGAAACGGGACAAAATACCCTTGCAATGTGAAGCCTTTCAGCTTTAAATATTTCAAATTTACATTTTTAAGCTCAGGTTCTCCTTCAATGTGTGCCTTTGACCATTTGTTTTTTTTGGTAAAAATACAACTGCTTGAGAATCCCTTATGAACCTCTAAACATGCAAAACTTACTGTGTCCATGGCATTCATGCCCTCTTTGGACTTTATATCTTTGCCACCAATGTAAGAACCGAAGGTGTCACATGACCAAGGCGAATATGAGCTGGTGTAGTCCGGTTCCTGGAAGTTTCCAAAACTGTGGGAGTTGTCTTCCCTATACTGTGAACAATATGGATATGGCAACTCATTACCTACTATGACTGCATGATTTGAAAAAAAAAAAAAAAAAAAAAAATCCATCTGCTAATTTTTTTTTCTGATAAAAATTTGATTTAAAATGCAATACAAAAAAGCTCAAGATTTGCTGTGCTAGTCTGTAGGACTGCACAATTTGTGATTATATCTCAATATAAATAAACATTAAAATAACAACAACAACATTAATAATTATTATTATTATTTTTAACAAAATTAGAAATATTAAAAATGCTGTTTTTAAAATTACAAAACAATATTAATATGAATATAAAATAAATAATAAATAAATAAAAATCTTTAAAAGATATAATTTTACTAAAATAGATTTCAGAAAAATATAATTATTTTAAGCAAAATTAGAAATGTATTTTTTATAGAATTACAATACAATATCAATATGAATATAATATAATAACTATTATTGTATACAAAAATAAGAATTACTACAATATTTTACTAAAACAGATAATTTCATTATTATTACTACTACATGTTTTTTAAAGTTACAATACTGTATAAATAATAATAATATTAATAATAACAATAAATAAATAATTAAAAATAAATCTTTAAAATAGATATAATTTTACTAAAATAGATTTCAGAAAAATATAATAAAATAATAATAATAATAATTATTATATTAAACCAAATTAGAAATATTAATGTTTTTAATAAAACTACAATACAATATGAATATAAAATAGCTTTTATTAAATACAAAAAATAAAATAAGAAATTACTATAATATTCAACTAAAACGGAGTATTTCATTATTATTATTACAAGGTTTTTTATTTTAGAAATTGCAATACTTTCTACAATAATAATACTTTTCAGCCCTTCTACATTTTGTTTAGTATTATTATTATTTCTGTGAAATATTCTTCTGCTTACATGGCTCTGCCCCCTCATGTCCTGATGGTAGCTGGGGTCGTATGAGTGTGAGGAGCTGAAGGGCGACGGGGAAGCCACCTTTCTCTCCCCCAGCTGGGCCATGATCTCCTGTCTTCGGCGGTGCAGGTAGTCTAGGGATGGCTGAGGTCGTGTGTAGGCATTCTGGGGACACATTATCAGAGGTTATGTTTTCTTTAGCTTATACATGAGACCAGTACAGTTTAAATATTGCAGGTAATGGATCTTACCCTCGGGTAATTCCTGATCTGACTGGAGTGGTTATAGTTGTCTGGTTCTGGGGCGTTTTGTGGTGGTAGCGGCGGGGGAACATCCGGACACCTTCGCACCAGTTCCTCCCGTGTCTGGGGATGGGCGTAGGCTGAGTGGCGACGAGCATCGTGGTGTGAAGGGTATCCATAATGGGAGCTGGGGCTGGCACACTGGCGCTCTGAGGTGTAGGAGCTGGAATAGGAGTCCGAATATGGTGGCATGCCTGGATCTGGAGCGGGGTGACGGGGGTAGCGTGGGTGCACATGGTGGTGAGGGTAAGGATTACCTGTTGAAATGAGGAAAATTACGATTTTTAAAAGTGCCAAGGATTTATAAGCGCAAAACGTAATGCGTTTGTTAAAAAACAACAACAGTTTTTTGGTACCTGCAGGGTACTGGGAGGATTCATATTGGGCGGAGGGTGGCAGAGGGCCTCTTGTGTCAGAGTAATACCGTTCAGACTGGTGTGGTGAGTACATGTGAGGAACTCTAGGCACCGCCGACATGTGCCTCTGTCCGACTGCACCATCGCCCGCCACCCTGGAGTGGGAATTTATGAGCATCCCTGGTTTTGGGATGGATTCCAATCTGTAAATCAAGAGATAAAGTGTACAATCACTCTGCACTCCTGCTTTAACAAATTTAAAACAATTTGGACTCAAATGAACATTTAATGTCCATTTATTGATTTATATGGGAAGTAGTCATTTGGAGTAAAGGCCATTGCAAACTGAGTCCGAAATTGTCGCACGTAGAAAAATAAATACGCCCTCACGTTGTGTCAATCACGTTTACACACTGGTTCCGAAACTTTAGTCCGTCATAAAATAAAAAAAAAAAAAATCCGACTAGGGGCGATTTTCTGCGTTTTCGCATCCGTAGCAAGCATTTTGATAGGAAAGGATGACGAAAATGAAAAATACGAAAAACGCATACGAAAATTTCGGACTCATTGTGCAAGGACCTTAAGTATGTAGTAAGTTGGATAATGTATAGCAGTGTCGTTATTGTTAACTAAAACTATTACTAAATCAATAATTTTGCAACATTTCTAGTTTTCCGTTAAGTTTATCATCTTATAACTATTTCTTATATAAAAAGTATAAATATTAGATGACAAACTTAAACTGAAAATAAGTTGAAGTACTAAGTCTACTAAAACTGAAGTAAAACTAAATTACAGCTAAATAGAAATAGTAATAAAAAACTAATTAAAATGATAAGCGCACAAAAATACTAAACCTTAAATAAAATAAAGCTAAATATAAATATAAAAATACTAATAAAAATGATAAGAGCACATAAAATTACAAAAATCTAAACTAAAATAGAATGAAACCTGAAAATAAAAAGCTAATAAAACATATGAATAAATACTATAATAGTATATAAATAATAACACAGATGTACAGACAATTAGTCAGTATCGCAACATTTAGAAAAGTGAAAAACTGTAAAATAATAATAATAAAATAAATAAAGTGCAGCTGCTACTAATACTGTTATTAGGGTTGTCAAAAAGTACCCGAATTTTAAAAATGAAACAATAAATAAAAGGTATATATGGTCATAGATGGAACCGCTAATAGACTCAGCTTTTGAACGCTCCCGTGTCCTTCTGTGTGAGCGCTTCGCTCGGTGAAGAGCGTGAAGCGATGATCATTGTAGTCAACCGCAGACATATGTTGAGCGCGTGAACACAGTGGCCAATCAACAGTGTTTAAGAATCCGCTCAGCAGCACTCAAATTCTAGAGGGAAATGCTGGCATCGTCTCATTTTTAAAACTTCGGTATCGACTGGTACTGAAGTCGGTACTTTTAGACAACCTTAACTGTTATAATAATAATAATATAATATATGTTATAAAAATAATAAAAGCCATTTCATTTTTTCTAAACACTGGTTGAAAGTCATGAGACAATTTTGATTTATTTTGATCTATTCATTATTTAAAGATATTAACAGTCACTAAATAATAAAATATTACTATTAATATTTGTAATATTTTTTATTTTAAACATAGCTCTTAATACATGAAAATTTACATTATACTTTAAGAAAGGGATAATCTCATTGGCAATATGTGGTGTAAAAAGGTTTGACGTCCCCCGTGCAACTAATATACGATTTATTTCCCACAGCTAATAAACATACAAACTCACGAGTCTGGAGGTGAGCCTGGTGCACTAAGGCTTCCAGATTCCATCTTTCCTGGTTTGTGTGTTGGCTCATATGACGGGTCTGAGCCTCTGGAAACCAGGTGGGCAAAGGTGGAATCAGGTCCTGCAGCTAGGATGACGTTAGTGATGGAGGAATGTTTGCGTGGGAGTCCCTCCATCGGCGGCCCCTCGTCAGGCAACAGACCGGCGCAGAGGTCCATCTCGTTCAGCTGGGTCAGGGACTGACTGAGCTGTCGCCTCATTCCCAAACGTTTATTCATCTTACGGTACCTGTCGTAAGAGAAGAGGTGGTGAAGCTGATGCTAATGCTTATAACGCTTTATTTAACATACTTAAAGTGCCGCTTACTTTTCAAGCTCTTCCTGAGAGTGAGCGAAGGTGCAGCTTGCTCCGCGAGGACAGCCGCCTTTTTGTTTCATGTCCCGACACATATAGGTCTTGTATTTGCTGTGCTGAGGTGGCTGTGGGCAGGAAGTGAGATATGCTTACTCATTTCTGTGCAAGTTACTTGAATGACCTGCTTTAAAAATAAACTCAATTAAAAATAAAGCTAAAAAAAAAAAAAAAAAAAGAAAAAAAAAAAGAAAAGCACATAAAACCATTAAAAAAAAAAACTCAAAGTTTGAACTGAACTGAAAAAATATATAAAAAGCTAATTCAAAATATTAATAAATACTATAATAGTACATAAATATTTAAATATACATGATGTATAGATACTTAGTAATTAAATAGATACACAAATAAATAAATAAATGAATGCATACTTCCTAAATTCCTAAAAATCAAATAAGGCTATTTTGTTTACTTTTTAATTACTACATTTGAATCATTTTAGCATTTTAATCAATTATTATATTATCAATAAGTTATTAAATATGAATATATTGAAACGTTTGTGATCTGGTTAACGACCTGTTGCTCAGCACTTCATTTCTACATAAATTAATGCTAATAAATTAAAACTAAATACTTTTGATAATTTTTTTAATTATTATTATTATTATTATTAATAGTTATTAAATATTAATATTGAAAAGTTTGTGATCTGGTTACCGACCTGTTGCTCAGCACTTCATTTCTACATAAATTAATGAAAAAAAAAAAAAAAAAAAGTAAGCTAAATATAAATATTTATTTAAAAAAACAAAAAAAAAACAGACAAAGCGCAAAGTTTCTGAAATGTAAACCAAAATTAAAAATGGAAATATAAAAGCTAATTTAAAATAATAATAAATACTACAATAGCATATAAATAACACTAAAACAACATATACAAATAATTAGTCATTATCGCAAAAAAATTAAAAAAAATAATAATGTTAAAATAAAATAAACAAATGAATAAAAGAAGTGCTGCTGCTGCTACTACCTAACTTAAAAACTTTTTTTTTTTTAAACTATTAAATATAAAAAAAAAACAATATTTTATGTCTGCAATCTGGTTACTGACCTGCTGCTGATCCCCTCCTTTTTTGCTGTGGTTCTGGATGAAATCCACCAGGCCGTGAACGACGGTCCGCACCGCTTCCAGCCCTTTGGCTAGCTGCTCCCATGTGGGCGCAGGGGCATCTGTTAAAACCAGGCATAAAAAAATCAGACATTTATGTTTTTATGAATGGCTGTACTGACAATTGTGTGAGTGGAGCAGGCTGATGGACCTGGGCTGGGGTCAATGTCGGCCAGCAGCTCCAGATGGGGTCTGAGAAGGTTGAGATTGGCTGGATCTCCGGTTCTCTGAAGGGCGATGGTGAGTTCCTGCACACTCTGAGCAAAGGATGCTGGTGTCTGCAGCTGAAACACACAAAGCCACATAAACACATACTTCACATACCAGCACACAAAATCAACATGTTTTTATGCACGATGTGACGTTCTCTACACAGGGAGGGGTGTTACTGGAGAATTTAAACACGTAACATATGGACATACACATTTTTCTTTTTTTTGCAGACCTGTCTTAATCTACAGCTCCACCTAGTGAAATCTTAAAATAATACCCTGACCAAGATATGTTTGGAAAATTTAAGTTGAACCACAATTTATAAACAAAAAGCCATTTTTATTTATCATAATAGACGTCCTCATCATACCTTGTCTATGATGGACTGCATGTGGGATTTGTGCGACTGGTCGCCGTACAGTAGAGATGACCACTGGTCAGGGGCGATACGCAGTCCACCCTCCATCGCGATCTGAACGATCTGAGAGTCGTGTTCCCTCCGAAGAGCCTCGTATGTGCGAAACTCCTCCTTCAGCTGCATCAAGGAGGAATCTTCGTCACGTTTGGTCACCTGAGATTAAAACAAAATGTGATATTTAAATACAAATTAAATGTACACATTTAAAAAAAAATGTTTTTTTTAAACTATTACTAATAGTTTATGTACATTTAAAAAATATAGTTTTTAATCTAAAAGAGATCTGTTTTTAAAAATATTTTAAATCTATTTTTTTATATTTTTAAATCAGTTGACATGAAATTTTATGTTATTTTTTAACTGTAATTTAATATAGGTACAAATGAAATAAATTATACAATTTTATATTATATAAATCATTTTATATGAGTATATATTTTTATTATATATATTTTTTTTTTACATGTAATATTGAGGTTACAGTGAAAATACTACACAAGAAAAGCATTTTACTTCCATATTAATTTGTGATACAGAAATAAATTATACTTTAAAATATATTAAAATAGGAAACCAGTATTCATGGTTTCTGCAGATATGAACAAGTTAAATTTAATACTTTAAGACCTTAATACCACCTTAAATGAAATTTAAGACCTAAACCCGTAATGGAAATACACATTATTACATACATATATGTAATATTTGATGCGTTTAATTTAAAAAGAAAACAAAATATAATTGCTGTCATAAATTATATTTATTACAATGATATACTGTTAACTTTTCATATCAGCAGACAATATTCCATACAAAATATCCCCACAAATGTACTGCATCATCAAGATTTTTGGTGGTGTAAATTTATTCTGAAGCATTATTTTCATCAGTGTTCTATCAGCTTTTACATACAATCTGCATATTTTATTTTACATTTACAAAGGCTTTTTTCGACCTTTTTAAATGTATGCATCTTTCAAGTAAAATTATTACAATCAATCAATAAATTAAATATACACTATAGGGCTGTTGCCAGTCAGATTAAATAATTTACCCTGAAAAATTACAAATGCAATAAATTGTGTTATGATATTAATATTTTAAATACATTTTTGGATATACAAATAATAAATGTTGGTGGGGGAAATGCATATTTTTAAACGTACTGAACCACCAGTAGGTGGCGGTAAGTAACTTAATGAGTGAGTCAACCGATTCGTTCAAAACGCTGAATCATTCAATAACAAAACACCGCCGAGTGTTGCCTGGAGAATGTGCTGATCTTTGTTTGGAACTATTTTCGTTAGTGAAATAGAACAAAACAGTAAATATTGTGTCTAAAATGTAAGTAACGTAATAAATACTTGACTAATTGTTTATTGAACTAAAATCAATGTGACATTTGCAATCGTGAAATATTCAGCAAAATAGCCCCCTTGTCATGGTATGTCATTTAACTAACATACATAATTTTATGAATAAACTAAGCATTTTGAATTTATACCAGTGTGTTTCTTCTGAGTTTCTTTGTTTGTTGTTGCTCAGTTGTTTAGACGTCTCTCACAAAGAGACAGGCAGCGTGAGCCTCGACAGCGCGACCTTGATAACAGAAATAACGTTACACTATCCAATATCAATCTCTGTTTACACTGAATGTAATAAAATCAGAAGAATCATTCTCGCGTCTCGATGGTTATTTTTTTGGTCACTTAAAGGGGGGGGTACAATGCTGTTTCATGCATTCAGAGTTGTTTACACTGGTAAAGAGTTTGATTCTCATGCTAAGCATGGACAAAGTTTCCAAAAAAAAATTGGACGTATAACAGAGTATTTCTGTGCCAAAAATCTCACTTCCAGATTCGTACAAGTTTCGGAGAGTTTTTTTCGATCGTTGTTCTTTATGACGTAAACGACGGTGGAACTCCTTATATGGGCATTTCTCGTCCGTGCACGCATCGACCAGAGTGATCAACGCGCTTCAATCGGCAGGCTGGCAGCACGGGCCTCGCTCGGGAAGAATGTTTTCTCTAAAGAAGTGTGTTTTTGGTCACTGTGAGGGAAGGATAACCTTGTTCAGCTTCCCAAAACAACCCACCGTTACGTGAACAGTGGATATAGAATTTTTTTTCCGGGGCAGCATGTATGGAGTTTCTCAAGTGTTTTGTTGACGAACGTTTTATAAACAAGGCCCAATTCGACGCTGGATTTGCACATCGTTTAATACTGAAAGATGGAGCGGCCATTGAATCTGGATTTAAGACATTTTAAGACTTTTTAAGGCCTTTTATTAGGAAACCGTTATTTAAGACATTTTAAGGACCCGCTGACACCCCGAGTATTAGAAATTGCAATAATTTTACAATATTACTATTTTTCTGTATTGATCAAATAAATACAGCCTTGATGAGCAGAAGAGACTCCATTAAAAAACATTAAAAATCTTACTGATCCCAAACTTTTGAAAGGCAGTTTCAAAAGTGTATATATTACATACATGTATGTATATATTAGGGCTGTCAGTTTAACGCGTTAACTTAGTTATGAAAAAATTATGTGATTAAAATACGCACTGGCCCCGCCCCCAGACAGTTGACTCCTGACATATATGATGCAGGGCCACAACTCCATAAATGCAGTTATGCCCTAAAATTCAAGATATTGGTGCAAAAAAATGCCCCTGTATGAGTTTTTGTCTCATATTTATATCATACGATATCACACGAGCAGGGAGAGTAATATCACACGAGTGCTGATTTTGTCCCGAATATCACGAGTTTAAATGTGATTTTATAACAACAGTTCAGTAAATAAGAAATTGATATTGTATTATATTTTAAATAAATAATGAAAATAAAAACATTAAAGGGACCATTCACTCATTTTTTTTTAATTCTGTCATCATTTACTCACCCTCATGTCAAACCTTTCTTTTGTGGAACATAAAAGAAGGTATTTTGAAGACTGTTGGTAACAAAGCTGTTTTGGTTACCAATGACTTTCATTCTATGAACAATGTTTCTCTAATTATCTTTTTTATGCTCCATATGCTGTTTTTGCCTAAATGTTTGTGTAATAAATTTTATGTTGAATCAAACAAAATATTTATTTCTACAGCTACAATTTGTAAAGTCTACTTGATTCTTTCTCATTCAACACAAAAATAGCTTGAAATAATCTTTTGTGGGTATTTTCATAGTCAAATTTATTTTGCGATCAATTAGATTAATTAATCAACACATGTAATTAGATAAAAAAATTGTAATCAACTGACAGCCCTATATGTCTATATATATATATATATATATATATATATATATATATATATTTATTATAATACATCTATAGCAATGAAGAAGCATTAATATTGTGAAGGAAAAGAGGAAAAGTAAAGGCACCTTAAAGCAGGAGGCCCTGTAGAGGAGCTGCACCACGTGTCCTATGCTTGTTTTTGAGGCCTGAGGAAAACGTGGTTCGAGTCTCTGGACCACAAACAGGACCAGAACCTTCCGTGAGAGGGCCGAACCATCTTCCAGAGCGAGCAGGACCAGCTTCAGTGCTTCTTCCTGCATAGCTGTAGGGTGAAAACCAATTTTTGTTAGTGCCCACAAATGATTTTATCAGCCTGCTATCATGTTATGGTGGTAAAATCTTACCAGGGCCGAGAAACTGGCAGCCTCTGGCTCTGACGGCGGCCCACAGGTTGGAGGAGAGCTGCTGGGGGTTCTGGTGCTGGAGGATGAGCTCAGTGACAGTACGTTCACCCAGAGAGCGGGCCGCCCGCATGGCCCGGATGCGGCCCTCCTCCTCCACCAGCTGGCAGTGAACCAGAGTCACCAGCTTCCTCTGCATGGGTCTGCTGAGAACGCTTTGAGCGGCGCCATTCAGCCCTGCACCTGCACGGATCAACACCAACAAAACACAAACGTTAACTGAGTCTTCTCATGGATTGCTGATTATCATGAATGATGATGAATCACTTAAAAACAATAGAGCATATGCTAAAGACAATAAACAAGGTTGAAGTGTTAGGTATCTACAAAATAAAAATAAATAAATCAGTAAATAAAATAAAATATAATATTATAAAACAAATAAAGATATATATATAAAAAAATATTAAGAACAATATATTTTTAAAATATATTAAGTGTTTTTTTGTTCCTTTTACTTTTAACTGCAGTCCAATGATATCTTAAAGCATTTGATGACGACTGAATGTTAATGATTAACCACCGAAAAAAAACATAAAAATATGCTAAAGATGATAATGTGGTGAATTGTTTGATATTCAGACAATTGAAAACAAAAAAAATTATAAAAGTAAAAACATTTTTTTATTACTTCCTGTTTTTGTGGTGAAATCGCAGTTCATAAAGCATATACTAAGAATGATAAACATGGTAAATTGTTAAGTGTCTAAACGATAATAAATGAATGAATAAAAATAAAATGACCTCAAAACATAAGAAATAAAACATTAAATATATTGAAAGTTTTTGCAGTGCAATCACAATCCAATTATGATATTTTGATGCATTTGTTGAAGTTTATGATAAATCACTTTAAAAAAAGCATAAATTTATTGTGAATAAATGAATAAAAAGGGTGATGTAAAATGGCAGGGACCTCTGGTGTTGCTCAGGGGTTTGAGATAGAGGGCCAGGTCCTCCACACATGTGCGAGACTCCTCATAGTGCTTGACGTCCTCTGCAGCTGTCAGTAAGGTGAGGGGGGGAGGTTTGGGTACCTGCAGGAGAAAACACAATATTTGTCTGTTACCATAACAAAGATAGTTCTCATCTACAGGGCTTTGATGGCATTCTTCACATAACAGGCCATCATGTTATGGGGCTGTCAGCATTCCTCTACGTGTAGAACATGTTCACACCCACAGACTCTCATAACAACATGTGATTTATCATCAAAGGGCCCCGTCATTTGGGCTGTCATGACTGTGAGGTTTGGCTGATTCACACTCATATAAATAACTGCATTTTTGCATACAGACTGAAGTTAAGACTGCTATTTTAACATGGTAGAATGATTTTCAATTATATATGATTATTACATCAGACGCACCCGTTTAAAAAAATAAAAGAAATTAACACTTATTTAGCAAGAATGCATTAAATTGATCAAACATGAATGTAAAGCCATTTGTATTAAAGATTTGTTTCAAATGCATCACAAAAATATTAAGCAGCACAACTGTTTTAAACATTGATAATAATAAATGTTTCTTGAGAAGCAAATCAGCAAATATTAGAATGATTTCTGAAGGATCATGTGACACTGAACACTGAGGTAATGATGCTGAATATTCAGCTTTGAGTCACAGGAATACACTACATTTTTGAAATATATAGAAACAGAAAACAGCTATTTTAAATTGTAATAATATCTCACAATAATACAGTATTATAAAATAATAATACTGTATTTTTCTATCAAATGAATGCAGCCTTGGTGAGCATAAGAGATTTCTTTAAAAAAAAATTCTGATCAAATTCTAGGACAGTTTCATGATAATTATGATTCAAAATGCCATGTTTATATATAATAAAATACTTTTTACAAAAAAAAAAAAGTGTTTAAAAACTTTCTGAACAATCAAAAAGCAAGAAAACTATGCTAGTTTTTATTGAGTTGACATTTTTAGAGTTAAATTAAAAGGAGTTAAGTTAAAACTTTTGTTGAAAATGGTAAAATGTTAGATTTTTAAGGCTTAGTACACAAATATTGCACAGGGCAGAACGACGTGAATAATACAATTCTAAATATTAAAATATGAAGAAATTATTTTAAAAAAATTCTCTTTTTGGTCCACTTTGTGATCGCTAAGTCTACTAATAATACATTATTAGTAAGATATATTTGTCTATTATTTTCCAATAGTAATACATTTTGTACTAATTTCTGTTTTTGTTTTCATTTTAAAGATATTCATTTATGCATGAATAAAGAAATTTAATTTTCTGCATGTAGACGACAGCTTTTAAACATGCAGCTCATCTTTACCTCATTTGCTTTATGTGAAAACCTGTATAGATCCTGCAAATTTATCTGCAATTTCGCAACCGTGGCATTTTTGTATTTGTTTAATTCCCGTATTTAAATGCAGTACCCAATGAAGCGCACTATGACTGCGGTCATCTGAAATAATCGTAACTAGATGATTATGTAATAGTTGCGACAGTCATACCTATCACCGCGTGTACAGAATAAAGAAGTCTTTTTTTACAGACAACGCTGGGAATGACTGGCAGATGTTAATTCAACTTCTTGGTTCTCTACTGGCTGTGTGAGTGAGGAAGCAGTGTGTTTTACAGCCTCCTGTCATGCAATCACACGCTTCTGTATGTCACATCAGGCCTGAAATCCAACCAGACCGGAACGATCGCAAGCTTATCTTCAGAAACCTGACGCTCTGAGCTCCACCTCTCCATGCTGTACTTGACTCGTTGATTCAGAAACAAGTGGATGCAGTAAACATGGTAATAAACACGCTCCACCTAAAGTACAACTGCTGTGTTGTCTGCACAATCGCTGCGGTCTGGGCTTTTTGGCTGTTTGCCTCACGTTCTGATTGTTATCAAGGTCTTTTGAAAAGGAAAACAGTGCATTGTTTGAGTGACAAGGAACCACTGTAGTTTTACTTCCTCATCCTCAATTAGATTGAGGCTAAGGGTGGGGGCCACAACTTCATCCATATAAGGGAAACAAAGTCAATAAAAATAAACTTGTTTGGTACAGAATGAACCAATGCGCACTGGACTGTCATGTAGCGGTGCTTTAAGGTGTGCTCACGTTTACTGTTGGCCAAATTTCGCAGGAGGTTTGGGAATTTTGCATGAGATTCTGCGCAGATTTTGCTCATGTTGGTCACACGAATTCGCCGCACTGATCAAAAGAAGGCTGCTTGGTTTGAAAGCTACATCTGTGTAAGCTGTGCTTCATTCATCTCTGCACTACTGACAATTAAATATTTTGAATATTTTTGCAAATGTGACTGCACCTTTAAGACAAAAACAAACAAATTGTAACATTCAGCCCCAGGTCAATTATGCAGCGCTTGTTAATTTTGTCTCGGCCCATTACGAAAAATATTCAAAATGCATTTTTGTTACCATACCTAAATTGAGACTAATTTATGCGACAAGCAGATCCATTTTCGTTATTGTTAACGAAAACTATTGTACAACTAAAATAGCAAAGGGATTAAGTTCATTTAAAGGGATAATTCATCCAAAAATGAAAATATTGTCATTATTTACTCACCCTCATGTCATTCCAAACCCCTTCGTTGTGCGCAAAGAAAACAAAAAATAATGACTTTATTCAACAATTTCTTCTCTTCCGTGTCAGTCTTTGACGCATTCATGTGCATTCCTCTGCTTGCAAACAAGGCACGGCACATTCCGGGTTCTACGTCAGAACCTTGTCTCCTGCATCAGCAGCACCACACGCATGTTACTGTCGTGAACGTGCATCGAAGACTTACACGGATGAGAAGAAATTGTTGAATAAAGTCCTTATTTTAGTTTTCTTTGTGCACAAAAAGTATTCTTGTAGCTGTTAATAATGTGTTCATCACGGTTACAAGATTTATGTGTAACGAGTGGTTCCTTGCATTATTACAGGAAGACACCTTGTGACTACATTACTGAGCTGCTGCTATGGAGCAATATATGTTAATGGGCATAATTATGTGTGAAAATACCTAAAGGTAATACAGGGCCCTATTTTTTTCCCAAATTCCGTTTTATTTTTTTTTCCAAATTCTGTTTTTTTCCTTTTTAAATTTTTCTGGACCCCTTTTTAATGGTTAAATTAATTTTTATTAATCAAAAAGCATGTCTAATTAATTAAAATCATGAAACCTATACAATTTCACATCAATTAATTAAAAGTTTAACCAAAACTATATGCTTAGGGCCCTATGAAATGTTTTGTTTTTTCTCACCATGTTTTATTATTACCACATTCTGTGTTTTAGCATGTCTAATCATTTGAATGCATAAAAACAACTTAATTTATTCAAATTTATTCTTAAAACAGCCTTATGAAAAAAAAAATCCCTCAGAAACTGAAATTCCTCAAATTTTTCTGGTCATCAAATGAAGGCATAAAATATTAATTTCAATTTATCTTTTAATTATTGATAATTAAACAAACTTTATTTTTGGCAAACAAAGGGGATTTACTATAAACATTAAAATTATGAAGAAATGTTGTGTGATTATTCCTTAAAAAATAAAGTTTTAATAGTTTTTGTAGTAGTAGTAGTAGTATTATGTACATTCTAGTGAACATTAGTAATGTATTTCTGGCTCAATGTCTTCAAGTTAAACCGAACTTCTATTTTGACGGGTTGCCATGAATACCTTTATATTTGTGTTCTGTGATATGACGCTAGTTTTACTCAAATCAAAGGGTAAAATGCTCACAAAGTGACTCTCAGAGCCGTTTTGGAGATGTTCATGCATTTATGTACTCATATATTGGAATATATTATAAAATATAATATATATTGGTTACTGACTAATCTTTTGCAAATGTGACCACACATTAGACTCACCTGTCCGCTGACGAGCTGCAACAGCGCTGTGTTGACAGGCAGCTGCTCGATGTCCGTGCTGATGGTGGTCTGGTCGAACGGGCAGGCCTTGCGGTGCAGTTTGTTCAGGCACATTTTGCACACGGTGTGGCCGCAGCCCAGGCTGATGGGCTTGCGGTGGCTCTCCTCGAAGGTTTGCGTGCAGATGGGACACAACAGAAACTCGGTCCATTGCGGGGCTTGCACGGGCATTGTAGCGAAGCGCGGTCTGTGATGCACCGGTCCCCAAGATCTTCTCTTATTGCTGCATTTGTGTCTATGTGCGTTTTGCGTAAAACAATATGACCGTAAGTCCTAAAGGTTCCACTGGAACCGATAAAGCTCTTCCAAAGATCACAGTTCTTAAATATTTCCTGACATTGTGGGCGTTCAGCACATAGTGTGAAAAACATAACCTGAAAGACAAAAAAAACAAAACAAAAATGATCACTCACGTCAAGATTTTTATGCTAAATACCAACATGCCAAATTATCACATTCAGCCTCAGATCAATTAAGTAACACTGTTTAATTGTGTCTTTGCCTATTACTTTACTCAAACAAAACATTAAAAATGCATTTCTAATACTGAAGCTAAATTGAGCTTCATTTAAGAAACAGAACAACAATGTTTTTTTTAACTGTTTTAACAATTATGTTCATAATGTTTTGTTAACAGCATAAATAAAATACTCTCATGAATTAGACTTAAGAAGTTTTTTCAAAAAGAATAACCATAAAGGTTTAAAATGTGATAAACTGCCTTTCATTAAACATGAAAATGCTGCTATTTAAGCTCTCGTTAACACATTAGCAGCACAAAAATACAAAATAAATAAAATCTACATAAGCTAAAACGAGAAACCCAGAAAAAAAAGAAGCAAACACAATGAAAGAGAGAGTAAAAAAATAAATATTTTAAAAAGGCCAAACTACAAATAAAACTAGCCTAATAAAAACATTTATTATTTGCTCAATCTTTTTTATATAAATTGATAAATGACAATGCAAATTCAATTTATTAATAATACAAACACTTAAACCGTTTACAAACTTTGTTCCACTCCTTTCATAAATATGACCCAATAACTGTAACACAGAGCTTCTGTAATGAAAATGTTTAATTTTAGATCAAATCCCAAGAGACTTTGATATTTAAAACTTGTTTATAAAAATAGCTTTTAATACTTGAAAAACGAGTTTGAAAACTTTTAATTTCCTAAAAATAATAATAATCAAGATGCAATAAAAAATTTTTCCTTGGCTACATTTACAGTTTGATATTCTTTAAACAAATCTTTTGTTGAAAAATAAAAACCACATGAACACTAACACCAGTGAATAAAAACACATGACTCATTCTTTTTTCCATTTTCGTCATCTTAGACATTCTTATCACTGACCCGAGTACAGTAGGCTTATTTTGGTTATCAAAGATACCAACCAAACAGGATCTTTTGGCTAACATTGAACCTTTTGGCTTCAGCCTGACAACATGAGCTTTATGAAACATTCAGTCCTCGCCGGGAAGTCCAGAACAGCAGCAATAACCTGACTCATCATTTATTACAGCCTAGTCTGCGTACCGTACCTTAAAGTTGCCCGAAATAGCCATTATATAACCAAAACAACACCTCCACAACACAAAACCGAGGGGATTTCAAATGACTAATCACGACTAAAGTGCAATTCCTTCGACCGCTCCAGTGGGAGACATAAGGAAGCATTCACTCAAATCAGGTTACGAGTCCTGAGATCTGACTCATCTGACAAACAAAATCAACGTGTTTTCAGGAGCAGGAAGGCAGGAATTCTGACCTATAGGGAACAGAAACATGAGCCACAAAGCAGTTTCCATCACATGGACGGGAGTTGCACACTCATGCTATGAAATAAAATCATAGGATACTAGTCACGAAATTTAAATCCCTGTTTCCTTTCTGAATGTGTCTTAAAATAAACACTAAAAACTATTCTGATTTCCACCTAGTCACCCCATCAATAATGCTAGCTTAATTTTCGCAAGGATTTCTGCGCAAGTGTGAGAATTGCACCCTAAATTTTTTTTTTTTAAATAAAATAATTTTATAGAATGATATAAATACCTATTTTAACCAAAAAGAATAATTATACATACAAATATATATATATATATATATATATAAACATGCATTGTCTTACCTAACGAGTGCATACATGTAACACTCAAATACATGCTGTTATCTTCAGCAGCCACCCATGCAACTAAGGTACTTCCTCTTGTGGCAGCCATCAAAAGCACCGTTTTACACAGGCACACCCACGTTTTCTTTCTATGTCATAAATCGTTTCATTAGTACCAGGATTTCTCAGTAACTATAATTAAGTTTGGTGGGTGTTCGACAAAAGGACAAGCTCTGTGGTGTGGGATAACTATATATAGAACTCTCTCTATATAAGTATTTCAGATTTAAAAAATATTAAAAGTATTTTTTGAACAGTTAAAATTAATATAAAATGTAATCTTAATAAAATATTTTAAACGTCAAAATATAGATTTTAAATAAAACATTTTAAAATACATATTAAAATATTAATTATATTAAATATTTTTAATTAATTATATACATATATGCACCAGGAAGTATAATATATCAATGTGTATTTCCTAGCATCTCCATACAAAGAATCAATGCCGTGTAATCATGACTTGGAGACCTGTTTGTCAACTACATGTGACTAATTTAAAGGCAATTGTATTTAATGTGTATCATAAAGGTCATTTACATGCCTGACATTCACTTTTGTGATTCAAAAAGAGGAATATTTTCAGATGCCAGTGCACAGTCATGGAAAAAATTACCACTGTTCAAAGCATGCTGAGACTTATCTTTTGCCCTTTGCCTATTGGAAACCCCCTAAAGCAGGTTAACAGACATTTTAAGCATCACTTAATTATCTAGCGTTTAATTACACAACTCAACTTGATCTAACAATATATAAACCACATCCTATTTAATCTGTGCCAAGAAAAGACAATAAGCACGTGTGCATCATCACATTCTTGTCGGATTTAGCAGCCACATGATGCCAATCAAATGCATAATTATCAAACGAATCCCCAGGAAACTCTTTGTCAAAGATTTCTTGGGAAAATCGGATTTCTGTGTAAAATGTTTGCATACCATCAAGCCCTTCAGAACAGGAAAGAAAGAGACAAAGCCCTTTGACTTGAGCTCGATGTAGCTGTAATATAATAAAACACTCGCTTTAAACTATAAATATTTCGATACTTTATACTTACTCATTTATCTAGCCAAATGCCACACGATGATGAAGAAACATTAACGTTACTTGTTTAAAAGCTCAGATTGTCAAACTGTTAATGCTAGTCAGCTAGCAGGTTAACTAATAACCATTTCTAGATAAAAACAAATAAAAATAAAAACATTACTAATCTTTACCTAGCACCACTGTATGTTTTCTACATATAAACATTATAACGCCCTATAAAATTTAAGCTAATATAAATGTGCATTTGGACCGTATCAACCGATTTGAAATTTGAATATTAAACAGCTAAGTTAGCCGGTGTGCTAACAAAACAAAGCTTGTAGCCTTCGGCTAAACGTCATTTGTTAAGTTAAAACGCTTGTATCGTGAATCCCTTGGTGTTGGTAGTAATATTTTGCTAACTGAAACACTTTAAAACCATACAAACGTAACACTTACCGATAATAAAATGTATTCTGACAGAATAATGTGCTCGTGAGCGTTAGCATCTATGCTACGCCGGTTGCTGCATCTTAGGTAACGCTTACAACGCTCATTTGAAATAGTTTTAGGCGTTTAGTTCCGAGTTACGCACATTCTTAACAATATTTAACGCAGAAATGTCAATTTAGGCGTTTTAAATGTGATTCAATCTATTCTGCTGTATTTCTAAGCTACAGACTCTACGCATTGTTTTAGCCTTTATATACGGTGTGTACACAAATATATATAAAATAAACGAAACCTAAAAGGACAATAAACCTACATAATATAAGCAGTACAACATGCACTCACAATATTTGGTTCAGCTCAATCTTCACAGAAGAAGGGCGAATTTCGCCTGCTGCTGTAATGAAGGTTTCTTTGGACTGACTGCCTGAGTCTCAGAGCTCTAGTGAGAGAAGTCCAGGATTGCGCAACCGGAGATCATACGAGACCATCAAGATCATATCCTCCATGGAGTCAAGAGTCTCAAAACTTAACTAGACAGCATTGGTGATGTCCAAAATTCTGTTTAAACACAAAAAAACAGCGTAGTATGTTTTAAAACTCAACCTATCAGTCATAAGCCTCTTTATGTTTGGTATGAAGGCTGATGAGAAACTCAAGATGTTATATCTGAGCTTTTGTCTACATTTACAACAACAAAACTTAAAAAAATTGTTCATATTAAAGTCATGTCCATGAATTTAACATGTTCCAATACGGTTGCTAAGGCACTCCAAGTGGTGTTTAGTGCATTGCAGTTGCTAGGGTGTTCTGGGTGGTTACTTACTAGCTCAAAAGAACTTACCCCAGTTCTGGCCCTTAGATACTATTATGTAAATCTTATGCAGTTTTGTCACCAGGTGTGTTTGGGAAGTCAAACATTTACCTACTAATTAGATTTAAATTTAAATATCCATATGAGAAACACAAGGATGTGATGGTCAGTGATAAAACTCACGAAATGAAGTTATAGAAAAGAATATTTAATTTAATTATGCGACATACATGTACATGTAGTCATTTAAAAAAACATACAAAAGGATGAAAACTCAAGCAGTAGTTCTCTCTCTGAAATGGGTTGTGCCAATTTTAGGTAAAAATCAAGTAATGCCATAAGACAAAATTGTGAAAGAGTTAAAATTAGTAACATGAATACAATACTGCCTTAAAGGGATAGTTCACCCAAAAATGAAAATTCTGTCATCATTTACTCACCCTCAAGTAGTTCCAAACCTGTATGAATTTCTTTGTTCTGCCGAACACAAAGGAAGATATTTTGAAGAAAGTTTGTAACCAGGCTGTTTTGGGGCACCATTGACTTCCATAGTAGAAAAAAAATACTATGGATGTCAATGGTGTCCCAGAACTGCTCTGTTTCCCACATTCTTCAGAATATCTTCCTTTGTGTTCAGCAGAACAAAGACATTCATACAGGTTTGGAACTTGAGGGGGAGTAAATTACAGAATTTTAATTTTTGGGTGAACTATCCCTTTAAGTGAGTCACTTCATACAAGGCTATTTACTCTGTACATGACACATAAGGAGTCATCAGGTAAACATGTAAAAACTTTTAAGCTTCCATGTGAAAGGAAATAACATTAAGGTGACAAGACGAAAAGTTACAGACAATAAAACATACTTAAAAGCTTTCACAAAAAAAAAAATGAATCCGTGCACTTTTAAAAATAAAATCATGTTATACTACGTAAACAATGGAAGACTTTGAGAATTGGTTTAAAACAAAACATTTCTTGGTGAGTTTTTGTGTCAAAGGGATCTATTTGGAAAACCCCCATGATGCATTTTAGAAGAGCTTGGGGAGCTGTCGTAACCTACTCAGATCCAGGAAATTTCCCACTGACCCCTCAGGCTCCGTGACTTCCTGCGTCCTCTGGTTTTCAGTTAGCGAGGACCTACGTTGGGTCAGACCTTTCTTTGCATCATTCTCCTTCTCTGGGTTTGTCCCGCCAAACATAAACAGCTGCATTTTGGGCTGCAAGTTTTGGATTAACTGCTCTTTAGAGTCAATGGGAGGTATGTGGAGATTGGCGACTAGCTTGTTTGTAATGTTTTTGAGAACAGCAGCGCTTTGGTCTTCACGGTCTTGCCTAACGCTCACATTCTTGGACGTTTCGTGCTGTACCGAACACCCAAGAGCTGAGTCTACCAGGAAGGCATCCTCTTGCTCTTCCTCACTGCTGTTTTCTCCTTCAATCAGTCCGTATTTCTTCATGTACTTACAGGTAGCTAGAGACATATTACTGGGGGACAGTATACTGAGTCCAACGCTACTCTTTTCCGCAGAGGGTCTTCTCAGGAGAATCGCGCTGGGGTCTGGACGTGGGCCGGAGGATTGACCTCCCAACGAGAGTCTTGACAGCTGCGAATCGCTTAAGTACTTAAGTGCAATGGCATTGGCCTCAAGACTAAGGTCTACGCTGCCGCTTGGTCCCCAAATGCTGGTCCCCACTGGTTCAGAAAGAGCTAGTCTTGGAATCACTGCCTCTGGGTTAATGCAGGCAAGGGTACTGAAGAGAAAAATGATGTTAGACAAGACTTTTAATCATAGTTTTGATAAAACGATTAGTCATTGACTATGTCTTTACCTGGCACTTTCCACAGTTGCACGTGTCATCTTTCTCTGCTCAGAGTCTAAGTCTATGTTCACCCCAAACTGTTGGAGCTGTCTTAATGTTGCACTTAAGACACGGTCCTGATCTGGTGGACTGGATCTGTGCTTAATTTTTTGAGTTTGGGGTATGGAAGATGTCTGTGATTTCTTTGATTGATGGCCTACAGGGGACAGTCTGTTTGGGACACTCTGTTGGTCTTGCTCTACCTTTTCATCCACAATTGCGGAGTCTTGCAGGCGACTTTGCACCTGACCCTGCAGTAGGAATGGAGTCAAAGCTGGTTTGAACATTCATAATGCATCAATTTCCAATTAAATGTGTGAAAATTATAAAAATTGGGCCATACCAGTAGTTCTTTGTAAAATCTTGGGTTGTCCATTTCTCGGTTTTCAGACAGATCGTTACTCTGTGACTGAGAGTTATAATACATGCTAGCACTCTCTCCCAACACTGGACTCTGAAACAAATGGGCGCCGAAACCAGACGACATGCTGCTAAAGACAAATAAAATATAAACATCAAACATTGCCTGGAGAACAAACAAAAGCGTAACACTCTTTGTAACGTGGTTTAGGGTTCATTATAGGTTCGTTAGGGGTCAACACAGGGTTCATTACTTGGGCTTTGGAGATGTCCGATGTAGAGGAGATCCTGTACTCTGATCTTCGGTGTAACGACATGCATTTTCGGAACCCAGTCTGGAAGTGACTATACTGTCATTTTGACATCCAGACTTTGGCTCCATCTCAGTTTGCCAATCCAGACTTGGGGCCTCATGTGTGGAGGCCTCCTGAGGGGTGTTCCAAAACAAGCTAGCCCCTAAAAAACAAACAACAAAGATTTCATGACATTGAAAGGAATCTGAAACAAATTCAAGAAAATGAAATCTTCCATCAAAGCACCTGTTCCTACAGCAACACTGACACTTGTTCGTTTCGGTGGAGATGTGGGCGTCTGATTGTCTCTTTCCTGCTGAGTATCACGTTTTGCAGATGATACTGGAGGTGTTTTGCTCTGAGACTCAAGAAGTTTCTGAATCTGTTGAGAAAAGTCTGTTAACAACATGCAATAACGGATCAACGATAAAACATTTGGCTTATTAATACAAACTAGGGCTGGGCGATATATCTCATGCGATATGCATGCACATCAGTAAAGCTGGCTCCTTGATTAGCGGTTAATCTCCATCACCTGTTTTCAAATGGAGCGACATTTAATACACAGAGCCGTAGATCACTGACAAGTGACGCAATATCGCTTTCATTATAGCAGATGAATCGCCTTCGATATGAACGCGATATTGAGCCGTGTTGTGCCGAATTCTGACCCCCGCCAGATTATTACCCCCCTAGTATTGGTAGGTTTAGGGTTAGGTGTGGGGGAGGGGTTAGGATTAGGCAATCAGGTAGCGATTTCAACGAGGGGGGTAATAATTTGGCAGGGAGTCGAAAATGGGCACAACACCGGCTTTACTGACGTGATGCGCATGCATACCGCATGAGATGTATCGCCCAGCCCTAATAAAAACCTGGAGTTGAAGTAGCTTCAACTGACGCTCTTGATCCATAAGCATCCTGTAGGCATCGGCAGGAAGAAGACCCATGGGTGTGTCCAAACATACTACCTGGCTAGACTGGACTTGGCAGCACTGGGCTTGACAAGGCGGGACTTGCTCAACAGAACCTTTGTTGGGGTTGACTGTGGGGACACATGGACCAGGTGATGGAGAGTAGTGAACTGGAACAGTGGGATGGCAAACAGGACTTTTAGTCGGAGATATGCGACAACCCAAAGACTGCTGAGATGGCGAGAGGTAGTGATCCCCAGGTGGGACACTCTCAGGGGTGCAATGAAAACCACAAGGATTGTGCGCCATAGTGGGATATGCTGGTGTCCCTTGCCAGGTGTTGTTTTGATACAAGGGGATGTGGCTGGGTTGGTTGGTGCAGCAGCTGCAAGGGTTGGCAGCTGGGGTGCTATGGAAGAGCCTGTGTTGGGACGGATGATGAATGGGGGTCTGGCTTGGCATTACTGAACTCTTTCTGGCACTGGTGTGAGCTGATGTTGGGGGCCCGGAATAAATCGGCTGGGGTTTGGACGGGAAACCTTGGGAAGAACGCTGCCTTTGTTGATGAAAAGAGCCATTGGGTGAAGCAGCATTCTTTGTTGAGGAAGACGATGAAGACGATGATGTAGATGATGCAGACGAGCCTTCTCTTGATCTTCTCATTGAGGGCAGTGATTTACAATTCACATTGGGTTGTGGTGTCTGTTGTCCCGGATTAGGATGTAGTTTGATTTTCGGCTGAGAGAGGATGGGAGTTAGTGGTCTTCGGATTGGAGGAGGTCCAGGGACGCTACCCTGTTCTGGAGGTCTCAACACTGAGAGGCCCTGGTGGGCAGGGCTAATGCTTCTTCGCTGGACATTCGAAAGGCTATGAGAGACAGGAGTCGAGTCTTGTGTATTAGCCACACTCCCATCCAAAAAGCTGCCATCTAATACCATAGAGAGTTCTGGTACTGAAGGATGAACACGTCTAGTCTGAAGAAAAATATTTGAAATGGAAGTTAATGGGTATGAAGTTTTCCAACAAGAAATGGAGATGTACATTAGGGGTGCAAGGCCATAAGTTAACAAACCTGCTGACTGACAGGATGAGGGTTTGGGGACGGCCGAGGAGAGAGGTCTTCATCTTCTACACCAGAGTCATGATCACTGATAGACAGTTTATTCTGTGGAGCAGCTGAAGATGCTGCAAGTGTTGTCCTGATAGAAAAAAGCGGATATAGTGTGTTATATTTCCTCTTGCTTACATTATATTGTATTCTGTCAGATACAGTAAACAGTCAAACATAAATGTCAACAAATTGAAAAAACGTTTTTAGAGAAATAAAAAGACTGTACCCTGTTAACACAGTCTGGGAGAGAACTTCCTCAAACAGCACAGTTTCCAGATTTTGGTTCTCAGCACTGAGCTCAAATTGTAAAGGCCGTCCTTCTGAAGGCTCTACATTCTATATTGGAAATTAGGTAGTATATTTAAAAAACAAATTAATGAAAAGCAACCCTAAAAACTATATAGTACAGTATGTTAGCTAAGCAACAACTCTAAAACCAAAGACGGCTCACATCAAATGTAAAAAAAACAATTGCTCTAGAAATACACTTAAACATCTAAAATCTGATTTAACACACAAAAACAAAAAAACAATTTCTGAGTGAGGAATTTATTAGATAAAATTAACAATTTAATAAAAATAAAAAACATAGTAGAACAGGTTGCATGAGGAGAAAAATGTTTCTTACAGACCTGGGTGTATTCAAATTTAATTTGTTGAGGACAAAGCCTTAGACAGGCTAACCTTGTAAAGCGTGAATGACTCTGTGCTGGTGAGCAGCTGAAAGCTCATTTGTTGCTGTCTGACACATGGCTTGCACTGGTAGAACTCGGGATCCCGGTGAGTCAGGGAATACAGAACCACCAGGAAAGCGCCTCCCTCCGACATCACTCTGCAAAATTCAAGCCAGGAATTTATTTATTTTAATAACAATATTTCTGAGATTTCAAAATTCTAGTAACATAAGGAAAATATCAGATATACAGTGGTGTGAAAAAGTGTTGGCCCCCTTCCTGATTTTTTATTTTATTGCATGTTTGTCACACTTTAATGTTTCAGATCATGAAACAAATTTAAATATTAATCAAAGATAACACAACATGCAGTTTTTGAATGAAGGTTTTTTTTTATGAAGGGAAAACAAAATCCAAACCAACAGGGCCCTGTGTGAAAAAGTGTTTGCCCCCCACCCCCTGTTAAAACATAACTGTGGTTTATCACACCTGAGTTCAGTTTCTCTAGCCACATCCAGGCCTGATTACTGCCACACCTGTTCGCAATCAAGAAATCACTTATATATGACCTGCCTGACAAAGTGAAGTAGACCAAAAGATCCTCAAAAACTACACATCATGTTGAGATCCAAAGAAATTCAGGAACAAATGAGAAAGAAAGTAATTGAGATCTATCAGTCTGGAAAAGGTTATAAAGCCATTTCTAAACCTTTGGGACTCCAGCGAACCACAGTGAGAGCCATTATCCACAAATGGCGAAAACATGGAACAGTGGTGAACCTTCCCAGGAGTGGCCGGCCGACCAAAATTACCCCAAGAGCGCAGCGACGACTCATCCAAGAGGTCACAAAAGACCCCACAACAACATCTAAAGAACTGCAGGCCTCACTTGCCTCAGTTAAGGTCAGTGTTCATGACTCCACCATAAGAAAGAGACTGGGCAAAAATGGCCTGCATGGCAGAGTTCCAAGACGAAAACCGCTGTTGAGCAAAAAGAACATAAAAGCTCATCTCAGTTTTGCCAGAAAACATCTTGATGATCCCAAAGACTTTTGGGAAAATACTCTGTGGACTGACGAGACAAAAGTTGAACTTTTTGGAAGGTGTGTGTCCCATTACATCTGGCGTAAAAGTAACACAGCATTTCAGAAAAAGAACATCATACCAACAGTAAAATATGGTGGTGGTAGTGTGATGGTCTGGGGCTGTTTTGCTGCTTCAGGACCTGGAAGACTTGCTGTGATAAATGGAACCATGAATTCTGCGGTCTACCAAAAAATCCTGAAGGACAATGTCCGGCCATCTGTTCGTGACCTCAAGCTGAAGCGAACTTGTGTTCTGCAGCAGGACAATGATCCAAAACACACCAGCAAATCCACCTCTGAATGGCTGAAGAAAAACAAAATGAAGACTTTGGAGTGGCCTAGTCAAAGTCCTGACCTGAATCCTATTGAGATGCTGTGGCATGACCTTAAAGGCGGTTCATGCTCGCTCCAATGTGGCTGAATTACAACAATTCTGCCAAGATGAGTGGGCCAAAATTCCACAGCGCTGTAACAGACTCATTGCAAGTTATCGCAAACGCTTGATGGCAGTTGTTGCTGCTAAGGGTGGCCCAACCAGTTATTAGGTTTAGGGGGCAAGCACTTTTTCACACAGGGCCATGTGGGTTTGGATTTTGTTTTCCCTTCATAATAAAAAACTTCATTCAAAAACTGCATGTTGTGTTTACTTGTGTTATCTTTGATTAATATTTAAATTTGTTTGATGATCTGAAACATTAAAGTGTGACAAACATGCAAAAAAATAAAAAAATCAGGAAGGGGGCCAACACTTTTTCACACCACTGTACTTTAACACAAACATGCTGACACAATTCAAGCAATAATATTAAAACTATGCCTTCCTAAACAACAGATTATTAATTTTATATATATATATATATATATATATATATATATTTAAAATAAATAAATAATGTAGCTGCATTTCGAACACATTTATCTTTCTTTAATAGGATCAGCATTTGATTACATTATGAAAAGTAACATCTTTGGTTAATATTTTATTATGTAAAAGTTATCTAAAATTATTTAATATTCTATGGTTACAAAATCTGAAATTTCTTATCAGATGTTGATAAAATTATTGTAATTTAATGAAAGATTACAAGAACATTTTTAAATCAGAATAACATAAAAATTACAAACATTTTAACTTCATTTTGTCTTTAAATTTGAGCCCTTTTGAAGGTAACTGACTGGCAAAACAGCAGATGGACGGGACACTCACTTATCTTGGAGGGCGGAGCTGTACAGGTACCTCAGACACCACGCCCACACAAGGGGATTATGGATGTGTGTAACACCACTCAACCATCTGCCACAGGAGAACAACTGTTACACACCTACTCTGAACATCCTGCAGGACTCCAAGCATGTAATTAATAGGGCTGAATTATAATACCTGCCAACAGCACGAATAAAGCAGTAAGAAAGTCACCATTTCTAAACAATAAAAGTACTTACATTCCTACTAGCGGGAGAGTGTAAGCCTTGGGATCAGATTCAAGTATGAGGAGAAGTTTCCTGGTCTGATCCATGGTAAGAAACCTGAGACAGAATGAGTCACATTTTAAAACAATAAGCTTTTGAGGACAAAACATGGCCATATAAGGAAACAGAAGTGCTTCCTTACCCTCGTTTCCTGTTGTTTTGGGTCACACCTGGAGGGCTGCTGAGGTTCCTGGCCAGTGCGGTTGGGATGATGGGCACTGCCCGGACAGGGACGGCATCTAGCGTGCAGGCCAAAGTGACAGCCGCCCAAGACAGGTCAAAGGTGAGTCTGTCCATGTTCTCGGAGCAGCTGAGACTAGCTCGCAAGGTGAGGAGTTTGGACAACTCCAGTATCTCTTTACTGCAGCAGCAATGTTGAAGCATCTGGAAAGAGACACATAAATAAGCATCAGTGGTCAACTATATAATCTCAATGTACATAAATCTTTAAAATGAGAGGTCAACAAAAACACTGGAATAAAAAAAAAAAATTTCTATTCTCCAGAAAAAAAATCTGTTTAAATAGTTAAAGTTAAAAAATGAAACAATGATTCATGTAATTTAAAGAAAACAAATTTAAATAAATTAAAATTACAAAATGAATTTGTATTCACAAATAAAAAAATATATATTTTCAATTACTTTTAAAATTTTAAAAGTCTGGAAAGGGTAAAATTATTTAATGTTTCTGAAAGAAGTCTCTTATGCTCAGCAAGGCTGCATTTATTTGTGACCCTGGACCACAAAACCAGTCATAAGAGTCAATTTTCCAAAATTGAGATTTATACATCATCTGAAAGCTGAATAAATAAGCCTTCCATTGATGTATGGTTTATTATAGGGATGGGAAGATTCCCCGATTCGCTCGGTGCATCGGCATAAAAAGTTAACGATGCGATGCATCGGTTTAAAAAGTGTGCATCGGCAACAAGTTGGCATTTATATCACGATGCATCGTTTCTAACATATTTGCATCAGTAAAAAACGATTTATTTATATATAATTACTAGTGGATGCGCTATACTTTTATTATTTAGAAAGTGACTAATAATCGGTGACTGATTTCTCTCTAAACTGTGTCTCAAGCGCATTCTCTCAGTAGCCCCTCACTGCAGACCAAAGATCCAGGAGGCGAGGTTGGATCCACATCTAGGGGGTGGAGACAGATAGGTTTAGGGATCAGGGGGTGGAGACATAGGTTTAGGTCAGGGCTGTCCAAACTCGGTTCTGGAGGGCTGGTGTCCTGCAGAGTTTAGCTCCAACCCTAATTTAACACACCTGAAGCAGCTAATCAAGGTCTTACTAGGCATGCTAGAAGCTTCCATGCAGGTGTGTTGAGGCAAGTTGGAGCTAAACTCCACAGGACACCGGCCCTCCAGGATCAAGTTTGGACAGCCCTGGTTTAGGTATATGTAAGGTGGGAGGAGTTGGATCTGGATCCAACCTCGCCCCCTGGATCTTGTGTTCTGCAGTGAGGACCATCTCCGTTCTCTCATCACCGCTGCTGCGTGAATATGATGAATCACAACAGCACGGAGACCCAAGGAAAAGCGGGGATTAAAGTAAAAAAATCAATCAATCAACAAATCAATCGGGCCTAAAGCGGTTCCATAAACGACTAATTTAATTCACACAATCTCACTAATTTGTGCACGCTCATTCTTAAGCAGCCCTTAATGTCGATCATGGATCAGATCGATCCACCATGGCAAACAGCGAATATATCTGTGCTGTTTAATGCATTTGAGACGTTGTGTTTTCCTCAGTGCATAACTGACATGTCACAGGTATATTTTTCATCTGTAAATGTTAGAGTCATGCAAACATATCCATTTTGCTGTGGACGAGGCTTACGCGAGTGAGTGAATAAGTGCTGCTGCGCGTATGCGCTAAACAGACGGAGCACAATCGAATAGGAGCGCAATAATTCTGAGTAAAATATAAATTTTGCTCAAATATTTGTTGTTGGACATTAAATGTGTCTTTTGTAGAATTTTAAACTACATAAGTGTATTTTTATGATAGCAGTGACTGTAAAAGGACTATTGCAATAGGTAAATCAAACGTAAGCTAGTACAGTCCTAATTACTAAGCTCAAATGAGTTAATGTGTGTTTCTTATAGCAGTTAAAATGTAGTCATTTTCTTTATTATTTATTTTAATTTTTAATTCAGTGATTTTAACTTTTAATTTAGTTATTTTAATGCTTTAAAGATAGATTTTAGATTGTAATGTTCTAATGTTCTGCAAATTATAAAAGGTACAGCTGTCATAATACCAGAGAGAAAGGCTGCATGGCAAAAAACTGTAAAAAAAAGAAAATCAAATAATAGTATGTGAGAGAGTCAGTGGTAATATCATTGTGTTCCTATTGGTCAGTGTTAGAGGAGCTCAGCTTAGTCTGACAGTTAGCCTGCTTTAGACCAGTTTAGTTTCCCAGCATAAGTTGCCAAAGTGACTAAGCTTGATCTAGGCCTATGTTAAATTTGCTTTATGGAACAAAATAATTTAACAATGTGTCAGACTAAATGAAATAAGCCTGGCTTATTTGGTTAACTTGTTTTATGAAACAGGCCTCAAGGCATTCAAAGTGATAATATTTTCTCCATTGCATCAAATCGCATTGTGTTGAATCGAATCGCACTGCATCGTAAAAAGGGGTGAATCGTATCGCATCGGTAGCTGCTTCATATGTATCTTTAATGTATCATATCGTTGGCTATGCATCGAGATGTGTAACGTATCGGCCTGAGATGCACATCCCTAGTTTATTAGGATCGGACAATATCTGGCCGAGATACAACTATTTGAAAATCTGGAATCTGAGGTTGCAAAAAAAATCAAAATATTAAGAAAATCGCCTTTAAAGTTGTCCAAATGAAGGTCTTAGCAATGCATATTACTAATCAAAAATTAAGTTTTGATATATTTTCAGTAGGAAATTTACAAAATACCTTCAAGGAACATGATCTTTACTTAATATACTAATGATTTTTGGCATAAAAGAAAAATCAATAATTTTGACCCATACAATGTATTTTTGGCTATTGCTACAAATATACCCCAGCGACTTAAGACTGGTTTTGTGGTCCAGGGTCACATTTGAACAAAAATACAATAATACTGTAAAATATTTTTTTCAATTTAAAATAATTGTTTTCTATTTGAATATTTAAACATTTATTGTAATTTCTTTTTTCTGTGATGCAAAGCTGGATTTTCAGCATCATTCCTCCAGTCTTCGGTGTTCATGATCCTCCAGAAATCACTCTAATATGCTGATTTGCTGCTCAAGAAACATTTTATCATACTGAAAACAGTTGCATAATATTTTTGTGGAAAGCATGATGTATTTCTTCAGGATTCTCTGAATAGAAAGTTCAAAATATCAGGATTTATTTGAAACCCATTTTTGTAACGAAGTAAAAGTATTTTGCTGCAATTTTTGAACCATTTCACGCATCCTTGCGGAATAAAAATATTAATTTCTTTTAAAAAAAAAAGACCCCTGAAATGTAAAAAAAATAGTTAATAAAATTATTAAAATGTCTTAGTTTAAATTATTAAAATATCTTAAATTAATAACATTCATGGTTAAATTAAGAACTGCTCAAAGCAAATTAAGAAACCAAGAAAACCATGCCAGATGGGAGCAGTGCAACACACTAATAATCACCCGTCTCTAAGGAACACTGTCACAATCAGGGCAGCTGTTACTGACAGGTTACAGGGTGACGTTGATTACCATTATGCTTTACTACGTTGCCACAGAAACAGGAGGCAAGAGCCCCAGTCGTTATGTGTTAAACATGTGTTGTCAGCAATTCTCAGATCGACTACCTTAAACGAGATGTTCAAATCCTCCCTCGAGTGCACTGTGCTGCCAGTAGCATACTGGGCTTCAAATACACATGGCACAAGGATGTCTCCGGGGAGTAGGGCAGTTGGTGCTTTCCCAGGTAATCCCGTCTGCTCTCTGCCCGGATCAAAACGATCCAGGGTTATCATCACACCTTCCTCGTCTAGGAAAAGAAAATATTAGTTAGTAAAATACAGATGCAACATGTTTAAATATTAAACAATCATTATAGGATGTCCAAATACAGGCCTTCTCAATACTAACCACCGTCTACTGCCAGTGTCCCGAGCAGGAAACAGAAAAACTGAGGCTTGTTGGTCTGTCTAGCATGCCGGTGAGCTAAACGTAATGCTTTTTCCACAAGTAACAGTCTCGGATTCCTGAAATACACCAAATGTTACTGAGGACATTGAGCCATAAAATGAAAGTTTTTCAAATCAGATGTCATTATTAACTAAAACAACTTATTTTTTAAATAACTAAAGTAAAATAAAATATTAGATGAAAAATTAAAAATTACCAAAAAAAAAACAAAAACAAAAAAAAAGTTGCCTGCGCAACTAAATGAAATAAATGTCTAAGTTGAAGTACTAAAATTACTACAAAAAGTAAAACTGAAAAAAGGTCAAATAAATTACAGCTAAACAGAACTACAACTCAAAAAAATAAAAAAATAAAGCAAAATAGAAGCATAAAAAAAAACAATAAGGAAAAAAATTCAAAATCACTACAACTAAAATGAAAACTAAAATTATAAATACTGTAATAGTATAGAAATACTAAAATTGGATGGGTTGCAAGACTGAAAATCTGCAAAAATAGCTATGAGCACATGCCCCCAAAAAATTATTTAATTTTTATTAGAAATAAGCACATCAATATGCACACAATAGGAAGCAATAAGGCTAAATGCAAAATACATTTTGCCATCATAATCCCTAATATATGAAATCAATCAAGAACATAACCACATGACATTGATGGTGACATAAAAAGTACTAAAATGACTAAAACTCAAATAAAAATGACTTCAAGCTAAATAGAACTATAAACATTAAAAAAAATAAACATGACAACTGCACATAATTACTAAAACTAAAGTGAAAACTGAAAATATAAAAATTCTTAATGAATACTATAATAGTAAATTAATAATACTATTATCAGATGGGTTGCCAGACTTTAAAAGTGTTTTTGTCCATTGATAGTGACATTCAATTTTATGAAAAATATGGTTCATCCAAAAGCATAATTGACAAAAAGATTTACCTGTAATATGAGAAATGCAGACTGACATCATCACCACTGGGAGTTGGATCCCACAGAGAGACTTTAGATTTGGGGAATGTCAGTGGAGTAAGCACGTTGTCCGATGACCTTAAAAACGTGAAAAAAAAATATTACTTTCATTGAACAGCAACAACAAGAAAGTTTTAAAAGAGATGTACAGTACAGTTTTAAAATCATGTACAGTATTTACCTGAGGTTTTGAAGGGTTTCTGCTCTAACACTGTTCTCCAAGACGTAGGCTGGCAACCCTTTAAAATCCACTTGTACACGATTCATCCTGTGGAAATAAGATTTTTAAAAATAAACAAAAGCTAAAATGAATCGGCTCTAGCAATGAATAATGCACGAATAATGCATTTTCAAAACATCTCAGATATGATGTTTTGGTAAGTTAGGCAGATTTGGTTACTTAGCTTACATGCTAACATGGCAATACTACTAAAAACACTTAAAACCCTGTAACATACAGTTCAGAGCTTCTTATAACTGATGTAGGATATATAGTATCGTACCTTTATCCTGTTTGAACGCTTCGCTCATGCCTTCGTCGTGTTTTTAATCGAAACACTGCAGGTTCAGCTGGGTGTGAGCGTGAATACGGACCACAAATGTGTTAAAACCGTCCTTCCAGCCCTTCGAGCGGCATTAACCGCGCCAAGCCGCGTGTAACGACCCGTGAGTTAATAATTGAACGGGTTTAGCGTGCCAGAAAACGGAGAAATACCAGTTGTTGTCAATAAACAATGAAATCCAAGACGAACGCAACAACTCAAAAATAAATTGTGGCGCTGTTTCCAGGTTCCAATGGCGGGGCGCTGCAAGCAGGGCGGCTCAGCCAATAGGAATCCACTTGCGAGGGACGCTCGACCAATCAGAAGCGAGGAACCGGGCCCGCTGGCTCGTGGAGTGTCCATTTGTGAACAGCTTTGAATACCTTTAATAAAATGTTATTCTGATTTCATGGATCAACATGAACAGATAATATTAAAAATATATAAAATATTCTGCACACAAAATTGCACATTTGTTGCTTGAAAAATGAAATAATTTGCTGATATTTTGAAGATTTTGCTGATACTTACATTTGGAAAGGGAAGATCAATGTATTCAGTTTAATTCTAGATGTTATTAACTATAGGCCTAGATGTAAATTATTAGTGACAGGTGTTAAAAGCTTGGCAGGTTACTACGCACTCATAATTGTTTGATTATAGGTAAGTTTGTTTTAAACAAATGTTTTTTAAAAGTTTCTCCAAATTTTGTTCTATTTTAAAAAAAAAAATTGTTCAATCTTTAAAAACACTTAAAAACGAGGAGTGCATTGAAACTCTCTAAATTACCTGCAATATTATTGATTAGTTAATTATAGGCCTAATTAAGTTATAATTAGTTTTTATATATTATTTGTTGTTTGTAAGTTATTATTAGGCCTATTATTACTATTACATACAGTCTTTTGTCATGGAGTATATTGTATATTAAATAGTGCTCAACACATATTAAAATAAATAAAATAAAACGAATTATGTACATTATTATATTACATTATCAATATTATTTCAGTATAGTAGTATAGTATTTAATTATATATTAACTGTTATATTTTTAGATTTCATTTTAATTCTAGTCAGTTTAAATTATTTTGTTATGAGATTTTGTTGTTATTTTTTTATATATACTGTATATGTATATTTAACGTTAATGTGTTTTCGTTTCAAATTTAATTTTAGTACTCCAGCTTAATCGTATTTTATTTTAGTTAGTTGCCAAGAAAACATTTTCCTTCTTTATTGTTTTTTCATAACTTAGGATATGACTTGCTTTTATATATTATTATTTATTATATGTGAGATGATGATGATGATGATAATGATGGTGATAATGATAATAATAATAATAATAACTATAATAATAATAATAATTATTATTTTTATTAGTATTATTAATGATAATTATTATAATGAATAATAATAATAATAATTATTATTAACAATAACAGTAACAGCAGCAGCAACAACAACAACAACAATAATAATAATATGATATTATATTATCAAATAATAAATATATTATGCAAGCAGCGATGGCGGGCCCAAGCGTCAGTGCAAACGCCCCCCCTCACCCCCCGGTGGCAACAAACAACCGATGCCCAGCCCTCGGGCACATGCACTACAGTAACCCTCTGGCAGTCTGGTTTTAAGGGATACGGCAATTAAAGGGTTAATCCAAACCATCAACTCTGTGAAACACACACAGAACACAGTGGTGGCACTAGGGCGGGTCCTGACAGGGCTATAGCCCCATCACGAACTTGCTTAGCCCCGGCACAGCGAAAATACCCGGGCCCCCCCCCCCCCCCCCCCCCAAGGATTTCCAAATGATTTTCCTGTTTTTTAACTCTCGGTGTCACTCTCATTAAACATTGAAAAATAAATATTTAAAAACCTAAAAAATATGTGGCCTATAAACAATTGGTAATATGGGGAGGGGTCAAGCAACTCTTTGCGCAAGACGGTGAACGTCAGTCAATTCACTACAGAGAAAGTGAAAGTAAAAAAACTGACGGCTAACCCGCTGCATTAATGGCGCATATTCTCCTCAGAATGACTGAGACAAAGAGAGACGAATCTATTTTAACATATGCTGATAAATATAATTCGGTATATAACTGTCTCAAATTATTCCCTTAATATTTGAGCTCTTGTGGCTCGTTTATAGTAAAAAACTCTATGCGAAGAAACGTAGTTCGCGTTAAACAGGTTGTTTTTGAAAATCGGTGCATGAAATAAAGCTGCTCTGAATTTTCATTGATGACTGCAGTGTTATAATTATAGGCCTATAAAAATTCATTGTATAAATTAATAGACCTGTTTTAAAAAAAGTTTTTAAAAAAGCATTTTCAATGAGGAGTAAGCTAGCCTATTTTATTATGCCTCTCTACAGCGCATCATGCGGTGATGAGCTATGAAATTATTGCGGGGCAAATAATTTAATGTAATTTAATAATAAAAGTAATCTAATAATAATAATAGGCCTAATAATAAGAAGAATGTAACAGGCCTACATTAATTGGAAAAAGAGAGACGAATGCTAAATCCTCTTAATATTGCCAATTTTTGAAGCTTTTTACAATGGCCTATCTCTGGCTATCATCTACACATGATATGATGCAAATCAGCACGGGGAGATTTTTGATCTCCCACAATGTGTGCCCGTGTGGAAATAGTTGTATGAATTGTCGGCACTATCTATTGTAAATGGTTAGAATTTACCATGTTTTCCTAACAGTTGGCATTGATTGACTGACACTTGATGGTCAGAAAAAAATTACTAGATATGTGTAAAAAAATAAAGATAACTTAAATAAATAAATAAATAAATAAAAGAAAACAATGAAAAAAGAAAAAATCCCAAATTTCTTTCTTTTCTATATTCATAAATTATATTACTTTGTAAGTGTCATATTTGGCAGTTGGCATTAGAAGTTCTATTACTAATAACAGTGGCATATGTGAAGTTTAATACCACAGGAAAAAAAGTTAAATATGCCTTTTTCGAAGCTGCTGTATATATAAAAAAATACGATAGCTAAAGTTAGGCGTTCATTATTTTCTCTCAATTTAATTAGTTTTTATCACCCCTCTCTGAACTGTTAAGCCCCCCCTTAGCACCCCCAACAAAAAAATCCTGGAGCCGTCACTGACAGAACAATATATAAAACTTTAGTAACACTTTACAATAAGGTTTCAGTTTTTAACATTAACTATATTAATTAACATCAGTACGTATATATTATTGTGAGTGGTTCATAAGATCATTTAGAAAGTGTAAGTAAATGATTAATAAACTATTTAAATGTACATTTATAAATCTTATTATTTAGACACATCATAATAATTGCTCAATGTGTTAATAAATGCTTTATTAACACATATTCCTGCTTTAATTCATGATTAAGTCAGGTAGTTATAAAACATTTAGTAGTTGCCAGCCATCTATTTGTGTGAGCTCATCTAAAGTGAGGACTATTTATACATTATAAAGCATTTACAAAGGAGATTTAAAGCTCATTTATCTCCCAAACAGAAAAGTTAAACAAACACAACACAGAGGGATACAGAACACAAATATTTTTTCAAGATGCAAGGTGACTGTACACTTGATAAAAAATGAAAAATAAACCTCTGCAATTTCATTGAAAAAAAATAAATTAAAGTAAAAATTCAAGTGTACAGTTTCATTATTTGCATCTTGAAAAAATATTTCTGAGTTCTGTATCCCTCTGTGTTGTGTTTGTTTATTTTTCTGTTAGGGAGATAACTGAGCCTTTAAATCTCCTTTATAATAGATATGCCTAATAAGTAAAGAACAAGGCATTTATAGCTGTATTTATAAACTACTTACTAATGACTATTAATGTTGGGACAATGCTTAATAAAGGATGAACTAACTATTTACTAATGCTTACCTAATGATTCATAGTGTGCAGTTATTATGAAGTGTTACCCAATATTTTTATAGCACTTATGATTCTTGGTTAAAGATATGTTCAAAATTGACTACTACATTATTAATTAAAATTTCTGGTTAATGTACATCAGTTACTGTACCATGAACTAACATAAAGATTTTTTTACTTTATTTTTTAGAATTTGTTTTCTTAAGAAATATAGTAAAACAATGGTTGTTCATACTTAGTTGGTTAGTTTCGAATAAATTAATGTTAAAAATGATATTATTGAACTATACTAGTTAACATGAACAATAATTATATAAAATGTATTAATGTTAATTAATGTTAAGTAAAAAAATTAACATAAAATCAATTAACACAATAACATAAAATTAATATTTTAATGTTAGTATTAACTAACATTAAATAATAAATGATTTAAATGATTTTAAAATATATTGTTCCTTTTTAGTTCATGTTAGTTAATGCATTTACTAATGTTAACAAATGAGACATTATTATAGTCTTACCAAAGCTTTTAATGATTTATGAGCATTTTTTAACGATATACTTTTCCATGAACTAACATGAATAATTTTTACTAACACAAATAAAGTAAAAAATATATTGTTCATATATAGTTTATGTTAGTTGTGAATTAACCAATTGTTAAAAAACTATATTATTTAACTGTTAATTAACATCAACAATAATTATGTACCATGTATTAATTCCCAAATGTATTAATACATTATTAACATTTAAAGTTGTATCTTTTGAACATGACTATTTTTACTAACAATAAAAAGATTAATAAATGCTGTAAAAAATATTTTGTTAATTGTTAGTTCATATTATCAGTGAAGAATTAACATGCTGTAAAAAGATCGTTCATTGTTAGTTGAAGTTAGTTAATGCATTCCCTAATGTTACAAATGAGACCTTATTATAAAGTGTTACCTAAACCTTTAATGATTCATAAGCATTTTTAAAAGGTATTATTGATCTATAAGCATTTGTGAAATATTTTGCCTGCATTAACAGCTTAGTCTTCATCTGTGAGCTGAACTGTTTTACTGTTACATTCATGAGATGATGTAAATTCAGATGAATATCATGTCAAAGGGTGTCATAGTTCAGTGTCAAATTAGTGTCAAATTATTATTTGCAGCACAAAAATTTATAAGACCACGTGTATGTATCTTTAGATTTTTTTTCTGTTGTAATTAACATAATTATTAACCTACTTATATAAAATGATGTTGTCAGTGCCCTACAAATTAACTGGTTCTTGGATTTATTTATTTTTTTTGTCCCTAAGACTGACAGAAAAAGATAAGCCTAGGAGATTTTTTAAGCTATAATGCAAAAAATAAAAAAAGTAAAAAATAAAAAAAATAAAATGAATAATTAAATAAATAAATAAATAAATAAAATAAAATAAAACGAATAATAAATAAATAAATACTGATTGATTTTTTTCTAGTGATTAAAGAGATGTTTAAAAGTCTCTCTCTCTCTCTCTCCCTCTGTCTCTCTCACCCACCTCCTCACACTCACACTTAACACACAGACTCACCCATCCCCCCACATACACAGAGCCAGTGTGATCAAATGTCTTGATAGTTTATTAATTTTCTGTTATTCATAGACCTTTTGTAAAGTCATGAAACTAACCATACTTCTTCAGAATGACTTGCTCTATGTATGTAAAAAGTTTTGAAGTGTTTGGAAGCTGCACTTTAAAGATATAAGAAAATAACTGCTCTCTTTTTTACTGTAACTTTAACAAATCGCCATTAATACACCGTTCAAGATATCCTAAATCCGTTAGCAATTTAGCATCTACAGTATATTGGCATCATGTTGACAAAGTTTGGTGTGAACTACTTGTTTCTGCTTGGAGGAGTAAGAATTTATTTACAGCTTCATTTCCCGAAAATGACATTAAAAAAAAGATAGCCGGCTTCCTGTTGGTCATAGCTAATGAGTGTAAATTAGAAAGTTGTCCGGCTTGATTAGAACAATTTATGTACCGAGTTTGGTGTCTGTAGCTAAGAATAACCCCCCCATTTTTGACAAAAGGTGGCGCTATAGAGTGCCTCTTCCACGCCCGCTTATGAGCTTTTTCCAGTGTCTAACTAACATTAATACTCATATGTGTGTTGAGTTTCATGACATTCTAAACATGTTATCTGCTTCAAAATCACCAGAAACAAATTTTCAAGTTTGACACGTTGCCATGGCAACAGTATTTTAGATATCAGTATTCCCTTCACAGTTTTACATCGGCCGTGTTTTGACATTATTCTGATGAAGTTTGAAGCAAATCGATTAAAAATAAGATGCTGAATTCAAAGCATTTTGAAAATGACACACTTCCTGCTGTCAGTTGGTGGCGCTATAACTTTGACTCCTAATAGTCACATCTATGCGCTCGGCATCATACAACGAACAAAACCCTGAAGTTTGATCAAAATCAGACAATGTATGTGGATGTTATTAGACGCTTCCTGCCTCTCATTTTTCGCCATAAATTCATCGCCTCGCCACGGGCAAACCGTTCGAGATATCAAAAATATCCTGGCAATTTTGCGTCCCCAATGTCTTGAGATCATGTTCACCGAGTTTGGTGGCAATCGGTTGGTAATCTTCAGAGGAGTATATCAAATTCCAGAGCATGCGCTTTTTAAACAGCCCTAAATAGCGGACTTCCTGTTGGGCGGAGCCAATGACATGCAGTGTGAAAGTTGTTGGCTCAATGAGATCTATATGTGTACCGAGTTTCATATGAATACGTGCAAGTATGTGTGAGCTATACATCAAGTTTTCTGACTGTGTTCCAGGGGGCGCCGTAGAGCCCCTGTGCCACGCCCGGGTCCCAGCCTCTGCGGCGTCCTAATGGCCGCAGATTCCGTGTGTGCCAATTTTCAAGAGTTTTCGTGTATGTTAAGGGCCCCAAAACCCCCCAAAACCTTGAAAACAAAAAAATAATAATAATAATAATCCTTAGAAAAACAAGAGGGCCCTGCGCCTTACTGGCTTGGGCCCTAATAATATATTAATATGATTATGAAGTCGTGTCTGTGTGAATGGATGAACATTCCGCTCCCCTCAGCAGCCCCCCCTCATTCCTTCACCCGCCGTTTCCGCAGCAACAGGGAAAAGATGGCAGCCCTCGCGACCCTCACTCAGGTAATAGCAGCTAAAAACACCCATTTTAAGGGATTAAAGAGGAAAAACATCGGCATGTAGAAATTAATTTAAGAGTTACACACGGATCGATCCCGTTACTTGCGCTACCGGGTCGTTTTATCGACATTTAAAGCGAAAATGTCCCGGGCCTCGATAATCGGGCTCAGATTGCTAACCGATTAGCTCGCTTTATATCGCATGCCTGTCTTTAAACACGAGAAAAACAATGTAAAATTTATAATGCCTGTCTTTAAATTCACTAGCAAAACATAGGTTTCTAAAACATAAGGATTTAATAATGAGAAATACAGTAAACAGAGTTTAACTAATGTAACTAGCTAGCCGCAATGTATCAGAACATCATAAGCACTAAAAACTAACTGTCAGGGCGCTTTACATATAAAGTCATCATTTCAGAATGTGTTCATAGTACAATAATAAAAGTTGCTAAGTTGTAATGAACAACATTATAGTATAGATATTAGCTCTCATACTGTATGATAACGGGTGCTGAACCGCTAGTTTAGTTTAGCAGTGATGGGAATTAGTGAGCATCAGTAATCTCTCTGTACTGCTTTATGAACTCTAATGGATTGAATTGTATGTCAAATACAGGTATATGTACAACACGTTAGAATAAATGCAAAAACTAATTACGTAAATTATTATATTATATTGCATTTCAGTACTATTTATATGTAATTTATTATTTTATTATATTGCATTTATCAGTGATATGGTAGCAGTGTTTCCCACAGGATTTTGTGAGACTGTGGTGGGTGGACCGCTAGTCAGATCAGATGCGCGCTAAACTCATTCAAAAACAGACTTCACTGTGAACGGAGCCGGTCTGAGACGCGGAAAACACCGGATCACGAGCTGCGAGTGCACACTTGGGGTGTGCGATACTGCAAATTTTGGTATCGATCCGATACCGAGTAAATACAGGGCCAGTATCGCTGATACCGATACTTGTGATTTAAAAAAACATACATTTAAATGACCAACAACAATTAAAAAAGTTAACAATATTAATGTTGATATGACTAATATTATATAAAGCTACGTGGATATTATTTGTCTTTCTAAAAGGACTTTGCAGCCCAGAACATGAAAGCAATGCACGTTTCATGTTAAGTATTTTCCTCCCATAGAAAAGAGTTATAAAAATAATTAATGTGGCTTAATAAATTAAGAATGTAATATTAAAAGACAAAACTCCGTATATACCTTATTAATGTTGCAAACTAGATATACAAGTTAGCAGATGTGCCCAGAATATGAAAGCAACGCTCAAAGTTTTCACATTATGCATTTTCCTCCCATAGAAAACCATTATAAGAAAAGTTTAACGTAAGTGGCTTATTGAATGAAGACAGTGATATGAAAAAGAACTATTAACCCATAACTCGTTTATTATTGAAAGGATTTTTGTATGTTATGTACGTACTGTATTTTCTGTTTGTTTTATACATACTGTAATATAGGTTTGTTATTATTGCAATAAAAAACTGTGATATGAAAAGGCCAAATTCGGTATAGTTTATAAAAATATATAGGCCTACTATGTATGTACAGGTAAGCAGATGAACCCAGAACATGAATGCAACACGCTGAATTTCATTTTCTCTCATTGCAATATAAAAACATTTAACATGGTGCAATGGAGGAAGACAGTGATAAAGACCAAATAAATAAATAAAGACTAAATTCGGTATACAGTTTAATAAAATATAATAGGTGGCAAGCAGCTGAGCCCAGAATATATATGCAAACATGCTAAATTGCATGTTAAGTATTTTACTCCCATAGAAAACCGTTATAATGAAAACATTTAAAGTGGCTTAATGCGTTAAGAAATAATATTAAAAGGCCAATACTGCATGAAAAGGACAAATTCGGTATACAGTTATATACAATATGCACTATGTGAAGGATTTCCTTCCTCCCCCTTTTCATTTATTTTGTAGCTCGGAGTTCTACCGTTCCATCTCTCTGTATCCGCTCGTGCTTGGAGCTGCTGAGTCACGTGATGGCATGACAACAAAACAGCGTAGCAGGGGAGGAGCAGCGATGTTTGCGTACAGACATGTCTACACTTTGTTGAATGTATTAAGCAATGTATTAAGTGTATAGGAGAAAAAAATTAACCTAAAGTATCGATCTTATCAGGCTAGTATCGATCCGATACCAATACCGACATTGGTATCGATACTATCGATATTAGGATCGATCCGCCCACCCCTAGTGCGCGCTTGGCTTTGAAACACGCAGCGCAAACAGACGTGATGAAGAGATAAAGCCAAGTTACACTTAGTTCGTTTGACGGACACTTTGCGAAAGCAATGACATGAAACACAACGTTAAAGACCTTTTATGTTATAATGAAGAGTATAAATATATTTTCGGTTTATTATGAAACTGTGGCGGGACAGATTAGACTGTGGCAGCCCGCCACAGACTAGCTAATGAATGGGAAACACTGTTGTAGTATTATTATATTTAGTATTATTTATGATATAGTGTTTATTCATATTTTGAATTGTCTTTTAGTATTATACTTTCAGTTTTTGTTTTAATTCTAGTTAATAAAAAAAAATTGTGCTTTGTCATATTATTAGTTTTTGTTGCGTAAAATATAGTATATTTATAGTATATTTAGCTGTAATGTATTAAGTTTCAGTAACCTATATACTGCCTTTAGTAGAATGAAGAGTAGAATAAATAGTAGTGAATTCAATCGTATGTTAAATACAGTTATTTTAGTATTATTTATATAATATTGTAGTAGTTATTCATATTTTGAATTAACGTTTACTTTTATATTTTCAGTTTTCATTTTACGTGTAGTTAAATGTTTAATAATTTTGTGTTTTTGTTGTTGTTTATATATTTATATTTAGCTTTAATTTATTTTTATTTCAATTTAGTGTTAGTGATTTTAGTATTCCAATTTAAAAAAACAAAACAAAACAAATATTAGAAATCTTGTTTTTCCATCTAATATTTATATTTTATTTTATTATTTCAGCTTTAACTTTTATATTTTCAGTTTTCATTTTAATTGTAGTTACATTTTTAATAATTCTGTTATGTGTTTTTGTTGTTGTTGTTTATATGTTTATATTTAGCTTTAATTCATTTTTATTTCAATTTGGCTTTAGTAATTTTTTGTTATAATTTAGTACTTTTTAGTAATAAAAATGAACAAATACTAGAAATCTTGCCTGGGCAACTACCAGAATAAAAAAATATAGTAAGTTGAAGTTTTTCCATCTAATATTTATATTTTATTTTATTTCAGCTTTATTTCAATTAATGTTAACCAGTTTTAGCAGCTTTAGTTAACAATAACAGCGCTGTGCATTATATTACCTAATCATAATACTAATTATTATTAAATAATATGATTTCTCTTTCTTTTGCTCCCTCTGTTAGCTGTCAAGCGGGAACCCTGTATTCGAGAACTTTTACAGACAAGTAAGGCCATAATTCTGTTGACGAACCACATTAACATTTGTAGACCGTATCATAAAGATCTGTTTTTATAAGATATCAATCTTTTTTGCAACAAAAAGCCGTATTTCACTCACTTCTTGTGTTTTTTGAAGGTGGACCCGGGAAACACCGGGAGGGTTGGACCTACAGAGGCTGCCTTGTTTTTGAAGAAATCAGGCCTGCCTGACATCACATTAGGAAAGGTTAGTGTTCGGGTAAAACTCGTTGCGAAACGATGCTTGGAAATTCATAATCCATATTATTACCTGCTTGTCTCTTTTCAGATCTGGGATTTAGCTGATCCGGATGGCAAAGGTTTCTTGGATAAACAGGTAAAGCTATCAGAGTTTATAAGAGCATCAAACTGGATGCTGACTTGAATCCCTCGTGGTTTGTTTTCAGGGATTTTACGTTGCTCTGCGTCTCGTGGCCTGTGCGCAGAGTGGACACGACATCAGCATTTCCAGTCTAAACGTCCCCGTTCCCCCTCCAAAATTCGTAAGTCTCAGTTCTGAGAGCTGATATCATAGTTTTCCAGGCAGCATGAGCTCACAGGTTTCTCGTCTCTGTTCTAGAAGGACCACAGTAGCCCATCACTGAGCTCTGTTACATCAACCAATGAGAGCCACTGGGCGGTGCGGGTAAGATATTTCCATTGTTTATCCCATGATGTTCTCATTGTAACTGCGTATTTATCCTTTGTTTATTTTTCAGCCTGAAGAGAAGAGCAAATTTGATGGTATTTTTGAAAGTCTTGTCCCAGTGAACGGATTACTGTCCGGTGATAAGGTCAAACCAGTACTAATAAACTCCAAACTTCCTGTGGATGTGCTTGGAAAGGTAAAATTTCAGTAGATTAAGAGATTAAAATTAAGATAATATTTATATTAAATTATAATTGTTATAATAATATTTTTTTTTTATTAATAATTAAATGTATTTAAAAATAATATTATTAAATGACTCTGTCTGAACAGGTGTGGGATTTGAGTGACATAGACAAAGACGGACACTTGGACAAAGATGAGTTTGCAGTGGTGAGTAATTATTTCTTGTAATTTAATAAAATCACACGCATAGTATCTTGATACATACTATGATTTTTAGATTATTGTGTGCAGTATGCAATTTTTTGTGCTTGTGATATCTCTACTAAAAGGTGGCAAAATATGCAGTATAACTGTGGCATTCTATATCCCACTATGCAGTGCGATCCTCTTCACCTTTAATTTCCATTGTCAAGAATGAATCAGAAGAAATAACTGCAATTTATAGCATCTTCATGACTAAATAAAAGTCCATGACAACATTTTTCTAAGTAAAAAACAAAATTATAATATATGATTCATATTAATATTTATACACAAACAAATGTTACTTATATCTATATATTTTAAAAATATATATATTTTTTGCATACTGCATACTATTTTGTGTGTGTGTGTATATATATATATATATATATATATATATGTATGTTATTTTCAATAATTATCTATATTATTATTTTTAATAACGCACACACAATATCATATTTAGTTTTACTTTTGAGATCACTGACTTTACATTGACTTCTCAGAAAAATGAGCTGTAAACTCTCCAATCATCAAAATTAAAACTCTATAAAAAAACTTTTTAACTGCAAAAGTTTTACTTTAACATGTAATGCAATCTAAAATATATGAAAGTTTCACTTTTTGAAATAAGTTACAAGAAAAAATTATACAGTTTTTCATTGACATTCTAATTTATTGAGATGCACCTGTACAAACATGATATATAAAAAATATATACACACAGTATATATACAATATATTTAAACAAAATATATTATATTATATGTGTATATATATATAAACAATATTATAAAAAATATATATATATATATAAAAATTGTTATTTATAAGATTTCTATCAAAATATCCATGATGCCATGTAAACAATGTTCTAATTAAAGATCCAGCAGTGTTTACTTTTTTATCCCTGTTTGTACCAGGCTATGCCATCCAGTGCCATTTGAAGTGTCATGTCCGTGCGGGAGTTTGTTTTTGGATGAGTGAGGAGAATTTTTCTTGAAACCCTCCTGAACAACACGTGGAGATGTAGGGGATGCTGACTCAACTAATCTCTGTTCTCCAGCTGTGATCCTCTTTGGCCACTCAAACTCTCCTCTCAGTCCAATATAGACACGTCTCTTCCAGGCAGATCTCTCTTAATTATTACCCTCAATACAACTCCTTACAGCCACTTTATACTTTGTGAAGCTCAATAATCTTGTTCTGCTCATCAGGGTCTCCTTGTCATAAAAATGTCTTAATTTCTTCTTTTGTCCAGGCTATGCATCTGGTGTACCGTGCTCTGGAGAAGGAGCCTGTGCCCTCAGTCCTGCCCTCCTCTCTCATCCCTCCATCCAAAAGGAAGAAGTCATCAGGGTCCTTGTCCAGCATGGTGCCAGTGTTACCAGGAAGCCCGCCGCCACCTAAAGACAGCCTGCGCTCGACCCCCTCTCATGGCAGCATGAATTCCCTGAACAGCGCCGGGAGTTTGTCCCCAAAACACACTATTAAATCCTCACAGGTACACTTTTATTGGTGCGTCTTCATGTTCATGTTGTATAGAAGATTTGAAGAGGATCTGATGTTTTTAATTCTATCTTCAGCATTCATTAAACTGGGTGGTACCAGTCGCAGACAGAGGGCGCTATGACGACATCTTCCTCAAAACAGACACTGATCTTGACGGCTTCGTTAGCGGCCAAGAAGTTAAAGAAATCTTCATGCATTCCGGCCTTCCTCAGAATCTCCTGGCGCATATTTGGTAGCTGCTTTCGTTCATCACTTTTGTTTTTCTTCACTCTTCCTGTTGTGATTGGCACACTCATCACTTCTTCTGTTGTCTTTGTCAGGGCTTTGGCGGACACCAGGCAAATGGGCAAACTCTCGCGCGAGCAGTTCTCCTTAGCCATGCATCTCATTCAGCTGAAAGTCTGCAAAGGCATGGATCCTCCGCAAGCTCTGACTCCAGACATGATCCCACCGTCTGAACGCGGCACACCGGGACCTGTAAGTCACGTCAGCACGTTTATCACCACACGCTTAAAGTCATCCTGGGGTTCTGCAGCTGACTGAAAGGTTGTAGGATTGAACCCCAGAGGAAGTCCAGTCCCAGAGAAGATCCATGTGATGAGTGTGCTGTGATATAATATATAAGCAGTATCTGCAAAATAATTTTAATGAAATGTCATGGTCCAGTGTTGTTATTGTTACAATGTTATATCCCATAAAAATGTATTACAAATGTAATTTATTTAATTTAAATAAAGCAGTAATGTAATGTAATTAAATATAAATATTAGATAAAAAAACAAAAAACAACCTTAAACTTGAACGATAATTTGAAACTTTCCCTTGGGTTAGGTTAAATTCTAAAAATTACTAATACTAAATTAAATAAATTGAAAAAAAAAAAAAATAAAAATATATATATATATATATATATGAAATTAAACATAAATATATAAAAACATTTAAGAAAAAGGTATTTTATTTCACCTAGTTGCCGAGGCAATATTTCTTATTTTTAATTTAGTTTAATGTGATGTAATAGAATAACTAAAACTGAAATTACAATGAATATAAACTATACAGACATATTAAAATAACTAATAAAATGGCAAAAACATTTAAATAAAGCAGTAATATAATTAAATATAAATAAAAAACCTTAAACTTGAATGATAATTTGAAATTTTGCCTTGGGTTAGGTTAAAATACTAAAAATGACTAATACTAAACTAAATAAAATTCAATATATATATATATATATACCTAACCAAAACCTAAACGAAAATTGAAAATATTAAAATAACTTATTGTAAATATTATGATGGTACTTAAATAATACTAAACTAACACTGTCCTGGTCATATTCTACCCCCAAATTAATACAATATGATGTTGATTTGTAAACTTATTTATTTCATATTATATCATATTGGATTACATTTAAAATGAAAATTTTATTAATTCCAATAATGAATTCTCATGACTTTTATACAATAATGAAAAAATAATCTTGTCCAGATAAAATATGTATATATATTTTTTTTAATAAAAAAAATACATTAAAATTAGCATAATTTAAATACATATACGAATATATTATATTAAATAAATGCTTTACTATTTTAATAATAATTATTTATTTCAGTCTGAAATACTCACGTTGAAGCTGATCTCAACGGCCCTAAAATAGGTTTCACATTCCTTGTGCAAAATGCTATTGCATATTTTTCATTTTGATTTTTGAGAGAAAATATATGACCCTAACATGTTTTTTTTGACAGTCTTTTTTTTTTAAAGATTTACAAAACATTATCTGTACATTATCTTCAGTACAATAAATAAATAATGAGCAATGTGAGCTGATACAATAACAATTAAAATGAAACAACTACTATTATGCTTTCTATACAGATCTTTGCTTGCTTTAGTAGTGTATTGTATTGTGTAGCAGTATTATTGTCCCTCATGTGAAGTGCATCCTGTTTTTTTTCAGAGTCTGCCGGGTTATATGACACCAGTGGGCTCTGACATGGCCGCACTGACTGAGATGCGCCGGGTAAACAATCTCTTTCTTTCTCTCTTTCTCTCTTTCATTCCACGTATTTCAGCTTAAGTATCATTTGTCATATTTCTACAAACCCTAGACGTTTAGCAGATGAATCTGTCATCATTCACAATACATCAAGAGAGCCACTAACATCTTATCACAAGCGCAACAGTTCAAATAAATATAAAAAATCTTACCAAACAATCTTCTGTTCCTTTCCATCCACATTTCAATGCTGCTGATGTTTTAATGCCGTTATCACTGGCTAAAATCAGGCAATAATGTTCAAGTTATGGGTAGGTAATATTTGGGAAAAGCCTGAACAAATGCTTTCCATGGTCTGTTGGCCGAGACGTTGAGTTGAAAAGCATTTGTGAGAGATCCAGTGCTGTGAAATGGTGCCGTGTCTTGACTTCCCCATGTTTTGAGCGTCAGAGGTGGAAGACAAGCTCGTCTCTGCTCCTGTGTGGTGGCTCCTTGGTGTTCTCTACCCTTCTGTTTGTGTGGTGCTGTGCGTATGTGTGGTTCAGATGCAGCAAGACTGACTTTATGTGCTGGACCCCCTCATACAGGACAGCTCCAGCTCCGTGGGTTCAGGCGAGTTCACCGGGATTAAAGAACTGGACGATATAAGCCAAGAGATCGCTCACCTGCAGAGGTAATGCAGCACACATGTGCGATATATTTGAATTGCTAAAAAAATCACATGACTTTTATTTATATGATATATTTTTCCAGTTATTTAATGAATTTAATAGTCATACACACACACACACACACCTTTTTTTAAGTTTGGGGTCAAATAAAATAATAATTATCTCAGCAAGGACTCATTCAATTGATTAAAAGTGACTGTACAGACATTTATAATGTCACATAAAATAGCTATGTGTAGTAAATGCCACTCAATCTGAAAGCAGGTGATGGCGATTTACTACTAATCACAAAACCGGCTTTACTGACGAGATGCGCATGATAATTGAATTCGATTAATTGCACAACCCTACATGCTTTATACATAAACCATAAAAAAATTAAATATTAAAAAGGAAAACCTAAACTTGTTTTATTTCACTTAGTTGCCTAGGCAATATTTATCATTTTTTTATTGTAGTTTAACTTGATGTAATAGAATAGCAAAAAGTAAAACTGAAATTAAAATGAATATAAACTATATAGACATATTTAAAAAAAAAAACGAATAAAATGGTAAAAGCACAACAGAATTCCTAAACCTTTAACTAAAATTTAAAACTAAAAGTACATATATATATATATATATATATATATATATATATATATATATATATATGTACTTTTAGTTTAAATTTTAGTTAAAGGTTTAGGAATTCTGTTGTGCTTTTACCATTTTATTAGTTTTTTTTATTTTTTATATTGTCTCATATCTATATATATATATATATATATATATATATATATATATATATATATATATATATATGAGACAATATATTAAATGTGTTATTAATATGATGCATTTTAAATGTTTATTTTTTAAAATAATTTTTTGATAAATATATTATTCAAGTTTTTTAAAAGTTTTAAAATATATATAAAAAACTTAAACTTGAATGATGATTTGAAATTTTGCCTTGGGTTAGGTTAAAATGCTGAAAATTGCTAATACTAAACTAAATAAACACAATAAAAAAATACAAATATATTTCTTTAAAATTATAAATAAAATGCAGTTCATTTTATAGTACTATATAAAATTAAATAAAACACACATACATAAAAAAATAAAAAAATCATAAAACCTAAACTAAAATTGCAACTGAAAACCTAAAAATAACTTCAGGAAATTAGTAAATACTATGATGGTATTTAAATACTAAACTAACACTGTCCTGGTCATATTTTACCCCAAAATCAATAAAAATAAAATGGCAAAAGCACAACAAAATTACTAAATGTTTAACTAAAATTAAAGTTAAAGTACAAAAATAAAAACTAAATGTTAAAAACTATATACATATATACACACACACATATATATATTATACAAGTACTTTAGATGTCTTAAAATATATTTAAAATATTTGGACTATTTGAGTGTTGTTAAACTTGTTAAAATGAGCATGCAAACGGTTTTAATAAGTGTTTGTCATGTGTGGAAATGTTTCTGTGTAAATCCCTTCTGGTTCTCTTAATTCTTCTGAAATGTAAAAACAGTATTTCCCTTAGGTACTGCAACAAAACAGTGTGAAATTTTCTGCCGCTGTGCAAAGTTTGTGAATATTTATTTAAAGCTGCAGTCCGTTATTATTAACAGTCCGTTATTATTAACATTATTATAAGCTAACGGTTAGCTTATAATAATGTTTTCTAATTTAAGTGGTACGGGTAGGTGTCCGTGGGAAATTCGATCCTGGCACTGCGTCATTACGTCACGTCTGTAAACATAAAGAAGTTTTCCCGGTTTGTAGACTATCGCATGTGAGGATGCTGCAGGTGATGTATCGTTTATAGCCTTTTCCCACAGCAGCTAGAATAATTAAATTTATCATTTTGATGGCGGATTGTAATCCAGAAAGGATTATGTGTTTATGAAACACATGTGAATGAAATTAAATTATATTCCAGTTTTAAATGTGCTTCTGATTACAGATAGCCTGGGATTACACAAGGTTTTGTATTTTAAATAGAACCAGTTTGAAGGAAGATTAATTTGCTTTTTGGATTAAAAGAATATCTTAATATAAAATTTGAATGGTATGACAATTAGATATTAGACTGTACAAAAATTGAAATCTACATGCTAATACACACTATACTCATAGTCACGCAATGCTGATGTTGTTAACATTAATAATTTGAGAACAAAGTATAACAATGATAATACTTTGCACAGTTAGATGTGATATGAGCTAACTGATCTTTAGATTTAATCACCGTTGGTAGCGCGATTTATTGTAATGCTTTTTTCCTCAGTTGGGCAGAACAAATGGGGCAGACTTGTTACTTACTTGTTCAGATGGCAATATACGGTGAAAATTCTGATTTGGGTCATATATTCCAAGACATAGGCAGTAAATATCCACACCGGTGCAGTGACTGACAACTACACATTCAACTCAAAACATTAGATTCATAGTGCCGGAAATCCGGATCACAACCCTGCGCAAGCTAGTTAATTCTGCAAGAAACTGCAATTCCAGGTTTTCAAACATAGAGGTAAAAGTTTTACCTCTTTACAAAGAGGTAAAAGTTACAGACTGTAGCCTTAAGTATTTAAAAAAAAAAACTTTTTTAGGTTTTAATCAACTTGTTTGGAACATTTTTTTTATGTTAAAAAATGTTTTGATTTATTTTGAGAAGGTACAGATTTTTTTGTTCCGGATTTTGCCGCCTCCCGTCTTTGTTGTCCATTTTTCTGTTTGTCTCACCCCACCGAGTCTAGCATATTTGTCCTTTTCCGAACAGTTGCCTTGTAGATGACCCTGAACCCTCATGCTAACATGCACCCTTCAAAGAAAGAAGAAAGGTACCCGAGAGCTCTTGGTGGTGGATGAGTTTCCCTCTCCCTAGCAAATCCTCATCTCACATCCATCCCCTCTTCACAGTGTCCGTTTAACGTGTGTGTTTTCTTTACGAAATCTCTTGTTTCACTTGCTTATTCATGCTGCCTCAGCACTCTTGCTTTCACACACTGGGATACACTCAGGTAAAACCTTCTCTTGGCTGTCACGGTTTTTGTTTTGTGTGTGTGTGGAGGAGGCAGGTATGAGGTATATTTTCTAGTTGCCAACAGTTGATAAAGATTCTTGTGTCTTTTGTTTCATCATTTCAACAGAGAGAAATACACTTTGGAACAAGACATCAGAGAAACAGAGGAAGCCATCAGACACAAAACCACAGAGGTTCAGGTAAACCTGGCAGTGGAATTCTTAGTTGTTGTTGTTATTATTATTATTATTAATGATAATAATAATAAAAGATTTGTATAATTAAAATTTACTTAATATTATTGATATATTTAAAAGCAATTGTGTTAGATTTTATGAATATTGTTAACATTTGTTAATAATTTAAACTTTTTGTTATTGTAATTATATTCATTATAAAAAGTTAAGTAAAATATTTGTTTGAATGTATTACCATTTAAAAGTAAATATATTTTAATATATGGCATGTTATATAATTTATAATTACCAATATAATTATAAAATACTGATTATTAGTATTTTTATTATTACATTAAAGTATTAAGTATTATTAATATTTAAAAAATATTTAATATATTTATTTAGTTATTATTTGTATTATAATTGTTAAAGTTATATTAGATATAATTTGTTTTAGTATTTTAGTTTAAAAACAAATTAAAATAATATATAGTTAAATATTAACATAATATATTTGCATATAAGGTTTTATTTTATATTCTTAGATAAATATATTAATATACTTAAGTATTATTAACATATTTATAAGTAAATTTATTTTAATATATTATTATAAATTATATTGACATTTAATTATTCTTTGTATTATAAATATAAAATATTCTTAGTGTTATTAATATTTCAAATTAAAGACATTAATAAATAATTTAATATTATAAATATAATTGAACTAATATTTTTACTATTGTTATATAAAAGTATACATCATAAAATATATTTAAAGATTTATTAATATAATAATTTAAAAGTATTTTAATTTGTATTATTGTTCTGTGAAAATATATTTGAATTAGTATTAATAAGTATTTTTATTTATGGTATTTTATTCATAATTATAAATATATGTGGAAATGTATATTAGGTTATTAATATAATAATTCAAAAGTATTTTACTTGTATTATTGTTCTGTAAAAATATATTTGAATTAGTATTAATAAGTATTTTTATTTGAAGTATTTTATTCTTAATTATAAATATATGTGAAAATTAGTATTAATATAATAATTTATTTAAAAGTTTCTGTTTTTTTAATGCAAAAGTTATATGTTGGCTTCATTATTAACTGAATTTGGTTTGATTGACAGGAGATGCAGAACGATCTGGACCGAGAGACGTGCACGCTCCAGGAGCTTGAGGCGCAGAAGCAGGACGCTCAGGACCGGCTGGAGGAAATGGACCAGCAGAAGGCAAAGCTGGAAGACATGCTTAATGACGTACGGCAGAAGTGCCAGGAAGAGTCGCAAATGGTGAGCGAAAACCTTGAGAAGACAGGATTACAAGATCCTCGGTGACGATAAACATTAAACACATCCGATCTCTTTCTGTTCAGATCTCATCCCTACAGTCCCAGATCTACTCGCAGGAGTCGGACCTGCAGAGCCAAGAGGAAGAGCTGGGCCGGGCCAAGACTGACCTGAACCATCTGCAGCAGGAGGAAGCTCAGCTAGAGCAGAGTCTACAAGCTGGCAGGATTCAGCTAGAAACCATCATCAAGTCCCTCAAAGCCACACAGGACGAGATCAACCAGGTTGTGCCCTCAGAGCAGTTTATATTCCAACCACTAGGGGGTGACAACATCTAAAGATGTCCGTATTTCAAATGCATTCATGCAAATATGGTTGCTTATGACATTAGAAGGCAGACACGAGAAACTGCTTTATGTAATAATGCCAGAAAAAAAGAAAATGTGCTAAGCGTGTAAGGGATCAAACTGATGTATGTATGTTGCAGGCTCGAAGCAAACTCTCCCAGATCCAGGACAGCCAACACGAGATCAGTAAGAGCATCGAGCAGTACAGCAGCACCCTGAACGGAACCCACGGGGGCAGCATGACCAACCTGGCCGACATGAGCGAAGGCTTTCCAGAGAAGGAGAACGGTGGTTTCGGGGCTATGGTGAGACATTTTAGGCTGTATTTATATATATATATATATATATATACATATATACATATACATACACATATACACACACATATAGTGTATATATATATATATACTGTGTGTGTATATATATGTATATATTTATATACTGTGTGTTTGTGTGTGTGTCTGTGTATATATATACAGTATATATATAATTAATAAATAAATAAATATCATACACTTTTACCATGACTTACAGAAAAGAGCCACTAAAATGTCATATGGTATAACAGTCAGGCATATTTACCATGAATCAGTTTATGACATATTAAAAGACTAATTAGTTTTTAGCCCAAATACTACTTGTAATTTTACATTTTTAAACTTTCCCACTATCCCATTTTGGCCATTTGTCAGCAAGATTTTTTTTTTTATTCATTTTATTCATTTAAAATGCAGTTAGGTTCAAGGTTCTTGTTTATTTGTCACATACACAATCATACAGGGTATAATCAGTAGTTTCAAAGTTATATTTAGTATGCTCACTTTTTCTTTTACATATTTTAATATGTATGGGTCAGAATAAGTATGTTGCTAAATATATATATATATTAGTGCTGTCAATCGATATTTTTTTTTAAACTAATTAATCGCACATTTTTCTGAAATTAATCACGATTAATCCCACCTAACATTAAAGTTTTTAAATATACTTTTATATTGCAATAATTTCACATTCAATCTTCAAATTAATGTACAAACAACAAAGACAGTATATATATTTTTAAAAATATATTTTTTTTATGACTGAAGGCCAGTATCACTGATACCAATCACTGATGTCTCTATAAAATTGCCCCCCCCCTAATATTTAACCATTGCCATTCAACATTACAGTAAAATTGAGAGCTATCAATTTTAACATTGATTAGACTAAATAACTTCTAATTTAAGTGACCTTAAAACAATCTTCACATAAACCCATTATAATAAATGCCATATTTACCTGTGCCCTTCAGCAGAAATGTACAGAAATTGAAATTGAAGTTATCAAACTCTAAATTATAAATTAAATATAGATGAATCCTTAAAGCTAAGATCTTTTTTTTCTTTGTCCTTTGATTAACAATTAAGACCGGTTAATTGCCATTACAATTATCATTACATTACAGACATCACAGCAGCTGGTTATTAGGTTATTTTGGCTGTTATTTCTTTAAGAGCTGCTGCTGCTGAACATGACGCAGATCTGACATGCATCATGTTTTCTCTCAACTCTTTTTATCTTTTCTGACCCACTTTAGGGGGAAGTCGTTGCCTAATGGTTAGAGAGTCGGACTTGTAATCCAAAGGTTGCGAGTTCGAGTCTCGGGCCGGCAGGAATTATAGGTGGGGGGAGTGAATAACCAGCGCTCTCTCCACCTTCAATACCACGACTGAGGTGCCCTTGAGCAAGGCACCGTACCTCTTTGTGTGTGCACTTTGGATGGGTTATATGCAGAGCATGAATTCCGAGTATGGGTCACCATACTTGGCCGTATGTCACTTTCACTTTTCGTCTCTACTAATGAACTGACTGATGAGTTGAATCAGGTGTGTTAGATGAGGGAGACAGCGCTGGGCTGCTCCAGGACACTTTTGAAAACCATTTCAGAGACATGTTCTTAAATGTGACTGATTTAAAATATATTACATGCACAGTTTTAAGGCAGCTTTAATCGCCTTTTTGGTAACTTCATGACTTAACTGACCACGACATTGCATGCACATAGTTTATTTCGCGCTTTGATATGAAATGAGACCGGCTACAGCGCACGCAATAGAATACAGAGCACAGTACTGTTTCTGCGCTCGTTTGACTGCCGCTGAAGTGAAGCTGGAGCGCGAAACGTCTCCCGTTTGATGTGGTCATAAGGACGTTTTGCGACTGAATAAATGCACTTCTTGTCAAGAGAAATAGCGACAGAAAGAGCTGTCGAGTGCGGTGTGGTGAGTGCGGTGGCCAACCCTAGCACCGCCCCTAGCACCGCCCCTGCGTTAATTGCGTAAAATATTTTTAACGCGTTAAACTGAAAAAATTAATCGCATACGTTAACGTGCTAATTTTGACACCACTAATATATATATATATAAATTTGTACTTAGAATGGCAATCACAAACAAAATTAGATCATGCACAAGTAAATATTTACTATATATAAATATAGTGATATATATGTACAATTATTTATATATGTATTGTATTGCATATATTTAATGCAATACAAAAAAAAATACACAGTTATACATTTAATTATTATTTATTTATTTATTTATTTAACAAATAAATATTTATATAAATCAGGGTTCCCGCGGGTCCTTAAAAAGTCTTAAATTTACTTGTATCAAATTTAAGGTAATAAAAAGTCTTAAATTGTACAAGAAAGTCTTAATTATGATATCAAGAGGTCTTAAATTTGGGTACAGACCAGAATCGCGATACAGCTTAATGTGACGATTAAACTTCAAAAGGCTATAAATAAATATGAGTAAATATAAATAAAAAACTTGCTACGTGTACTGTGTTAAGCTAACTGAGACTTGTTATAGCACTTGCATATCATTGCTCTTTTGTTGATTTTGATTGCTTCTGTTGTCCTCATTTGTGAGTCGCTTTGGATAAAAGCATCTGCTAAATAACTAAATGTTAGTGGCTCATACTATTTTATAGCACTTGCTATTCAATTCTGTATACTATTATTTTTAAGGAATTATGTAGTTGTTTAATTGTACACACTTAATTATTGTCCTAACCAACTCCTAACCCTAAACATACCCGTTGGTAACCCTCTTGAAATATTTAACCTAATTTATTTCAATATATTCTACATACTCTGCTTTTAAATTCAGTTTTCTTGGAAAGAAAAGACTTGTTTGTGCGAGACTTCAGTTCATCAGCCGCAGCGCTTCACGTCTGATGTGTGACGCACTTAAAGTGCAGTAAACGCCGGTAAATCAATTGCGGTACAAATTAGTGTGATTATTAATACTTTAATAAATGTAAAATAATTTGAATACAAATACTAATTTACAACATCCAGCAGCACAATGAACTGTTTTGCACAGCTAAATGGGCTAAATGGAGATTGCTGACACCCCCTCAAACAGTTCACGCTAGCTCTTACATTAAAAATAAGATGGAAAGATAAAAAATTAATAGTTTCCATAGATCTAGTCTTTGCATCTGTTTGTTTGATGTTTGAATCCGGTCTCCTCTGTTGGAATAGATGGCACTGTCCCAAAAAAAATGGTCCTATGCGGTCCTAGAACTGCAGCCTCCGGTATTGCAGGACCATTGGGTTGTCTTTGTTCAGACCAATGCGAAAATCGACCCATGTTTTTACCTTGAAACACGCAGAGCTGTAAATGTGAACTGGTGGGTCGATAAGAAGATAATTCATTATAAAAATATATATAAGTAAAATGTGTTTGTATGTTATTTAATTAATTAATATAATAATTTATTGATAATAATTGTTTAAATTAATATAATAATTAATACTTTTGACTCATTCATTTTCTTAAAAAAATTGTTTAAAGGCTGAAATGTGAAGTTTATCATTTTATAAAACTTTTTGTTTTCCTGAAAACGTCTATCTGAACTGTAAATCATGCTTTTTACAGTTTAATAGTTTACCATAGACATTGCCCTACCCCGCTCATATGGTATTAATTTTATTTGTGCAGGTCTTAAAAAAAGGTCTTAAAAAGTCTTAAATTTGAGCGTAAAAATCCTGCAGCAACCCTATAAATATGTATGTTATATAATTGTCATAAAAAATAATAATGCAAAAATATATATTTTTAAATAATACAAAATATGAAATCATTATTAAAATGTATTATAAAAAAAAAAAAAAAAAAAAAAAAAAATATATATATATATATATACGGGAATTGTATTCGCAGTTGCGCTGTAGGTCGGTGCACTAACCACGAGTTATTTGTCTCTTACTTTTTTCTAATTTGGAGTATTGTTTCTCATTCAATCATGAAGCTCACTCCTTGTGTGATTGAATTTCTGTTGACATTCTCTGGTTTCTGAGAGAGAACTTTGCTTGCTTTTCTTTCTGAATTATGCCTTGCATGCAAAGGTACAATTTGGAAACCCCGCACTTTTAACAGAGCTTCTTATGTTATTTGGAACAGTTGAGGTGCTGGCTTAAATAGCAAATTGTAGGCACAAAATTACTGAAATTTAGACTTCAGGGTTCTAATTTCAAAATATTTTTTCTCTCTGAAGAGTTCTTGCTTTCCATCTTTTCTTATTTGAGCTAGACATTTTCAGCTGGACCCCGAATATAGTGTTGGCCCATTTATTAGACATCTGGGTTGAAAGATAGCAGCTGTTAAGCTGTTATCATAATCAACTATAAAACAAATTCTACAATGTCTTTAAGAAAGAAAATACTCTTGCTTTTGAACATTAAACATATAATTATAGGTTTAGTTATAGCTGTGGGCAGGAATTAACACTGATCCATGTTCAGCCCCGCTTACCTAAAACCTTCTATATAAAAGAATCAATATAAGAGGCCTTAGATCAGTGTGAAAGCAAACATCTACGGTCAACAATTGTTTGTTTAAACCCATTTTCAGGAAGACCCTTTCAAGGTGAAGACCACTGTGTTCAACAGTGCCCCGCAGGAGATGCACACAGACCCCTTCCAGTCTGAAGACCCGTTTAAAACAGACCCATTCAAAGGTAGGTCATGTACTTTTTCCCTTTTGTTCTACTCAAATTAAATACCTCCCTTCCTTAGAGATGAATCTGGATGCTATAATAACCATAAATACATTGTGTTTAAAGGGTTACTCCACCCCAAAATTAAAATGTTGTCATTAATTGCTTACCCCCATGTCGTTCCAAACCCGTAAAATCTTCGTTCGTCTTCGGAACACAATTCAAGATATTTTGGCTGAAAACCGGGAGGCTTGTGACTGTCCCATTGACTGCCAAGTAAATAACACTGTAAAGGCCCAGAAAAATATGAAAGACATCGTCAAAAACGAGTATCCACTGGAGGCAAATAACGTATGCTGTTCTGTGTCAGCCGCACCACATGGATATGCTGTTTTCGTTCAAATCAAAGCGTAAATAAACGTTGAAAACGTATCCGTGTGGCGCAGCTGACACAGAACAGCATACGCTATTTGCGTCCAGTGGATACTCTCCAAAATTGCGCTACGGTGATGCGGAGGAGACAAATTGTTGAATTAAGTCGTTATTTTTGTTTTCTTTGCATACAAAAAGTATTCTTGTAGCTTTGTAAAATTACGGTGACACATTTTGATGTAACATCGTTTTTGACCATGTCTTTCATACTTTTCTGGGCCTTGACAGTGTTATTTACTTGGTAGTCAATGGGACAGTAACAAGCCTCCCGGTTTTCACCCAAAATATCTTAAATTGTGTTCTGAAGACGAACAAAGCTTTTACGGGTTTGGAACGACATGGGGGTAAGTGATTAATGACAAAATTTTCATTTTGGGGCGGAGTAACCCTTTAATTTCAAATTCCTGTTTACTGGTATTTGTGTGGCACATTTTTGAAGCCAAGATTTTGATGCCTTTGTAATGGCTACTAAACACATCTTTTTGTTTGTTACAGGCGATCCATTCCAGAATGACCCATTCTCAAAGCAGACCTCCACAGTTGCAGGTATCCAGTCCATCGAAATACATGAAGCAACTCTCCAGTGTTGAGCTTTGAAATGTATATTTACATTTACATTTAGTCATTTTGCAGACGCTTTTATCCAAAGCGACTTACAATTGGGGAAAGCATAAAGCGATTCATCTTGAAGAGGCAATCAGACACAGAGGAAGTGTTCGTAACACCAAGTCTCAGGCATTGTTCAAATAAGTACAAGCTAGCAAGGGAATGAATAAATAAAGAGAAAGAAAAGTTTTTTTTAATTTATTTTTTTAATTTATTTTAAAGTTTAGGATGAAGTCAAGTAGAGATGAGTCAAGAAAGAGATGAGTTTTCAGTTGTTGCTTGAAGACTGACAGGGATCCAGCATTCCGGATAGGGGTGGGAAGATTATTCCACCAGCCAGGAATGGTGAACGAGAATGTTCTGGAGAGTGATTTTGAGCCTCTCTGTGATGGTACCACAAGGCGTCGCTCACTAGCAGATCTCAGACTTCTGGAGGGGATGTAGATTCATAATAGTGAGTTGAAGTAGGCGGGTGCTGAGCCTGTGGTTGTTCTATATGCAAGCATCAATGTCTTGAACTTGATGCGAGCTGCAACCGGTAGCCAGTGGAAGGAGATAAAGAGATAACATGGGCTCTTTTGGGTTTGTTGAAGACCAGTCGTGCTGCTGCATTCTGAATCATTTGTAGAGGTTTGATTGTGTTTGATGGAAGTCCAGCCAGAAGAGCATTGCAGTAGTCCAGCCTAGAAATGACAATGGCCTGGACAAGAAGTTGTGCAGCATGCTCTGTCAGAAAGGGCCTGATCTTTCTGATGTTGTGTAGTGTAAACCTGCAAGATCGAGCAGTCTTTGCAATGTGCTCTTTGAAGGTCAGCTGGTCATCAAAGATTACACCAAGATTTCTGACCGAAGTTGATGGGGCAATTGTTGATGAACCTAACTGAATCGTGAAGTCATGCTGTAGAGTTGGATTGGCAGGGAAGACAAGAAACTCAGTCTTTGCCAGGTTGAGCTGTAGGTGATGTTCTTTCATCCATGCCGAGATGTCCGCCAGGCAGCCTGAGATCCGTGCAGCTACCGTTGGATCATCTGGTTGAAAAGAGAGATAGAGCTGTGTGTCATCAGCGTAGCAATGGTAGGAGAAGCCATGTGCCTGTATGATGGGACCCAGTGATGTAGTGTATGTGGAGAAGAGGAGGGGTCCAAGAACCGATCCCTGAGGAACCCTAGTGACCAGTTGATGTGCTTTGGATTCCTCCCCTCCCCAGGCCACCCTGAAAGACCTACCAGTGAGATAGGAATCAAACCAGCGAAGTGGAATCCCAGTGATGCCCAGTGATGAGAGGGTGGACAGGAGGATCTGATGATTGACAGTGTCAAAAGCGGCAGATATTTAAATGTTGAAATGTATATTTATTGCATATTTAGTATGCATACTGCATCAACTTAGTATCCATACTAAATCCATTCTAAAAATATTTGATTTCACACTGTTATTAGTATGCATACTAACATGATTGTTCAGTCAGGTCAGAAAATAAGTGAATGACTTATAATATATTAGATATAAAAATCTACATTGAGACATTTGATCAGTTATATAGTCATAGTGAAGTGTCATTTAAGCACACTGCAATAGTCCACGTTCAGCTAAATAACACATATACAAAAATTTAATAAAACACACCAATAAAACATTTAATTCATGGGGATGAACACAGAAACAAAGCGCACATTTCTGTGTGAGTTTGTGGTGATCGGAAGGAGTTTAAAGTCTGCTAGTGTGTGATCCTCATTCGTTTAGTGTGGCCAGTTTTCCTTTGTGACTATATACAAAGTCGTTAAGTGTATGATGCCTGGTGCTTTAAAAATTTGTTCACATTTTAAAAGTCATGTAGTGTATTCCATCCTTTAGTTGTTTTTTTCCTGGACAGATATGACAGGTTTCTGATGGACGACATGCCTCGTTCATCTTTGGCCATAAACTATAATTATGTCTCGATTTTGTCATCTTAAAGCTATTAAAATAAGTTATTAAACATTTTATAAAGATTAACTTAAAGTGATAACCATCAGTTAACATTTAAAGTCTGTTTATGAAGTATTTACATAGACGTTCAATGTGGAAGAGCTTAAAGAGAGCACACTGAGCTTAATGGGAGCAGCAACAATTTTTAATAAATTTCATGTAATTATTAAAATGACAAGATTTTGCTAAATAAATAATCTAGTTCATGTATTAAGTTCATACATATTTTAATATGAACATCTATTATTATACTTTCTTTTTTTTCCCCTTTATCTCATAAAAGAGAGTTTGAGTAAATGATTATTGCAGGGCACAAGATGGCAATAGTAGTAGTAGTAGCCTAATTCATAGTAATAATACATGGCTCAAAACTTAAAGGGATAGTTCACTTTGAAATTAAAATTTGGTATCTATCAGCTTACCCCAAGGGCATCCAAGATAGGTAGGTTAATTTTTGTCTTATTACAGTAGATCATTCAATATTTTGTATTGTTTTATAGGTCCTAAGTTCACTTTAGGTCAAACCGTTGTCTGTCAGTCATATATTAATGTCATATATAGGTCAGGCTATAGGGTGCAGGAAGTAAACTGTCTCTAGCAAATCATGAGGAGAATCCAAAGGAACAAAACATGTCACAGAGGTCAAATCCACAATTATTAAACAATTCCCCAGGTCGACTAACAGACTACACATGTGATGAAGCCTAAGAGACACGTTTCCCACAGACTTGCAAATGCGTTTGTATAGCTGAACGAATCAAATAAGTGCAGATCAGGCATTGTGTAATTTATTCTTTTCAAAGATGATGCGCTGCATTTTAATAAATGTGCCTCAGTTGCATCCGGTCATTTTTGATATTGTGACGCCACAATGTGATGTATTGTCCGCCTCTGCATCTGTGCTGCACGCACAGCAGTGGGCATTGCTCCAGGTCGGTGACGTCATGGTGTGTGCGCATTCACAGTCGCTCTGGCTCTGACGGCTGCACTGGGCACTGCTACACGAGTGAGCCTACTCGCGGTGAAATGTCGCCCGATTATGTCAAACGTCATATGCTCACTGGATGTCATGGTCATGTTTCAATATCTCGACTTAGCTGGAGGATTTACAAGTATGCGTTTATCAAAGTATATAATTAGTGATCCGAGATTGAATATCCGGATTTTGTGGGCTATACCGTTATCAGCATATGTTGAAGTAGATTCGTCCCTCATTGTCTCTGAGAGAATATATATATTACTATTATTCTGTTTTTACTTTCACTATAGTAATTGACTGAGATTAAGATGGTCACCGGCATAAATATTGCGCAAAGTACGTGTGCAAACGCGTGCTTGTGTGATATCCATTGGCTTACCTTCATGGTTTAAAAACAGAAATATTTCCAACATTGCGACGTAACCAATTGCCCCCCCCCCCCCGTATCGAAAACGTACCGAACCGTGACACCACTGTGTCGTACCGAACCGTGATAACCGTTACACCCCTATATATATATATATATATATATATATATATACACACACACACACACACACACACACACACACACACACACATATATATATATATATATATATATATATATATATATATTTATACATTTATATATATAGTATATAATTATATGGCTTAAATTAATATTTAAGCCTCTACCAGTAAATTCCATTATATAAATATATATGCTGATATAAATTGAATTTAATTATGAATGCATTGTGAAATGCTTCTCATTATTGATGGATATAAAGGTTCCCCCATAAGAAAATGTTTACATTTCATTTCAGTTTTTCATTAAAGACACCACAGTTCTTGCCCAAACTGCATGGTATTTAAACATCATGTTCAGTTACCTTGGCACAGTTCCCTCTTGATAATAAATGAGGCTTTCAGTTCCCCAACTCTCATAAAATTGGGCTAAAGATAGATACATGATAAAATGATATAATGTAAATGATGGTATTCAAATTCAAGACTTTCCCATGACAGTTATTAATCTGTAAAATCTTTTAGATCCTTTCGGTGGAGACCCTTTCAAAGAGACCGACCCGTTTAGGACCTCTTCTGAAGATTTCTTCAAGAAACCCTCTAAGCCAGACCCCTTCAGCAACGCCGATCCTTTTAGCAAAAGCGCCACACTTCCCTCAAAGGTACCTAGAAAAAACCAACAACATCACATTATTCCCCTTATTCTCTGCCTTGTTTCTCAACTATCTTTTCTTTTGTCTTGTAGAGTCATAATTTTTCAAGTAATGACCCCTTCAGCTCCACCAGCCCCAAACCAAAAGGCCAAGGTATGCCGTTTGCATGCGTCTCTCACTTATTTAGCTGATTCATAACATCTCTGCCACTCCCTTTCTTTGAAGATGCTGTGCAAAGATTAGCTTCTTCATCTCTGCATGCAACAGAACTTGAACCTCTGAAACTGATCTGGTATCAGCTGAAAATGCCTCGTTTCCCTCACAAACGCCTTGAGGGACATGCTTAGGGTGCATTACACAACTCAAGCAAGATAATACTTTCACACCTTGTGCCCAGTGGCGACACTTGTGTCTTTTTTTCCAAAGACCACTCAGAAGCAGTTCGAGAGAACACGTGTGAAGAAGCTGTCAAAAGAGTTCCCATGAAATACGTCCGCTCGCAGGCCACTTTGGCTGCCTGAACGATGTGAAATTCCTCTGCTGTTTCAGTAAACAGCCAATGCAGCATTCGGTTGCAGCATTGTTGAACACTGAGGCGATGCCAGGAAATGCTCAACACATTTTTTTTTTTTCAAACCTGTGGGTTGAAGGCAATATAACAAAGACAACAAAGCAAATTGATGCTTTACATTTTTGTTTTGACTTTTTGAAATGGAAAATTCATACTCCTGTTTGATTGCTTCAGTATGCATTTTATTTTGTATACATATTGCTAATTAAGGCCCATGAAGTATATATTTGACTATATTTAGTGACTATAAAATACATTTTAATGTATTTATTAAAAATGGTCAGATGAGTACTTCAGTGATTATTGACCATAATATTATTTTAAATAAATAAAGATCATTCTATTTATTTATTGATTATTTATTCATTCATTATTTTGCTTAGTAAAATTAAAAAGAAGTCAATAAAAGTAGTCACATAAGTAATTCACAAACCCTTGGCCATAATATTATTTTAAATAAAACCTTTTTATTTTCTTATTATTTTCATTTAACATTATGGTGAAGGGGCACTAAAGTGTTTATTTGGCACTTTTTGGTAGCTTATTTAAATTTTTTGTAAATTAAATAATTTATTGGTACGTTTTATTTTCTAATTTTTTATAAAATAGATTACAATTTTGTATTAAAATCAAAAATAAGTCCGTAAAAGTCGCTAAATAAAAACCTCAGTGACCCTTGATCTTTATAGTATTTTAAATTACTAAATAAAATAAAAGTTTTATATTTAAAGTACCATTGTGATCAAGTATCACTATTGCTAATTTTTTTAACACTTTTACTGACTATTGACTGAATGTTGACTGACTATATACTGACTGAATATAAGATATACATTTTAATACGAGAATTACACTTATAATATAATCTCTAAACATTTCAAAATGTCTTAACAGTTTTTCCATTTTCTTGACTTGTAATACTTGTTGTTTTTCTCTGCCAATTCCAGATTTCTTCGGTACTTTGGACCCATTCGGAAGCAGTTCGTTCGGCAGCAACAGCGGATTTGCAGACTTCAGCCAAATGTCAAAGGTAGTGTACACCTTTTACTTTTGCATCTTAAGCATAGTGGAACTTTACTTTCTCACGCTTTTGCAACATGACATTTGTAAGATGTGGTTTTGATTGATGTCCCACTTGAAATTTGCGTGGTTTGCACCTTGTGTCTGATAATGGCCCACCACTTCTCCTTTCCGCTGCGATTTAATTTAGGGCTTTGTAGACGACCCCTTCAGCCGAAAACAAGACATGCCAGCTCTCCCGCCCAAGAAAAGCATACCGCCACGACCCAAACCACCCAGCGGTAAGCATTTAACCGTCATCTCAAGGCCCAAAAACAAACATTGACCCTTTTCAATTCATATACAACCATATAAGGTGTTTAAGCTAGTATTTCAAAGTAAACGATTACTAAAACTACACCGCTAACTGTTGCAATAAACAAAACGTAGTCAAAACACGCCATCTAAACAGCCAACATGAAAGACCTGGAGAATGTTGTTTGGGTGGATCTTTCTCTACGTTTTTGACACTCTCATTTAAGAAGACAAATCTTTAAAGTGTAGCATCACTACATCTCTTTTAACTAGTTGTTTGTCAGCAGTGAAAGCAAAACAGCTTTGAACAAGAAGTTGTTGACCGCAGCTCACACGTTCATGTAGTAGAAGTCTTATATTAAGCTCAAGAAAACTGAATTCTGACTATCCATGATATCTAAGACTTCCTCCATCAGTTGTCAACAGGAAATTGAGGTACAACCTTGATACATTTGCTTAAGCCTTTTCATTTTTTTTGTTTTTTTAATGCGCGATGGCGCAGTCTTATCTCCATCCAACTCCAAAACCGTGCACTAACAAACCTGAATGGAAGATAAATTTGTCACTTGGAGAAAACGAAACCTGTGCTGTTTCCTCTCTGCAGTCAGTAGTTGGAGGAAAAGGCGAATCTGTGCAACTCACTCTTTTATTTTCTTTTCAGAAATATGTTTTTTTCATCCTAGAAAACAAGGGAGTGCTTTCCTGGTGTAACCGAGGTTTAAAATTTGGTGTGGAGGTTAGAGAAGTAGGTTTGTTCGGTGCACTTAGGGTGGTATAGCTAACATGCTTCGATGATCTGCGGTTAGCCTGCACTGCCAGCATCGTGTGCTGATCTACACACCCCTCCCCACTTCCTGTGTGTGTGTTTACACACTTTAGTGGGTAGTGTGGCCTGACTGCCACAACTTTTTACTCTATTTCATGTTTTACTCTTGTTATCCTCTCAAAAACACATTTCGAACATTGTAAGTGGAGTTAAACTATGTGTATCCCATAGTATGTTCATTTTTTACATGCATAATGGCAATAACAAGTTAACAGATTAAATAAAAATACAAAATAACATAAAAAAATATGCAGTATTTTGCTAATTTATGTATACGTTTAGTATGGGATGACTAGAATTTTAAAACCCAAACTAAAATTAATTTGTTGTAAAATTGTTACACTTCATTCATTTTTGTTAACGTATTGTATCATTAAAGAGCACGGCTTGTTTTTGACCTCTTTCCCTCAGCAGGGTGGAGTCTTTTTGCGGTTTAGTATTCCGTTTACTGACAGAAAGAAACTGATTGCTGGTCTGGTATAAATAACAGCCCTATTGAACATGCGGTTAACACCTTTAGAGGAACCAGCAACCAGTTTAAAGTTCTCACGAGTAAGTGAATGCCAGTCTCTGCAAATGGTGCAAGAGAGGGGAAAAAAACAAGTGTGCATAAGCATTTTTTTAATCCGAAAGTCCTCGCTGGTTTGTGATTACTTTACTTTTCTTGCGCAAATTTCTATAATAAGCAAATTGCTTGTGCAAGGACTCTGCTTTCCTATAAATCAATAGCAACGTGTGAGCCGTATTTAGTGCTCTTGTTGGGTGTGTGTAGAAAGACACAGAAAGTTCAGTGTTGTTTTGAATTGAGACCGAGTTACCGCATCATACACGCTTGAACCACTGTGGGTTTTTTGGTTGAACTTCGGAAGGATATGTGCAAATGACAATTGTTTGATTATTAAATATTTAGTATTATTATATAAATTAGTTAATTATTACAAAGAATTACATTATTGTTCAAAAGTTTGGGGTTGGATTTTTTTTTTGTCTCCTATACTCACCAAGGCTGCATTTATTTTTTTTAAAGTACAGTAAAAACAATGCAATTATGAAATATTATTACAATTTAAAATAACAATTTTCTATTTTCATGTATTTTTAAATGTAATTTATTCCTGTGATACAAAGCAAAATTTTCAGCAGTCTTTACTCCAGTTTTCAGTGTCACATGATCCTTCAGAAAACATTCTAATATGCTGATTTGCTGTTCAATAAATTTTGCTATTTAATATTTTTGTGGAAATTGAAATTTTGTTCAGGATTCTTTGAATACAAAGTTCAAAAGAACAACATTTAGCCAATTTGAAATCTTTTGTAACATTATAAATGTCTTTATTACCACTTTTTATTTAATGCATTCTTGATTAACGCATTTTTTCAAAAAATATTAATGGTATATATTATAATATTAATTATGCTTTTTTAAAATGTTAATATGTCTTAAATCATCACACATTTATACATTATATTATACTTTAAACACTGGTTTTCTTTTGTTTTTGTTAAATGGGTGGGGTGTTGTGGTGTAGTGGTTAAATATCTCGGTTGGTAACCAAAAGGTTGTAGGTTCAAACCTCATAAATAAGTTTTTTAGTGAGCTACCGCTTTTCTATTATTATTTAGTAAATAAAGCAATTAGAATTCATTAGTTATTATGAAGTTATACAGGACCAATATTTTTTCATTTAGCTTAACAATAATGATACAAAACGGCTGGCTTAGACACTTAAAATGAAAACTGCTGTTTTTCAACAGGTAAAAGCACTCCAGTAAACGTGCCCGGATCCGCTGATTCGGCCAAGACGAGCGATCCCTTCCAGCCCTTCTGTGCCGACCCCGCTGATCCGTTTCAGAGTAAAAAGGGGGTGGGAGACCCGTTTAGTGGCAAAGACCCATTTGCTCCATCTGCCTCAAGTAAAGCCTCTAAAGACTCTTCATTGGGTTTTGCAGACTTCAGCTCTGTAAGTTGAGCTTAGTGATACTCTTCTCTTGTCCGGTCCACTTGTTTCTTTCCAAAATCGAAAAATAAACCAACCAACAAACCAAAAAAAGTGCTTTCTAGCCATCATCAGTGAGGTTTCCTAGAGCAGACCGCACCATTGGCTTCTGTATCGCTCAGTCTGTCGCCTTGTGCCGGCTACTCATTTATTTTCCTCCATGTCTGCAGTCCATCTATCTGTGATTAACTCACCAACGCACAGAATTCTGGATAATAAGCCCTAATCAAGCAGCCAGACATCATCTCTATCTCTTTCAGTGACTCAAATACAGTTGTTTGTGGTGCACATGGCTATGATGTCATCTGTCGTTTTGCTCAGCATTTGCATGGGCTTGTGGGAAGAGGAGCAGTCGCACTTGGTAATACCAAGCGCTCTCGGCTAAGCTAATGTGGCTTCTTGCTGTTCTTCTGTGACTTTTTTGTTAGCTTTTATGCAAATGTCTTGTTTTTCAAAGAAACACTATTCAGGCTGCAATTGTCATTCAAAAGCAGTCAAAGTAAGGTCTTGGTTTGAATGTACTTCAAATCAAGATGAGTTACTGTATAGTTTATGCTAATTTTAGTTTGGTGGTAAAGGTGTAGTATTTTGCAAAAACCTGTGCATAACAAGGTTAGAAATCATATAGCAAATTATCAGATGATGTTTTTCTGTTTACTTGTAAATGTAAGTGACCTACAAAAAAACGCAAGTGTTCAGCGTTACGATGTGCACAATATCAGTAATTTTGCTTCTTATCTAATGGAAATGCAAGTTTTCTCGCAACTCAGAAGTTTGTTATCGTAAAATGTTGGTGTTTATGCTAAAATGTATGTTATGTCAGTATTTTTTCTTAATCGTCTGCAAAGTAGACCAATCTAACTGACTCCTAAAAGAAATCTTTTTCGTCAGCATCACAAATATTTGTTCGCTCAAACAAAACGCCAGTGTTTAAAGTATAATCAATGTGCCCTATGTCAGGATTTTCACTATATGGACAAGAGTGTGGGCCTTCTGATTGGCCTGTGACGAGAAATGTTCATTTTGTTAACACGAAAGTTCGTTAGCTTGAACAAGACGTCAGTGTTTTGTGTTATTGATGTCAGTATTGTCCCTTTGTCTGCAAAATGAACCATCTGATTGGCTCCTAAGAGAAACATCCATTTTCTTGCATCCCGAAATTTATTTTGCATAAACATCCGTGTTCGTAGTATAATCAAAGTTCATAATATCAGTATTTTCATCTCAAATCTAGCTAGTTTTTTTAAACATAAACATCTGTTTGTTTAACCAAAATGTCTATGTATATTTTCACTTTATTGTCCACAAAGTTAGACCGTCTGATAGTTTCTGAAAATAAATGTAAATTTTCTTGCGTCTCGATTTTTTTTTACTTAAAAAAACATCGGTGTTTCTAGTATAATTAAAATTCGTAATATCAGTATTTTCGTCTCAATTGTTGTTCTTTTAAACAAAAGTAAATTTTTATTGTTTAACCAATGTGTCTATTGTCAGTATTTTAGCCTCATTGTCTGCAAAGATGCCCCTTTGATTGCTTCCTAAGTTTTCTTGCATTTTCAAAGTTTGTTCGCTTAAACCATTATTTTTTTAGTATAATCAAAGTTGACAATATCAGTATTTGCACCTTATGATCCTGCAGCATGGATCATCTGATTGACAACTACAAGAAACTTAAGTTTCGTAAACATCCCGAACATTCGTTCACTCAAACAAAAACATCTGTGTTTTACAGAATTACCCATGTTAAAGAAACCTAACTTTCTTGAAAGTGCTTTTGTTAGTTCGTTCTTTCTTTCTTTCATCAACAACTCGTCCTTGTTATGGACTCTTTCTAAACTAGCTCTGGTTCTCAACGTTCTCTTATCAGCCATCAGGTCATATTTCAAGAAGTGTGGGAAGCTTGTATTGACACATCTGCCTGTGTGGTCACACTTCCACAAGGTAGTGGAACAAGTATAATCATCATCTTGATCTTATCTCAAACAATGTTTTTTCAGCTCACTTAAACCTTGATCCTCGTGTTTGAAATCGCAAGAAGGTTTAGTAAACTTGTTTACTAAAGGACTAGAACTGAAGTCAAAGTATTCAGAAAAATGACTGCGAGGTCCTGTTTCGAAGTCGATTGGGGCGATCGTTTGACGTGGGAAGTGTCAGTATCACTACTCAGCTCTCAGGCTGTTGTTTTCCTCTGCATGGGATCACTCTGCGCTCCATACTGCAAATGCGCTTGATCCTAGAGCCACAATGTAGCATCATCTTCATCTTCCCTGCCTCCTGTCCTTAGTATTCACGCTGTGCGTGACTTAGGTGCAATAGACCTGCTAAACCATCTCTGATTTATGTGAACAAAAACTCAATGGAAGAATGATAATTGCATCGTTTACAATGAAAAAATATACCAATGGTATTATAACGTTGTATCTTCAAAAAAAAAAAAAAAAAAAGATTACGCTGGATTACTACAAAGAAAATGGCTGCATAAAAATGCCATTTTAACAGACTCCTCTGGAATCTTTTTTTTCCCGATAGTATATAAGTTCTACATTTTTAAAAAACTTTTTTGTATTAAACCGTTTATTTAAAACCAATTATAATTAAGTTGTTGCATGTGATATTACAAAGAAATGGAAAAATAACAAATTTCGAAAACTAAGTTCAGATTTTCTGAGGCCTAGGGTGGTTTAGCAATGCTCTCATTCACCTGTAGTCAACTTAGTCTGCATGTTATGTTGCATATATTACGCCTATATATCACTGTACACGATTTGAAGCTCTCAATTGAAAATGCTTTGTAATGTCTTTTCCTTCTGTCATATCTTGCTGCACGAGATCAATGCATGTTCATTTTCCTGTCCATTACATCATTCGCTATTAACGACCAATTAAAAAGGTCTATCATGTGTCATCAGTGGTCGTGGTCTGTTGGTGTCCAATCAGCATTTGTGTGCGTGTATGTGCAAGTTGATGGTTGCGTGGTAGTTTGGTGTAAATCTCTTTTGTGTTTTTTTTGTAATCCATTCCTCTCTTGCAGGAACTGAGCGAATTAAGGTAAGATCTGTCTGAAAATGTGGTGAATCTTTCTTGTCTTTTGCCATTTTGCAATCACAAATGAAGGTCACTGAATAATTTGACAGAAAATGTTCATGCATGCATTTGTACACGTGCAAGATCAGCCTATACACTATTAACCTTTGTGCTGTGCTGAAAATCCTTTTAATTGGTATTCCCATTCAAAAATGGCTGGTGTTTTAAAAACTGCTTGTAAATTTCCCATTATGCTATATTATCTCCAAATCTTGGATTCAGTCTTTTTGTCAACTTGTTTCTTTCAATTAGCACAGGTTTTGTACTTCTTTTTAGAGCTGATTTATTCATCTTCGTTGAACTGAGCTTAAGTGGAAAAAGCTTTATTTGTAGACAATTTTGGCAGCATTCACTCAAAAACTGAGGTGTATAAGCTCATATAAACAATGCCTATGATCAGTCACTTCCAAAAAAGAAATGCAAAACCTGTGCTAATTGAAAGAAACCAAGTTGGTATCAAGATTGTATCCAATATTTGGTAATAATTTAGCATAATTTATTTCTATGCAATTTTTTGTAGGCCAGTAATTTTTGCTATACCAAAAAGTACAAAAATGATTTTTCGTTATGTACTGTGTATCAAAATAACCAGAACACAACACAAGGGTTAATTTGATTTAATTTAATGTTCAATCTCTCGTTAGCAGATATTGAGAAAATTGATTTTGGTGTTGTTACCACTGTTACAGCTCCCTTTATTGGTTGATTCAATGTCAAATGGATTGGTGCCACTAGTGGCACAGAAATGACACACTTTTTTGATGCCTTTTTTGGTCAAATGTGGCAAAGATTTATTATTTGTGTAGCTGTTTGTATATGCAAATATGTGTCTGTCTATCATTTTAGTACATTTAAACTTGATTTCTAAAGCAAAGCACTGTACCGATCAGTTCAGACCACAGCTTGACCACAGTGATTCACACCATTGTGCAATCCCCAATTTGGGACAAATATCTCTTAACGTGGCGTGTTCCTGTTTTTCCGGCCCAGTTTGGGAATGAAGCCCAGCAGATGGAGTGGGCGAAGCGGGAAAGCGAGAGAGTAGAACGAGAGCGGCTGAAGAGACTCCGCCAGCAGGAGCAGGAAGACCTGGAACTGGCCATCGCTCTCAGCAAGGCAGAGATGTCCAACGCCTGACCACCTTCCCCTCAGATCCACCCTTCTGTACACTACAGCGACGATTGTGTGCGTGCGTGATGGACCTAGATGAAATACATGCAAGACCGTTAAACCTCTGTCCTTTTGTGTTCATGTGCAGGAGGGCGGCCTATGGTTTGTGAATCAGCTAATTCACTTCACATGCACTGCATTAACCTCTCAGATGGACTATATAGTTTATTTAAAGTGTATTTGTTTGTGTAAATGTGCATCAACAGAGCCATGGACATTTAAAGACCGTTATTGGTCTCTGCAGATCATTATCTCCACTGGTTGGGAAAAAAGGGACCGAGAAACCGCTAAGAAAGTTGCGTTTAGATTCCAGGTAGGGTCGAACCAGAAACTTGAATTACCGACGCTACACTCCCTCCCTTGAGCAAGGCACTTAATTCCAGGTTTCTTCCTGAATTCAATTGCTGTAAGCGTACTGTAAGTCGTTTTGGATAAAGAGCATCTGCTAAATAATAACTTTTACTGGCTCTGGCTGTAGTCAGTATGGTACACACTGGAATTACAGCAGCGCCTGCAGACTATACGTCTGTAGGGAGCTCTTGAAGTGACGTAAAGCTGAACGAATGGGTTAAGCAAAGGTTCTACAACTGCACTGATTTTATTTTTTATTTTTTTTCATGTTAAACGCTGGTTGACACTACTACAGGACTCAACAGTAAGGATATTTTTTTTTCTGGCCCCATTTTATTTGTTAGAAATATTTTCTTTAAAACATTTTCTCTCGTTATATTGATCGTTCTATCTATCGTTTATAATTTTTTTGTTTGTTTTATCTATTATCCATTCTATGTATTGTTATATCTATTGTTTGTGTTATATCATGTATCTATCGTTCGTTCATTCATTTGTTTGTTCATTCTTTTGTTCTATCTATCGTTTGTTATTTTTATTGTTTATTCTGTCGTTTGCTTTTTGGTTCTTTTATTGTTTGTTCTATCGTTCGTTTCTATCCTCCATTCCTTTGTTCATTCGTTCATTCTATCTGTCAATTGTTCTGTCAGTCATTCACTGTGGTTCAACAAATCTTGTACATCAGTCTTGTACAAATCTTGAGATTTTCAGTGGCCTCAAACACATTCATACTGGTTATCTTTTGAGCCAACCTTATTGTTGAGTTCTGCACTGTGGTATAAAATTTGTTTGCATAAACGAAGCGCCTACATGAGGGAATTGATAAATATCTAAATTTTTTACTATTTAGATTTTCGTTTTTAATTTGTTACTAATTTTGTATCTGCACAATCCTGCAGTTGTGCTATTTAGTAATATCGCTTTTGTTTGAACCCGTAAATAGGCCTGGATGGAATGTTAAACTTTTTTCACATTTTCAGTTATTTCAATTATCCGCAGAACAGATTTAATGTGTTAACGTTAAACAGAGTCGGGATTACTAAACACTTGTTGGTCGCTGAAAGCACAATCTATATAAATTAATGCGGCAACGTGAACTTTGTGAATTCAGGCGCAGTAGATGCTTTTTAAAAACAGGCAATTGCTGTTGACGTTTATTGTTTGCTTAGCCCTAATTTTTAGTCAGTATTAAATTTGACTTGAACGTTTTGGTGATGGTACTTCCTGGCACATTTCAAACCTGTTTTTGTATGATTTAATTATCGTACTACATAATACACAAGTAATTTTTTTTATGTACCTTCTGCTGTTTTTTTAAACAGTAGATTCGTTTTCTCGGTACTATTATCACTCTTTATCCATGATCTTGTATTCACTAATCCAACCTCGGATCATTGGAATAGCTGTTGTGGTTGGTCATTACATGTAAAATTGTCCTATGTAATGATTGATGCTCATCTCCAACATTATGGACACAAATGTTGTGTAATGTTAAGACGAACAACTGTGACATATCCCAGTACACTGCTAACTTTCAGCTACGTCAACTTTCTGTCACTTTTTTTTTAGTTTGTTCCTCTTTTTTCTTTGCTTCCAATCAGCTTGTCGTTTTGACCGCAAATAGCTGCTCGACACGTTTTGGTCATGTTAGTGTCACACTAAACAGTGTTACTTATTTAAAATGTATTAGATGGAGCCTAGCTCACACGGAAACTCATGCGGTGGTTCTTGAACCAATTTATGTGATTCCAGTACTACACTAATCTTCAGTCAGTTGAGCGTGTTAACAAAACTGATCATCGTTAGGACTGGAATCGAAAGCTGTTGTGTCCCAGACACAGATAATGTCAATTCCTGGCCTATGAAGTGTTTTATGCTGTAACGTTGGTCGGGAATGGGCTTAGTTCATGTGTAGGGGTCTTTGGTCTTGGCATTTCTGCCTTTTACTGTTACAAAAAATAACAAACTGAACAAATTTCGCAAACGTTTTGTTAGCGCTCCTGTTATGCTGTATTTGTCCTCTATACCTCCATTGTGCAATAGTTTGTATATTTTATTTGTTGTAATATGTTTTATTATCCATATTTTTGTCTTTTTTATTAATTAAAGTGTGTTGTTTTTTTTAGTTACTGTCATAATTTTGGGAATACGTCCCATAAAACTCAAGCTGAATGCATTCCTTTTTGGCCTGCCTTTAACCCTCGCCTGTGTAGATAAGACAGATATTAACCCAATAGAGAAATGCATAAGAGTATACATAAACCATGTATATTATGTTATATTTGTCCTATGAAACTGAGTAACTGCACATGTGTAACTTGAAACATTTTAAGGATTTCAGACTGCATTGATAGTGATTTTGTGATGCTTGGATTCCTTTGGAAATGTTCATGCTCCGTATGTTGTCCCTTGATTTCACAGAATAAACAAAAGATAACATTTCAGACGCACATATACGTCACTCTTCTATTCGATTCACATGTGTTTGTCAAGAAAAGAAAAACTTTTAAGTTGTGTAATGTCTAACACAGTAACCCCAAAATGCATTTGGAAATGAGTGTGTGAACGTCACTGCATTAGATCAAACCAAATGACTTTATTTAAAATTGAAAAAAAAAAGATAGTACAAACATGCTTTCCTAAAGGTTTCATCTGTTTTGTTTGGTTTTTTAATTTTTCTTTGGTTTTAGTGTGTTTGATTTGGTGAATTATAAACTAGAATTGTGAACTAGATGTTTTCAGTTTATATTTAATTTTTTTGGGCTGTATTTGTTAGTTTCCAAAATAATTTTGCATGCTTAGCTTAATATAACTTTTGTGAAACATGTCTATAGCTTACTTAAGTAAATTACTTAATAAACTGACTTAACACATCAACTAATATCAGTATCATTCATACAAATGAAGTGTGGCTTAAATGTCCAAAATCTCGTTGGATCACTGCATTTTGGAGTTAAGTTGTGTTTTGTTTTCTCAGTAAGCCTAAGGTGCAAAAGTATGCCAAGTTCTTGTATGATACTGCATATTAAATTGCTTTATTGTAGCTACTAAAATCGGAAATCCAATCTAAATGCAGAAGGAATGAGTCATACTTGTTTAAATTCTAGTTTCTTGAGGGCTTCCTTGAAGCTCAATGGAACTTTGTGAAAACTGTATCCTGAAACACAAGCGAACCTGCGTGCGAAATGTTAACCGTAACAGGAAATTCCGAGATCGGTATTTACTTAATTTTTGTGCTAGTGAACTTTGGGAATCAAAACTGTGGAAATGCGCCAAAGAGCCTCCCAGATTGGACTCCCAATGTTTTTTTCCACATGCTTCAATAGTTATTTTCCTCTTTTTCTAATGTTTTTTGTGAATGCTTGACAGTACTAATAACCAGTGTACAAAAAACATCTTCACCCTGCCGAATGTCTTGACACTTTCCTTACATATGCAGGGGGTTCTTGGGAATAGGGGCTGCATGTCAAGTGAGACGATCCAGGTGTGCCAATAATGCTCTATTGTGTTTTACCAGAGCAAGGTGAGTATGTTAAATGCGACACACGTGTACATGTTGAAGGTCTGGACGGGGTCATTAGCGTCACACTGGTAACAAGATCCTCTGTGTGTGCTCACTTGGTTGATTGGATTCGAGGGGACCCTTTCACGGACTTGAGCGTATTGACAGCTGGCTGGAAAAAGTTGGCCCGCTCCTGCGGCAAGAATTGCTCGGAACGGGTATTGATTTAAATCAGCGTGTTGACTAATCGGACCTCGATCTGCTCATGAAAAGCTCCAGACATGAGCGGCCCGAGCTGGATTTTGTGTATTTAATCAGCTGGGCCTGGGCCGGGAAACAAGGGCTCTCCACCGAGTAATGCTGCCCTGGGGATGTAGCGGTGCACTGACGGACACTCTTCTGCACTCCACCAGGACCGTCAGTAGAGGTATGCTGGGAAATGTAAGCCAGATGGCCACTTTCCATTATGTTGTCACACAAATGTGGTTTTCCATCAGCCATTGGGATTCTCATTTTTCAGTCTTTGTTTTCTTGGTGGAGAGGTGATTTGGAGCAACTGACATGTGATGTTATTGCCTCCCAATGCAGGGATTTGCCTGGATTTTGATGGGTTTTTCCCAAGTTGGCGCAAATGATAATAAACATCATGTCCTGATGTTGTGCTCCATGGGAAGTATCATTATGAAAAGGTTTGGACACGTTGGGAAAGTCACAGTATGCAGCAAGTATTCCCGTGCAAGTCCAGCAGGTGGCAAACTATTCCCATGACATTCCCAAGCTTTTCAAAGAAAAACACATGAAAATGTTGGCCTCTATTGAAGGGCTTGATTTTGTTTTGATTGAAGCAGCTACATGGATGGACCAAAAGATCCTGGGTGATATTACAAACTTCCAAGTTATGTCCCATTATAATCTCAAATTGTTAAGTGAATAAAACCCCCCAAAAAACACGTATTTCATCAGGTCTCTATAATGATGTATATTTAGTATATTTCACACTATAATGGTTGATCCCAGAATAGGAAGGACTTCAATTGGTATCTCTGGCAGAGGTGGGTAGAGTACTCAAAAACTGTACTCAAGTAAAAGTAAAAGTACTTCTAGAAATATTTACAAAAGTAAAAGTAATCGTCTGAATAGTTACTTGAGTAAGAGTAAAAAAGTATTGGATAAAAAAACTACTCAAGTAGTTAGTTACTAGTATACTGAATATAGTCTATTTTTATTTAGATATATAGATTACATTTATGTAATGTGTATGTGTGTGTGTGTGTGTGTGTATATACACACACACACACACTGCCGTTCAAAAGATGTTTTATTATTTTTTTAATGTAATTTATTTCAGTGATGCAAATCAGAATTTTCATCAGCCTTTTCGCCAGTCTTCAGTGTCACATAATCCTTCAGAAATCATTCCAGTTAATTTATTATCAATGTGTTCTTTTTAGCTTTCTATTCATCAAAGAATCCTGAACAAAATGTCACAGGTTCCAAAAAATATTAAGAGCAAAACTGTTTCCAACACTGGTAATAAATCAATATATTAGAATGATTTCTGAAGGATCTATGACTCCGAAAACTGGAGTAACAGCTGATAAAATTCTGATTTGCATCATGAATTAAATTATATTTTAAAGTAAATTAATTATGTATTATTCTATAACCTCTGACACTGAAACTTGAAAACTCCTCACATGACTGCTCTGAACATAACGAAACAAATGCAATTGAGGATCTTCTGCTCTGCAAAATGTAAACAAATGTAGCTATATTTCTGAAGCGTAAATATTGTAAAAATCATAGGTAAAAATATGAATATTAATTGTGTCTAGAACAGGTCGCGCGCCGCTGCACAGAGCTAACGCGGGTTTGGCGGGTGTTCATTTCAACTCTGTGACAGCTTATTTAATGTATAAATTATACATTGTATTTAATGTATAAGGTACATGTACAACAAACTGGTAATGTCATGTGGTATCTGGCCTATACCTGTGGAACAGTAGACAGCACACGCGGTGTTCATCTAATAAAAGATCTTCATATAGCTCTAGCAAACAAGCCTTTGCAGATTTGCTTTCAATTGACTGTAGATCCAAAGCCACGTCTTCATCGCTCTTGATGTTATCTGAGTGAACCGCTTCAGACGACTCAGCGCGTGCGGCAGGGAACTGAACAAATCATTCAAACTGCTTCACGAACCGATCACTGTTTGCCAACTGATTTGTAAAGCCTTTAAACAGAATCGACTCAAAAGAATGAATCATTCGCGAATGGGCATCGTTCATTGCCCAGAGAAAAGTAGACGGCGCGTTTGGAATAAACTGAAGCATTTTTAACTTGTATTTCATTAAAATAATGTAACGAGAGGAGAGTCGCCCACAGTAACGAAGTAAAAGTACCGTTTTTTCTCTAAAAATATACTTGAGTAAGAGTAAAAGTACCCATTTTAAAATATACTCTAAAAGTAGGCTATTAGTTACCCAAAAAAATTACTCAAGTAAATGTAACGAAGTAAATGTAACTCGTTACTACCCACCTCTGATCTCTGGTTAGCGGGTAAACGGACACTTATTTGAAGAGAATTCAGGGCTTTTTCCATCTAAGGTAATTTATGGATTGTATTTAAAAGCATTTTGCTGCCAGCATGAGGAATACCCTCAAGACAATAACAATATCATAGCACGCTTCCAAAAACGTAAAAGAGTCTTGATTTTATCTTTCCGCATGAAATCTGAGGAGCCTTCTGGCTTGAAGCCAGACAATTAACATAATCCTAAATGCATCATTGGTGTCATTATCAGCTTCTCATGTAGGTTAAATCCATTTCCTAGGTGAATAGTGTCAAGTCTCTGGCATCTCAAGGGATGTAACTTTTGCAGTGGACACATGAAGTTCATCAGAGGATTAGGGAATTGTTGTAATTTGAAACGGCACGTATTTGCCTGGTGATTTATCAACTATACAGCAACTCCGAAAAGTGATCTGAGACCAACCTGAAAGTGATATGAAAATGTTGTTTCTTACTTCACAAAGTAAGCCATCCATTGACACAGTTTTAGTTCCTCAATTCCTCAAAATAGACCATGCAGTGAATACCTTTCAAACAAGTGAACGGTATAATATTTCCATACCACTGCACAGGGCCCAGAAAAACACAAGAGAAAGGTCTAAGAGTATTATCATACAATACCAAGATGAGCTTTGTTTTCCGGACTAGTCTCACCATTAGAGGCACCATTGTGGTTGCTGCTTCATGACCTGAATACGCCAACTGGATGCACCTTGTTAGGAGATGGATGTGTAAAAACTTACAAGAGTTACAAGTGTCCTGTGTTTTTAATAGAGTTTCATGCAAAACTAACATTTGGTGCCAAGTAGTCTTGAGCTCTTGATATGTCTGTTTATCTACTTGAATTTACAGCGCCCGTAAAGTTTGAATTCTCACTCCAACTGTAAAAAGAAATTCAAAGCAGAACCTCCACCCCTTTAGATATCCCACATCTTCCGTTGTTTTTCCAAAGCCACTCTCTCTTTAACTGTGGTGTAGCCCTCTGCCCAGACATGGCTATATTCAGTCTCAACAATTATGTAAATGTAATGTTTGTATTTATATGTCTAGCCACAGCTCTCTGGCATGGTAATATTGCAGCTGGGAAAGATTGCAATCTCCCTCTAGGCCCATAACATCTACCCTTGGGCGATACCACTGAGATCTTGTCTGAAGGGTTCAAAAATAGTGATTGGCATGCTGACATAGTGAACAAAGTGACAAACACAAATGTTTATATCTCAATTAAGTTTAATATGTACATTAAGTACAATATTTACAGTGTATAAATTATGTACATAAAATGTTTGGTCCAGAACAACTCACATAGCCCTTATCATGTCATCCGAACATGGGACAGTCTGCAATTCACGTTAACAGCATACAAATTGTACGAATACGTTAGAAAAAAGAAACAAAACAAAACCATAAGACCCTGATTTTTTAAATGTTTATGTCAATAAATGCACAAATTACTTCAAACATTCAGTTAACGCCCTTTTGTTAACTTTTAAGGCAGTTTTGAAAGAGAAAAACATTGTCTTATAAAGCTTATTTAGTTTCTTGAAACAATAGCATACATTTTTTTTTTAACTGCCAAGAGTATTTATGGCACTCGTGAGATGTATACATGTATTAAAAGGCACTGTCGCGATGTCCATAGCACATCATGTTAACTTAAACACATTTTACTGTCTGATTCCAGTTCCGTCTTGAGGTTTAGGTCCAGCCTAGCATAAGTTGAACTTTTTGGCATTTGTAAAGTTCTTTTTGGAAAATAATTTTGTTTCTTTAAAAAAAAAATCTGTAAAGAGATGTGTAGCAGTGTAGAACCAGCTACAATGCAAAAGTCAAGTCAGTTCATGTTTCCTCTTTATCATGTTGACTATGTCCTACTTTAAATAGGGGGTACAGACAAAATGCTTGCTTTGAACATCTGAGATGTTCATTGTTCAGTGCGTTTAGTCCAAATATTCAGAGTCCGTTCCTACATATGGCGTTTCATGTGGAGGGCGAGATGGTCGGACCGGGAGAAGGCGCGCTCGCACAGGTGGCACTGGAAGGGTCGGTGTCCGGTGTGCTTGCGGAAGTGACGGGTCAGTTCATCAGAACGGGCAAACTTCCATCCGCAACCTTCCCAATTGCAATGGTAAGGCTTCTCGCCTAAACAAAGACAAGAAAAAACAAAGTATGTTAATGTTTATTCATTTTCAGCCATCTGTTATAATGTCAACATATTTAAATGTCAAAAAAGCAGATGTTGCTGTAGTAGCATAGATGTTTATTTACCTGTATGCGTTCTGTGGTGCGCCTTCAAGTGAGAACTTTTTGTGTAGGTTTTGCCACATCCAGAAAAAGTGCAAGTGTGAGTTGCCGTCCGTTTCCTCGGCCAGGTGCGTCGTCCCCTCTTTGGTTTGGCATCCATCTCCAGAGGAGATGAGGGTGGTGTCAGAAGTACTCTTTGGTTGGTGCTGGGCATCCCGAGTCCGTCGTCGCACATGCTGAAGTGATGCGCGTTTGGGTACTGCAGCTGCATCTGTGGAGGTGCAGCATGGGGAAACCCCGTGTTGCCTTGGTAACTTTGTGTGAACTTCATGGCATGGCACATCTGTGACTGACAGTCTGTGTTGAGGAGCTCCGCGGGGCTCTGCGGCGGAGTCATGCTGCCTGCTCCCTGCGGTGAGTTGGCCAGTCTTGGCTGCTCGTATGACCTCATGCATGCACCGTTGCCCTCCTGTTTGACTTTGGGAACCATTCCTCTTACAGGTTCATAACTGTCCATGCAGGGCTCCACTTTGATACACTCCGAAATGTCCTGACTGGGGAAGTTAGACCTGACTAGGAATCTTCCCTGGATGTTGTTGGGCAGAGACGGTTGGCAGTAGGTGTCTACATCGGACTGCAGAAGCTCTGCCATGAGGCTGGTGGTATACGGTGGAGGTGACGGGTTGATCTCAGGCACTGGGTATGTGGTGGGGGCCACCGTCGGATTGTACATGTTTCTGGATTCTTGCATTCTGTAGTCGCCTCCCATTCCGAGCCCAAGATGATCAGAACCTGCAGTGTTGGCCAGAATAAACTCCAGATCCAGATATTTATCGAGATCTTCATCATCTGTTGTTCTGCTGAGGTTGTCCATGTTTAATATGTCAGCAGTCCAGCTGAGATGCATGGACCTGTCCAGTTCATCCTTCCACCTCTGCAATGAAACAGATTGATTAATCTAACCTTTATTGTTTCATACATTTTTGAAGTTCATAAAAAATCTTTTAGTGCCCCTAGTAAAACTGCTAACCACCACAAATACGCTTTTAACTAACGCTTTTTATCACTAACACTTGTGTAAATCTAAACTTAACATGATAAATAATAACAATAATTATATTTCGACGTGTTCTGCGTAAAGCAATTGTTGCTATGGTTACGACTTCGAACGCGATTTATTTACATTTAGCGCACTGACAAACTTGGAATATAACTTGAAGTTTGCTAAATAGTTTAAAAACACAGTTGAAATGTGTATATAATACATGTAAAAGTAAAGAACTGCACAATCATCATAAAACAAAAACGAAATACTCACGTTTTCCCAGCATTTTTCCTTCTGTGCCGAAAATGTGGAAATAGACGGTAAAATTGTTCCACTTAAAGCCATTTCCAGTTCCAGTAAAATAAAAACTTTCAAGATCGGGGACCAGTTGCAATCCCTCCAAGAAACTTGTTGTAGTGCTCTACAACTCGATTTCTGCTTTCACACTCTATGTTTCGCACTCATGCAGCAAGTATGAGTGGTGGAAGACCTTAAGATCTTATAAATATCACGGCAGTAGAAGCTGGACCAATTGTACGAAGCGGAGGAAATACGCACTATCCGTCCCTAATTTTAGCCCCGGTATATAGCTGCTGCTCTCCGGCGTGTGCGCCTTTCGTCTTGGATGGTGAGAGCGCACGGCTCTTCTTTAAATCACCGGAGTCACTCCACGCCCCCTCAGTAAAAACGAGTTAAACGAGTACAACATGATGCGAGTGATCCCTCCTCTCTCTCTCTCCTGACTTTGAGGAGAAAAAAAAAGAGCAGAATGGGAGAAAAATACACATCATTAACACATTGTTTAAAGATGAAAACTGTCAATGCGCGCGCCACTAGGAGCCCTCGAGACGCATATAGCAAAGGGGATTATTGCATCTGGGCATGATTGCATTTTAATAATGTAAAATGTGCTAGCTCAAGAGCAGATAACATAGTTAGTGTTGGTAGATTAAAGTTTTAAATTAACCCATTGAATTCCGTTTTTCCCAAATACGTGAGCACAGCACGTAAATCATTACAGTAAGCCTTTTGTTTTCCAGCTGCTTACAAATGTGACCACTGGCACTGACATGTTTTCATCTGGTAATGATTTATATAAAAAGAAAGAGTATTAATAATAGAACGTTTAAATATTATACATATCACATATTGTTTATGGAGATTTGACACAAACATCTTTCAAAGGGGCAAACTAGAATTAAACAGCTGTGGTTATGTGACTATTTTTTACACTTTTAACAGATTTTGTCAAATACATCAACCTTTTAGACACAAATTTGTTCACAAATGTAAGTTTAAGAAGCATAAGTGATACAGCATGTGCACTGTATATTACACTGTACTCTTTGAAGTTGTGACGTAAGCAAGTAAGATGTTATGTTGCACCTGCAGCCAAAGCCACAACTTTATCAGATTTGCATGTCATTAGACCGAAACATTAACAATAACACAACTCTTGGTGCTATTTAACACCCTCACAGGCTCCAAATGTATCTGTAGTATCAAGCTCTTAACAAAACACATGCCATTAAGCTCTTAAAACCCCTTTCATTTGCAAATAGAGCTGAGGAGGCTGAGAGTTCCCCCCCTCCAATAGCAGGTATCAGGGCAATTACTGTACTAGTCTATGAATAGCTATTTCTAGCTTGCAGCAAATTGCAAGGTCCAGTCACCCACACAATGCAGTGCAAAAGAAAACGTAAAATGGCAGTTTGTGTGAAATTACATCACTTTACTATTTTTGAACGTCAAAAATAACACGCAAATGGTGAGAACGCACTGCACGAGAGTTCAAACGAGGTATCAGTCGGGTACGCCGTGAACCGTTAATGCCATTCCTCGAACAAACCAAGGTGTGTTGTGACTATATTTACTCTTTGATCCATTCCTTTGCACCTTTCCAGGAACAAAATGATACCTCAATTTAGAAGTACAGTATGTTATTTGGGCACGGAGAATGTTGACATGGTATGTCAGAAAAGGGTGTGTTTATTGCACTGTACAGCTAGTTCTCCCCTTAGGGCTCCATGGATCACACATTAAAATGTCGGTTTCTAATTGTGCTCTGATCATGCTTTTAGGAGGTTTCCGACACACCCTCACATTCCACCTTTACAGGTATACAAGCCTATATTCTGTGCTGTTCCACTGATTAAATACACTCTTAAAAATAAAAACAATGGCTCCGAAAGTGTGTGTGTGTGTGTGTGTGTGTGTGTGTGTGTGTGTGTGTGGGGGTGGGGGGTGGGGGGGGGGGGGGTGTTCGGCAACACTATAGAAAAACCGTTTTGGATTCTACCAAGAACAGTGAAGAGTTCTTAAATTAACCATTTATTCTAAGTGTGAATAACTTTATAATAATCTGAAGAACCTTTGTCTTCTATGAAGAACCTTTTGCACTTTGGAAAGGTTCTATGGATGTTGAATGTTCTTCATGGAGGCATTGATGCCAATAAAGAACCTTTACAGAACTTATTTATAGTTCCCCAACTGTTCCGACAAAAAAATGTAGATTAATACCTCTTGATTTTGGGGGGTTTTGCAGTGACACCATAGAAGAACCATTTTGGTTTTCATTTTCAGTCAACAGTTCTTAAAAGAACCATTTTGTTTCTTAGTGTGAAAACCAATTTAATAATCTGAACAACCTTTTTCCACTTTGAAGAACCTCTGGAATTGAAAGGTTCTATGGATGTTTAGGGTTCTTCGTGAAGACAGTCAGTGAGCAGTTCCTCTTTTTCATGGTGTGAAGAACATTTTAATAAAATGAATAAACTTTTTTCAGCTTTTGAGAAAATCAATGCAAAGAACTATTTTTAAAAGTGTATAGATGCTTATTTACAGTTCTTCGACTGATCAGACAAAAAAATGTGGAGAAATACTTCTTGGTTTGGATTTTCACAGCGATGCCATAGAATAACCATTTTGGTTTTCACAAATAGCAAACAGCTCCTAAAAGAACCATTTATTTCTTAGTTTGAAGACCTTTTGAATAATCTACCGAATGTTTTTCCACTATAAAGAACCTTTTGTGGAATGAAAAGCTTCTATGCATAATAAAGGTTCTTCATGGAAGCATTTATGCCAATAAAGAACCTTGATTTTTAAGAATGTATAGATGCTTATAGTTCTTTGACTATTCAGACAAAGAAATACCAGATAGAGAAATACCTCTTGATTTCCGCTTCCGATCTGTGTAATGTGTTGTATCTGTGTTGGTATCTTTGCTGCTTAACAGTTTATCAACTTGTCATGCAGTTGCCAATGAATAATGAAAGCTGTGCCCAGGAGTTTCTGCATGGTACAACAAGTTCTTGGCCTTTTAAGAGTTGAACAAGTCCATTCACTTTCCTTTTGTCATTTTGGAAAAGGTATTATGCTTTGCATGTGAACTGAGCTCAAGTAACCCGCTCGGCATCGAGTATTTATTTGGAAAAAAGTTTTTTTTCTTGCTTTTGGTTATCCACTGTAATGCATATTTTGCTGCTTGAGTCAAACCCTGGGAAACACCTGCTCTTTCTTCACAGCAGGACGGTGTTGCGGCTGCCCTGGGCCCTGCTTTCGAGAGAGAAGGAAACCGAGAGTCCTGCCAGAAAGTGTGCGAGTGAGAGTTTGAGACGGAATGGGATTCTGAGCAGGCCTTTATATACGCGACTATTTTTAACCCCGCTCCCTCTCGCCTATCACAGGGCTTCCTCTCTCGGACGCTCAGGAAGCAAGCCTGGCTCGGCTTCCTGCCTGCACGCCGGGCCGTTCAGAGCCAATCAGGGAAGGATAGCGCTTTGATGACCAGGCACTGACTCAAAAGGAAAAAGAGTTAAAATCATGGCACATATTTGCGTGATTAGATGTCAGTGGAGCAAGTGATTGTCTGAAAGGGAGTTTGACATGCAGCTCATGTTTTTTGAGCCTTAGATTAATAATGAACTTAAACTGAAAACAGTTGTGTTTAATACTCCCTCTAACAGTGTTTATTTCTCCTTAAACAGTGTTTCCCAATGTTTTTGTCTCATGTATCGCCAAAAGCCCATCAGAAAGTACCCCAACTATACTATAATGCTATACTATAATAATATAATCTAAATAGTTTTATATATAGAACACCATTATATTACTTATATATTTATATACAAGTCACCATGAATCTAAATTGACTCTTTTATTTACTTTTTTGTTGTAGCATACTTAGATTTTCATACGGCATTGACATTGAAATGTGCATTATTTTTATATAAAATATAAAGGATTATATAAAAAGGATTCATAAAGATTTTTTACTATAAAGGATTCGTAATGATTTTTACATTTCTAAATCTGTAAATATGTTTTAGATGCTTTCGATACATCTCTATTGTATGTTTCAGTAACCAAATTTATTATAATGGTTTTATACCAATATTTATGAATCGTAATGAGAAAATGTTAACCAATAACCAAATAGCTATTTAGTATATAACATTAGATCTGACTCTTTTCTGTTACATAATGCCCACTTTTCACCATCCAATCACTTTCTTATGGTTAAAGTCAAGTCCCGCCATGCTTGTTTTCTCATTTTCATTTGGAAATGCATCACGTTGTGGAAATAAAATAGGTTGCAAACAAATTCATATTGTCTTTAAGTACCACCCCGATGTACAATGCAGCTAAAACACTGTCAAAACCACTTCAGAAATGCATGTCTGTATATTCTCAGGTCAACTTCAACAAGGAATTTCATAAACATCTCGCTGTAGCCCCCATCTCCGCAAAGATGAAGGAGGAGTTGACAGCGCAAGATAGATCGTATTCTTTGGGGGAGTTTTTCCAATTCTGCTTTTTTCCATCGTTCATGTGGATTTAATTGGTTTGGTAATTCTCCTGGGAGGCGGCCAATTTATAGCCTGTTAACACTTGACATCATGCAGGTCGTGCGTTATGAGCACAATTTGCGACGTTGGCTGTGAAATATGTTTGCAGTGAGGATATTTACAGCAATTAATCAAGAAAACCTATTTTTTCTTTCTTACAATGTCCAGAAGGCGTCCTAAATGGTCCATTTTTGCTGGCAGAAATGAAACGACAAACTTATCAGTGGCTTCTGGATAGCGTGTTCCTAATTTTTGTTATTTTACAGCCTCAAAATGTTTACAGGGTTTGATATGGTGTTGATTCTGTGGCCCTTGGAGAAAACACTACGTCCAATCTCATACTTTAGACCGGTCACAGCTGTAGCTTGACCAAAACATAAATTGAAGTCATGTGTAATTTCAATCAATCTCAAAACGACTTTTCTTTTCGTCCCGGTCAAAGTGATACCATGAGAACATTATGGAATTGTGATTGTGAGTGATGAATCCAGAGACAGTGGATTGGGAAATTATAAGCTTTGTTTTGCAGTTGAACCTGGCAGCGTTCATGTAGTTTCAACATCTCCCTGTTTCACTGTTATAAGTCTTAAAGCCACAGGAATTGCCATGGTGGGCTGCCAAAATCCAGTTCCTTTTTATGCAGGAGTAGGAATTATGGACAAAGAGAGCGAGGGAGTTACAATGGAGAGTTGAGTCTCTAAAACCAGGCGAGTTTTTATACACCAGCCTTACCACAAACGTGTCCGCGTTTCCTTAAATCTTGCCAGCTGCGTAAATACACCAGCCTGGCTTTACACACAGGTCCTTTTCTATTCCGGCTTTGAACTCTTTTCGTCTACGTTGTGCCTGTAATGTCATGTATACACCTAAAATGGATGAACCAAACCACAATTTCGCCAGACATTCCTGAACTGCATGACCTTCAAGGTTCCTAGTACTTTAGAAGATCTAAAAAATTGCCAATATTTTCATGATAAAGGTACATTGCGATCCGAATTGAATATGTGCGCCCTGTTTGTGTACCCAAACACCAGGCTGTTTTTGTTCCGTTGGCACCTTGCGAACCGTTTATTAAGTTCAATTAAGGTATTGCGAACAGTGTGTGCCACCGCGCATGTTTGTTGTCTTGCCTGGTTTCTGTGTACTGTACTCTATGAAGGCACATTATTATTGAGGAATGCAGTTTGGTATGTTTTTCCCTCCCGTCAGAATGTAGTGACACACATTTGCCTCACGTGAATTATAGCTCTCAGGCAACATAAACTCTTTGTGCACGATTGTGCACTTGGGAACAGCGAGTTCTGTGTTTTTTCTCCCAGGCCATTCCTGATGTGTTTCCAGGATTATTGTTGAGGCATGCTATGTTTGAAAGACGACATGCCAGGCTTGTGTTTTTAAATATTTTCTCCATTGACCGACTTTTTTGGGCTGATTCAATGCCTAATGGGCATGTACTAATGTGCATCCCCAAAATGTAAAAAAATATGGTTCAAACACTCAAATGTCTCATAAATATTCAAAGTTTTCCAGTATTAGAGTTTGATGTCATTTGAGGACCTTCTGTAGCTCCTTGCGTCTTTAAAACAGTAGTTTTGCACTCAGTAGCATTTTTTTTGGATGTCTTCCTTACTTGCACATTCAGGACTTGGAGTTTCTGCTAAAATCTAATGATATAAATCAAGTCTACATACAAAATATGCAGTCTTGTGGTTCTCCAGGACCAAGATTGAGAACCACTATCTGAGGGCTATCTGAAGAACCTATAATGTGACACCAAGAATGTTTTTGGTCTCCAAACAACTAAGTAGCCAACTCAAGAAACCTATATAGTGAAAAATGATTCTTGATAAGAAAAAGATTCTTTACAGAAGGTGCTAATAGGAACCATCATATTTCTTGCACGTAAAATGAGTTTTTTAAAACTTGTTTTCCAGTAAAAATATCTAAACATCGCCAAAAAACATAAATTAACTTTAGTTAACAAGTCTTAAAATCTTATCTGGAGTTGTGTCTCGGGTAAATCGATCTTGTTTTAATGATTATTAGAAACTTTTTTTTTTGGAATATAAAACTGGAAAATATTTTTTGCAGTGTGGGGATGGCGCGTTTCAAGGATACAGAGAAACGACATTGTGCTTTGCAAAAGTGACGACTCAATCTAACAACCAAAAGTTTGTGCAGAACATTTTTCAGTAAAAATATCAAAAAAAAATCTCAAAAAGGTAAATTTATTTATGTAATCTATCAAACCAATCTTAATATTTTATGCAGTGTTGCTTCTTAAGTAAGCTTTTTCTATTTAAAGTAATTTTTTTTTACGGAAAGTAAAACTGAAAAATACTTTTTACAGTGTGAGAATGCATTTCAAGGAACTAGAGAAAAGCCAAAATGCTTAAAAAGTTGTTGCAATGCTGATCAATTCAGACATTGTGAGAGGTGGGTCTAACTGACCCTTCGTCGGGAGTTTGATGAATAGGTGATCTGACCAATCATAATACCGAATCTGTCATTTTGTCCGACAAACAAACCAGACCAGAGTAGATTAACATTGGTGGACTTGAACTTGAAAATGGTGTGTACTGACGTCTTTCCGTGATTTAATTCGTGTTATACCTAATAAACAGGAAGAGATGATCAGTTTTCGTGCTGCTTTAACTGAGGTGATCGGTCACAACACATTAAAGAGCCACAAAACAGTATTAATTGTTTGAATTTCTTAAAAAAATGACAACATTTTAAAGCTGAGACTTTCATACCAGAAGTAACCTGCTCTGTCTTGTCTGTCAGTTTTCTCTTTGCTCCGTGATGTATTTTTCACTGCGTGAGAACATGATGTGTGGCGTGAGAGTGGTATTTTTTGTTGGACATAGCAACAGTAACTAAGAGGGGCGGGTTTCCACTTGATTTCAAACATACAGGGCATTTCTACACCCTCAGAGGGCTTCTTGTGCATTTTTATCCACCAAAAGCTTTGTACGAAATTTCTCTAACACATAGATGCCTTTTATTTGCAAGAGGTTGCATGTGGATTTGGACTTTCTTGAGATGAATTCTCTGTCTTTACGTGCATGAGCCTTAAAGGAAACCAAATCATGGCAATAGAAAGAAAAGAGGTGTATCGTTCCTTCCTCATCACATCAGATAGCAGTTAACAAACATCACCTTTTCAGATCTTCTGACTGATGTGTTTGGAAATCGGTTGGATAAGCCCCAAAGTGAAGCACGTGTGACAGTTTGAATCGCTCGACATGCAGACAAGGTGTAGTAAACAGATCGATCTCCTGTAAAGCTGTGTTTTTCATTTTTAGTGTGAGCCAGGTATACCATTTGTGGTTTTGCACAATGCTTGATCAGATAGACTAGGCCTCCCTGTACTATTGGTTCACACTTCAGCCTGGTGCGCTCGCTGAGTGTGTGCGAGCGAGGGTTTTCAGCATGTGCATCTACAGGATGTGTGGTCTGTTAAACCGCATCTTAGTTTCAGTGTAGGCCAGCTCTTGTAGCAACCATGCACCCCACACCCAAAGCTGCACACTCTCAGCGAGATGCTAATGCCAAGAGTTGTCACCTATGTAAGACAATGGAAACATGATCGTGCTTTTTGACTTCTCGTTGTGTCAGTGAGCACATCTGGTTAGCTGTAGGATTTCTCCTTGAGGGGTTTGTTGCTAAATATATGTCACTCCTAAGATCTCCAGCATCCAAGATTGTACTTTGAATGTGAGGGAAATAAAAGTAAGATAAATAACACGGAGGAGAAATACAATAAACACTTCCTCTGTGGTTTTCATGAAGGCCTGATGTGCATTGGTATTCTTTGAATTACTTCTTTCTAACTTTATCTGATGAGCAAGGTGGTTTGCTGCAATGGTTGCATAATGTGTAAAGGTGTTGCCTAAAGGTGTTTGCGTTTGGATTTGCATGTATTTTTTTTTTTTATAACAATAAGCCTTCACTAAAAGAAAAACTATTTTCCTAATGCACTGGGACTCTTTTCCAGCATGCACTGGGAAATTAATAACTAATATGGTTGTATTGAATGTTAGTTTTATTCACACTGTTGTTGACTTTGTTGTCATGTTTAGTAACATGTCTTCTGATATCAGGATGATTTGTTTCTTTACTTAAAAAGATTAGTTAGCTGGTTGTTACCCATTGTGTCCTTAGTGCTTACTTCTTAGTATTGGATTTTGAGTTTGCATTTTATTATTATTTTTTGTTTATTATTATTACTTTTTTTTTGACCTCAGGAGTGTTCAAGTGTTGTTGTCAGTAGGTTAAGACAAGTAGTTTGCTCTCCATGATGTTTATTTATCACCAACATATTTTCATTATATTTTATTATAGTATATATAATATCTTTATTTTTTGCTTTATTTTTATCTGTTATTCATTTATTTATCCTGTTTTTATTTGTCAAGTTATTTAGTTAGCTTGTTTTTATTTTTTATTTATTTTATTTTATATTTTTTATTGTATTGTATTGTTTTATTTTTATTTATTTATTTTAATATATTTATATATTTTATATAATTTTTTTATTTTTTTTATATTTTATATTTTTGTTTATTATTTTTATCTTATTTATTATTTTAGTATATTTATTGTATTGTATTATTTTATTTTTAGATCTTATTTATTTTATCATATTTTTTGTTTATAGCTTATTGCATTTTATCTTACATTTCTTTTAATTGATTTCTTTTCTTTTTTTATCTTTTTTCTTTTGTTTATTTTTTTGTAAATCATGTAAATAAGGGAACAATTTGGAACAAACTCTTGTGTAGTTGGTTAGGAAATATTTTTAGACTTAGTCTAGTTAACTGTTGTAATGTTAGCAGATTTAAAGTCATTGCAAGTTGACATTTAAAGTTCAGACACAATATAAAAAAAAAAGCTATGGCAACTTTTTTTTCTTTTTTTTTAAACCATCTACAAGCACTCATTTTTTTTACAGTGCCGGTGTGTCACATCTGCATGCAGCCATTTGTTCAGCAATACCACTAATGACCTACAAGTTACAGGGGTTGATGTGAAGGCTAAAGCGGCGGAGGGTCTAGCTGGGTGTTCCACGTGCAACCACCAGGCAGCCATGTGTCTTTAAACCCAATGGCTGTTTTATTAGAGCAGTAATTACACGTCAGCTAGATGGGGGGTCGGTCGGCACTGCAACAACAGAGGGACCTCAAGGCACTTGCAGCCACTTATTACCGCTCAGATCAACGTCTCGATATAATGGCCTCAAACCGCTAGCGTGGCCTCTCTCATGGGGGTTTGGGCTTTGAATACGCAGGTCCCACTTATCTGGGGTTTGACAGTGCCTTCCTGCTCTGAGCTGGCTGTCCCCTGATCTGTGATTATGCTGTAATTAAGCGTCTGCGTGATGGGACATCAAACAGAACACGAAGTGTATTTTTTGGTATTCTCTGCTGAAGATCAGAAGCGAAGCAATGCCTTCCATCCCGTAGAGAAAATCGGTGAAAAGTCACAAAGACGTTCAAGTAACTGATTCTGTGTCAAAATGACTCACAATATCACACAATAGGATGATTCTTAAACTGAAATTGCTCATTGCACTAATGAAACATTCACAGATGTGGCACTTTTTCACTCCCTCGGAAACATGATGACTTTCAGAAGCGGTAATCACTTCCTTTTAACTGTTAGGTAACGCAAGCTTGATATTATTTAGGTCTGCTAAATACACTTTTAAAAATGAAGCTTCTTCATTGGCATTTATGGTTCCATGAAGAACCTTTAACATTCACGGAACCTTTAAATTACACAAAAGGTTCTTTATTGGAAGAAGGTTCTTTGGATTGTTCTTCAAACTATGAAAAAATTGTTATTTTTTTAACCTATCACTGAAATGTTCTTTGAGGAACCCGAAATCGTCCTTCTGTTGCATTGGTAGCAGAAAAATGTTCTTTGCATCTTCACACTTTGAGAAAAATGGTTATTTTTTAAGAACTGTTCATTGAAAAGTTCTTTGAGGAACTCAAAAATAGTTCTTCTATGAAATCGCTGTGAAAATCCTGTTTTGGAATCTTTAGGTTTAAGAAAAAAGTTTCTTTCGATTTTTAAATGGTTCTTCACAATAACAAATATGGTTCTTTTAAGAAATTTTCACTAAAGGGTTCTAGAGCATCTATTGCATCGTTACACTCTTAAAAGTTATATATTGGCATTGATGGTTCCACAAAGAACCTTCAAACATCCATAGAAACATTCCAGTGCCATTCTATAAAGGGGAAAGAAAGGTTCTTTAGATTATTAAAATGATCTTCACACTAACAAACAATCATTCTTTTAAGAACTGTTCACTGAAAGGTTCGCTGTGAAGGAATCGCTGTGAAAATCCACTTTTGGAAACTTTAGGTTTAAGAGTGTAGTAGAAAAAAGTTTCTTTAGATTTTTAAATTGTTCTTCACACTAACAAATATGGTTCTTTTAAGAAATGTTCACTGAAAAGTTCTTTGAGGAACCCAAAATGGTTCATCTATTGCAACGGTATACACTCATAAAAATAAAAGGTTATTTATCGGCATTGATGGTTCCATGAAGAACCTTCAAACATCCATAGAAGCTTTCCATTGCAGTTCTTTAAAATGTTCTTCACACTAAAAACAATCGTTCTTTTAAGAACTGTTCACTGAAAGGTTCTTTGAAGAACCAAAAATTATTCTTCTATGGCATCACAGTGAAAACCCCATTTTGGAGCCTTTATTTTTAAGAGTGTTTTTAAACCTTGTGCTTAAAATCTGCATTTTTAAACTCTCAGCAGGTGGTTCTGCTTACACTAAAGTTGGTGTAACACGTTCAAAATGTTTGGAACTGTTTATGTGGGATCATATGCTTTTCTCTTACATCAGGGGCAGAGCTAATGTCTTTCATTTGCTTCATAATTATGTCAGCATCCAAGTGCCTGCACGACGTAATCATGAGCTGCCCCTGTGAGCATGGAGTGTTTTTAGCATTACTAACTTGTTGCTTGGAAACAACAGATGTTTAAAGACTTATGTTGGTTGTGTTGTGTCAAGAAAATGTGTGTTTTATAACCTCGTGTCAGTGCAGTAAGATTACAGTGGAGTAAGTTTCAGCTGGACTAACTTATGCATGTATTCATAAGTTGAACTCAAGCCAAGATGAATTCCTCCATGGTCACTGTTATCCTTATCTCAGAGAAAACATCTGCAGAAAGCCGGTGGTTGTACAACTAGATCATCGTTATTTGGACATGATGAGGTCCAATGTTAAGATATTAACCTAGTTTTATCCTAAAATATATTTTAAAGAATAAAACACAAATTCATCTTCAAGCAAAGTGCACTTTATTTTTCTTCATTAAATTGGGAATTAAATTGTGTGCATAACAATTACAATTTTGGCAATAAGTATTTTAATTAATACTAATACGTTGAGTGTTTCCTGTTTTTATTCAATCTTTTTTGTTTATATTTTTTCTGGCTTGCGATTTAGCGAAATCTGACAACTCTGCTGTCGCACTTCAGATTTCAACCAATGATAAGACTTTGTTTTCCTTCAAAAAGTAAGTGAAAGCAGGTGTGTATGTGTGTTTTCCTTTTGAATTGTAACCACTTCCCTTTCACTTTGCGTCTGCATGTATCTGAAGTCCGTTCGTCTTCTGAATGTCTCTTACACCCTTTTTAAGCAGCCAGATTGTAACCAACAGCAGTGCTAACGTATGTACGGAAACACCCATTCCTGTCAATAAGGCCTCTGACAGAGATAGTGCTGAAAAAAAAACACACACTCATTCTCATGTACTGTAATTGTTACTGGCTGCACAATTAATCTAAATTAAATTTTAAATGGCAAAAGGTGCTTACATGCTTTGTTTCAGTGGACTCAAAGCTTCTTTTCTTTTAATTTTTAATTTTTATTTCACTTTGTTGTCTTAATGTTTTACTTATTAATTTTTCCTATTTTTATTTTAATCTTACTTTTATTTATTAATGTGTTTATTTTGTGGTATTTTTCATTTCATTTTATTTTCTTGTTTTATCTTATTATTAATAATAATCATTATAGTTTTATTCATTTATTTACATACAATAACACAGCATTCAAGTTGTCTGGGTTCCAAAAAAAAGGTCTAGGTACAGTGTGAATGCATGGGAAACTGGTTTCACTCAGTTCACTTTTGGGTCACTTATAGCGGTCCTATTTTAAAGTTTTGTTCTTTCAAACTGGACTCAAGTGTAACATCCATAAAGAAAAACTCTTTCTATTGGCAAAGGGGAAACATGACTTAGCTTGAAGACAAAGGCATTTTTTTTATATTGCCTGAACATGAAAGCTGTTGTTTCAGTGTGATTTTATGCCTTTTGTTCCTTCTGCTTTGATATCTAATCAGCGAGATGTTGAATGTTTATCAGTGTTCATCTGCTTACATTACTGGATGAAATGAAACACCATCTCTTTTGTTTTCTTTAGAGCGTTTGTTTTGGTGGCTCGTGTCTGCGTGCCGTGGACGGACATTATTTTGGAAGGAAGTGGGCCTGACAGATGTTGGTGTCTCTCTGGAAGCGTGGTGACGCTCCGAATCTCCTCTGTGGTGAGATCTCAATCCACAGTCATGCAGAAAAACAAGCATTTCTCAAGGCGGTTCTGCCTAAAACCCAATTCGCTAACAGCTCAACCTCCATTTTCCCTTTTGCTTCACCACATGTCACACATTTCTAGTATGTCCCACTCCGTTGCATCAGCATAGCAATCCTCAGCAGTCATTTTTCCTCAGGATTGATAAACATCGTAAATGATTGGTAAACTGCCAAGGTTTTTGTATGTACTGTACACACACATTCAGGGCTGGTCTGAGACCTATGTTGAGAAGTTACACCAAAACAGGCCTTTTCAGTGAGTCAATGTGAGAGCTGCAGAAATGAAACAAGGCTTTATTGCAAAGCGCTGATTAGTGGTTTCATTCAGTCAGCAGCACCTGCTGTTTTCTGTGATGTTCCTGTCAAGTAGAAGTTCATGCAGTGTAGACCCTCAATTATGTTGTGTTCTCTGACCACAGAGACCTGAGCTGAAACATTTCAAAATGTGACAATAAAGTGCACGTAGGAGGTGATCTCACTGAGTTTGACGCCACAGTTTATATGATAATGTGCTAGGAGTAGGTTGATTTCCCAGAAGAGTGTAAACCCTGTGGCTCTCTGGTGCTTTCAACGTTTCTCCGTTTGTTTGAGCGTCCTGACCAAGGAGGTCTAAAATACCTGTAGAAAATCATCCATTGACATTCACGTTCTTCTCAATGGCAGTCTCTCGGCCAGTGTGGATCCCTCTGGAAGTATGTGATTTGATGGCTGCTAAGCAGATGGAAAAAGGTCTATTATATTCTTTTAAAAACAAATATAAAAAAATTGGTCACTGGTAAAACATTTACTACAATGAAATATTCACAATGTGTTCCCAATCAACAGGACTTTTTTTATATATATAACTTCGATTGTATTCATCTGAAAGAAGAAAGTTATATACACCTAGGATGGCTTGAGGGTGAGTAAATTATGGGATAATTTTCATTTTTGGGTGAACTATTCCTTTAAACTGACTTTAAAACATGTTGAATCTTGTATAACTTTTTCAAAAAAGTTGAAAATTATCAAATTATACAAAACTTATTTTGATTGGTTCAAGCAATGTAAAACATGTTGTCGATTTATTGATCATACCATTTTTTTTACAGTGTATGTTGTTTGCAAAAAAATACCCCTCTGTATATGTCTCTTATAGTGCAAGTGCTTTATTTAACTATATTTTCACTTTTTAGCCATTTTTGCATTGACAGCATTTCACCAGATTGGAAATGAGAAGATTAAAAGATTAAAAATAATCTGTTAGCATAAGCATAGTTATTTACTGGTAGATACTGTAATTAAACCTAGATGACATCGCAACAATTAGTAACAGAAATAGCATAATTTCAGCCGGACTAATTCTAAGAAAGCGGATATTGCTAAAGTTTGACTTAAATCACGTGCATGTAAATGGACTTCCAACCAGGGGATATCTTTTGGGAAAAGTCTTTAGAAATGATCATTATGTTTGCAATTGCATTTGGCAGTAACAACTACTTATTCAACTAAGCCGAATCTATGGGAATATCCTCTTCGCCAACAGTTCAGTTTGCATTTTTGTAACCCAGCGGTACACATGAGTGTTTAGCAACTATATTACCTTTGCACAAGCACAAGCATGGATTATGGGTAACAGCTGGAGGTTTTGCAATAGGAGTCTACCACGAGCTGGTACTAACTTTGACTGATTTGGCAGTCCTGGTAGAATCGTTTGTCTTGAGACAGTCCATATGCGAAGATAGCACGCTTTTCGACCTCTGCCAAAATGTGACGATAGCGATAAGCAAGTTCTGATTTGGTTAGGGCAGCGTTGGCAACTTGAGTCGTATGCTGTATATCTGTACCTCCATGTCACGTTATATTAAATATTCATGCATTGGAACTACACGACTGATAGCAGAAGAATGCGTCTGAGCGGGAGTGTTCGCAAGCCCCTGCCAGGAGTTTGATAAAGCGGCATGTAGTGCACTGAAAGTTGAATCTTTCTTGAATGTTTTCTTATAACAGAGCGCATTGCGAGTTCCCAAGAATGCCGAGAGGATCCAAACGTTAGCCCGCACACAGCATTCTCCTAAGGGGAAGATGAAGAGGTGGGGGAGGAGGGGGATTGCTCCATCGAGTGCTGTCAAAGAGCTGCCAACTCCTGTTGGCCACACATCTGCTGTGCATTAAGGCCTGGACTCTTCGGTGATGAAACGCAGCCTTGGCTCGCAGGGGGAAAGCCTGTGATTGGAGCACCGGCGCTCTGTCGACTCTGGGGCTCGGAGCCCAACTCGGCCCTACAGCTGGGTGGGTTTCCCCCTCTGTTTCCATGGTTTCCTTGCAAACACGAAAATCAGGCGCCTTGCAAAAGCATCTGGGCCCCCTCTCCTCATGCCTTGGTGTTACATCATGCAGATTCCAGCACTTTATCTTCCTCTGGTTGGTGTCCATCTCCCATTGCATCCTCGGGCAGACACACTCTGTTTTGATAGTTTTGTTTCTGTTATGCTACTATGAATAACCTTACAGATTGGGATTTGGAAATTGCAAGGACATTTATGCTAAGTCTACACTAGTCTGGATAAATTTGAAAGCATCTTTTTCTCACTGTTTTGGCCTTCGAATTAAGATAGCACTATCCAGCGAAATCTGACACTGTCCAAAAGAGTAGTATGTCCAAATTCATAATATGTGAAAAACAGTACACCAAAAGAACAGTATGTCCAAAAAATTCATAATACGTGAAAAAAAAAACCCAGAACGCCTGGATTTATAGTATGTGGAAAAAGACTGTATGTCAAAAGAGCAGCATGTCCGAATTCACAGTATTTGAAAAAATAGTACGCCAAAACTTCAGTATGTCTAAATTCATAGTATTTGGGAACAAAAAACTGTATGTCAAAAGAGCAATATGTTCGAATTTATAGTATGTGAAAAAAACAGTATGCCAAAAGAGTAGTACAGTATGTCCGAATTCATAGCATGTGGAAAAAAGACAGTACATCAAAAGAGCAGTATGTCCGAGTTCATGATATGCGAAAAAAAAAACCCAGTACGCCAAAAGAGCAGTATGTCCGAATTCATAGTATGTGAAAAAATAGTATGCCAAAAGAGCAGCATGTCAAAATTGATAGTATGTGAAAAAAAACAGTACGCCAAAAGAGCAGTACGTCCAAATTCATAGTATGTCTAAAAAAATTGTAACCTACACCAAAAGAATAGTATGTCCAAAATTCATAGTATGCAAAAAAAAAAAAGGGTGAGTATGTCCGATTTCATAATATGCGAATAATAGAACATAAAAATAGTAATATGTCCGAATTTATAATGTTCAAAAAACAGTAGGTGAAAAATGCTTGAATGACCTATAACTTCTGCTGAGATTCTGAATTGTGCATTCGATGGATACCTTACTATCCCATGATGCCAGAGTTATGAAATGATAGTGAAGGGACACAACTGAAGCTGGTAGGTCATGTGACATTGCTAACATAGCGGATGTGGTACATCCAAATTACATATTAGACACATTCACACAAGAACATATGTAATGGTTGCGAAGTACGTTTCAACCAAATGTAGTACCTTCTTGTCACCATGTGATTTCAGAAGCAGCTTGAGATTTTTGAAGATGCTCTTCCATGTGGATAAGTGTGAAATATTTTGAGTGAGCTTTTGTGACATAAGTGTTTTCAGAATTTTCAGAGGACACGCAACGTCTTAAAAATGCTTTAAGACGCTAGTGCGCGTTTTCAAACATTTTAATGCGAACATAGCCTTAGCATGCAGAGCAGTCAAAAACACCTTGATTCCTGTGGTTTGACTCGATGCACAATGAGTAGAAAGTGTGTGAAAGGTGTGTGTGCCACGAGCAGTAGGTTCATGCAGCTGCACATACCACTTTGGTATCCCAAACCTGCCGCTGCTTACAAAGAATCAGGTCAGTGTTGGCTGCATGCACCGTTGTGGTTTTAGCAGAAGTGCTAACTCAGGCCTAAGTGTTTGTGGCATCCCCTTGTAAAACAAAAGAAAAAGTGAGCATCTGTGCACAATGCGGTCTGGAAGCAGCCAAACACTGGTACACTTTACCCTGCATTTGGGCGTGGAACTTAACCAGTTGAGAATCTCAGGGTAATTTGTGATTCGTGACCATCTAAAGTGCAGCAGTTTGATATTAAACCTCTTGTAGATGTTGATTTAGGACTGCTCAAGTGGGAAATAGCACTTCGTCCTTTTGTTCAACTTTGATGACAAATAGTCTTCGCATGACAAACTTCCCCTTCCAAGGAACTCTGAGGGTTCCTGCTTGATGGAAAGTTGCAGAATGTGAACTATGATGATGGTTTCAGACATTATTTCAGGCCTTGTGCACTGACACTGTCCAATCCTGTGATCCCTAACCTAACTACCCCAATAACCCAGCAGGAAATCATTTTCATTACATTCTTCACATTTAAATCATAGTTACTCAACGTGACCCTGACCTTTTCATTGCGGTGCTCATTATATTTTTAGGACTGTCAGTTTAGCATGTTATTTCAGTGCATTGTTATTTTATTCGCTTTTAAAAAAAATTTTTTTTATGAATTTTGTAAGAAATATTTGTAAAAATAAACTTTACTATTAGAGTGATTCAGGCTTGAAGTTCCACTTTCTTGTTTGTGTGTGTGTGTTGCTATTTTTATTTATTTATTTGTTTATTTATTGGTTTCCAAGTGAAATAAACTAACTTAAGAATGGATGGATAGATAGATAGACAGACAGACAGACAGACAGACAGACAGACAGACAGACAGACAGACAGACAGACAGACGATAGATAGATAGATAGATAGATAGATAGATAGATAGACGGATGGATGGATGGATGCATGGCAAGATAGATAGATGGATGGATAGATAGGTTTTAGAAATGGCTTTTTTCAATTTCTTCTGCCAGTAAAATGTTATATATTTAAATTATTTTAATGTGAACAAATTGATATATAAATTAATTTATATATATTGGCAATGTCCAAAATGTATGTATGTGTATATATATATATATACAGTATATATATATATATACATATATATGTATATATAAATGTATTTATTGGCTTTTTTGATGATATCTCAAAATGAAGCAGCTATGTGTCACACATTAATAAATAATGCAAATAAGTAATTTAATAATTTAATTTCCTTTTTCATAGTTTATATACTCTACACTATTTGGTAATTGCAGACAAAAACAAACTAATAAATTGATGATTGAATGGAAAGAATGTAGTATATGGTGTCTTCTGAAATATGGTGAGGCAACCACAGATGCGACACACCTCTAAAAAGACAGGTGTGAAATCCCTCATAAAACCCTCAAGTTGATCTCTTTAACCTCAAACCTCCTTGTGAAAAGCAACAAAACAGGTGGAACATACCTCACAGTGTTAAGCAGGTGGACAGCTATGACACAAGAGAGAAAGAATTGGGCACTGCTGTAAACAGATTTCAAAAGAGGAATTGCCTCATCAAATCCATAAACTGATGCGCTTCTGGACTGCAAACTGATCAAATCACAAGAACTACTTTGATGACAGTTAGTGAACTAGAGAGTTCAGTTCCCATGAGCCTCATGCCTGCATATCCCACATCAGTATTATCTTTATTTATTTTTCCAAACACCCCTTTTGATGTGTCGTTGCAATGGAAAAGCTGACGCATAGCCACAATCTGAGGATTCATTCTGGATACTTTGCATGCTCAGAAAGGCCTGTGAACAATAATGTGATTGAATAAATCATGTAATTTAACTTAACAGAGTGTGAAGTAGCTGTTTTGACATGATGCAACCATTTTGTCATCTCTATAGCATTGGCAGAGGTTAAAAAGCTACATTAGGGATTGCAAGTATTTTAAAAAAAGTGTTTGCGCAAAGGATATTACTAATGATTCAAATGATGTGTCTTGATGTATTATTGATCTTATTGTTATATTATATTATTGATGGATTATTTATTATTGACTTATTGTTTTATAAGTAAATAGATTAAGTATTTTTTTAATCTGACACATGATAAAATTGGCTAAAGTCCCATAAACTTGCATAGAAGGAGAGTGTTGAGCCATATCTAGAGACCAGAATCTCATGGAGGCTTCTATTCAGGCTCTTTTGAAGGTAAGCAATGTAATTACAACCCTCAGATCACCTTATCGGCCGCATAGCAACCAACCAGTACAGCTTTCCAGACTTTTGCACTGGTAAAAACAGATATTTTCTTTGGAAAATCGATATCTAATCTTTAGCATGGTTGTTTCGGTTTGTAGCATTGATTGGCGACTAGCCGCTCTCGCACTCTGTTGAAAAAGCAGAAAGTGGCACATCAAAGAAACTTTTAATCATTTAGATTTGGCTGGATATTTAGGATCAGATCTTGATCATGAATGTTTTACTTCCATGTGTCACAAAGCTAGCTACCCTACATGACAGGCTAAGCAAGCTTCAAGCTTAGCCAGGCTAGTAAAAATTCCTGGGTGCAGGTGTGCGGCAATAAAGTAAAAGGGCAAAGCCTATTTTCCACCACTGCTTTTCCACTAAGGCAAAACCAACCGTCACTCTCACCAGTAATCATGACTCACACGACGCTCGCAGACAAAACTGTAACTTTTCAGCGTTGAGTCGCAGAAACAGGTGTCATAGTAGCCGATGATAAATGCCGTATGTCATTCCAAATGCTAACCACAATGATTGCAACATACTGTGACAAAATAATAGTAGCTCGTGGCAAGATATCCAGGACGTTTGCCCACCAAACACGTGATAGTCATTTATGAAGAAAAACATTTTTCCAAACAGGGTTTCATAGACTTCGGGGTTTATAGAGAAGCCTAAAGTGTACTAATCAAATCAAATTGAACTAAAACGGTTGGTGTGTGTATTTAGCCTGAATAGGAATTAGCAAATACTGCCATGGAGCACCGGTAGCCATGTTTTGATTACGGAAACGTTGATAGTTGTTGTTGTAGGCATGCCGTTTGGAGCAACAGGCGCCAAGTAATTGTAACGTGTCTCTGCGCCATGCTCAGTAAAAGCTTCTTTTGCGCTTTTGATTTCTCACAATCTATATTTGTATAAGTGTTTTTAGCACTCCGATAAGACAATCACTGGAATTCCCAGCCTCGATAAAGCATTACAGGCACAAACGTGACTCTTAGCAGCTCACTAATGAATAGATTTCAAAGCTCATGGCTGGTGTTGTAATTATAATCACTCTCTTGTTGAAAACCCTTGTGTATACACATTTCATTGTGACGCCTTTTTGTAAACGCTCTATAATGGATACCAAAAAATCTTCCTCGTACTCTACTTCCGAACAAAAACATTTGTGGTGCCATTTGATGAAAAGACGTGCTAATTTGGTCAACAAAGTGAGCGGAAGTAGGCTACAAGAGCAGTGTTAGCAAAAACTATTCATCTTATCCACCCCTAAATGGTGCATACTAGTACCTCAAGGATGAATATTGCACCTAGACTGCTTATTAGTACCTTAGGATACATATCAGTACCTTAAGGTACTAATATGCATCTTTAGGGGCGGTGTGCAGTGTTTTCCACACAGGCACAATTTTTGTATATTTTTACGGATGGTATAACACTAATTATCCTCTACATCTTTTGCTTGAGATCTCGAGAGAAGACTGTCAGCAAAAATGGGTAAAAGCTTTACCTGACTAGGGTAGTACCCTCAAAAGTACTCTTGTGTACCTTATTTACCCTTAAAGGGTGCATATTAGTACCTTAATGATACATATGAGTACCTATTATGTGCCCTTAAGGTACTAATATACACCTTTTAGGGGTAGATAAGGTACATCGATACAGTTTTAAGAGTACTGCCCCAGTGGCATGATAGTGTTTCTTGTACAGGTACAAATATTGTATATTTCTTCAGATGGTACATTAGTAGTTATCTTCTACATCGTTTGCTTGAGAGCTCAAGAGAAGCCTGTCAGCAAAAAAGGTGTAACATTTTTACTTGACTGGGAAAGTACCCTCCAAAGTACCCTTGTGTACCTTATCTCCCACTAAAGGGTGCATTTTAGTACCTTAAGGGTATTAGTAACTAGAGTGCATATTGGTACCTTAAGGATACATATTAGTACCTATTATGTACCATTAATATACTAATATACACCTTTTAGGGACAGATAAGGTACATTCTTGCAGTTTTGAGGCAATTAGCCCAGTGACATGATGGTGTTTCCAGTACAGGTATGACTTTTGTTATTTTTTGGATGGTATATTAGTAGTTATCCTCTACATCTCTTATATGAGATCTCGAGAGAGGACTGAGATCAAAGAGACTGAGATCTGAGACAAAAAATGTGTACAAACTTTACCTGACTGTGGTCGTACGCTATTACATTTTTTTTCACAAGTAGTGATCTCTACATTTTTTTGCTTGAAGCTTGAGAGAAGGCCAGATTTAGCAAGCAAGTCATGAGCAATGAAAGGTCTTGGGCAACAGTAACTCTATGACTGATTTGTTGCCTGTAAGCTTCCAAAAAATCTCTTTGCATTACTCAGTTCCCAGTTCACCAGGAAACCTCTACCAACTACCTCATCTATGCTCTGGCACACTGACGCTCGGCGAGTCCGCTTATATAGCCTCTCCCAAAATAGCTGCGCTCTCATTGGTAGAAAAAACGGTTCTCACTGAATCACTTTGGGCCAATTAGAGAGTAGCACTTCCTGTTCTGCGAAAGATGTTTCCTGTTGATAGCCAGGCGCCGAGGGACAAGACATTGCGAAGCTGGCTATGTTTTGCTGACCTTTGTGAGGTCTGTAGAAACACTGTCTTGATAGCGGCGTGCCGTGTGCAGGATCACATGGCCCCGTCAGCTGCATGAGAGCCAATGTTTTGGTCCAAGTGTAAACACATGTGCTGATGAGGTGCCTTGACTGTAAGCACATGTGTCTACACTGGCTTCCCGGTGGCTCGCTATGACACTAATGATACATCAAGGTCTTTTCTGTTTGAGCTAGTAATGCATTAGCAAAGAATTATAAGAACTAAACAGCGTGTGGATGTATACAGTGGAGCGTTTGATTGAATTATTTGTTTTTAACAGCGTTGAGTCTTGATTCCCAAACTTGCTCAAATTTTCCAAAGAGTCTCCTGTTGAGGGTCGACAACACAAGGCTGTAATCGTAAAATCTGATGCTTTTACTCATGATGTTTATGTAAAGTTGATTTCTTAACATTCTCAATTTATTACCGAGAAACTAAGAAGTGTTTAGAAGCTTAGGCTTGTTGATCAAAAAACTAATGGGATCTTCAAAATGGATCGATTTCGAAATGAGTTTTCCAGTCTGACAGCACCAGACACCTGGTATCCCCCTGGGTCGCGGTTTGCACTCAGCTGTTTTAATACGAGAGCTATTTCAAAGTCAGCCAGAGCCAAGCACAAGACGTCCAGGATTCAGGAAACTGTGTTGTATCCTGAGAACTCTCAGGCAAAGGCCTGAGTTCTCTGTTGTGAAAACAGTGCATTTCCTCGTTCTTAAAAAAGACAAATGAATGAATAAAGCTAACAATGCAACTTTCTCAGCACATTTAAAGGGGAACTGTCACTTACAAAGTGTACTTCACACATAGTTAAATGCTTGCTGAATAGTGTAGAGTAGTGTAGCACCCTTCTCTGGAGGTATTACGCAAGTTAGTGGATTTATAGGCCTGGAACAAGCCTGCTGAACTGATTACTGAACCTAACATTTTTTTATATTTTATTTTAAAGCTGATTTTTCTGAGGTTGACATGTCCAATTCATTTTCATATGAAATTTTTAATTACTTTTCAGTTGCATTTTGTTTTTAGTGGAAAGCATGTCAATTTCAGCATCCGTTGACTGTTAAAATATGATTTTTGGTATCTTAGCACGGTACACCACATTGTACCCTGACTGGTCCTAATATTTCTTCAGAATTTTATTGATAGTGATTACATATGTTCATGCCATGACAATGTTTAGTTTTTGATTCTGATTGCCTGACAAACAATGCAAGGTGTTGATTAATCTGAAAGTTTGCATTATAGTTCCTCATTATTTTCTGTGGTGAATATTATGCAGATGGACCTCGCACATAAAACAAAACAAAAACTGAGAAGTTATAGCAACAACCACTTGTTTATTCTGAATATGTTGACAACAACAACAACAACAAAAACATTTTATTGTTATTGTTAGCAATATTAGTAAGGATTCATTAATTTGTGGGGGTGTTTTTATTCACTAACCTCACATGCTTTTCATTTTTACTTATGACTTTTTTAAATTATGTTTCCAAAACCTCACACTGACACACATATGTACATAGTTGCACACTAAACTATCACTTATATTCTAAGTATGCATGCAATGTGCTTGTGGCTTCAACTTACATTTCTAATGTGAGAACATTGAATGCATAATAATGTTGTTTTGTGTTTTGCATTGCAAAATTACAAACTATGTTGAGAACTGTTCTTCATATGTCAAGAATTGTTTTTATTTGAATATCTATCAATCCCGGAATGCATTGCAATTGTCATCCACCCATTCCAGACTGGATTGCAATTGTGATCTATCTATTAGATTGCACTTTCATGAATGTAGGTGAGTGCAAATGTTTAGTTTTTGCTTTTATGCACACCATGGCATTAAGTATTATGACAATTCTTTCCATGTTACTTTCTGGTTAGTTTACCTCCAAATGAGGGGAACGGACGAAAGGTCTCCTTTTTATTTTCACACCGCAGGTTGACGTGGGTTTGCAGGATGACGTCCTTTCTTTGTGTGCCAAGAACTGTTCGGATATAAAGACAAACTTGCGTTAGTCATTAAAGAAGGCAAAGTAATCACAAAAACGTTACGGTAAGCACAATGGGCCTTCCTTTTTTTTTATCACGTTCACAGGAATCACACACAGAGGCCTTTTCTTTTTTCTCAAACAATGGCTGATTACTACCAGGGCCTTGGCTTGACGTTCTCACATTGTGTCGATGTTTGAGTTTGTATTGAACTCTGGCGGTGAGGTAATATCCTCAGCATAGCAGCACTTTTGATGTTTGTCGCATTGAAACCGAGAATGAACATTGACATCATGGCTAACTTTGGCTTGTGGTACAGTACTTCTTGGTTTTCTAGAGAGGTTTTGTGCTGTAATATCAGATTCTTGGCAGTAACGGTGGCATCCCTGTGCAAATTAACCTTTGATGGTGCTAGCAAATGACTGTACACAAACCCACAGCACTACTAAAAGTGACAGGTGTTAAGTGCAGTATCAAGTAGGCCTTAGAGAGGGAAGGATTGCTATACTGTAAACATACCTGTACTGTTGACCCACACTACATAAATGCACTTTGGATGAGTACATGTGTCATAAAAGAGTCCTTTGTATCAAAAACAAAAGCTTCTATGCCTTTCTTGCACCTTTACCTACAGCTTTACAGTTATTGGGTAAGATTAATTACTTTAGAAGTAAAGGGTTGTGTTTACTCTAGTTGTGTCCTGCTAAATGGCAGAGATAAAGAAAATGCACACTACCATTCAAAAGTTTGGGGTTGGTAAGAGTTTTTAATATTTTTGACAGTCCACATTGCAACTACATGTCAACTAACTCTCTGTTTAGATATTTGTACTGGAAAACAAGAGAAAAATACTAAGTAAGGAAATCATTTCTTGCAGTGCACTAACCTTAACCCAACAGTCTACTAATATTTTAATGAGAGCTGTGGTTGACATGAAGTTGCAAAGTTAGTAGAATGTCTAGGTAATAAAGTGTAACCCATAAAGAACCTAAAGACATACTGTCCTATATATAAGAACAGGTTTGGCGTGGTTCCAGGCATTCCAGGTAATCACAGAGTACAGGATCAGAATGTGTCTGTGCTTTGGCTCAACTGTCTTACACTAAGCTGGTACAATCTTGTAGTATAATTGTGTTTATGTTAAAATTTTGATGTTTTTTTAGAGAATTGCCAGTCCAACAGATGCAAACTTATGCCACAAACTCATCCCACCGGTTGGTCTACTTCCTCGAATATCTGTCCATTATGCTTTAAAAAGGGCTCAAACGAGTCTGAAATGGTTTATCTCACTTTTGCATATATAAAAAACTCTTTAAATCCAGCAAACCATCTCAGAATGCAAGATCAGCTAAGACCTGAAAAGGTAGTTTTAAGCTAATTTTTTTTAACTTTAGGGCCAGTACGTTTAGCTTGTGCTTATCACCATGTTGCTATCTTGCATCTTTCAACCTTAAATAACTCAAAAACATACTGTAATGTACATTACGGCAGGCTTGGCATGGTTCCAGGAATTGCAGGCAGAGTACAGGATCAGAATGTATTCATGCTTTGGCTCCTCAGTTGCTAAGATCATCTTGCAGGACAATTATTTTGTGGACATTTGTTCTCAAAATCTTTGTTTTTGTATTGTCGGTCCAGCAGATTGTCCTGCCCTAAACTCATGCCATCAGTTATTCCACTTCCTCCAATGTTTGTCCATTATGCTTAAAAAAAGGTTTAAACCAGTTGAGATGGTTTTATGGTCTCAGCTTTTGCAAAACCAGCAAAGTAGGCCAGATTTCAAGGAATCCATTCTTAAGCATTTTTATGCTACATTTTGGACCTTTATTCTCAGAAACATTGACATTTTGCAGCATTGTCAGTCAGTTTCAACCTAAAGACATGCTGTTCTGTACATTATGACAGGTTTAGTGAATGCGGTTCCAGGCATTCCAGAGACAAACACAGTACAGGATCAGAATGTATCTGTGCTTTGACTGTTCAGTGTTACTCTAAAACTAAAACCATCTTGCAATACAATTATTTTATGGATGTTTACTGTTAAAAATCAGTCATTTTTTGAGCATTGTGAGTCCAACAGATGTCAAACTTATGCCCCAAACTCATGCCATCAGTTGGTCCAGTGATTGTCCATTATGCTAAAAAAATGTCTTAAACCAGTGTGAGATGGTTTTCTGGTCTTAGCTTTTACCTAAAACCCCTCTAAAACCAGCAAGCCAGACCAGATTGCAAGATCAACTAAACCAGAAAACCATCTTAGTTGGTTTTAAGCTCATTTTTGGCCATTCATTCTCAAAAGCATTGACATTTTGTAGCTCTGTCAGTCTGTTTAATGTACACATTGTCTGTTATGCATCTTTCAACTTAAACAACCGAAAGACATACTGTCCTATATATTAGAACAGGTTTGGCGTGCCTCCAGACTCTCCAAGTAATCACAGAGTACAGGATCAGAATGTATTCGTACATTGTGTCATGTGTTACTCTAAGCTAAAGCTGTCTTAGACTGTTTTAAGCAGTTTTTTTCCCCCACAGCAGGACAATTACTTTGTGAATGTTTATTCTCAAACTGTAAAAAGAAATATCAAAATTTATATATATATATATGTATATACAGTATATATATATATATATATACATATATATATATATATATATAAAGATCAACTAGACCAGAAAACTGCATCCTAGGTTTTAAAGGGTTCATGAACTGAGAAACCAAAATTCCCTTGATCTTTTGACATAAGGGGTAACTGTGTATTATAAAAACATCCTGTAAGTTTCAGAACTCAAAACTTCATTGTTAGCTTAAAATAGCATATATTGAAGGCAGTCTGCCAAAACGACTGCTTTTGGAATGTTCTACTCTGTGATGTAATAGTGTGGCTAAACACCTCCTCTGCAGAAGAAGATCGACATCACTCTCTGTTTAGCCCCACCCACCGATTCGCGCATGTAGTGTTTACGAGAGAGGCAAACGCGCAGGTCTATGCAGAAACCAAATGATAAATATCACTCCGAAGACAACAAGACACTGTGCAGTGCCAAGTTAAAAACAGTATTTGCATTGCCTTCCTTCTGATCCCAATGTTAGGAAAGAGTGAATGAAATTTATTTTTCCAGTTCCAGACCGCGTCAGTAAGAACTCAGTCTTATGTTCACTTCATTTTACCGCGGATTCATTTACAAACAAAAGGCACAATTCAACTCGGGATTTTCAAAATATTGAATCTAAAAGACAATGCTGTGCCAACTATATTGGATACGCCAGTCATGTCGCAACACACAAGTGTGAGTAACTCTTTTTATTAAGTGATCACTTTTGTCTGTTAAACAGATTGTTTGATATGTACTGAGTATTTATGCGTTTTTAACCTAAATCACAGCAGCATCCATCGGTGAAGGACGTAGACTCTCAAACATACACAAGCCAATCATAGCATTGGGCGTTTACTTTCAAGTCTAAAATCTGCCACGCCTATTGAAACGGGGTGTTCTGATGAGGGGGGTTAAAAACAGGGCAGAAAATAGCCTATTAATTTCTAAGTTATGTTTTTTGATGTAAAAATCTTGATAGCATTATAAGTGGACCTCAGAGAACAGTACAAAATAAAAAACAGAGGCATTTCATGACCCCTTTAAGCTCATTTTTGGCCATTCATTCTCAAAAGCATTGACATTTTGTAGTTCTGTCAGTCTGTTTAATGTACACATCGTCTGTTATGCATCTTTCAACATAAACAACCTAAACACATTCTGTTCTATATATTAGAACAGGTTTGGCGTGGCTTCAGGTAATCACAGAGTACAGGATCAGAATGTATTCATACTCTGTGTGATGTATTACTAAGCTAAGGCTGTCTTAGCTGTTTTTTTTCCACAGCAGGACAATGATTTTGTGGACGTTTATTTTCAAAATCTAAAATGTCAAAAATTGTCAAAAAAATAAAATAAAAATACAACAGTTCTTTCTGGTCCTCGAATCTGATTGGCTGAGAGGAGTGCAATATTCTAGTCATATCAGAACTCCAACTGTTTCACTGTTTGTATCACTCCGCTTGCAGTGTATTTCTCAAAGCGAGTGTCATGGCAGACGCCCATATCTACTATAATTAAAAAATAATAATACTGTTTTGCGTCACGGAATGTAGATTTAAGAGTTTTTTAGGTGAGAATGTACTTGTAGACTTTAAATATGCGGTTTGTCAATAAAGATAACGTCTATTTGAAAATTTGCTACTTTTAGCATCTTTATTCTCAAAAGCATTGACATTTTACAGCACTGTCAGTCAGTTTAACTTGCTCTCATCTTCATGTGACTGTCTTCTGTCTTTCAACCTTAAATAACCTAAAGATATACTGTGCTGTACATTAAGACAGGTTTGGTGAATGTGGTTCTAGGCATTTCAGGTACAGACAGCGTACAGGATCAGAATGTAGGGTATAGTGGGGCTGAAGGCACACCCTAAGAAAAATGTGCTTTTCACTTTGCCCAAAGTGTATGATTGCAAAAAAATAAAAAAATGTATGTATGTTTTGTTTGTTGTACATACATAAAATGTATGTTTTATGTATAAATATATGTATGTATATATATATATATATATATATATGTTTGTATTGAAAATGTATAGAGCAACAGATTTTGTGTGAAAATAAATCATACAAGTTGTTTATTTTGTTTAAAAATCTTAAAAGGCAAGGGGGGCCTTTTACCCCACACACGAGGTAAAAGGCTCAAAGTATTGATACAAATACTTTAGCTAAAATTATATATATATATATATTATAATTTCTATGTTAATACTTGTTCAAAACAATCACTTTAGCAAAGTTTGTACCATTTTCTGCTTATTTTGATAAATAAAAGAATTAATTTTTGTTCAATAAATATGCTGTCATTAAAATGTTAATATAAAACATTTTAAAATACAGAAACAAAATTATTTTAAAAAGTAAAGATTCTGAAAGCATTGAATGAGATCCCATAATAAGTTATTATAGATTTACAGTAGTAACAAATTATATTTTATTATACGATATGATTAATATCATGTTTTTAAATATGATGGTTTCATTCTAAACATGGTGATTATATCTAAGATGGACACCCAACGTTATATACGATATTTACCATCTGAATCTAATCATATCATGTCAACAAATGAAAAAGTTAGCCATTTATTAATTATCATGTTAATGTCACTGTCTGCCTACTGTGATGGAGACGAGGGAGCGCGGAGACGTAGGCGATTAACATAAAGAGGCTTTATTTCCAGGAATCAGGTAGGTACACACACGTAGACAGGGGACTGACGAATAATACCGGACGGGGGACCATAGAACAGAACACACTAAAATACTCAACATAACGAGGAAATGAATGGGACACAGCTGGAAACAAATGATAACTAATTAGGACCAAATGAGAACAGGAACCAGAAAAACCAAATAAGGACATAACACATGGAAACTGGGTCAAAGGAAAGAACATGAGGAAAGACAGGGGACACAGGACTGACAGTTAATTAGGCCTACTGTGCCTTTAGCCCCAACAGTAGGGGCGCTTTTTACCCCAAATACCATAGCTTTACATATTCTTTCGTTATTTAAAAACTGTTGCTTTAATCATCTTAAACAAAATTGAAAATCATTAAGAAGACCTTTGTCTCAAAATATATCAAATTACTTTTGTGATTCTCATTTACTACTTAAATCTACAACATTTTAAAAAACATAAAATATTAGATCAAGTAAGCACAGAATCAACTTTGCGCTGCTGCCCGCGATCGCGTCAAGGATCAGCCACATTTGCATGTGCATCTTGAAAAGCGGATGTTTTGGAAAGTGCTACGCCAAGTTTTTCTGCCATCAAGTGATTTGGAAGAAAATAATATCAAAGGCGCCTTTAGCCCCGTTGTTCCCTATCCATGCTTTGGCTGGTCTGTGTTGCTCTAAGCTAAGACCAACTTAGACTGTAAGTTTTAAGCTGATTTTTCCCCAGCGGAGCAGTTACTTTGTGGATGTTTCTTCTCAAAATGTAAACAATATTTAAATAAATGTCAAAAATATTCTCCAAGACATCGGTTGCTCCACTTTCTCCAAATGTTTGTCCATTATGCTGAAAAACAAACCAAACCAGACCAGATTGCAGAATCTTAATTGGTTTTGAGCTACTTTTTGGACCTTTATTCTCACAAATGTTGACATTTTGCAGCATTGTCAGATGGTTTAACCTGTGCACATTGTCTATCTTGTGTCTTTAGGCTTTACATGACAAACCAGACTAGATTGCAAGAGCCACTAAGACTAGAAATCCATCATGCCATCAGTCGCTCTACTTTCTTCAATGTTTGTCCGTTATGCTTAAACAAATTGCCTTAAACCAGCCTAAGATGTTTTTCAGTTCTTAGCTTTTAACCAAAACCTTTAAAATAAGCAAACCAGACCTGATTGCAAGAACAACTCTTTAGCAAATTTTTTTAGCACTTTTTCGATGTATATTTTCCAAAACACTGACATTTTGCAGTATTGTCAACCCGTGCATATTGTCTATCTTGCGTCTTTAGACCTCAAATAACCTAAATAAGACATACTGTCCTGTACTGTTTGGTGAATGCAGTTCCAGGTATTCTAGGTCATGACAGCATACAGGATCAGAATGTATCCGTGCTTTGAACTGTTTGTTCTAATAAGGTGTAATTGGCTGATCTGTGTTATGCGCCCCGGGCGCTCGCTGATGCTATTTGTGCTGCTATTATAAGATACTTTGAGAATTCCTTGAAGAAGAAATGATGGAATGAGCTTTATACCGCAAACAAAGTTCACAACATGCATTTGGGTCAACCTGAACATGACATTTTATATTTCTGGATTAGTTCTACAACTACAGTATGACATAACATGATTAAAGCCCACGTCCGTCAATAAAACGATCAAAACTCAATCAATGCTGCCAAAGCCATATCAATCTTTTAATATCTAACTTGTTGCTTGGCAATCGTGTGTTTGTTTGGGGTTTGATCTAAAGCACAATCAATAGGGGAAAAAGAGGAGCGATGGACTGCAAGCTTTGAGTCTGGAAATGTATTTCACCATCCCTGCCGCATTCCTTCAGATCGTTTGATGAGAACCACTCACTGGGAGAAAAAAAGGCTCTTACTTGCGAGTGTTTGCTGAGTGAGTCATTCGCGGTGTGGGTACATATTTGTAAAAGGCCTTATAATGACAACAGTGCGAGTGACAGGCTGAACAGGAAGTCCAGCAGGAACCTTTGCACGTTGCGAGCTCTGACACAAACAGAGCTGCAGTTTTTTTATATGTTGAACTGACGCTATGGGAGAAATGAACAGTTTTTGAAAAGAGTTTTACATTTAAAAATTGTGGTGCAATGTTATTGGTCATGGTATGAAATACAGAAGACACATTTAAGATTTTACACTGTTTCTAGGACAGTGATTAAATAATAATAATTAATTAACCTTATTTTTTTAACCTCCTAGGAAAACAAAAACTACAACATAATGTATTGCTGGAAATAAAAGGCAGTTTTAAATAACCAATAATATGTTGTTTTTAAGCAACATATTAGCAACATATTTTCATGATGAAGTGATCCATAAACTGCTCTGTTAAACGCTCGATGATATGTTTCTTGGATTGTTTTTTTTTTGTGCATCTTTCATAGGGTTATATTAGATGTAAATGAGATGTTTTTGTTTATTGATCCACTTTATCTATAAAAAATATCCAAGTGTGTAAACGGGAATTTAAAATATGGCTAGAGTTGTAAGTTAGGCCTAATGTATTTCCAATTTTCTTTGATTTCTTGAATTCTTATTGATTTAATTTATGTATATAAATATGTGAATTAAATTAATATTTCTTTAAATGAAGGAGAAAATTAAGATTTTTTTGAAGAAATACTTTTGTGCCATTTTTCCATTGTGGTACATACACAATTGCCTTATGGCAGTTTTTACCAAAATTATAAAAAATAAATGTATTACTTAATTAATCTGTTTATTTATTATAAAATAAATGTACATTTTTATTGCAGCTATTTTGTGTAAAAAAAAAATGTAAAAGTGTTTCACCCATAGAACATAATACATTCCTATTACATTATATTACAGTATATTTTCATTACCGTTTTTCAATATGATTTGTAATAAAAATTTTGTATTAGATGCCAAAAAAATAATAGATAAATACATACATACATAAAATAAAATAATGGCAAAAAAGCAAAATAGAAGCATTTCCATTTGTTCTCAGATTTGATCTGTGCTTTCTCACCTCCAGTACAAGCTAGCATGTAAAGACAAAGTTGTATTCACTCATGCCTTGAAGTGAAGAACAACATTCTTTGCTGTCAAATGTCCTGTGATTTATTGTCAAAAGTTAACTTATGTGCTTTAGAAATGGTATTTGGGGTCTCTGAGTTTAAACTGTTAAGTCTTTGGTTCCGTTCAAACAGGTCTAAGGAAATATTGCATGTGTGAAATTCACCTTGAGGCGGGAGCCTGGTGGACTGCATGTGTTTACCTTCTCATCAACAACAAAAGGCGGCCGTTGCTAGCCTAACCGAGCATGCTAGTTTAATGAAGTATGCAAAGGATACACTTTTGTCTGGCTACAGCCGTCATCAACTGTAAATGCTGTTTTTGCCCTAAATTACAGTGTTAGGCCTGTGCCAAGTCAACAATTTTCAAGACGGTCGCTAGTACGCAGAGCCTTAAGGTATAGTTATGGGCCATAAAACGTAAGACACAGCGAGGTTTATTGTGTTGGAGCCGAAACGCTTATTCCTTTTGCGCATTAACATGAAGCGAGGGTGTGTTTGGACTGACATTTTCCCTCAAGTGAAACCTGCGTCTTTGTTTATCTGATTTTTCACCCCTGTTTTCATAGGTGGTTATATTTATAAGCATCGGGGAAAGCCTTCTAAAAGCACTAATGGAATGAACGTGTTTATGTTGTCATAATACATCAGTAAATGGGCCATTCATGTGCGCTTTGCCCACGTCAAGTGTGAGTTACCTGTTTTGACTCAGATAAAGTGATAGTAGATCAACTGAATGGATGACGTAGGAGGTCTTATCACCTCGACGCACGTCAAGAGCACATTGTCAGTGAATATTTATGGACGAAGCGTCTGTAACTTGTCTTTTGAGTGTCTCCGGAGCAGTTAATCTTTGTTCAAACCTCCCCAGACCGAGTTTCAACCATCTACTTATAAAAACCAACCTTGTTCCAGCAGTTTATTAGCACTTTTGGAAAATCTGTGATGTACTGTACCTGTAAATTTGATAGCCCGCAGGATGAAAATAAATTATTGGAAATTAGCCTAAAGTTAAAGTTAATTTTACCATAAAAGACTACTGTTAAGCATTTTATGGGTTTACGCTGTAAAATATGGCTCTCGGTTCTTCCAGGAGTCTGGATTCCAAGAGTGTTGTACGCTTGTATTTGCTATGTAAATAATTTAATGCTCTGTGAAACATTTTTAGATCCTCGAATGAGTGATTTAGCTGGAACTGGATTACGGCCGCGGTTACGACATGCCGATGCAGTTGCAATTGCGTCTAACAAGGTTTGCATGGTGCATAAATCCAAAAAGAATGGCTGTAATGCTTCAGATTGAAACCTATTCGATTACAAGATCCTTGCGCCAATGCTTTCAGACGCTTTAGACCACCAGGACTTTACTAGATTCCCCCTTCAGACACACATGACAAGTCTTCAAGTTCTGGTAAACCCCCTTGCTTTAATCATCCTACTACGCTTAACCGCACTTAAGGGTTTAACGTTCTGTAGAAAATCTCAAGTGTAGCTTTGGATGTTGCAGTTGGTGTTTTGATCTCAAGTATTGCTTCACGAGAGGAAATGCAACTAACAAAGAAGATTGATTTTCTTCTGTCTGCGTGTTCTCATTGAGTTTCGATAATAGCAGCTTTTTCGCACTCCGTCCATCGTACAGCCCAGGTAGAGTAAACGTGAAAAGTCGTGAGAGTAAACAAGATTATTCTAATTTCAAAAAAGGTCCAACACCCTGTTAGATAGTGAGCTTCATTTGTTTACCCTCCTTTGTTTACCTTTTAAGAAAGATATCACATTGAGCAAATACAGCTCAACTAATTACAGTTTCATGACCACTTGATGAAAACTGTCAGAAAGAGTTCACTGAGTTGAATGACTTTTAGTATTTAGCTAAATATTTGAGCAAGCTGCATGTTACTTTGTCTAATTAAAGGGATTTTTCTGCAAAAAATTTAAAACTCATGTCGTCCTTTAGTGGAACAGGAAAGAAGATATTTTGAAGAACGTACTGGCTGCTCTTTTCCATGCAATTATACAATGAATGAAGACTAAGACTTTATTGCTTCAAAAAGTATGCAAATGGTCCAAGATTATTGTACTTATAAATTCTGAGGCCAGACAAAAGCTTTGCATGAGAAACAGACTTAAATTGAAGTTTTTGTCACTGAAAATATTGAAATTCTCTCTGCACTGCTAAATAATTTTCTTAGTATTTTTATTCTTCATTTTGGGAAAAATGAATAATTCTGAGTGTTTAAGCTCACAAACTACAAGATAAACAAGATAATTTTTTTGAGCTGTTTTCTGTTTTAAGCTTAAACTTACTTAATTTTGATTCATTTCTCAGAGAACAAGACATAATATATAAGACATATAGAGATATTAAGATATACAGTATCTTATGCCATTTTGGGTTTCAAGTTCATTTATTTTAATTTAAAAAATGTAGATATTTACCAGACAACAATAAAAAATACTAAGTAAGAACATGATTTATTTATTTATTTATTTATTTGTTTGTTTGCAGTTTAGTAATCCTAGGTGTGTTCATGAGAGAAGTAATGATTTATGAATGAATCGTTAATTTAAGTTGAATCATTTGATCCATATCTCAAATGATTCATCAAAATAAATTAATGAAGTTCAAGTTCAACTGACTGAATCAATGACGCATAGTGGAAAATAATGCCTCACAAATTAATTGTTCTTTTGAGTCTTTAGTCTTTTGAATCTTTTCAATGTGTGTGAGTTCCATTTGGTTCACAAACAATTCTAAATGATTGACTTGATCTAATTGCAGCAGTGGGGAAAATTATCAGTGAATAATGACTAAAATTGGATCTGTTCATCACACAAAGCTATTGTATGACTTCAAAAGATTTGGAATAATGCATGAGTAATGTGGATCACTTTTGTGGTGATTTTGTATCTTTTTGATGCTTGATATCTTCGTGTAGTGTTTTTTTCTTATTTAATTCTGTGGAAAAGAACAAGTACAATTCTTTAAAATTATTTCCTTTGTCTTTCACAAAAGAAAGCAAGTCATACGGGTTTAGTACGACATGAGGGTGACTAAAAGACAGAATTTTCATTTTTGGGTGAACTATCCTTTTAAAACCAACTAAAATGGCAATCAACCCGAGTCAAAAGAAGCGCAAAATGAGATGTAGGTATTTGTTATCATCAGAGTTAATGTTTGTCATTCTGTTGTTTTCAGGCTTTCTTTTCACATTCTTGAACCTCTATTTTGTGAAGGTTAAGTTCAAAAGATCACCTAGCGCATAATTACATCTGTTATGTCTCCAAATTGAGCACTGAGCAAACAATTCCATTCAATTGATCTGTTGCTGTGAATTCTCTGTCAGTTCGTCTTGTTGCATTCAGACGCAACTTTGGTGGGCTCTTGAAGCACACGCACGCATGCAAACACTCACACACCATCCTCTGTTTCTCTTTCAAGTCAGGTGTAGACACATAATTATGTGCTTCATTCAGGCCTTTAATACAGGCCCAATTTTCTGTGTTTAAATGGATGTTCAGAAGCTGTTAGTGTTTTTACTGTTTGCATCTGTGAGGGGTAGAAAAGCAACTTGACCTGAGGAAAAACAGACTGTGAAATGACAGTCATCTGACAAGAACAAAGACCAGGTAGACAATATGCCATGATTGGATGATCTCTGACAGTCTATTTGAACAGCCTGCAATCTTTCATCAAATTCACAGTTCGGGAAAATTGATGCGCTAATGCATTAATGCTCTTAAATAATCACAAAGACAAGATCGACATCAGTTATGCATACGGTACTGTACATACCTTAATTCAAAGCATTTGTCGAATTAATCAGTATCTGAAACTAACCTGTCTTGCAATGTAGTTTCAAAATGTCCTGTTAATACTTTGCTGTCAATGAACCTTAGTATTCCTCCATGAACCTGGTATTTTGATAAAAACGAAAGAAACTGAAGAAAAACTAAAAAAAAAGGTAATTACGACTTTTTTATCTCACTATTTTGCATCATAAAGTCAGATATTTTTTCAGAATTGCAAGTTTATATCTTGCATTTGTGAATTTTTTTTTCTCAGAATTGCAAGTTTATGTCTCACATATTTGACTTTATTATTGAATTGACTTTATTATTGAATTCTGTTAAAAAAGTCAGAATTGCAAGAGAAAAAGTCATAATTGTGAGACATAAACTTGTAATTGTGAGAAAAAAGTCATAATTGCGAGATACAAACTTGCATGAGTAAAAAGGTCAATTGCGAGTTTTTATCATGCAATTCTGCAAAAAAGTCAGAATTGCGAGATAAAAAGTCGCAGTTACCTTTTTTATTTTTTTATTCAGTGTCAGAAATGGCCTTTCATAATACAATAGCTTAGAAACATAAAAAAAATAAATGTAATTGTTTAACTTATTTTTGTCTTGAAAATACATATAATATTCATCACCTATCTTGATTTTCTTTTTTTCTCTTTTTTTTTTTTCTTAGCAGTTCTTGAGAATGCAAGACCTATGACTAATAAGTATTTGTTGGGAGTTTTTCTACTCATGTAGCAGTAAAAGAGAACTGCAAGATTATGAATGTGACAGAAACACTGCTGGAAGGTGTTGAGTTTCATGGGAATGAGGACAGCCAAGACGCCTGACCTAGTAATAATCATTTGGTTTAACCATTTTTCCACAACCCTACTCAGCTGCCATTTTCCCCAATTATTGTTTCTTTGAATGCATAAACAGCTATCGTTCTGCCTATAAACACATGCTACCACCTTCAGGAACTTATCCTGCACTTAAAAGAAAAGTTTTAAGTAAAATAAGCTGATATACAACAGGCCGTTTAGATGCTAATAACCACATAACTTGTTTTTTTTCAGGATGTTGAACGCCGGCCCAGATGCAGAGATCCTGTAATAATCATATTGACTGAAAGTTGACCCTGAGGGGAAGTTTAGTTGCATGGGAACACAGTGATCCCACGTACATTGTGTCCCTGGTTTTGTCTCGAATGAACATTGAAGAAAGTGCACTGGAGCTGTAAAGAATAAAGAACAAACTCAGAAGGCACACTAAGGTTAAAGCAATTAGCAATTACAGATGGGGAGATGGGCTCTAAAACACATGCAGAGGCATCAAAGACGTCTCAGCGACACCTGCCTTTGAGCACTTGTGCAAGGGTGTACATGTAGTGAAATAGCTTAATTATGACTATTATCAGATGTAATCACACATAAAGAGCATTAGGTTTGTGATATCAGTAAAGCAGGGCAGAAGGTGTTAAAGCAAAAAAGTCAGACTCTTTTCATGTGGTCAGCAGCAGTTGTTTTAGCTTTCAAGTGCCTTGCTAACTGTGGGAACAAGTTAGAAGAGATGAAACCGATGTTTGCTAGCGTGTGAGAACCTCCTTTCCTCTGGTCACCACAATCGGCGCCAACTACATTTGCATATACATGAGCATCCGCATCTCCTGATCGATCATATGGCCACCCCGTTTGCTCCCACAAGGCAATGTGGTTACGATTAGCAAGATCAGCGACAGCACCTAGGGGTCGGTATCTACCTTGGAGCGCCTCCTGACACCCACCTGCACTCACAAGACAATGTTTTGCTGATGGGGAAGAAAAATTCCCCAAGCTTCTCCATTTCTGCCCCTGTAGATCTTGGCCCGTCGGTGGTTGGGGCGAGCACTGGATTTGAATGCTAATGCTAAGGCCTGGGGAGAACAGAGAGGGAGATGGGTTATTGTTGCATGTTCAGGTTAAGACAATAAATTGAAGAAAGACGAGAGAGCAGGCAGCGCATTCCTGCTGCTGTAAGCTCCGGCAGTTTCCCACAGTCTCCCACTGAAAACCTGCGGAGGGGAAAATATTTAGCTTGGAGGTTCACACTGCAGCGACAGCGGGCCAAGCTTAACCGCACGTATGATGACTACGGTTGGGAAGGTGGAGGCGGAGACGCCGACAGACGGTTGCTACGGTGTGCGAGAGGGTCTGGAGTCTGACCCCAAATTCCGGCCGCACCGTCAGCATGTCGACTGGAGTAACTTAATAAGGTACAGTGATACTCTAGTAAGCCGTTTTTGCACACAAAAATGCACAGAAAGTTGACCAGAATTGAACTGTTACAGGAAAATGGAGGTCAGGAGGGTAAATCACAGGAGTTTTGGTATTCCCACACAATTTTGCTGTACACTTTGACAGCTGTTTATCAAGGTTTTAGCTACTGTACAATCTCAGGGGCCTTTAGGGGCACAACATCTTTTCAGCGAAGGTGCAGCAAATTTACCCCTAAAACATTTATAGTAGTACCCTAAGTTACCCTAAGGGCACATTTTACTACTTCAATATGCACCTTTTAGGGGTACAACAGCTTGGGAGAGTACCCTCAAAGGGACATCTTTTTACATATTCCAACTCACATGTACTAATATGCACCTTTTAGGGGCCCAAAAGCATGTCACTGGGGTAGAAAAGAAACATCTTTGTACCTTATTTACCCCTAAAAGCTTTATAGTAGTACCCTAAGTGTACATTTTACTACTCCAAGATACCATTATGCATGTTTTAGGGGTACAATAGCATGGGACAGTACCCTAAAAGGGACATCTTTGTACCTTATTTAGCCCATAAGGTGCACAGTAGTGCCTCAAAAGTACATATTTCTACTCTAAGGCGCTAATATGCACCTTTCAGGGGTAAAACAAATTGTTATTGGGACAGTACCATTTTAGGGACAACTTTTTACCTTATTTTCCCCTAAAAGTTTACACTCACATTTCACTGCTGGTTATACAATCTCTGTATAGTTGTGTATGTGACAAATAAAACTTGAAACTTGAAAGGTGCATATAAGTACCTTATGGCTATTACTCTAAGGTACTAATATGCATCTTTTAGGGGCCCAACAGCTTGTCGCTGGGGCAGTACCCTAAAAAGGGCATATTTGTACCTTATTTACCACTAAAAGGTTTATAGTTGTACCCTAAGGGTTTATTTTACTTCTCCAAGTTACCAATATGTATCTTTTAGGGATACAACAGCATGGTACAGTTCCCTAAAATTGACATCTTTGTACCTTATTTACCACATAAGGTACATGTTAGTACCTGAATATATATTCCAACTCACATGTACTAATATGTACCTTTTAGGGACCCAAAAGCATGCCACTGGGGCAGAAAAGGAACATCTTTGTAACTCTAAAAGGTGCAGAGTAGTGCCTTAAGAGTGCATATTACTACTATTGCAACTGTTAGGGGCCCAACAGATTGTCACTGGGACAGTACCCCAAAAGGGGCATATTTATACCTTATTTACCAAAGATGTTCCTTTACTGCCCCTGTGACATATTTTTGAGCCCCTAAAAGGCTCAAAATATGTCACCGGGGCAGTAAAGGAACATCTTTGTGCCTTATTTACTTCTAAAAGGTAAATAAGTACTATAAGGGTACATATTACTACTCTAACATGCTAACATGGACCTTTTAGGCTGTTTGTCACTGAGGCAGTACCCTTAAAGGGGCATACATGTACCTTACTTACCCATGAAAGATTCATAGTAGTACCTTAAGAGTACATCTAAGGTACTACTTACTACTCTAAGGTACTAATATGCACCGTTTAGGTGTGCAAAAGTTTGTCACTGGGGCAGGGCGCTTAAAAATAAATCTGTGTACCTTATTTACCCTTAAACGATTCATAGTAGTACCTTAAGGGTACATATTGCTAAATATGTACATTTTAAGGGCCCAACAGTTTGTCACTGGGGCAGTACTCTGAAAGACATCTTTATTTATTAAACCTTATTTGCTCCAAAAGGTTTATATTGGAATGGTACATATTCCTTCTCTAAGGTACTGATTGGCACCTTTTAGAAGTAGACAATGTACAAAGTGACAAACTGTTTTACACCTAAAGGCAAAATTTTGCACATTTTCAACTAAAAAAATTTTCATGGAGTCAACCGGTTCAACCCAGGTACATTGTATTTCAAGAAAACCAGTTACTAGTAGTTGTAGTAACCATCTTGTCATCAGTCTCCTTCAGATTTGTAAAAATGGTTTGCAAGTGAGCTGGAAAACATTGCAAAAGCTGACATTCAGCTGTGGGGTCGCCGGAGTCTACGATCCATGACTCCCCCTTAACCTTGGCAGATAAATCAGGTTTATGTGGATTCGGGGTTCTTCAAAGTGTCCTAATGGAGATTAGCAAGCAAGAGTTTGACCTGGTTAATTACTCCTGCAACTACTGCAGGTATAAATGCAACCCCCCTTTCCTTTTTGTCCACCCCCGATGCGTTGATAACATCTCCCTCCGCCAGGCACCTTCAGACTACCTCAGAGCTTCAACATTGTGCTGCTTCCCTGAAGGAGGCATTCAGACAGGCTGGAGACAGCATTCACTAAAAATGCCTCCTTAGAGCTGATGCCTTCTTTTATTAAGCTAATTAGACCTTGTGGAATAAGGAGCCTGGTGGAAAGTGCACCCAGCTGCTAATAAAATCAGCGCCCTGACATCTAAACACCGTGCTAGCTTGTTTTTTTGTTTATCCCTTGTTTATCCCTTTTCTTTAAGTAATACACCACAGGAAGTGATGTAGAAAGGATTTTGCATTTGAAAATAAGCCAATCGTAGACTGATTTTTCTTAGGAAGTGCTTTATTTGAGAATCCCAAACAGGTAAAAAGAGCCACAATAACTTGACCAATGGTGTGGTGAGACTTTGTTTGTCCAACCAAAGGCAGAAAAGAAAACAATTCCCTCTATTTTTGAACATCTTTAGAATTTTTTTTCTTTTATAATTGATTTTAGTGATGCTAGTGTAGATATAACCCATTTCATTTAAAATTAAATTAAATTAAAATTAATTGATGCACATAGTAAGGGAATGTTTTATTTTCATGTTGAAATTATAAATTTCATTATTTCATTATATCATTACAGTATTTGAGTATGTTAAGATTATTAATATTTTCAGTTGTAATTAATTTACATAATATTTATATAATATTTGGCCATTCTGGAAATAGTTTTATACAACCCGAATTCCGGAAATGTTGGGACGTTTTTTAAATTTGAATAAAACGAAAACTAAAAGACTTTCAAATCATTCAGTTGTGAGTCAATATTTTATTCACAATAGAACATAGAGAACATAACAAATTTTACACTTTTATCCACTAAATGAGCTCATTTCAAATTTGATGCCTGCTACAGTGTCTCACAAAAGTTGGCACGGGGGCAACAAAGGGCTGAAAAAGCAAGAAATTTTGAAAAGATTCAGCTGGGAGAACATCTAGCAACTAATTAAGTTAATTGACATCAGGTCTGTAACATGATTAGCTATAAAAGGGATGTCTTAGAGAGACAGAGTTTCTCAGAAGTAAAGATGGGCAGAGGCTATCCAATCTGTGAAAGAGTGCGTAAAAAGATTGTGGAATACTTTAAAAACAACGTTCCTCAAGGTCAAATTGCAAAGGCTTTGCAAATGTCATCATCTACAGTGCGTAACATCATCAAAACATCAGAGAAACTGGAGAAATCTCTGTGCGTAAGGGACAAGGCCGAAGACCTTTGTTGGATGCCCATGGTCTTCGGGCCCTCAGACGACACTGCATCACTCATCGGCATGATTCTGTCATTGACATTACTAAATAGGCCCAGGAATACTTCCAGAAACCACTGTCGGTAAACACAATCCGCCGTGCCATCTGCAGATGCCAACTAAAGCTCTATCATGCAAAAAGGAAGCCATATGTGAACATGGTCCAGAAGCGCCGTCGTGTCCTGTGGGCCAAGGCCCATTTAAAATGAACTGTTTCAAAGTGGAAAAGTGTTCTATGGTCAGACGAGTCCAAATTTGACATTCTTGTTGGAAATCACAGACGCCGTGTCCTCCGGGCTAAAGAGGAGGGAGACCTTCCAGCGTGTCATCAGCATTCAGTTCAAAAGCCAGCATCTCTGATGGTATGGGGGTGCATAAGTGCATACGGTACGGGCAGCTTGCATGTTTTGGAAGGCACTACTATGAATGCTGAAAGGTATATAAAGGTTTTAGAGCAAGATATGCTCCCCTCCAGACGATGCATATTTCAGCAGGACAATGCAAAACCACATACTGCAGCTTTTATAACAGCATGGCTTCGTAGTAGAAGAGTCTGGGTGCTGAATTGGCCTGCCTGCAGTCCAGATCTTTCACCTATAGAGAACATTTGGCGCATCATTAAATGAAAAATATGTCAAAGACGACCACAAACTCTTCAGCAGCTTGAAACTTATATCAGGCAAGAATGGGACCAAATTCCAACACCAAAACTCCAGAAACTCATAACCTCGATGCCCAGACGTCTCCAAACTGTTTTGAAAAGAAGAGGAGATGCTACACCATGGTAAACATGCCCCCGTCCCAACTATTTTCAGACCTGTAGAAGGCATCAAATTTGAAATGAGCTCATTTTGTGCATAACATTTCTCAGTTTAAACATTTGTTATGTAATCTATGTTCTATTGTGAATAAAATATTGGCTCATGTGATTTGAAATCAATCATATTCAAATTTAAAAAACGTCCCAACACATCCGGAATTCGGGTTGTACAACGTTGTATATATATATATTGTGGCGGGAGGAGCAAACGACAGACACAGTGGGTGTGGCGTCAGGCCTCGGAGAGGCTTTTATTAAACAGAAATAATAAAATAAAGTGTCCAAAGGGGATTAAGTGTCCAAAATAAACAGGGGATCTGGTGTCCTCGTCGTGCTGCGCGGGTTGTGAAGGAGGGGCAGTGTTCTGGAAGGAAGGGTCCAGGTAAGGGGCGGAGTCCGGTGGCTGCACGCGCTCCCCCTTGGGTCCGGGGCGCGAGGGCGGCGGCTTCTGTCGGCGGCTTCGTCCTCCTTTGGGCCCGCGGCGCTTCCAGGGGTACGGCCCGGCATCCTGGCCCGGCATCCTGGCCCGTCAGCCGTCTCGCGGGTGCGGTCCTCCGCGCTCGACGCTCCCTTCCTGGACCCACGAGGACACCAGCGTGCATGCACGGGGAAGAGACCGGTCTCCAGAGGAGAGGCGCAGCCGGCATATAACAGCGGCGGTGATGAGGCTCCATTCACTTCAGGTGTGCCTCATCACACGCCGCCAGACCTGGCTGTTTCAGCGCCCCTCCTCTCTCACACACCCACTCCCGTCGGGAGCCTGGTGAAGGGCGGCGATTAAGGGACGGGGAGTGCTGATAATTAGGGGGGGAGGCAACTGACTCGTCACAATATATATATATATATACAGGTGTATATATATATATATATATATATATATATATTGTTGTTTTGTTACTATTATTATTATTATTATATTTGTTTGTTCGTTCATTTATTATTAATAATTTATTAATATTTTCGATTGTAATTAATACACACAATATTTGGCCACAGGAATTAGTTATATAGTTATTTTTTTGTTTTTATTGTTGTTGTTGCTATTATTATTATTGTTGTTATTATTGCCATTCAGCCACTTTGCTTTGTAGATCAGTATCGGCATTAAATCGGCCTTAAAACCCCACGTTGATCAAATTCTAGTAACATCCAATGATGAATCATTTAAAATAATACCAGGAACATCTATTGAGAAAGTAAATGTCCAATTTGATTCACTTTGTTGATCCAGATTATCATCAGAACTGGACTGTGACCACTAAAAATTAACAATTCTGTTTGTTCTTCTCCAGACTAGTTTTTCACTGACTGTTTTCTACCTTTCCCTGTTCCATTTGTAAGATTCACTCTTCCAAGAAGAAGAACTGCTGAGAACGCACGGTCTGTATTCTTTATCATCCTTCTTATTTTCCCCTCTCCGAGTCGAGGAAAAACATTTGGGAATGGTTGAGAGTGTAACTGAGGACTTTTCTTAAATCTGTCAGCATCTAATTTCAGCCATGAGACGCCAATTAAACCCTGTGCCAAAACATTTACTGCATACAGCGTGAGCACCTGCTGATTATTAATATGTCCAGTTGTATATCAGAGGATGCGTGCATGAGGAATTAATTCCCCGTGGACCTCAGGAGCGGACAGGTGCTTCACAGCTGCTACAATGGAATTCCAGCGGCTCAGAACTCATTTAGATCACAGACGAATGGAGTCGCTGCTTTGAGTTCGGACCTACTCAACATAAAATTTACACCCCGTGATTCCCATGTAGCTCTACAGGAATCCCATTGTTTTCTGCCGTAAGAGATTTGAATAGACCTTTCTTCAAGACCAAGCTCTTGGCCGTTTTCCAAACCCATTGTTGTGTGTTTTATATTTAATGTTTCTTCATGTTATCTTGAATTACAATTTGGAGCAGAAGTTATGTTGATGAAAAAAAATCAGTGTTTGACTTCGAAATAAATGAAATATTCCATTAATTTCTATAAACCTCCAGTGATGGGATCTGAAACGGCATCCAGAGCTCAAGTGTGACGGGTGTGCGGCCCGAATCCATTACGACAACTTTCCTGCTGTTGATGCTTGTTTGCTGGCAGTCAACACTGAAGTGTTTTGGCAGTCTGATGGTCTCAGGTTGCACTTATTTTCTGTGTGAGGTCTACAGATGGTTTTGAAATGCTGCCCGAATCCTCCCCCGTTGAAAAGCGGCGATATTATTGCGGCGCAGCGCAATCCATCCCATTCCTTACGTCTGCAGATGTTGCATCAGTGTCTCTTGGGGATTGTCTAGCTTTACAACCCTCATTGCAAAAGATTTAATAGGGAGGATTTAGTAGAATTTTCCTATATTGTTTATGGAAAACAATTGTCTTTGCGTATTTGAGTCATCCAAGTGATGTACACAGGATTGTATTGTTGTTTCCTGACAAGATGTTTCGCAACTAGTAATGCCATGAATGTATTTAAGCAAGTAGTTGTGGTTGAAAAATGTATTTGTGTGAGTCATGTGAGATTTGTATCATATTTAAACCAGATTTTGTTTTATTGAGTAATACTAATTATGGAGCTATTAGTCCGAGTGCCCTTGGACTTTGATCTCATGTATTATATAAGTCTGTTTTGCAGGGGTCTCAAACTCCACTGGGGGCCAGTTGAACAGTTACAACAAATACAGTACGTTTTACAACCATCAGTGTTTGCTGTATACATTTATTAGTGCAGTTATATAGCTATTCATGCATGTACAGATCTTTTTGAAGTTTTAGTCTTGTATCTTTGTCTGATACAAAAGGTTTCTCTGAGACTGAACAGGTAGCATTAACAGAGCAAAAATGATCTGGTTTTGACGTAACGGATGGATGTTGTGCAAATGTATAAGGCCAAAAATACAAACAATGATATTTGAATATAAGAACATTTTATAACAAAGTAAATTTAATATTTTTTATTAGATGTAATATTCATTATTTTAGTTTGGTACAACATATTAAACTTTTTTATTTTCTTTGAATAAATTCTTATTTTATAAAAATTCAAATGTATGCATATAAAATTTCTAAAATTAGTTTTCTTATGAAATAATTATATTGATAAATATATTTATATTTACTATAATTTATTTATACAAATTTACATACATATTTCATTAAATATAAATAAATAAAAATGAATAAATATTTAATTTGTAATTATTTTTGAATGATTTATTTAAAATAATATATATTTTATGATTTTTAATAATAATTATATTGAATAATATAATTATATTTAATATAATTTAGAAATGTATAATAATTACATATATTTAGTATGTGTATATATATATATATATATATATATATATATACACACACACACACATTCATATATTTAATTCATAATTATTTTGTCAATTTATTGAATTATTTAATAATTATTATTTAATTACAAATTAATTATTATTTTTTTATAAAAAATGTTTTTTTTTTTTTTTTTTTTGTGGGACAGATTTAAGGATAAACAGTGCTAGATGACACTATTTAAGATGATTTAATTAGTTGACATTTAACATTGTATAGCATTTAAACAATGTTTTTAACATTAGGAGTAATTCACCTCAACAAATTCCTTATTTGGATAAATTTCATCGTCAACTTCAAGTTCATTACAGTTTCCATGTACCTTCCCACAGCTGTAGGATGGCGTGTCTAGTCCTGAGTCATCTCTCGACGCGACTCTGATTTCCTGGCTATCATGGCCTACAGGAACTTCGCTCTCTGCTCAGTCCATAGCAAGTGGCTGCCATTTCCTCCCTTCTACTGCCTGGCCTCGGGGTCCTGGAGAGGGAATGGCCCGTCACCACAGGATATGTGTAACCAGCTGATAGGGGAACCATCAGAAGGTCTGGGCACGAAGAGTAGATGGCACCCTCTGTCCCTGGCACCCTCTAACCCAAACAAATGTCACCGGAAATGAACACTGATGACTGTCATTTAGCTGGATCATGCAAAAGGGAGGTGAAAGCTTTACAGCCGCTCATGCAGCAGTTCAAGGTGAGCCACTGAGAGATTTTTCCTACTTTCATAAGGAAATTCTGGGTTAAGCTCATTCAGCAGCACTTGTGGCATAATTGGTAAAACATTATTTCAAATCGTCCCTCCTTTTCTAGAGAAAAGGCGAATCTGCCTTGAAATGAGACACTTACAATGGAAGTGAATGGGAGCGATTTGTAAATGTTAAAATACTAACTCTTTCAATAGTATATCCACAAGATGTAAACAAAATTATCATTTTAAAGTGAAAAAATTACTTGCTAACCTTTCCGTGCAAAGTTATAGACAGTTTTGCTATTTACTCACCATTACAATAGCGTAAACTCTAAAACGACTGTAAAAATATGGATTTGGACTGCTTTACTGAACAGAAGAATTAATGTAAGCAGAGCTGGGTAGATTAGCCTAATTACAAATTGTAGTCAATTACTGATTCCAAATTACATGACAAAATTGTAGTTAGTAACGGAATCCATTACACATTTTAGGTAATATAATCAGACTACTTTTAGATTACTTTTGACATAACGCATTTATCAAATTTATTTAAATAGAATAATATTGTACCATACTGGCATAAAAATACAAAAAGTCAGAAAATATATTTCATATGTTGTTATTAACAACATGAAGTGCATTAAACACTATATTACGTCAAGGTTTCCAAACTGGGGTTTGTGAAGGAACTGCAGGGGGGTTATGAGTGTAATGAAAAGCTAATAATTAATTAAATCATAAAATGTTAAATTAAAATTAATAATTTTAAATAATTTAAAATAATAAAAAAAACTGCTAAGAAAATTAAATAGTTATATTTGTTTACCTGCATGTCATGTGACCATAACCAATGTCAGAGAACCAATGAACATGCAAATGTGATACTTAATTAAAATATTTATTTTAAAATCTCAGGTGTACTTCAAGTAAATATTACATGAAAGAGGATAAGATGACAAAAAAGTTTGTGAATTAGTGTATTTGTGCATTTCAATGTGTTGCCACCTGACTAATGATTGATCTCTGTGTGAATGTCCACAAAACTGAGACTTTCTGAGTTTATATATGCGATAGGCTATTTTAGAAAGCAAAGATTAAAAGATGAAAAAGAGGAGTTAGGTAGAATCAATGAAATTATGAATATGTTTTTGCTACAGTGTAAATAATATGTAATCATGTAATCCATAAAAAAGTAACTGTCTAATTTAATCTAATTACAAATACTTATTTTTTGGAATTTGATTAAGTAATCCAGATTACATGTAATCAGTTACTACCCAGCTCTGAGTGTAAGTGCTTTTATAATACACAAGCTTCATACTTCTGCTAAAAAATCAGCCCCATTCACTTTCATTGCAAATATAAAAAATGTTTTTTTTTTGTAACCAAAATTTTGGAAACAAAACCGATTATTGGAGTACATTTTATAAGAAAATACTCTGAGTCTTTCTACTTCACATTTCACATTGAATTCAAAGTTACTTGCCGTTTCCTTGTAATTATTTGTGAAATTTATAGCAACTTCTGAGTGAAAATTGTTTTAATGTAAATCCTACACTGATTTTCTTTCAGTCAACATACTATTAATTACCATCAGGAGACGTATAGCACACGTTTCCCCTTCAGCTCCTTACTTATAATCTCAGTGCTTCGGTCGGATGGGAAAACAGGCTTGTTTCATGGTTGCCACGGAGAGAGGGGCCCAAACAGAGGAGATGTGATTCGATACACGTTTATTTTCTCCAGCTCACATCTCCCTCCTCAACAGGGGCGCACTTTCGAGCGGACGTCTTGCGAAGGACAGGCGTGTCCGTGTCTCTCTTCCAGGGTATTTTCCAGCCGCCATGTTGACTTGGCCCGACGACAGCGGAGTCGACAGCAAATGAATTTAGAGCTTGTTACGAGCCAGCAATAATCACTGGCATGTTCGGATTTCTGTCTCCCGAACCGCAGAGAAAACACTCCGGCTGATCAAGAAAGAAAACAGGGAGAGGATTCCCGCCTGATGGACGTCAGCGATGGCGTAACCTTGGCGTGCATCTTTGTGCGTACAGAGTGTCGTCAAAATGACTGAGCATCATCTGGAGATGCTCCAGGCCTGACGCAGAGCTCTGAACTGGGGGCGCAAAAGTTGGTGGAGAATGCGGGCATGTGTTTCAATCACGACCACACCAGAGGGTTGCCAGAGTCCTCCTGCAGGTTGCCCTCATGGTCTTTAGGCCACAGCGGGACTGCAGGCCGTCCCCCGTCAGCGAGGAACTGCCAATATAGTCCAATGGGGGTCACCACAGGCAGCCGAATGCCGTAATGAAGCCCATATGTGGACGCCACAAGCATCTTGATCAAATTGGCAGCTATCCCCATATTCTTTCTCTCTGGCTTTCTCTTCCCCTTTTCTGTTAGCCTGCTGAGAGCAATTATCTTTCCCCCACCTCTCCAATGCAGCAATGAGTCCTCTCAGAAGAGACATCACTTCCTGTCTCATCTCACTCAAGTCTTAAAGTACCTTCATGGCACAAAGATACAAGTGCCAATGATGAATAAGTTCTCACCAAGGACGATAACTATAACAATTAAAGGGATGGTTCACCCAAAAATGAAAATTCTGTCATTTATTACTCACCCTCATGTCATTCCAAACCCGTAAGTCTTTTGCTCATCTTCGGAACACAAATTAAAATATTTTTTATGAAATCCAAGCGTACCAGCATCGTGGCACTCTCATGAACGCATATCAAAGACTGACACAGAAGAGAATATTTTTTTTAATTAAGTTGTTATTTTTGTCTTTGTGCACAAAAAGTATTCTCGTAGCTTTGTTAATTTATGGTTGAACCACTGATGTCACATGGATTATTTTAATGATGTCCTTACTAACTTTCTAGTCCTTGAACATGGTAGTTGTTTTGTTGACTATGCAGGGTCAGAAAGCTCTTGGATTTCACCAAAAATATCTTAATTTCTGTTCCGAAGATGAACGAAGGTCTTACGGGTTTGTAACAACATGAGGGAGAGTAATTAATGACAGAATTTTCATTTTTGGGTGAACTATTCCTTTAAGATACAGTTTTAAAAATGGCTCTGAATTTAAAAGAATAGCAGAGTCCACACCACAAATATAACGACAAAGAGACAATATTGTTGGAATCACTTTCAGAATTATTTTTTTTCTCCATTTGAGGAAAAATAAAAACATTAACAGCCAATCAGAATCCATCCTGCTTTAAAGAGCCTAAGCATTTGCAAGTGGCAGGTGACAAAACTATGGTGCTGTTATAATAAACAGAATGTTATAATGCATTGGTGTGGATGCTAATATAGTTTTCTTTATAGTTATCATTCTTGATGTAACATGACTTAAAGGCAGGGTAGGTGATTTGGTTCAAAAACCTTTTTGTTATGCTGGTTGAAACTCTTCACATCCTGATAGCAATCACTAATTTAAGTAGTCTAAATGTATTTATATTGTCTGTGGAAGGTGTAGAACCATAAAATGTTTGTCCAACCATATTCCTCAGTGAATTCAACCCTCCACCAATGCAGTCTCTCATCATGTTGCTGGTCAGACTCTGGTTTGCCTGTGTGTGTTCATGTGTTTTGGAGGAGGCGTGACTATGGAGAGTGATTTGCAGGGAGGGTGGGATCTTATGCTTTCAAAGTTAACTTGCTAGTGCTAGCCTCTCCGAAATCACATACCTTACCTTTAAAAGTGTTCATGATAAAGAAAAAGAAAAATCTAGTTTAAATGTGTCAAGCTCTTAGAAATATGATTAAAAGAAAAATGTCAATCACTTCAAAAGTCATTTGGCATAACCAATAAGGACATTTTTAAAAGGAATAACAGTTTGCTTACATGTGAGTGTTTGTATCTTCAACTTTTTTTCTTTTTCTTTTTTACAATTATTTCAAAGTAAAAAGTATTTTTACAAATTTAATGAATCATTCATTCTAAAATATTATAAAGTTTTTGAAGAGTCGCACCACATGGCAAGTTTCTCTTTTCTCTCTGTATATTTTCAATATTTATTTAACATTTTAATATATTATAAAATGCATATCTTTAAATATATATTTTCTATTTAAAAAAAAATATATATATATATATATGGGGAAAAAAAAGTGTAATTCTCCCAACAACCTGACACATACGATGGGAACTGCAACTGAAACTACAACTATTTGTCATTATATCTGTCCAAACGTAGCATACTTCCATGGCCTTCAATAGCTTCAAATCCCAATCCAAACTCAACTCATTCACCTCCAATCTGAAGTCGTGAGGAATGAACTCTGTAAACAGAACCTGTGCGCCTGTGTAAAAGTGTCCAAAAGTCAACAATGAATATCATTGTGAATGTTTCTCCAACTCATACGACCAACTTTGCAGAGTAAGTCGGCACAGCTCGTTCGTTTTGTAATTGACGTTAACTACCCTCGTCTCTTACCAGGCTCTCTTCCAGGAATACAATCATAAGTCCTGCTGGAGGAATCGCTCCTTTTCTTCCTCTGGAATGTATCGTTCCTGAATATGGGTCCTGGGGGAGTAATGGAAAAATATGGGTATATTTCAATAAACAATTGCAGCAGATGCCGAGTGCTGGGCCAGCTATATTCCAGCCCCTTGTTTCATGGATGACGTGAGACATTAATAAAAGACAGAAACACTTGACGAGCCACCATTCAGAATTGTTTTCAGGTGGTCTGTTTGGGCACTTAACCTTTAAATGTTATTGTACTGTTCTATTCGTTGCTCAGCAATTGCTATCGCTATACAAGACAGCGAAATCCCCTCACTATATCCGCGGTAATAAAACTTCCTATGTCTAAAGTGACGTGATGTGCATGATATTGTTTTAGAGGCTGTCGCAAAAGTCCCGTCATTTCACTGCAAGAGAGTATCATTTCAACCGGACTCCTAAAGGTAATTCAAAACCTTCTTTTCCATCTCTAACAAGAGATTTGCATCTTCGGAGAGCGTTGCGTGCCAAAATTTTGGATATGTTTCTTAATACCCCCTTTAATATAATCCCTGTTGGCTGCCTGTTTGCTTTAGTTGGATTACAGTAAATGAGTTTCAGGCTGCTATCAGGTAATAACAAGCTTTAACATCTAATAAGCACCTCATGGAGAGCCTTGGCTCACTGTTCATGCTGTTCTTGCGAGCCAATTATTAATGATTTCATATCATAACAGCTGATTATATTTCAGAGAGATCATAATGCCATGATCTGCTAAAAAGGTCATTTTAAAATGATTAGATTGAGGGACACAACCATTTTTGTAGAAAATACATCTAGTTAACTAAAAATGAACATTTGCTTGAAAATGTGCTCACCCTCATGCAAGTTGTAGATGAGTTTGTTTCTTCATCGGAATAGATTTGGAGAAGTTCAGCATTACTTCACTTGCTCACCAATGGATCCTCTTGCAGTGAATGACGTCAGAATGAGAGTCCAAACAGCTGATAAAAACATCACACACCGTAATCCACAACACAACTCCAGTCCATCATTTAATGTCTTGTGAAGTGAAAAGGTGGATGTTTGTGATAATAAAATTCATCATTAAGATATTTTAATTTCAAACATCAACTTCTGACCAAAATATCAGTCCATAATCCATAATAATGATTCCTCTAGTGAAAAATAAATCCATCCACTGCTGTCCTATAACTTTAAAATCAACCAACATATTTGTTTAGAACTGTTTTGGACTGTTTTCACTTTTAAACAGTGCTTGATCTGTGCATATTTCTCCCCTGATTCAGACAACTTTTTAAAAGGACTATTATGGATAGAAGAATATTATTTTAGCTGAAAGTATATTGTGTATTTGTGTTGTATTCGATTTGCATTTCAGATGTGTGTTTCAGACGCCACAACATGCTAATAAGGTGTGGCGGTGGTTTAGGATGTGGGCTTAAAGCTCAAAGATTGTAGATTCAAACTCAGCTACATATGACTAATAAACAAGAGAAATACTGAGATCTAAAATGTTTTTTTTAGCTATATGTACTTCGCTGTTCCCAAACCTAGTGAGCTGCCTATATACAAACTCCATACAAATCATGATTACATGGTAGACGCATGTCGCTAAGCTAACGCAGTATTAGCAAAAGACACAAATATTGGGTAAAATAAAAGTTTATTAAGAGTCAACATTTCTCATCTCCTATCTTTGTTTTATTCTTTTTCAGGACTTGTTAATTAGCCTCCATAGGCATCTCACTAGGTTTTACTTTTGTTTGACTAGCTGTCTATTATTTAACTGTCTCTAACTGCTACCAGATTGTTTACATTTCAGCAATTAAGTCTTGAATTGTATTGGCACATGTGTCCTGGCACACATATATCATGATGCATGTATATATATATATAAAAAAAACAATCAAAACTAATTTTTTATGTTATATATTTTTTTCAGAAACAGACCAAGACACCTTCTTATTGAATCCAAGTCTCCAAGTTTCCAAGTTTATTTAATTTCTATGGCAACATCACAAAGTATTTCAAACAAGGTAAGACCAGGATAGACATATGCACTCTATTTTAAAGTTTACCACAAAGTAAACAGTCAGTAATCTTCATTGTACAGGTTGGCAGGTGTGGTGCATTTATTGCTAATGTCTCTCAATGCAGGTAAGTGTGCAGTGAGAACTTTTAGCTTGACAGCTGCCTGTTTCCTCAAGCAGTTCAATATGCTAGTGGCTGTATGATCCTTTAGAATGTTATCATGTTGAATATACTGTACATATCCTCTTCGTGCATTTTAGCAAAACAGATGTGAGACAGGTCCCGCTTGGAGGAGTGCACTGCATTTACAGCTTGCCGAGTGAACAGGTGCCAAAATCTGCATTCGGCATGAGGCTCTCGTGAGTCTTTGCATGCAAGCGCTTACATAGCTGTAGTTTATTCTGTTTTAGTCCTTTTTAAAGTCCGGCATGAAAGTCACTCAAATGTACTTTGTTCTAACACACTGATTTGATTTTCATTGCCTGCAACTATTTGAGCATGCGAGCCATGCTGAAAATACAATTTGACTGAGTTGTTTTAGAAAGAAGATGGAAACAATGTCACATCTAAGTTAATGTATAATTTTAAAACTAAAACAGGGTAAAAATCTGGGTAAATTCATTGTAACACACAACCAGGAGTGGCTTATTGCTTTTATAAAATGGAGACAACAGCCAGGAAATTTATTTTGAATTTCTGAGTGTATCCACCTTACTTTTATGGCAATAGCTGTATTTTATGAGCTTTGTCTTGCTTGGTTGAAGTTACGTTAATCGTTAGTATCAGCAGTCGAGCGGACTGATAGTAGATCTGTCTATGATGGATAGATAGATAGATAGATAGATAGATAGATAGATAGATACAAATAAGGTGATAGTAGATATCTGTCTATGATGGATTGATAGAGAAATGGATAGATGGATTGATATGCTGGCAGATAGATGGGTAGACAAATGTGTAGATATACAGTATATGGATGGATTTATAGAGAAATGGGAAGATGGATAGACAGATAGATAGATGGGTAGACAAATGGGTAGATAGTAGATCTGTCTATGATGGATTGATAGAGAAATGGGTAGATGGATAGATATGCTGGTAGATGGATGGGTAGACAAATCTGTAGATATATATGGATGGATGTATAGAGAAATGGGAAGATAGATAGATAGACAGACAGAGAGACAGACAGATAGATAGATAGATAGATAGATAGATAGATAAACTGGTAGATAGAAGGGTAGACAAATGGGTAGATAGATACAGTATCTCACAGAAGTGAGTACACCCCTCACATTTTTGTAAATATTTTATTATATCTTTTCATGTGACAACACTGAAGAAATGACACTTTGCTACAATGTAAAGTAGTGAGTGTACAGCTTGTATAACAGTGTAAATTTGCTGTCCCCTCAAAATAATTCAACACACAGCCAATAATGTCTAAACCGCTGGCCACAAAAGTGAGTACACCCCTAAGTGAAAATGTCCAAATTGGGCCCAAAGTGTCAATATTTTGGGTGGCCACCATTATTTTCCAGCACTGCCTTAACCCTCTTGGGCATGGCGTTCACCAGAGCTTCACAGGTTGCCACTGGAGTCCTCTTCCACTCCTCCATGATGACATCACAGAGCTGGTGGATGTTAGAGACCTTGCGCTCCTCCACCTTCCGTTTGAGGATGCCCCACAGATGCTCAATAGGGTTTAGGTCTGGAGACATGCTTGGCCAGTCCATCACCTTTACCCTCAGCTTCTTTAGCAAGGCAGTGGTCGTCTTGGAGGTGTGTTTGGGGTCGTTATCATGTTGGGAGGGTATCATGCTCTGCTTCAGTATGTCACAGTACATGTTGGTATTCATGGTTCCCTCAATGAATTGTAGCTCCCCAGTGCCGGCAGCACTCATGCAGCCCCAGACCATGACACTCCCACCACCATGCTTGACTGTAGGCAAGACACACTTGTCTTTGTACTCCTCACCTGGTTGCCGCCACACACGCTTGACACCATCTGAACCAAATAAGTTTATCTTGGTCTCATCAGACCACAGGACATGGTTCCAGTAATCCATGTCCTTAGTCTGCTTGTCTTCAGCAAACTGTTTGCGGGCTTTCTTGTGCATCATCTTTAGAAGAGGCTTCCTTCTGGGACGACAGCCATGCAGACCAATTTGATGCAGTGTGCGGCGTATGGTCTGAGCACTGACAAGCTGACCTCCCAACCCTTCAACCTCTGCAGCAATGCTGGCAGCACTCATACGTCAATTTCCCAAACCCTCATATCCCTCTGGATATGATGCTGAGCACGTGAACTCAACTTCTTTGGTCAACCATGGCGAGGCCTGATCTGAGTGGAACCTGTCCTGTTAAACCACTGTATGATCTTGGCCACCGTGCTGCAGCTCAGTTTCAGGGTCTTGGCAATCTTCTTATAGCCTACGCCATCTTTATGTAGAGCAACAATTATTTTTTTCAGATCCTTAGAGAGTTCTTTGCCATGAGGTGACATGTTGAACTTCCAGTGACCAGTATGAGAGAGTGAGAGCGATAACACCAAATTTAACGCACCTGCTCCCCATTCACACCTGAGACCTTGTAACACTAACGAGTCACATGACACAGGGGAGAGAAAATGGCTAATTGAAAACCCATTTTCACTTAGGGGTGTACTCACTTTTGTGGCCAGCGGTTTAGACATTATTGGCTGTGTGTTGAATTATTTTGAGGGGACAGAAAATGTACACTGTTATACAAGCTGTACACTCACTACTTTACATTGTAGCAAAGTGTCATTTCTTCAGTGTTGTCACATGAAAAGATATAATAAAATATTTACAAAAATGTGAGGGGTGTACTCACTTCTGTGAGATACTTTACATTTAATAATTTAGCAGACGCTATAAAGCGACGTACAAATGAAGAGAACAATGGAAGCAATCAGACCATCGAGAGAGCAAGTAGAAAGTCTCAGTTATGCACAGGAGCTAGATTTTTTAGATAGAGACGCTAGAAAGCGACTACAGTGCATTCAGACATTTTTTTTTTATCAGATGTGTGTTTCAAACACAACCTTTTGTAGATAGAGCCACAGGAGCACTGGAACTTGTATTATATAAATAGATAAATGGTATTAGTAGGTGCTGGCGAAAAAGATGTGTCTTTAGATGTTTTTTGAGACAGCTGTTCGAAAAAGGTATTCCACCAGATATAGGTCCGTGATTTGCTCTTTGGGATACCACAAGGCGTAAGAACGCAAGCTTTGGAGGGCGCATTTTGAATTGTATCAGCGCCAGTTGTGGTCTGTAGGCCAACATAGCTGTTTGATGCAGCGGCTATTGGTAGCTGTCCTGAGGTGTGAGCTTTTTTCGGCTCATTAAAGACCACTGTGCTGCACGTTGACTTGATAATACATGAAGGCCCGCCAAGAGAGCATTACAATAGTTCTGGAGAGAACAAGAGCTTGGACAAGGAGTTGTGCGGCTTGCTCTGACAGGAAGGGCCTTTAATGTTGTATAAGGCACGCACGGGCCGTTGTAGCAATTGTGTGAAGCTCATTATCACAACTCCAAGGTTCCTGGCTGTCCTGGAAGAATGGTTGACGAACCCAGCTTGAGAAGTTGTGAAGTGATGGGTTGGCTGAGACTGTATATAGATGGATGGATAGAAAAATGGGAAGATAGATAGACAGGCGATGTATTTAGATAGACAAAAAAGGTAGATATAGATTTGCTATATAATGTGTTGAATTGTATCATCTGTTAGCTGTCATCTGTCAGGTGTGAAGTTGACAGATGTTATTGTTATTTACACGCACGAGTCAATTCGTTGCTCTGCAAACCTTATCACATTATTACCACTCAATTAAACCACTGACAAGAGCTACGCTAGATCATTCAAAGTCGTACAAACGAACACAGACCTTTCTGTACCGTGCCAAACCACCACAGAGATGAAAGCCGAATGTTTATTTCTGAATTCATCCATCAAAGCACTTGCTGAAAGCAATCTGTCACACTCATGTCACTGATTTTCTCACGGTAACCGAGCGAAGCGCTATTGTTGCAGCTTTTATTCCACTGAGTCACAGACAGATGGACTTACAGCTACTAACACAACAAACCTGTTGCTCTATTGACCCCTACATAAATCTTTTCTACTGCCAGCAACAGGGGGCCGCCAAGGTGTATTCAGGTGTGTCTGGGCCTTACTGAGGATAATACATGTGGGACGAATGATTAGGAATCCCACAATCCCCTGCGGAGCGCCTGTCTCAGGTGTGTGTTTGGGGATAAACAAACACTCTCTTTGTTTCCCAGCAAATGTTTATCAATCTAAATCAAAGTCTGGACTTGCATAACAATGCTACTATTATGAAACAAATCTGCAATTATTATTATTATTTTTTATTTATCAGTTAAATTTAGTTGAAAAGTCTGAATTGTATTATTTTCTTTATTTTTACTTTTTTTGCATAATCTAGAAGCCTCTTTCTCTAAAGCAAGCACTAAATCTGCTATTTTATTTAATCATCTTATTTATTCATTCAAGTTATTTTAAGTGATAAGTTTAAGTCTAAACATTTTTTCTGTTTTATATACATTTATTTTCATTAACTTTTTTTGAGTGTAATGTAGAAGGCCCTTTCTCCAATCCTTTATTTTATTTATTTATTTACGTTTTTTAAAAGTCACAATAATTTTTTTTTGATCATCATTTATTATTTCATTATTTTTTAGATGCCTTTTTCTAAAGCAATCACTGATTTTTATTTATTTATTAATTTAATTTTTCAGAACAGCCTCTATTGTTATGTATACTTTTTATTAACAATTATTTTACATTAATCAAGAAGCCTCTTTCTCAAATGCAATCACTGAATCTCTTATTTAAGTTTAACTTGTGATGAAAAGTCTCAATTACATTTTTTATTTTATAAAAATTTTTTTTATGTAATCCAGAAGCCTCTTTCTCTAAAGCAATCGCTGAATGTAATATTAAGATATGTAATTATATATATAAAAAAAGAAGTTATTCATTATCACTTATGCTATTTTTAATTATATATTATTTTAAATATTTTTATTAGAAGTTTCTTTCTCTAAAGCAACCACTGAATTTGTTATTTTATTTATTCATTCTCAATAGTTTTTTTCTATTATATTAACATTTATTTTTATTTTTGTATTTTTTTAGTGTAACTGAGAAGCCTTTCTTTAAAGCAATCGCTGAATCTAATATTAAGATTTTTTTTAAAAGCTATTTATTATCAATTATGCTATTTATTGATTTTTTAATTATAAATTAATTAAAAAAAATTTTTTTATTATCAGAAGTGTCTTTCTCTAAAGCAGCCACTGAATTTATTTTATTTATTCATTTTATGTTTTATTTATTCTTAATTTTTTATTATATTAACATTTATTTTAATTTTATTATATTTTTTTTATGTAACCGAGAAGCTTCTTTCTCTAAAGCAATTGCTGAATCTCTGTGATGACTGAAAATAACCCAAAACTCCTTTGATTAAAACGTTTGATTAAAACGACACCATCGTTTCAGATTTATCTCTAGAGTCATCCACTGGGCTATAAATCTCACTGAACCCCTTCATATGTTCCCGATGTATTAAGCAGTTACTGCTAACCTTTGCAAAATGGATCGTTTCAATGTTTCAGCTTGATTTACTCCTTTGTGGTGCAATGTTTTGCAATTGTGAAAGGTTAAAAACTTCGCAAATCATGTACAAGGTAACTGCTCATCGGAGACCGGCTCGTCCTAAAAAAATACTCATGTGATAAAGACGGTTGGCAAGGCAAGGTGAGTTATAACAGCATTTATCCTCTGCAAATGTTGCACAAGGCTCGCGTAAAATAATTTTAGAAAGAATAGCCTGCGGTTTCTTGGCCCCAGGTACTTTTCGATCTCCAAATAAGATCGAAAGACTTCACCTAACATTTGTAAAACCGTCTCATGAAGAATTACCTGCAGTTAAACAGCCAGCCTTTTCATCTCCACTCCTGACCTGCTTTAAACCCGTCTTTTTCAAGAGCGATTTTTCAGAGCCACAACGCAAGCCAAGCTTTTAATTTCTTTCCTCACATTGGCCCTCAACTTGCGACTGTGACGTCAGCTAGCCTTTTCATTTTAGCCTAGCGCAGCACGGCCTAAATGCATCGAAAGCAGCGCTCGTTTGTGATTTTCCTTCAGATTGCAGACTCTATATAGATGGACATAGATGGATGGATGATACATGGTTAGACAAACGGGTGGATGGATGGATGGACAGACAGAATGATGGATGGATAGACAAAATGGTGAATAGATGGATGGCTGGTTGGCTGGCTGAATGGATGGATGGATGGATGAATGGATGGATGGATGGATGGACAGACAAAATGGTGAATAGATAGATGGAAGATGTATAGGCAGATGGGTAGACAGACGCATGGTTGGATGACCAAAACGTTAGATTAATAGACAAAAGGACAAGGATAAATAGACAAACAGATGGATGGATGGATAAAAGGGAAGATAGATTACAGTTTTTCTTTGGTGCATTTCTCACATCACTATTTACATTTGCACAACAGTTAATGCATTTCTCAAAACAATTAGTACAAACTGCAAAACCTAGTTGATAACCTGCAAAAGCGTGTCACTTGCTCAAAATGGATAGCTCATTCCTCAAAAGCAAGTATTCATGTCAATGAAAGTGTCAGTGTCATCAAGATGAAAAGTCCTGACACCACTGTTTATGAACAAGATAGTCAAATGGCTTTGTCATGTTTTCATTATGACAGTTTACTCTGTACATGTTTTCCAATGCAAAAAGTCAGATTTTGGTGACACTTCCTGAAAATGCTCAAGACAGCACTATATACTATTTGCACAGCCATTTGAAAACTACAGTAAAGTTAGACATTACTGTATTTAGTGAGGTATCTGAGTACAAGACACTGAATATGTATGTTTCACATTTTTACTGCATATGCTCTTTGCAATTCTAATTTGTTCACAACATTGTGCAAAAGAATAAATACACCCTTATTTACAACAAACATAAACTCCCTTTGGGTAGAGCTGTGCACAACTGTAAACAATATTGCAGTACATATTGGAACTGAACATACAACATACATAGTACTGTAAATCATTCATGCACATCCAGACGTTCCTCTCTGTCTGGCCACATAGTTTCACATCACAGCGAATATCATCTCTTGCAATGCAGCGAGGAAAGTATCTCCTCGAGTGGCGAATCCACCCTCTGCAGGACTCTGCTGTGATGTCATCACATGCTGCATCCATGGCCACTAGCAGGGCCATTTGGGTATGTGGATGCCGGTCATATACCTTCCACCTCCAGGAAGAGAAAAATTCCTCTATTGGATTTAGGAATGGTGAGTAGGGAGGGAGATATTCCACCAGCATCCTATCATGTGCTGCAAACCACTGTCTGACAACATCTGAGTGGTGAAAACGCACATTATCCCAAACAACAACATGCTTATTCAGATGGTCTCCAGTTAGACCCCTCTCATTCTCAGGGATTATGTCCCTGTAAAGAGTGTCTAAAAAAGTCAGCAGATGTTGTGTGTTGTATGGACCAAGACGGGGTATATGGGTGAGGACGCCGTTTTCTGAGATGGCTGCACACATAGTAATATTCCCTCCTCGTTGGCCTGGGACATCAATGGTTGCTCTCTGTCCAATGCGATTCCTTCCACGTCTTCTACCTTTTGCCAGATTGAAACCCGCCTCATCAAGGTATATGAATGTGTGCAGCGGTTCCCTGGCCTCCAGCTCCAGTACACGCTTTATTACAGAAGAGGGAGCGAGAAAAACTATAACAACTTTTCCTGTGTAACATAATGCATTTTGGACAACATATTGTACAGTATGCACTGTGAATACACATACACAGAACTGTCATGTAAGTGTAGTGCATGACACTACACAAAGTAAACGGTTTACAGCACTGAACATTAGAGTATGCATAGAACACATACATGTTTTACCTGTACATACTGGTGACGGATCTCCTTCACTCTGTCGCTGTTCCGTTCAAATGGCACATTGTACAATTGTTTCATGCGCATTTCATTTCTCCTGAGCACTCTGTCAATTGTAGCGATTGAAACGGATTCAATATTCCCAAAGATGTTGTCATCCTCTGTAACAGCACTTTGTATCTCTCTCAACCTTATGGCATTGTTTGCAATCACCATTGCACAAATGGCTTCCTCTTGTTGCGGAGTAAAAAGGGGCCCTCTTCCACCTCTGCAAGGTTGTCTTGCAATCCTATGTGGTGCAGAGTAAAATGACAGTAAATATGGCAAATCTTTACTGTAACACTACAATACACTAAATCTGTGATGCAGTAAAGCTGTAAGTCTAAATGTAAAATGTAAAAAGTGACAAGTTCTTGTCCCACTGCAAGCTTCATGTATGACACAATGACAGTAGTGCAGTGCAGATTGTTTGGTGCTGAATTACTGTCCATTTATACACACCTGTTCTCCCGACGAAATGTTTGAATAATTGAATTTACAGTGGTTCTCCCAACATTTGGCTGCACCCTTCGACCAGCCTCAGCCATTGTGAGGCCGTGATTGACAACATGATCCACAATTGTAGCCCTGATTTCATCGGGAATCCGCCTATGTACTTGGCCTCTTCTTCCTCTTCCCCTGTTTTGTCCCCTTCCCCTTCCTCCCCGCACCCTCACCCCTCTTCCACGAGGCTGACCTTCCATTTCTGTGTCACAGTATTGTAGAAATGGTACACACTATGTCCTGCTTGGTTCATATATGCTTGTGAAGTGGGGGTTTATGGGATTCAGCTCTGAGTGATTGTAGAGAAGTGACTTATCATTGGTTGCAACTAATGCTTCACACACCCCTTCTCATCAGTGAAAGCTGAGGTTCACCTGAGAGAAATTGTTCAATTTAGGAGACATTTTCAGGAAAAAAAAGATATTAATTTTTTTATAAAATTTGCTTGACAGATTTTGACAACTAGTTCAACATTTTTGTATGTAATGACTCAAGCAATGAAATGAGGACTATTAGTTTTATATGGAATGACTATTCAGCATTCACAAGTTTAGTTAATTTTGACTGACATGACATAAGCAAATGATAATGTTATAAAACAGCAGAGAGTTGTATGAAAGCAATTGATGCATGTCCAAAAGCATTTGCAATTTGTTGGAAGGAATGAGAAACTGCTACTATGATGTGCACAAATGACTAAATGTTGTGGAGGTTGAACTAAATGTTGTGCAAATGTTAATAGTGATGTGAGAAATGCACCAAAGCGACTGAGAAAAACTGTAATAGACAACAGGGTTGATAGACAAAGGCAGACAGACAGATAGATAGATAGATAGATAGATAGATAGATAGATAGATAGATAGATAGATAGATAGACAGAAAGATAGATAGACGGATGGACGGAAGGATAGACAAAAGGGTAGATAGATGCATAGACAAAAGGATGGATGGGTGGATACACAACAGGATAGATAGATAGATAGATAGATAGACAAAATAATGGATAGATAGATAGATAGACAAAATGATGGATAGATAGATAGATAGATAGATAGACAAAATGATGGTAGATAGATAGATGGATTTTGCTTGCCCTTTCATCTCCGCTCCTGACCTGCTTTAAACCCGTCTTTCAAGAGTGATTTTCAAAGGCCCAGCACAGGCCAAGCTTTTCATTTCTTTCCTCACGACGGCCCTCAACTCGTGACTGTGACGTCAGCTAGCATTTTCATTTTAGCCTAGCGCAGCATGGCCTAAATGCACCGACAGCAGCGCTCGTATGTGATTTTCCTTCAAATTGCAGACTCGGGCAACGCTTCAATGGCGAGTTACTAACCTAAAATGACATGCTTGTCTCAAATAGTGTAATTAGATGATTGGGGGTTTGCGTGTGTTGTTTAATGTGTGGCCTATGAGTGTGACAGGACGGAGGGGGATGCTGGGGGGTTGCGGTTGGCTGATGTTGACATGTGGTGCTCCAGTGTAGAGTGCGACCATCTGCCACGGCCTGCCAGAGTGAGAGTGCTCATGTTGAATCTCTTATTCACTCCCACGTGTCTTGCTCATCAGCGACCTTAAGCTGGCTGGGATGAGTCGCTCTGGAAGGAATGCAGGTATGGCACCTTCGTCTAGACGCCAGGTTCTGCTGATCCCACGTCTGCTGCTTTCCCAGATCTCCTGCAAGGCTTTCATTCCCGGGTCAAGCTCCATCCTCCGAGGGCTCACAGACAGGTGTCTTACAGCCAAGCTAAGATTGGGACCCACTACCAGGCCTCAGGAAACATACAAGGAGAGTGCAAAATGTCTTTAAAATTACTTTCAAAAATCTTAATCTTAATTTGTTAAGTTTTTATTTATTTTATATTAATTTATTTTAAACTTACATTAACTAAAATGCCAACATGCGTAATATTCCTTACATTGGAACTTTACTAGGGGGCTGCAAAATTAAAAACATAAATAAAATAAAATATATATATATATATATATATATATATATATTATATATATATAAAAAGTTAAAGTTAAGAGTTAAACTTTTAACAAAGTTAAAAAGTTATACAAAGTTAACATGTGCAGCATATTTCTTAATTTGAAACTTTACAAGAGTGGCCCAATGGCTTTAAAGTAAGAATTGTTATTAATTAAAATTTTATAATTATTATTTTAAAAATAAATATAAATAAAATTATTTATTTTGTATTCAAATTAATTTAATAATGTATTTTAAATTAAAATAAATAAAAAAAGTGCAGCATATTTTGTACTTTACTAGGGGGCCACAAAACACCTTTAGAATTATATATAAAATGTATTTAAACTGATATATTTATTCATTTTTAAATATTTAATATTAACTTTTCTTTTGAATCTTTATTATAAATTATATTGAAATTAACTGAAATGTCACCTGGTAAAATTATATTAGTGTAACGTATATATTTCTTTTGTCTTTATTTCTTTTATTTAATTGATGAATTTTTTATTAATATTTTCGCTCTTTTTTATCAGAGTTATTTATCCATGTTCACTTTAAAAGTTGTAAACTAGTTGATAAATCACCATTTATAGAGCCGAATAAGTAGCATGTTTAAGTTACAAAGAGTATAGTTTGTAACGCATTGTAACGCATATTACGTTAATAAAAAAAAGTTTGAAAACAATGTTCGTCATTTCCGCAGACATATGAGAAATCACACGTAGTGGGACCTTGGAATATTGACCTTGGCGTTACAAAGTTTGACCTGCGTAAGTAAATGGTTCGCCGCGGTCCAGTGTTGAATTACGGTGCGAACCACAGAGCAGCACAAAGTGGATGCTGGAAAAGTCTGTACTGTTCAAGGACACGCACACATGCATTAAAATGCTGCTTAAGAATCTGTGCTCATCTTTAAGATAACCTGTTCTGGTGATCTTTGGTAGGCCTACTTTCATGAGACATTCTCAGTCTTGACGTAAGCTTTCATTCCCACTGCATATACGTAGTTTCATTTTCAATCGGAAACGCATATGGGTCGTTACACTTCACTGAAAGATAGCTGATGTGTGCTACACACTCTTGAATCGAGGCATTTGTGTAAAAATACTTTGCGGATCACATGTTGATTCGCTAACACACCTGGAGCAATTCCAGACCAGGTGTTTGACGTACCGAGACATTCTGTAGCCTAATAGCATGACAAAAGTCAACAGGATGATAAAACAAGCGCAATGCTATGAATATTTATAAGTGTATTCTTTGGTCGGTGGCCCATGTGATTAATGTAGACTTTCACTGGAAGAACCAGAACAAGAACAAACAAACATAACAGTTTCTCGTGGGAATCTTCAACACGGCGGCCGCACGTTTGTTCTCTCAGCCTGTCGTGTAAAATGAGTTAAAAATCGTACTAATATGGTTATTGGTTTGTGCTGAGGGAATAATATTAGTTTTTTGGCTCAATAAAAATCAGTTTGTTATTTCAGTGATGTAAGGTGAGGTGGTCTCGGTCAGATTTTGTCCCGTTCGTCGTACAGCGTTCCTTTGAAGCGCGCAATTTTCTGAGGGAAAATCAAACACGCGCAGAATGTTCCTCACCGCGCCGTGTTATTTTTCGATGTTCTTAGCGAGAGCTCATGTGTAGATCAAACTAGAGCTAATTCTCGTCTTCAGATCGTAGCAGAATTTGAAAAAAACAAACAAAACGTATTGGAGCTCCCTCATACCTACTGTTATATTCCTGGTAGCAGGTCAAATGCCCACTGAGAGCCGCTGGATGTTGAGGACTTTGTGTTGTTGCTGTAACTGAAGAACTAACGGGCCTCCGACATACAGGTGCAAGATGTGTCCATCTTTAACATCCATTTATTTTCGGCAGCCTTGCACCCCATTGGCCTGGTTTCTACTTGACAGGCAAAAAAACCCCCAAAAAAACACACGCAGAGCGCAGCTATTACAGGACAGACGGAAAACATGCTAACTGGATTACTCAATGTCAACATGATTTTATCTTTTTTGATGTCTGAGATTGATTATGGTGCATAAAAAGAAGACGACATTCCAAGGCGACTCGCAGACATCTGGTAAACAATAGATGCAAAGCTAATCCAAGACAAAGCTCCACGGGGAACATCAATTTGCAATATTTGAGAGTTCGCCTTCTCTGATTTTACAAACCCAGCTGTGTGTATGAACTTCATTATTAACCGTGTCACTAACCACAAAAACATGAGTTTTTATGACTATGGGCCGCATTCTCATGATAGTTACTGACTTCTTAATTAAGCTATGTTTTCATTTTACATTATGATTATTGACCATTGATTATTTTATATGTTTTACATATGTTAGGTAATACATTTTATATATCACACACACACACACACATATATTAATATATACACACACACACACACACACACACACACACACACACACACACACACACAAATATATATATGTATATCATATATCTAGGCCTATATTAAATCTATAATTGAAATTAATTTATATATGCATATATAAATAATGTAGTATAATGTGTGTAGATTTATTTCTATAATTATATTAATATTAAAAGTGTTTATAAATGTTTAATATTTTAATACGGGCAGTTTACAGGAATTAAATACATAAATTGTGTGTGTGTGTATGTGTATATATATATATATATATATATGGTTTTTACATTTAGTTCTATATATAGATCAATATGTTATATATAGAAGTGCATTATCTACATTATAATGTAAATTATATTTATATATGCATATAATATTTTTTTGTTAAAATGTTTAATTAAGATGTTTAATATTTATTTAAAGAAATATTTGTATGGGCATGTATTCAAATTTAAATTACATTTTATAAGTTTGTATTTATATAAATGTTTTCATGTCTACACACACATATAATTTAAAATGTTTAGAGAGAGAGATCGATAGATGAACAGATAGATATTGCTGTTTTGCTAAATTTTTATTTTACAGTTCTACTACACCACAAAAAGCTGAAAACATTAATGCACCACTTTAATGATTCGTCAGAAATGCTAACGTAAAACTTTTTTGTGCTTTGCATTTTTCAGATTCATCATTCCCAGACAACTATCTCTGCAGTGAACTGTGAGAGTTTTGTTGTATGAATTCAGGTCGATCTTATTTTGTGCACCTTACGGCTTTGACAGCTGCTTGCCCAGAGGGAAGGAGACCCGCTTTCATCCTTGGATGTTCACCTGACCCTTTTCGTAATGTAATAAAGCCCTGTAATGTTTACAGTATTGGTTTTGCTTCAGAGAATCCTAGAAATTTGTCTTCCAAGCAGGAGGTCGTACTTTTGACCTCATATAAGGTAAAATGCCATGATTAGTTTCACATGTGCCCCCCCCCCCCCCCCCCCCCCCCCCCCTTCTTTTTGGGAACAAAATAATTGCAGAACTTTGGAGGTTTTTAATTCAGAGACTATTAAAAACAGTCTGTATATTCTAAAAGGTGTTTTTGTACCAATAACTCTGGTGCTATTTATAATGGTATAACTATATGGTTTATTTTGTCATTTCTGAGTTATACAGGACCAGAGGTTTTCCTAAAGGCTGTGCAAGCAAAACATATGGACCACAAGGGCAAACTTAACAGTGAACGCTGGTTTGGCTCTTAAACCCATGGTGTCTGTTAAATAGCCAAGGAGTCCCGTTTCTCCCGTTCTCATGATATTTTGAAACAGACGTTCCCTTAACGTTATCAGGCTGTATGACTTTCTTTAACACAGCAGGTTTGGATTAAAACAAGCCTTAGTTCTAATCTGTTTTGGTTGAGATGCAGCCCACATCACAGTTTATCACATCCAATCTGAAACTCGTATTCAAATTGGGGGTTTAAAACAAACTCGGGCCTGAGGGAAGATGCTCTTGTTCTCAGCTGTCCCAGTTTAGTGGGAAAACAGTGTAAAATGCAAGCCGTTAATCCTTGCCAAGGGCTGATTTGTAGCTGGGATTCACCTGTTCTCGAACTAGCAGCTCTAAAGGGGACAGTTAACCCAAAAATGACTATTTTTTATGGAAACAGTTTTCTAGAGGCTTGGAATATCATGAGGATCAGTAAATTAATGAAGAAATGTAGTCATACTGTGAGAAATAAAGTTGCATTTTGCAAATAAAACATTGCATATAAAGTAGCAATTTCGAGAAATTAAGCTTATTTATTTTATCCATAATGTATATACTGTATAGATTAATCTGTATGTAAATTACCGTATTGACCCGAATATAAGACGACCCTGATAAGACCCCCCCCCCCCCCCCTTTCATCTGAATTATAACCAAATCTTGTTTTTCTTAAATTATTTTCAATTATATTTTTCCTATTTCAATTTTTGGAAAGTATGGTAAATATTGGTAAAATGTACCAACAATATTTTAAATATACATTTTTGATAAACCATAAAAATAACAGCATTGTATATAACAATTAGCCTAGCAAAATGTCATTAACAGTAGAATCTTATTGTAGTCTTCAAATCTAGGTGTCTTACGTTTTAAAATCACTTACGGAGGAAGTTTGGTCCCATCAGGCTAACATGGCAGTCACAAGTCATGCCACAATAATCTTTTCTTTTTCTTTTGTTTTCACTCGCGATCTTTACAACACACATACAGTACATGTATTTCATGGCACACTCGTTTTACGCGTGTTTGGCGCCACCTATTGTTGTGGGTGTATTATTGACATGTCAAAATCTAGACCCTAAATATAAGACGACCACGTTTTTTATAGATGCATTTTCAAGAAAAAAACATCATCTTATATTCGGGTCAATACGGTAATGATGAAGTGTTTCATAAAAATATGGCAACAGTACGGGGTCTTCGTTGTCGCATTTTGCGCTTCATATAAAGAAACTATTTAATTAATGTGTGCATGTGGTTTTGCATTGTCTTGTTGATAAACGTCCCTGGATTCTTCTTGACATGTTATTTATTCTTTTCATGTATCACAGAAGTGCAAGTTTTTGCCAAGGGCACTACACAACCCCATATGACAGACCCTTTTTGGACTTGTTGCTGGTAATATTCCTTTTCTTCTTTGGTCCGGAACACGGCGTCCATTCCTCCCAAAAAATACCTGTAAATAGATTACGTCCAATTATATATTGTTGATTTAAGTATATGTATTGTGGTAACAAAGGTTTGCCATTTAGCCCATTTACATAAATACATCTGTATGCCGCCTGAGGGATCTCACGGTTGTTCATTGTGAGATATCTATTTTTTTTTTTTGTTATCCAAGGTGAAATATCTCCATTTTGGAGACATTTCAATAATTTTCTCACGTATTTGTTGGCAGAAATCCTCGGCCCATCTTTGCTCCTAGTAGCTTTCTTGGAGCTGCTTTTGTAACAACTTCAAACTGTTTCATATAATTATTTAACCAATTTACCTCATTACTAGTCCTTTCATTTGACAGGAAAGGATCAAATGACACAGAAAAAAGAAAGTCATTAGCGATTTGGAACGACATGAAGGTGAGTAATTGATGACCATTTTAATTATGGAGTAAATATATTGTTGATTTAAGTATATATAAATATTTATTTACATAAATACATCTGTATTTCTCACATTGTGAGATATCTATATATTTTTTTTTTATCCACTCCATTTTGGAGACATTGTATAGAAATAAGCAGCTAGAACAACTTCAAAATATGTCCTTTCATTTTCCACAGAAAAAAGAAAGTTAGCTACAATAAGGCAAATTATGGAGTAAACTAACCCTTTAATAGCAGATGTTTGATCTTAGCTACAATAAGGCAACTGGACTGTTTGTCCAAGCCGGACAGTGTTTCCACTGAATTGCTACGTGTATGGATCACTGAAAAGCTGCACCCTCAGTGAACCGCACACACTGTCTTTTGATTGTTCCCAGCCTCTTAGAACTTGTTTGGTGAGAGAATGAGTTAAGATTAGAACAGGAATTGGCACACAGCCACCATGATTACCTGTCTCAGGTAAGAACTGTCTGTACGCAGATTCCACAATGACCTGCGGCATTAGTGGCACGGCCTTGCATGATCTCTGCACAAAAACGCATGGAACAGGATGTCCCTGCTTTCTTTGAGCTGAATACATGAATGAACATGTCAGGCGTTATGCAAACAAGTCCATTGAGTTTTGTCCTGATCTTCTGTAGTCTGCATATTTTGGACTTTGCATGCCAATTGTCCAATGCTATTTTGCTATTGGATGCTAGCATTTTAAATTTAGAGGTTAAACTGGGATATTTGAGGGTAATATATTTGTGTAGTGGAGTGGTTTAACCAACAAACTTTAGTGAATCGAAGATGCCGGAACGTCATACCGGATCATCCTGGCCTAATTTAACCTCTGGCCATATGTCGGTACACAACATTTTTGAGAGGTTATGTTTACACAGCATTTGTTGAATGGCAATCACATTTATTGTCCCACATCAGATGGGAAACAGTGTCTTCCCTTAGAATACCATAAAGATTAATCATTAGTAGATAGGTGGAATCTACTATCACTATGTCATCTTAAATATTATCTCTCTAAATCCCCTAGTTGGCTTACAGCTTAAAGATAAGGCATGTTCCCTCCTTAGTGCAAGGATATTGATTAAACACTTAGTTTCTTTATTTGAACAGTGAGTCACCTGCGGTCAAGATAAATGTTTAAAGCAACTATGTCAATATGCACTGCGACATTTGACTTGAACATGAGATAACAGTGTTTTGAAAGATTAATCGATTAGCAATCCCTAATGGTATTTTATAGAATCGTATCATAAGTTGTGCTTGCTGATGCACTAATAGTGTTGTTGAAACTTAGAATGCTGAACTTTGTTGGGTAACTCAGACTTCTGATGTTTGTCTGGTGGGTGATAAAAGGGTGAAAAAATCCAGTTAATTTATACTGAACGAGTAAGCAATTGCTCAAAACACTCTAGCAAAATATTAAAAACATCCTTAACATAACAATGTGCTGCTAAAACACCCAGAATTTCTTAGCAGCGTCTAGCAATCACCCAGAATGCCCTAGCAAAACTTTACCAAACATCTGAACACACTTAGCATAGCCACATGCTACAATGTTAAAGAAACCACCTAGCAATCATTTAGAACACATTAGTAACACTCTATCAAACATCAAGAACTCCATTTGCACAGTATTATGCTAAAACATTTAAAACTTCTTATCAACCACCTAGCAATAACCCAAAACACACTAGCAAATATCAAGAACGTCTTAGCATAATAATGTGCTAAAACACTAAGAATTTCTTAGCAACCACCTAGCATTAGTTTAAAACACCATAGAACACAAAAAATGTAACAAACTTAGCATAGCTACAAATCACTCAGAATGTTCTAGAAACCACCTAACAATCATTCAGAACATGCTAGCATAACTGTAACAAATATCAAGAACTACGTTAGCACAGTATTGTGCTAAAAAATATTGACAACTTCTTATCAGCCACCTAGCAACACTCTAGCATAATAACGTCTTAGCATAATAATGTGCTAAAACACTCAGAATTTCTTAGCAACCACCTGCATTAGCTCAGAACACCCTAGCAAAACTCTAGCAAACAACTGAACACCGCTTATGAAAATTAACCAGGGTTTACAATAAAGACCAAAAAAAAAAAAAAAAAACTGGTAACTATAGTTAAACCCTGGTGACCACAAAAAGTAATCAGGTTTTGCTACACTAACCATGGTATTTGTAGTAAAACTGTGGTTATACAAATGGTTATCAATACGCCAAAAAACATGGTTACTACACTTTTATTATAATAAAATCATGGTTAATTTTCATAAGATACACTTAGCGACATAAAATCCACTCTGAATGTTCTGGAAGCCAACAATCACCCCAATAAAACTGTAGTGAATATCAAGAACACCCTTAGTAAAACAATTTGCTAAAAACACTCAGAACTTCTTGATAACCACCTAACAATCACCCAGGCCAGAACACAATAGCAAAACTTTAGCAAATACCTGAACACACCACCATAGCCATATGCTAAAAACACTCAGAACAATCTAGAAACCACCAAAGCAATCAGATTCAGAGCACATTAGCAACACTCCAGCAAATATCAAGAACACCCTTAGCACATGCGTTAAAACTTCTTAGGAACCACCTAGCAAACACGCTAGCAACTCTCTAGCAAAAACTGTATCACAAACACAGTCTTAGCATGTGTTAAATACCCCTTAACAATGATCTAGAAATTACTAACAGAACAAGTTAGCAACAATCTAATCTAGCAAACATTCTTAGCATAGCAACATACTAAAAACTCAGAATCAGAACATTGTAGTGGATTATTTCTTCTGAAAATGTAATAATAATTTTTAACTTCATTTAATAATAATCATTATTATTTAATTGTTCATTAATTATTCAATGTGTATTTAAACATTTTTATATATTTTTAAATATTTCATAACATTTTATTTGTAAAAACTGTGCATAATGCTTTCTGTAGTTATGGTTATATTCCATATGGTGTGTGTGATATTTATAGGGATGCAAAGAATGTGCATTTCAATTAGCATGTCATTTCAATCTTTTGACAGAAGTTAAACATATGTACGCCTTCCGTCTGATGTGCTATACCATTAGTTTATATAGGCTATTTTGGGCTATCTTTATGTGGCATATGTTATATTTAACTTTTCTTTCATTGAAAAAACCCTCTCCCCCCTCATTCACTCATCTCGGGCCCTTTCTTGTGTCGAGCGTACCCTCTTATTTAAAGGGAATAATCTGTAAATTGCATGCTGGTTTAGACTTAATCATAACAACTCAAAGTAAATAGGTCACAATGAGTGCTTCTTTCTTTCTTTACCACCCCCCTCACCTCCTCCTTTGAGTTAAATGGAAAGCACATGTGTCTCCAGGGTTTATTTTTACTCCCCTTTAAAGCAGTTAGAGGGCCTAGAAACCACTTCATGGCTTTAAAGGAGAGTGGTCGCTATGCAGAGGGGACGAAATTACGGGACGGAGCGCACATGTCACCCTGGCGGTTTTCCTGCATTCCACCGAGGGAAGTATTAAAGAAGGCAGATGGGGACGTGGAGCTGCAAAAGCATTAAGGATATAGACGGTGGTTAGCATTAGCATCAGCGACTTCCCTCAGGTGCGCACCTGGCCTTTTATTTGAGCCAATCTCTGTGAACTGCAGTTACAAAGAGCACACTAGAAACCTTTCTACTTAGGAATAAACCATAAAGATTGTCCAATTAAAATATTTGCAGATTAGCTTTGCTAAACATTCCTAGCATGCAATGACAGTTAGCTATTTGTGCTAAATACCGTTTGCTGCCATACATTTCAGGTCTCAAAATCATGCCATATGTCTGTTAACAAAACAGCAGTTGCTTGAGGGCTTTATGCATGTTATGATTATGCAATGTCAGATTGATATACTGCATAATGAAGCTGAGCTCCAGCACGTGAGACACATTTCCAAAACTTCAAAGCTCAATTGTATGTACCTTGCAAAGTTCTAGTCTAAAGGACTCACTGTTTACCAGCTATTAAAAGCAGGCTGTTGGCTGTACAAGCTGCACAAGCTGTAATTGCTTTAGCTTTGATCAGAATTTAAAGAAAAGCATTTATCAGACATAACCATAAGGAACATAATTAATGTTTTAGTGCCTTTTGGGGGCACTAAATTAGCTCATACTTCAGAGTAGGGTCTAACGCAGCACAATAGGAACTACCAGTGATGTAAGTGTATGTTGATTGGCCAAACACATGCAAAACGAAACACTGGCAAAAGCCATGTAAACACACATACTTACTCCACAAACATGGAAAACAACAATAGATGGACCGACATCAAAGTCCAGGCACTTCTCTGTCTTCCATCCTCCAGTTGACATTGTTGAATGCTGCGCTTAAATGACATTGCTGTCGGCCGGCTTACGTCACTTTATAGTTACTACTGGCAATGTGAATGCAACAAAATGGCCTTAGGGAAACATTTTGTTCTTGGGGGACCACCCTAGTGGCTAGAGTTCCTAGTTCCTATAACTAACTGGTGCAAATGCTCCTTATGCTAAGGGTGTTTTTTGGTGTTTGCTAAAATGTTCGACGTCCTCGCTAGCTAGAGTCTAAAGTGGTGTTCGAAACCATAGTGGATGTTCTCAAGTGCACTCATTCAATCCCACAATGCACCGCAAAAACGAGTGTACAACCGATGTACACTCAACGGCTAGAGAATCCCCATAATGCACTGTGAGAGTCGCGCGCCGAATGAATTCCCGCGTCTCGCCATCGCCAGAAGATGGCGCCCGCAGCTGAATCACCCATTCATGTATTTTAGAAGTGCTCGTCCACGGCGTAATACAACACAGGTACAAATTAATTGTAAATTGTTTATACATAATTTCCGTGACAGAGTTCAAGATAAATCCTTCAATCTTACTCCTGGAGCTGCCCTTTTCAAATGATTATTAAACAGCAAGCAAACTATGCAAAAGCGGCAGTCCTTCCGGTGCACTCAGTGTCCGAATTCACTCACTCGTTTTCATTCACTCCTTCAAGTGAACTGTATGAGTGGACTAATGTAGGGAATAGTGAATGAGGGTATAGGGGGCGATTTCGGATACAGCCTAAGGGTTTTCTTGGTGTTTGCTAGAGTGTTCTGGGTGATCATTAAGTGGTTGCTAGAGTATTCTGAATGGTTTTTACCATGTTGCTATGCTAAGGGTGTACTTAATGTTTACTAGAGTGTTGCTATGGTGTTTTGGGTGATTGCTATATTTGCTTCAAACTGTTGCTATAACTAGTTGACTTAGTAGGCTACCAGTAGCAACATTGCATTTTGAATTGTTGACACATTTCTCATCGACAGATAAAATCAAGCTTGCGTAGGTAAAAGCATTTGTCCTCACATATTTGCATACAGCGTGTTTTAGGCATAAAATGCACTCTGAAATTATAAAAAATATATAAAACCTTATTTATTTATGGCTTCTCTTGAAGTGTTTTCTTTTCACAGGAGCACATCTGTTGCAGTTATCTGAGGTGAAATGGTCATTGACTGAAACATACCCTGAATTGACTGTCTGAGAATGTGTCATTAGTACTATGACACATCGAATGCAGTTTATGATAACAGAGCCATCACCTCACTGTCACGATACCAGTAAGTAAACGTGCATCAGTCTGAAGCCCAAGGGCAGAGCAAGTTTGGGACATGCAGGGATGTTTCCCAGCAAAGAGCTCCAGGCTAAAGTCCTAATTCAGACTGAAGCAAAGTCTTTGACATTTTCCTTTACAATACCTTGTAGAGTCGCACACATCTATGTCATGGATGAAGTATTCAAATAGGGTCTGTTTAAAATCTTTTCGCCAACCCTACACTCCATAAACTAAAGCCTCTATGCTTATTACTTATATATGTTTGTGGCTGGCATCCAACGGTCCCACATCAGTCAATACCACTGCACTGCTCTCGCTGAGGAATGACTGCTTGCGTCACAAAACCAGGTGTGCTCACACGCAAGGATTTCCCTCAAAAAAACGGGTTGCTGGGCAACAGCGTCAGAGAATAACAAACAGCAGGACTTTCAAGCACGCAACACACCTATAGAGAGCCAAAAGGCACTCAATGTCCTGTGCAACTCAATACGTAAGTAACTGTATCACGTCAAAAGCAAACAAGGGGCCATGAGAAATACCAGCGCATTCATAATTGGTATTTTATGACATTTTTTGGTTTCTAAAACAGACTAATGTTTTCTGCAGGGCTGGGTTACATCAGCTAGCCAAAATTATATATGCTAACAAAACAATGAAAGCTGATACCTGCAAAAATTGTTGACTTTGTACAGTTTCCTCAAAGGTAAAGAAACAAAAAGGAACAAAATATTTTATGCCGATTATAACCATGAAATTCTTTTGTAAACATCCAATGTAGCATCTAGCTCAAGGCCTCATGCGATGCTAACATGCTAGTGTTATAGCATCATAAATGTTATGCTTAGCTTATAAAATAAGTGTGCTGCAGTAAACTACAATCCAGTGTAAATTAAGAAGTAAGCAAACTACTTTAGTTTCTTTAGCTCATTCATTTGTTTCAAGCTAATTTCTTTTGTTTGGACTACACTAGGAAAGTTGTAATTTAGGCTAGAGTGTTTAGTGTTTTCAGTCATTTCATTCACATAAACATTTTTCTTGGGGTCTAATGTGCCTTTTCTTGAAAGGTTAATCTTGCCGCCAGCTGCTTGTCACCAACCTGAATTGGATGTAGGTTTCAAGTACCGTGTGGGGAAGAGTGGCCTCTACAGGACTGTTTTGGTTATGGCATGTTATTCCAAAGGCTTCTTATGCAGTTTTTCTTCACAGATATTGAACATTAGGTGTGCAAACTTTTTAATGCTAAAGTAACACTTTGTTTACTACTAAAAATGAAACAAGACAAAATGCTATTGTCTTATGTGTGGGCAACCTGGAGTTGGGAAACTAAACGTGTCTCACCGTAATCCCCTCATTACTCTGAAGTATCAGACCGAAAGCTCTTCATCCTGTCTCCCTTGTGAAGAAACACGGCTATCTGTGCATGTGCGCTACAGCCGCATTGACCACAAACACCTTACATACCGAAGTGAGCCACTGAGATTAGATAACCACACAATACTTTGGGGAAATGTCTGCTTGACAAAGTTCTGCTCAAACAATCATAATGCCAGTATCAGACAGGCAAACACTGGGTCCTGACTCCTGAGATTTCTTCAGTGGTGCTCCTTGGGGAATATTTTCACAAGTTCAAAGTGTCAAGTGTAACTTCGACTGCTTTAAAGGAACAGTTCACACTATTTTAGTTTTCGATATTGAATATTTAAAGGGATAGTTCACCCAAAAATGAAAATTCTGTCATTAATTACTCACCCTCATGTTGTTCTAAACCCGTACGACCTCCGTTCATCTTCGGAACACAAATAAAAAAACATATTTTTGATGCATTCTGACAGCAATGTAATTAACACGAACAACGTCCAGAAACGTAACAAGGAGATCGGTAAAATAATCCATGTGACATCTGGGGTTCAACCGTAATTTTATGAAGCTACGAGAATACTTTTTGTACGCAAAAGTATCCACTGAACGCAAACAGCGTATGCTGTTCTGTGTCAGCTGCGCCATGCGGATACGCTGTTTTCATTCAACTCAAAGCGTAAACAATGTAAACAGCGTATCCGTGTGGCGCAGCTTACATAGAACAGCATACGCTGTTTGCGTTCAGTGGATACTCTCCTAAATGGCGCTAGGGTGACGCGGAGGAGACAAATTGTTGAATAAAGTCTTTATTTTTGTTTTCTTTGCATACAAAATGTATTCTCGTAGCTTCGGAAAATTACGGTTGAACCCCTGATGTCACATGGATTATTTTACCAATCTCCTTGCTACGTTTCTGGACGTTGATTGTGTTAATTACATTGCTGTCTATGGGAATGTCAGAGAGCTGTCAGAATGCATCAAAAATATCTTAATTTGTGTTCTGAGGATGAACGGAGGTCGTACGGGTTTAGAACAACATGAGGGTGAGTAATTAATGACAGAATTTTCATTTTTGGGTGAACTAACCCTTTAATTGCATAATTATTTCACCTTTTTTATGTTGGCTCTTATGCTCACTCAAAGCAAATATCAAAGTGAATATCCATTTTTCATGCTATATCTAATGATGTTGTGATGCCTAAATTCACTTTAGCATTTAAAATGATTTTTGTAGTTAGTTTTCATTATTTTATTTTTTTATTTAGATTTTACAGTGAATGAATAAATATATAAAATAAAAATATATTTTATAAAATTTTAATGTCTCAATTGATTATTTGCCATGACACGGTTTGTTTGTTTTTTGCTTTCTTGTTGCTCCTCTACTTTTGGTGTTTTGCAGATATACCTTTGCATATAACATTTTTAATTTATGACATCACAGCTCTCACATTTAAAGCAAATGTGAAAATTAATATTATTTTTTCTTACTGTGCGTTATAATATAGAGATGCATAAATTCACTTACATTACAACGAATAAATGAATAAATAAAATATTAATAATTTGTAATGTTTCAACTGATTGGTTATCGGTCATAACATTTCTTTGGCATTTTCCCTCTACTTTTTGGTGCTTTGCAGTTTATAGTTGCAGATTTTAGTTATTAGTGTTTTATTTATATTAATTTAGATTTTAGGATACATACATAAATGCATTTTAATGCAATTTATTGTTCATTGGTTATTGGTCATTACATGCTTTTTTGGAATTTTTCTCTCCTATTTAGTGCTTCACAATTGTATGGGAAATAGCTATGTACTATAGCTATAAATGGCTTTAAATTTCCTTTATTTCTTTATTTTTTCGCAGAAATCATAACAAAATATTGTTTTAGACTGGCATGAAGGTGAGCAAAGCACAAAATGTTCTTTTTTAGTATACTGTTCCTTTAATACAGAGTACTAAAACTAAACTCTTCGAAATGTTCATAAATTAGCCTATACTATATTATATTAGAAGGACATGCAGTTTGTTAAATTAGCAATACTATGTGTAGAAGATGAACCAGGTGAATTCACACAAAAATGTTCTAATTTTGACCCCTTTGTGTCTGGACAGTAGCACTCTCCCATTCATTGTGTCCTGTCCTTATTTTGTGTCCAGAGAAGAGCCTGGCAGACAGTAGCTTCAAGCCACTTCCTCAACCACATTCCAGCACTGCTAAATACGCCACTTCAGAACGCAGGAGGTGACATCAACTGAATGCGGGCTGCTGACCTCAGCTCCTGAAATAGCCCTCCATGGTTAGCCGGAAGGAAAGGCGCTTGTAGGTCATTTTCCCCCAATTCATCCTTACATATTTCAGTTTGGATTCTTTCTGACTACAGCAAACCTTTAGTGTTGCACAGCTAAGGATGTGCTAACCGATTTACCCATACAGAAAATATTTTTATTGGGGAAAATGTATGTGCGTTATGCATAATCCACAGATTATCTTGCTTATGATTTCTTTGTTATGTATTAGATCTTGGCTTGGCCATGGCTGGCTAGCTAATGCTTTTGGACACAATGCAAATTGCAGTGGAAGGATAGATTGGGGAGAATCAGAACATTATTTTGGATCCAAAACATATGTAAATAAGAAATTAGCGTTGTACAGCACCTCCTTGGAGCCCAAAGCAACAATCAATCTCTCAGCAATCAAGCCAAAATGAAACAAGGCCCAGATGGCGCTCAGCACTATTCATCATGTAGTTAAAATCCAAACATGTCATTAGCAGAGACAATAGCTGGAAGTGTCAAAACCAAGGCAACTTGTATACCTTTAAAATATACTGAAATGCAACATTTTGTGGTGTTAACTAGCTTACTAGTTAATATGAATTTCGAACCAAATGGAAGTTAGCTGATCTTCTGCCAAGCTGGTCAGGCTTGTCAGTTTAACAGTTGTAAAGGGGATTTTAGGCCCTTTTTATTATTGGTTGTTTACTTATTTTAGGCCAACCAACTCAACACTGGCTAGCTAAACTAGTTAAGATTATCACACCACATTTGTCTACCTGAAGAACTGGAAATGCATGCCTCTACCTACAATTTAGCAAAACGTGAAAAACATACCTATACATACAATTTGCTGCAGTGTCCATCTGAAATAAATGCTAGGGACAGCAAAAGACTTTCATTCCTTTTCACTTAAATTATGAAATTATAAGTTATGTAAGACTTATTTCCATGTGGTTCCTTGCACAATATTATGTTATGACCTCAAAACACTTACCATAGTGCATGATTTGTAAACTAACTCACAACCAGCTCATACTGTATGTATTGGGTAGTAAACTTGCTTGGTAGTCCACCTGGTACAGCATTGCACGAGTCACAATAAAACAGCAAGGCCTTGTAGAAGCAAGATAAAATGGCATGGTTGCTTCAGCAAATGTGACCCTGGACCACAAAACCAGTCTTAAGTTGCTGGGGTATATTTGTAGCAATAGCCAAAAATACATTGTATGGGTCAAAATTATTGATTTTTCTTTTATGCCAAGAATCATTAGGACATTAAGTAAAGATCATGTTCCATGAAGATATTTTTAATAGATTTTTTTGCACTCTCAGATTCCAGATTTTCAAATAGTTGTATCTTGGCCAAATTTTGTCCATACATCAATGGAAAGTTGATGTATAAATCTCAATTTCAAAAAATTAACTGGTTTTGTGTCGTCCAAGGTCACAAATGTGTTTTGTTTTTATCTCACGTTTTTTGTTGGTTAGGTTTAGGTTAGTTCAGTATACAGTAGGTGTTTCAACGTCTTTAAATGTGGTTAACTTTTGTGTAAAAAAAAATGTTAATGTTAAAATTTCATTTCAACTGCAAAATTACAAAGACCAGTAGCTAGATTCATGTTCATCTATTTTAGGTTAAAAACAGAATGCATTTTTATCACCACCCACTGGACATTTCACTTTAAATGAAATCAATAATAGTGTCATGAAATATGCAAGAAGCAATGTCATATCTTTTAAGCGAAATGTTGGCACAGGCACATTTTTCCAATGGGCTTAGGTTCATTTTTGGATAAACATGGGACTCTCCGTTTTTCGAAGCAAGCATGTCCAGATGTATACAGCAGTATCTACGTTCTCGTGCTCACTAGCAGACTAATTAGTCTAGTAGATACAGTATCCACATTTTCTTATCATAAACTTACCTGGCTAACTATGTAAGCCACGTCTGGAGATTTTTTTAAAGACACGTAGGGCTCTTGTTCTATATCATCTTGTAATCATACTTCAGGACATCTTAGCAAGATCTGCTGGTAAGAGCTGGGAGGGAACAGCTGTACTGAGTTTCAGGCTTTACTTTCGAGCCAAGTTGTTAGCGTTATCTGCATTGGGATCTGGAGACCAGCGGTGGAGGTGAACCTGATGTCCGGCCCAGGCTCAAACAATGGGCCGCATGCGCATATTTGCTGTCGGATTTGTCACAGCGAGAACAAACCAGCTGTTGGAGGAGAGCATGTGGGGAAGGTTATAATAGATCAAGTGTGTAGCGTTTGCTGTGTAACAATAACAACGAAAGTTTGCCATTAGCTTTTATTAGCGTTGTAGTGTGGAGGATTACGTGTTGACAGTTAGCCATTCCCTTATAGGCTTAAGGATATCTGGCTCTCATTTGCTTATAAAATATGTGTGTTTGAGAACAATTAAGGGCATATGTGTACGCTAATGCTATGGAGATTTTAAAAAACTACTTGTTTTTTCATCATGTTTGTTGAATTACATCAGTTATTGTATACATTTCTGATAGATGATTTTAAACTAGGCATTTCTCCTCATATGTGTCTAGACAATAGGTCTAAATTGCTGTTTCCTCTTACCCAAAGGATCCTCTAAAATGACCATCAAACAATCCGGCTTCCTGGAGGGGTTGCGAGACTAGAACATTAAAAAGGGTAAAATAGGATGGTTTAGCGTTCAGGGGGTTTGTAACCATAATTGGTAGGTAGAGTTTAGAAGCCTCAACTAGATGATGGAGGAAGGTTTGTAATTTGGCTCTGTACCACAATCCAACCCCCAACCCAGTACAAAGCTTTTATGGGGAAAATGAAAGACGGGTCAGAAAATGCACATGCAAGATGATATTTTGTGTTTTCATTATACGTTTTACATTTTGTAATATATTGGGTACTATACAGTTGGTTATCATTGGCGTAAATACAAGGCATCCAGAAAGCTGTAAGTTCACAATTTATAGTTCACAGAAAAATTAGAATTCTGTCATTATTTACTCCATACATTTGTCCATATTATGTTTCAAATCTTCTGAAGTTGTATAGTTGTGTGAGAAACAGACAGTCATATAAGTCATTATTCACTGATAAATTTGAACAGTGAGTTGAACTCACATTTGTGAAGAAAAAAACCCTCCAGTTTGTTAACGAATCAGTTGAATGAATTGTGAATGAATCATTCAGACTTGAGAATGGGATCAAGGGTTCATTATAAAGCATCTCTTCAAAAGTACGATTTGTTTATTGATCTGGTTCTTGACTCACTAAATAAATGATTCGTTTGCATTGGTTAGTTAACAGTGAATAAACAATGACTGAATTTGAATATTTAGATTCTACTGGATTATTTAGATTCTAGATTCCTATTCCTTTAACAACTTTAACAATCACTCAGAAAAAATAGGCCTATTAGATTTTGTCTGTTCTTCAAGGGATCGTAAAGATTAGGACAACTTAAAAAATAAAGTGCACAAGTCATATGAATTGTGTTATTGTTGTTGTTTTCTTGGTTATTTTCGGAGCTTAACAGTTTGTGGAAAATATCTCCAATTCTTAACTCAAGAACTGCTGGGATCAGATCAATGAATTGAATCAGTGAATTGAACTCTGATTTTATTTTATTAACAAATCAGTTCAAATTGTGAACAAACTGTTCAATTCATGAATGAATCATTCAGTCAGATTTGTGACGTGCATTAGGGGTTCATTGAAAAGAACCCATTCAAAGGAAAAAATTGTTCAATGATCTGTTTCTTGAGTTCAATCCCCTGAATCAAAGATTAGTTTACAGCGTTTAGTAAACAGTGACTGAATTAGAATTTTTGGGTGACCTTTTCCTTTAATACCAACAACTCTTCAACATGACTTGACTCAGGAAAACCTGTTATTCTTTTGAAGATTTAGATTTTGCACCAGACTGCGACAAAATCAATATAGCGCAGCTGACTACAGTGTTAAATCAAGTTCTGTCCGCCTCAAGCTCCTCTAGGTCTGCGAAAGATTTGAGAACATGTGGCGGTTGTCCTCGTTTTATTGAATCAGTGCCGATAGTAAATTAAAAACAATTTGAGCCATACGCTGTTGTTTGATTATTGCTTGTTTGCCATAAATTGAAGAACGATAACTTTAATTGCTTTGCTTTCATGCCTGCCAATGTAAAATATTTTTTCACTGAGCGTTTTCTCAAATGTGCATTCAGCAATATTGAGGCATGAAACTGGAACATAAACATTGAGTCGTGTGTTTGGAGTCCCACAGGGCAGCGCAACGTTCGTCATCAATGACCCTTAAGTTGTAAAGTTCAATACTATTGGCAGGCAGCTCCGTCTGCCCCGAAAAGGCTCACAATATTACGCCCTTAATTCCCTCTGAGCTTTCTGCATTTTCTCTCCATTGTTTTCTTCACTTGATGGTTATTGCAAGAGATAACATCGACGTCTGCTTTTCGAGTGTTTTCTTTTTCTGCATCCATTTGGTCTCTTCGATACAGTCCTGACCTCTCACTCGATGTCACAGGGTGAACGTCGACTCCGGTTATGAATTATGTCGGTAACGCACTGGGATTTCCCTCTTCCCAACTTAAATCAACTTTTATCAAGGTTGGACACTGACAGGAATTCCACTGGGATTAGATTGTCGGCGAAAAAAGAGCAATAACAAGCAGAGACTCTGAGGTGTCAGCAGTCAATCTGTGTGCTGTCCAAGCATAGGCCTACTTGAAATAGAAGAAATGCTGTTGTGTCAAATGTTATTTATAAATTATATATTATTATTATTGTAATTATTAATTAATATTTATTGGTTATCAGTTAATAATACATTTATAAATAAATGTAAATTTAATAAAGTAAATTTAGTAATTTATAACAAAATAACATTTATTGTTTTTAATAATTATTACTTAATTTTATAATAAATATAAATTATTACTTAATTATAATTATTACTTTATTAATTATGAGTAAATAAAACTTTTATAAACGTTTTTAGAAATGTATCCATAACAAAATTACATTCATTATTTTTAATAATTATTTATTGCTTTATTTTATGATAATAAATGATTTGGATATTTATCAGTAAATAATACATTTATAAATAAATGTATTTATAAATGTTGCTACAACAAAATAATGCATTTATTATTTTTAATAATTATTTACTATTTTTATATTAAATATATTGATTATTTATTAGTAAATATGTGTATAAATAAATGTCTTTGTACATTTTTATCTCTAACAAAATAATGTAGTTATTATTTTTAATAAATATTTATTACATTATTTTTATAATGATGAATTTACTTTTATTTTTTACTTTTATTTCATATTTAATAAATGTTTTTTTTTTTTTTTTGCAAGGATGTGGTCAGAAATAGTTATTGTAAGCCACTATACAGTGCCCTCCACTAATATTGGCACCCTTGGTAAATATGACCAAAGGCGGCTGTGAAAATAAATCTGCATTGTTTATCCTTTTTATCTTTCATTCAAAAAATTCACAAAATTCCAACCTATCATTGAAGTAAAACAATTAAAAGTGGGGAGAAAATCTCATGATGAAATAAATGCTTTCACTATTTCATGTTGGCCACAATTATTGGCACCCGAATTATTGCAACGTCCTTTTCCCAGCACAACAGCTCTGAGTTTTCTCCTATAATGTCTGAAGAGTTTGGAGAACACCTGATAAGAGATCAGAGACCATTTTCTTCATCCAGAATCTCTCCAGATCCTTCAGATTCACAGCTCCATGTTAGTACTTCTTCTCTTCAGTTCACCTCACTCGTTTTCTGTAGGGTTCAGGTCAGAGGACAGAGACAGCCATGGTAAAATATTCATTTTGTGCTCAGTGACCCATTTTTGTGTTTATTTTGATGTTTGTTTTGGATTGTTGTCCTGGTGGAAGATCCACACACGGCCCATTATAAGATTTCTAACAGAGGCAGTCAGGTTTTGATTTTTTATCTGTTGGTATTTGATAGAATCCATGATGCCATGCATCTGAACAAGATGTTCAGGACCTCCAGCAGAAAAACAGGCCCACAACATTAAAGATCCAGCAGTATATTTAACCTTGGACATGGGGTACTTTTTATCCCTGTTTGTACTAAACTCATCTGGTGGGTTTGCTGCCAAAAAGCTCTTTTTTCAGTTTCATCTGACAATAGAAGCCAGTGCCATTTGAAGTTCCAGTCGTGTCTGACAACTGAATTTGCTGGAGTTTGTTTTTGGATGAGCGAGGAGAATTTTTCTTGAAACCCTCCCGAACAACATGTGGTGATTTAGGGGATGTTTGATATATTTTTTTTAGGTTTCTGACCCCAAGACTCAACTAATCTCTGCAATTCTCCAGCTGTGATCCTTGGAGAGTCTTTGGCTACTCAAACTCTCCTCCTCACCGTGCATTAGGACGATATAGACACACGTCCTCTTTCAGGCAGATTTTTAACATCTTTAGTTGATTGGAACCTCTTAATTATTACCCTGATGGTGGAAATGGGGATTTTCAATGTTTTAACTCTTTTCTTACAACCACTTTCTATTTTGTGATGCTCAACAATCTTGTTCTTCACATCAGAAATATATTTTTTGGTTTTTCTCATTGTGATGGATGATTAAGGGAATTTTACCTTTGTGTTCCTCATATTTATAATTCTGTTGAACAGAAAGTCATGGCTGGACAATTTCATGCTCCTAGTCACCCTGGTGTGCTAAAAAATGTAAATATGAATGGGAATATACTTCAGAGATATTTTACTCATAAGAATTTCTAGGGGTGCCAATAATTGTGGCCAACATTCATTGGAGAAAAACATTTATTTCATCATGAGATTTTCTCCCCACTTTCAATTGTTTTACTTCAATGATAGGTTAGAATTTTGTGAATTTATTGAGTGAAAGATTAAAAGGATAAACAATGCAGATTTATTTTCACAGCCGCCTTTGCTCATATTTATCAAGGGTGCCAATATTAGTGGAGGACACTGTACATAACACATCTTTTCAGTTTCATTTAAACTTCTGATGTAAAGCTTTTGCTAATTCTTCATGCATCAAATTTGGCTTGTCGAGCAGTATCAAACAAGCCTAAAATCAGACTGTGGCACCTCAAGTCTGACGTGGATCCTGCGCTGAAGCCCTTCTGTTTTTCATTGAGGCTCGTATCTCAGTTACAGCACTTTCATTATGTCTGTGGGTTGGAGCTCTGTGTTTAGCCCATGTGGCCCGTACAGGCAGCACGCTCATGATTACAGACCGTCTTGGGTGATGAGTTTTGTGGGCTCATCGGGGGTTAAGTTTGATCCTTGATTTGCAAAAGCAGGACAGTACAAGTGCCCCCTTCAACACCAGGAGAACAGCGTGCTAAAGTAAGCAATCTGCAATGTATAACAGTATTTCATTGATTTTACAGCAGTTGTGAACGTAACAAACAGCTTCGGTTGTACAAATTAAAGCACATATGCTCTTCTCTCTACTTTTTAACTGCAAAATAAAAGTGGAAAAAATGATTGGGTGCTAAAATTAAAACTGACAGCTTCAAATGGGAATTTACATTGTGACATTCTAGACAGTTATAATTTAGACAGTTGCATAATTTAGTAATAACTGAAATAATTGCATCCCTCCCAAGCTGCCTTCAGCTCTTTGATGTATTTAATTGAATTGAAAATTAAAACGCCACAAACTGTACTAGCCAAAAGCTAACCTGTGTATTAAATCTTAAAAGATAAGACGAGCACAATATAAGACAAAAGAGAGTTACATCAGCATAGCAGCTGAACCTTGTGTTAGATAACATCAATTCTCATCAGAACCATATGTAACATCATTCCAGTGTCACAGACCCAGAGAATGCACCCTGCTCGATAATTTATGACTAGCGTCTAATTAAGGTGCAGCGTCTGGGGTTTTGTGGATATTGGCTCAGGGGGAGGTTTAGTGCATGGAAAAACCTCAAATAAACAACACTAAAATAACGCATCACAAATTATGCAATTGATACATATTTATATATTACAACAGTAATTTATGACTAGATTCTAATTAAGGTGCAGTGTCTGAGGTTTTATAAAACTGACTAAAAAAAAATGTAGTCCATCAAAATAAATAAATCAATAAAGTAGAAATTAAAATTAAGTGTATATATTGTAAATAATGTTAGGTAATAGTAATATTGTAATTATCTATGTATCTCTCTACCTCTCTATCTATCTATCTATCTATCTATCTTAAACTATATTACAATATATACAAAATAAAATAAAATATAAAATATAAATATACAGTACAATAATATAGTAATTGTATAATATATACAGTAATAGAGAGAGATAAAGATATATTTAGATATATACAGATTTTAATTATGTAGTTAATTTTATAGTATATTTTAAATATATAGTTAATCTTATGTAATGTATATATATAACATGCTACAGAAATGATTATAAGTGTAAATAGAAAGTAATTTTTCGATTAATAATTTATCTTTATTAACAAAATGCATATTTAAAGTCTTAAAACTACATTCCGTGACACAAAAACAATATATATATATTTTTTTAACTATTTCAAAACTATTTAAAAACAATAATTATTTTATTTGGGCATCTGCCATGACACTCACTGTAAGAAATACCATAAGCGGAGTAATACAAAAGGTAAAACAGTTGTTGTTCTGTTATTACTACAATATTGCACTCCTTTCAGCCAATCAGATTCGAGGACCAGAAAGTGAAAGTGACGTGACATACGGCCAAGTATGGTGACCCATACTCTGAATACATGCTCTGCATTAACCCATCCAAAGTGCACACACACAGCAGTGAACACACACCCGGAGCAGTGGGCAGCCATTAATGCTGCAGCGCCCGGGGAGCAGGGGAGCTTGCTCAAGGGTCTCACCTCAGTCGTGGTATTGAAGGTGGAGAGAGTGCTGTACATTCACTCCCCCACCTACAATCCCTGCCGGACCTGAGACTCGAACTCAAAACCTTTGGATTACGAGTCCGACTCTCTAACCATTAGGCCACAACTTCCCCCAGAATTTATAGTCATTATATAGATTATATAGACAGTGTGTTTGTAGTGCTTTATGGAATTTGAAGTTTTAAAGTTGCCATGGTAACAGTGAGTGAATATATTTTATATGCCACACATGATCATGACCTTTATCCACAGCAACTTCACTTTGTTCAATATAAACACACTGTTTAAAAACTTTTAAATCACAAACTTGGGGTTTGTGAGATGACCCCCTTAAAAAAAAGTTTGAAAGAACCTGTTATCATTAATGATTAATTATTGTTTAATGTTATAGTAAGTTTGACATTTCGTAGATTATTCACATACATGGCCAGTCAAATATTTGTCTTGCATGTCCACTCAGCAGAATGCTGTTTATTGCTCTTTGATGACTGTATTAACATAATCTGATTTTACCCAGTGGTGCAGCCAGGGGCACCTTAAGATATCCAGAGGCCCCTGGGCTACAGCATTACAGTAGACCCCCCTACCCTAGAAAACCTCTTCTTTTTTTTAAGCTTACTGACAATTATTTATGTCAAATTTCGATTTGTTTTTTCTTGTTAATATGCCAGTTAACATTCACAACACTGTTCTGCGTAAAATGTGAATATAAGTGGATATGCAAATTCTCTCTTTGCCACAAGGTGGCGCTTAAGAACAACAGAATATAGCCGTTACATAACACTATTACAGGCTTTATACTGAGGTAATATGTAAAGAAAATGCCATCAAAACTTTCCTGGCTGAAATGTGAGTTTACAGGTATGATTTAAACACCATAAATCACACAAAATATTCATTATTCATCATCAGTAGAACGAAACAACACGACATGTTGGCATAAATGTGGATTGTTTGGTGATTGCTAACTGTGTTTTTATTTTGAAACATGCCGTGCTCACGTTTAATTAATTAAAATCACAGCCGTATAAAGTTTAATGATCACATTTAAGCGAGGTGGACGATTCCTATTTTTCCATCCCTGGATTTAAAATAGAGACTTTGAAGCAGCACCTTAATCTAAAACCTTCAACTGACACAGATTACATCCACGCAACTCACACTGAGATGTTACAGAAAGTTGTCAGTTCCTTTCACACAGCAGTGTTGTTTCTGTTAATCTGCACGTAACATAAAGACACTCTTGTGCTGGGCTAACGTTACTTTACTAGCGAAATAAGCAATGCATTCAGTTTACAGTATATCGGTGGAACAAACCAACTACACAAACTGTGTGGGGGGGAACCTAAACTGAACCATTCACTATATAGGCTACTACAACCAGTAAAATGAGTGTGTGAGTTTGTTTATAGAATGCGTTGTCACTGTGCAAACTTTAAATAATTAATCGAAAAATATAATTTCCCTGCAGCCAGTGGGCCCCCTTTCCAGTGTAGGCCCCTGGGCTTCAGCCCCTTGAAGCCCGTGCATTAATGCGCCCCTGGGTGCAGCTTTGATACGTTCGGTTTATGAGGGTGTGATTAACAAGGTGATTGTGTGGTTTCCGTGTTTCATGTTTGCTCATCCCGTGTGTGTTCAGAGCACACGTGCACGCGCACAAGTGGCCTGACCCGTGTCATTAAGGCATGGCTGGCAGAAGATTGCATGAGGTTTCACTGACTGAAGATAGCTAATGGACTAGGGTTAGCATAGTTTTATTTTTGTAACGTTACTGTTTTCCCCTGTTGCGAACAAATCTATTAGACATTACGTCATATCAAGTTCGCTAGAAACTAGAAATTTATAGAAAAAGAAATCGAATGTATCTTTTAGATTTCACAAGTATCGGCTTTTGCTGCCACATGATGACACTTTTAAAACGAAACACGTGATTCATTAAGCGCCAAAAAGCCATTTAGTTCTTTCGCAAATAAACCAACAGCGCCTTCTGCTGGTATTAGTACGACCTGCTACATGCTTTTTGGGCTACATGACAAACAGCATCTATTTGTGCTATTATACTTCAAATACATCAGATTACATTCTAATCACGAAGCATTTGTGAAATTAAATATCAGCAACAGCAATAATATAAATAGGCCTACACATATATTGTATTACTGCTCTGTTGTACTTGCCACAACATTTTCTTTTTCTTTCTTTCTTTTTTCTTTTGTTTACAGGCGGGACACTGATGATGATTTGAAAGCTCTTCAAGACAAACCCAGAACAGAAATTCAAATTCTGTCATCAAGAAATTAATAACAGACTGGAGTTGAGTGGATTACTTGTGGATTATTGTGATGTTTTTATCAGCTGTTTGGACTCTCATTCTGACGGCACCCATTTATTGCAGAGGATCCATACATATAAACTCAACTACTCAATTACTATAACATTTTCATTTTTTACTGATCTATTCCTTTAAACTACAACTAGTTCATCCTGAAAAGGTGATCAGGTAGATCAGGTTTTCACAACACTGTTTATCATCACATTTCACATCATCTGCAGGCATAGTGTGTTGTTCTGAAATTCACTGACAAACATACAGTGGGGAAAAAATGATTTGATCCCCTGCTGATTTTGTACGTTTGCCCACTGACAAAGAAATGATCAGTCTATAATTTTAATGGTAGGTTTATTTTAACAGTGAGAGACAGAACAACAACAAAAAATCTAGAAAAACGTATTTCAAAAAAGTTATAAATTGATTTGCATTTTAATGAGTGAAATAAGTATTTGATCCCCTATCAATCAGCAAGATTTCTGGCTCCCAGTTGTTTTATCTTTGTATCTTTTATACAGGTAAGGAGCTGAGATTCAGATAATCTAATTCTAATCTCAGCTTGTTACCTGTATAAAAGACAACCTGTCCACAGAAGCAATCAATCAATCAATCAGATTCCAAACTCTCCAACATGGCCAAGACCAAAGAGCTGTCCAAGGATGTCAGGGACAAGATTGTAGACCTACACAAGGCTGGAATGGGCTACAAGACCATCGCCAAGCAGCTTGGTGAGAAGGTGACAACAGTTGGTGCGATTATTCGCAAATGTGAGAAACACAAAATAACTGTCAATCTCCCTCGGACTGGGGCTCCATGCAAGATCTCACCTCGTGGAGTTTCAATGATCATGAGAACGGTGAGGAATCAGCCCAGAACTACACGGGAGGATCTTGTCAATGATCTCAAGGCAGCTGGGACCATAGCCACCAAGAAAACAATAGGTAACACACTACGCCGTGAAGGACTGAAATCCTGCAGCACCCGCAAGGTCCCCCTGCTCAAGAAAGCACATGTACAGGCTGAAGTTTGCCAATGATTCAGAGGAGAACTGGGTGAAAGTGTTGTGGTCAGATGAGACCAAAATCCAGCTCTTTGTCATCAACTCAACTCGCCGAGTTTGGAGGAGGAGGAATGCTGCCTATGACCCCAAGAACACCATCCCCACCGTCAAACATGGAGGTGGAAACATTATGCTCTGGGGGTGTTTTTTCTGCTAAGGGGACAGGACAACTGCACCGCATCAAAGGGATGATGGACAGAGCCATGTATCGTCAGGGCCAGGGCACTGAAAAAGGGTCGTGGATGGGTATTCCAGCATGACTGACCCAAAACACACGGCCAAGGCAACAAAGGAGTGGCTCAAGAAGAAGCACATTAAGGTCCTGGAGTGGCCTAGCCAGTCTCCAGACCTTAATCCCATAGAAAATCTGTGGAGGGAGCTGAAGGTTCGAGTTGCCAAACGTCAGCCTCAAAACCTTAATGACTTGGAGAGGATCTGTAAAGAGAAGTGGGACAAAATCCCTCCTGAGATGTGTGCAAACCTGGTGGCCAACTACAAGAAACGTCTGACCTCTGTGATTGCCAACAAGGGTTTTGCCACCAAGTACTAAGTCGTGTTTTGCAAAGGGGGTCAAATAATTATTTCACTCATTAAAATGCAAATCAATTCATAACTTTTTTTTTTAAGTGTTTTTCTGGATTTTTTGTTGTTGTTGTTATTCTGTCTCTCACTGTTCAAATAAACCTACCATTAAAATTATAGACTGATCATTTCTTTGTCAGTGGGCAAACGTACAAAATCAGCAGGGGATCAAATAATTTTTTCCCCCACTGTATTTATGCTTTCTTATAAAACCAAAACTACTCACTTTAAATATCTTTAAAATTCAATTCTCTATACAGATATGCACAAAAAATGTTTATATATATACATATATACTGTACGTGGGACAAATTGATATCTTATTTAGTATTATAAACATTTGTTAACCCACTAAAAAGTAACATTTAGTGTATTTTGCCTTGTGGAGAGCTTTCTATCATAAACTTAATTTGTATGTTTAAAATATTTTATTGAAGGGAAAAATACTATTTAATAGTCTTCGTCTGGTTTCTGTACTCAATTCTGATTGGCCAATCTGAGAATTATTTAAACACAGAATATCTTATTTATCGTCCACAAGTTTCAGTCATAAATAAAGGTAAAGCTGTCCATTTGCAATGTAAAACAAATGATGGCGTGAAATCATTTGGGGGCACAATAATCCTTCCAAAATATTCAATAAGGAAAACAGACAACAAAATACTTAGGATGTATATTTTGGTGGTCAAATCAAAAAAGGAAACCCCAATCCAGATTAATCATTATTACAGCATCCAATTAATGCAATGAAACATCCTGTACAAATATGCTAAGCTAAAGACTTTTTAAAAAGATAGTTCAACCAAAAGTAACAACACACAATGATCATTGCAGTTAACCATGTGGACTTTAAGGAAAATCTTTAAAAGAGAATCTTTCATTGAAGAAGAAGAGTTTTACTGCATCACAAAGGTTTGAAAATTGAGATGAGCAATACAAATCTATTACAGAGTATAACAACAACACATTAGAATCGCTCTGGACTTGTTGCAGTACTAAACAAAAACAGAAAATAAACAGAAATGCATGGCAGATTTTTTTACTCTGAAAGCATCCAAATGAATATCCATAGCCATTTATTTTGTCCAGCTGACTTTGGGAATGTCGTAATGCTCTGTCAGTGTGTCCAGGTGTCTGTTGAAATCCTGTTACACAACAAAGAAACAACAAATTCACACACACAAAAAAATAATTACTTAATTTTTTAAATAACCTCAGTAAGGCTTACCTCAACTCTTCTCTTGTGTGTTTTGGAGGCCTTCTTCAATATCCTTTCCATTTGCTACTCGGCATTCAGCACAGTCACAGAAAATGTAGTTAATATTTTGTATATGGTTAAAAGACAACATATATGTTCAGATTAAAAATGTAAAACGTTATAAATACCCTTTTCTCTTGTAGTTTGTCGAATGCTAACTGTGCTGGCGTCCTTTTGTCAACATAAACTTTCTTAGCTCCTTCTTCGTTTTCAGTAGTCAAAACCTGTTCCTCTAAACGCTTCCTTTCCTTGTCCTTCTTCTTTTTCCTATGGAAAACAAGTAAAATAGGTAAAAACGCAATAATACAGAGCTAGCATAACAGCTAACAGCTGTCGGGACAATGACACAATAAGAGCTAAAATGATCTTAAGTTTAGAAAAGCATGAAGATACATACTTTTTACTTGCCAAAGATACTCCTTTCAGTTTTAAAGAGCCTTTCGAGACAGAATTGTACTCTGACATGTTGACTTGCTTGTGTATCTCGTATGTTATGGTGTATTTGACCAGCTTTCGTCTGAATAGGTGGCGTTTATAAATTAGCCTCTGTTTTACTGCCCTCTAGCGGATAGGAGTGAAAGGTTTTTGTTAACAGTAGGGTTGCACTTTTATTTATTTATATTTTACACCTTCCAAGGTTCATATTATGTTATTCCGTATGTTGTGAAATTTAGAAGAGCGCTATTGGAAACTATTTTGGCTATTGAATCTCGACTGTGAGCTAAGTGCGCATGCGCGTTGCAGCTTCACCCGGAAGTACGTCTTACGTATGTCCAGCTAGCTCAGACAGCATGGTGGAAATCTGAGGAGGCACAATGGCACATAAAGTGCTTCATTCTTTTAAAAGGATAAACTTGCCTTTTCTTAATGTTTATAATGAGCTTTTTGTTAACACTCTACGGATTCAGTCCCGTGGTTATGCTAGTAAGAAACCAGGTAAGCTGTGTTTTGTACGCATTTTATATTTGTATCCATACAATGTCAACATTACCCTGCAACTTCTGACCTTGTAGGACCAATTTACAAAACATTAATCATTTATTTGTGTAATGTTATATTATATAATATTTTTGTTTTTATGTATATTGTTTTATATTCAGATTTCATATAATAGCTTATACATTCTAAAATATGTTAAGAGTAACATATTTTAGTAAAAATTATTCTTTTTTTGTAAAATATTATTCTTGTCTTTCTTAGTACCCAAGGGCAAAGGTAAAGGAATGGTAAAGGAAGTTTTTAAGGGTCCAGAAGTCTGTAAAGATCCAATGAGACTTTGCACACATGCAGTTGGAGTCAACATCTTCAAACAAGGCGAGGACCCTCTTATTAAACCCAAGGAGGAATATCCAGAATGGTATGATGTTGTATTTGACTTTGTGCTTTTACAATGCATTTATTTATGTAAGCTTGTTACCTCCATGGAATAAAAAAATATTTTTCACATTTCTGACTTTTTCTTTTTTTCGCAATTATGAACTTTTAATTGCGAGTTTACATCTTGCAATTCAGACTTTTTTCCCTCAGAATTCTGAATTTGGATCTTTCAACTTTGACTTGAATTTATTTCCCTCTAAATTCTAAATGCACATTACAATTCTGTATTTTATTTCCACCAATTAAAAATGAAAAAGGCAATTATGATTTTTTTTTTTTCACAATTCTGAATTTTTTTTCCTCCCAATTGCAAGTGTATATTTTACAATACAGACTTTTCTTCTTTCAGCTGCGAAGAAAAAAAATCTGAATTGTGAGATTAAAAAAGTGACTTAATTAATGAATTGATTATTTATTTATTCCATGGCAGAAACAATCTTCTATATTTATTGCATCTCAAATTAACTAGAAAAATAGCATGCTTGTAACTTGTTGTAAATATGTTGTCCCATACCCTCAGGTTGTTTCAGTTGGACCTCGGTCCACCCAAAAATCTCAACGAATTGGAACCAGACAGTCGGGAATATTGGAAGCTTTTAAGGAAGGAGCATATTTGGAGACATAATAAACTGCATAAAGGCAAAAAGATGTAGAGTGTTTGGACCGAATCATGCGTCTTTGACAGCAAGACCTGGGTGAACCTTTGCTTTCCCAGCATTCCCAGCAGACATTACCTGAGGCACAGGTTGAGATAAACTTCTCCATACAGAGAAACATATCTTCTTTTCCAGTGTAACGAACAAATCAGTGCTGACAAAAATAAGCTAACTTTTTCAGTTTTGCTGGTTGTGTTGGTTATACTGTGTCTGAGGATCAAGTGGTTGAATTTTTGTTGTCATTCTTTGTATTACTGTTAACGTGATTGTGTTATTCTCAATTCTGTCACGTGAAAAATAAAATTTCTAGTGCGAAATGTCAAAAAGGGTATTTTCTTTTTTTTGCGTGTTCTTTCTTATAGTCATGAAAAACTTGGAAATGTCAAAGTGAAATTGTTAAAGAGTCTAATTGTTAACAAAATTAATGTATCTATCTTTATCGGTTTGTCTATCTATCTGTATATTTTGTTGAAGTTATGTGAGGTGACGGGTTACATCCCTTCAGCAGGAGTGCCTCGTCTACATGATGATGGCTTGCTGCTATAGGTCGAGAGGTTCAGGTTCACTTTATTTGTACCCAAATTCAAAGAGTTCTCACGTCTTTCACATTTTACAGACACCACAAACATTAAACAACATACACGATACAAGTGTTTTAAAGTTCCCAGCATCACTAAAAACAATAAATAACTAATGTACAAATGAATAAATACAATAAATAAATGTATTAAAGATAATAAAATAATGTTCCTAATACATATCCTTATTCAACTGAGTGATAGCTGCTGGCACAAAGCTGTTTTTATACCGCTTAGGTCTACAATACGGGATTACAAATCTACGTCTAGATGGCAGAAGTTGAAATGCATTCAGAGAAGGTGAAAGTAAAAAGCTCGTGCTGCGCGTGGTGGGAGTGCATGCAAATACATGTTAGAAAGAGGAACTGACTGAAAAAGACAACTGCTGCGGATGTTTACCATACTGATTTGCGGATTCTGATAAGCATTGGTCGCAGTAACTGATTCAAAGTGAGTTAAACGGATATTTAGCGTCCGATTGACTGATTATTGGTAAATCGGATGTGTACAGTGAGATATATATATTTTTTAAATAACAGTATTTGTGCTGCGGTCGCTTGACAACCTAAGAAGCCGGGATAAACTCACTTCCTGGTGTCTAAATTACCGTATAACAGGTAAGTGTACTTTTGTGTTGGCTACTGTTTGCCGGTTAAGTTTAAACATTTAAAAGCTTTTCATTTTGCATATTTCGTTTTATAAAATGAAATCGAACATTATGCTAGTATATGTATTGATCTGTGATCTAAATGCAATAATCTATCGAGCTTTTCTAAGCATGTTGGCAATGATGTGATAGAAAACTAAAACTTTTAATTAATTACCTATGTTTGGTTATTCAAAGTTACATTTCATAAAGCAGTGACAAATGTGTCGTATAATAATATATGGTGCATTCGGTTCCGCATTTTCAATGTTACTATAGGCTATGTTGGGTTCTTTTAACAGGAACAACGTCAGCGTTAATATAAAACACGTATTAAGATTTTTGGTGTTTATGTGGTGTTTTTTAATATGATTTAAAAAAATAAATAATAATAATATAGGTTTGTAACAATAACAATTCTGAGATTATAAAAAAGAGAAGCCTTTCACAAATCTAGATTAAAACGCCATGTTCATGTGTACAGATTTTATATTTTTATATGTGTACTTTTTTATATTCGTGCTGATTAAAAAAATACATTTAAGTTTTTAAAAAACGTTTATAGCATTGTCTTCCAAATTTGGATTTAATTACTCTAAGAATGTCAAGTGTAAGATTGTCAAGATTAAGATATTATTTTTATTATTATTGCCAACTTTTAATTTGGTGGATTAAAAATATTTAAGAATTGTAGCATTTAAATGGGATTTTTTCTTTTGGACAATTATACCACCTAGACATGTTCCTATTTAAGTCCCCACCAAAAAATACCAATATGGAGTAGTTTTTTTTTAATGGTTTTGATGTTTGTTATGTGATATTGGTTGAGAGGTTAGACATTAATCACATCTTCCCCTTTTGTGATAAGGTTTGGGTAATAACATATTTGTTAGGAAATTCATAGTTCTGTAAATGTTTGGTTTGGGAAGTTGATTTATAGATTATTTTGAAAAATCACAGAAATAGAGAACACTACCTATAGTAGAAATTACATTAATGCTTGAACATTTTATTGAACAAACTGAAAACTAAATCATAAACATTGAAAAACATTCCTGTCTGAAGAAAATTTTAAATAAACCACTTGTCATTTATTTCTCAGATATTCATTTACCAAGTTATGGAGGACAAGAATTTGGGTGTAGAAAACCTGAGTGAGGCAGCACTAAACAGACTCGGTTACATGCTAGACAATCTAGAGTGTGGTTGGAAACAGCTGGCAAAGGCAGTGGCCGAGCAGCCACAGTTCTGCTATAGGTAGGTCTGTTATAGACTAAATTATGTGGAATAACTAACCAATATTGTGCATGGTTATGACCAGTTCACAATTATAGAATCTACTTCTTTGTAGTGACAAAGAGCTGACTGACTGCTCACTCAAAGTGCTAAGTCCACATGGCAGTCCTGGCCGATACCTGCTTGCCCTTCTTGCAGATAGAGGGTGTACCTTGGCTTTCCTGCTTCAGTGCCTGAAGAAAATCGAGCACAGAGAGGCTGTTGGATTTCTCACTACACATGGTAGCTAAATATATATACAAAATGATGATGATCTAATCTCGAACAGTTCCTCCATCCTCACTGTGGTGTGCCTTTGTGGTCAATGATTTAGTTTGTTAACCCAAAGGCCGAAGAGGGTGAGTCATATCACCCAGGTGTTGTTTGTGTTTTTGGGTAGTGATGGGGCAGATTGATATCACACTGCAGCCACAGAGTCAGCGGGCACCAGAGGGGAGTCCCGTGGTTCTGAGCTGCAGAGCAGTTGGACCTGTGGAGCTCACCTACCAGTGGTTCAAGGGCAAAGATGAGGTCTGGTGCACTAAATTTGTAACTGAAACTACTGATTTGAAATATTATCCTTAGTCTGGTTCTTTATGTTCTTGGTAGGTGCCAGGGGGCAGTGGCCCAGAGCTGGTGCTGAATCCCGTTAGTGCGGCTCAGCAGGGCCCCTACATCTGCCGTTTAAGTTCTGGGGACAAGTACGTCTTCTCCAACTGGGCCCATGTACGTCTAGTGAGGTCTGGAGGCGCAAGTGCAGGCATGTGAAGATTTCACTTTCAGTCTGAAATGAATCAGATTTCCTTTATCACTGATAAATTACGTCAATTGCAGGTTCCAGCAGTGGCTACTTCCCTTCGTCAGTTAGTGGGTTGTATATAATTCAGCAACCTAGGCCTCAAGCGTTGATGGAGGGAGACACTCTCTATCTTGAAATGTGCTGCTCAGGCCAACCCACCTCCTCAGTTCCAATGGTATCTTAACAAACAGCCAATGCCAAACTGTACTAGAAGCGTCTTAAAGGTAGGCTACTCATGAAAGTCTCACAGTTGAATGCATAGAATAATTCATTTGAATTTACTTACTTGGGCATCTGTATGGGCTTGTCCACAGATTCCATGCATAACCACAGCGGATAGAGGTATATATTCTTGCAAGGTTTACAACCTCTATCATGAAGCGTGGAGTGATCAGGTTCAAGTAAACATAGGTAAGGCGCTTGAGACAAAATGATCCATAATTGTTCCTTTAAATACAAGTGAAATAAATCGACCAAAGATTTTTCTTTATAAAGCATGGCCTGTTTTCACTCAGGTCCTGGTTCCTTTTCTGATGTCTCATGGGAAGCACCTAAAGTAGGTAAGCACGATCTGTTTAATTGCATGATTTTACATCATCTACTGATAATTTCTTGTCACTCACATGCACCTTATATTTTACAGGTGCTTCTGATGCGGGTCCAAGGCAAATGGGTGATTGTTGCGGTAAGTGATAAGCAGAAGTGTGGTGGTTTTCTCTAGGCATTTCTTGTAAAGGATTTGCTATGTTAATCTTGTCGCTTCACAAATTTATAGCCACTGATAAGGTAGCATTGCTTATTGGGAACATGAACTACCTGCATCACCGGCAACTGAGAGCTCCCATGGCGGATGTGCATGAGTTGACAAACCTTCTACGCCAGTTAGACTTTAAAGTCGTCTGTCTACTAGACCTCAACTGGCAGGAGATGCATAGTGCTGTTACTGAGTTCCTGCTGCTGTTGGATCGAGGCGTTTATGGTTAGTTTCTTGTTGCATAATTTGGATTTCTGTGACTATAGAAAGTTAAGCTAAGCTTCCTAATTGTTTGTTTATTAAATACATTTGGATCATTTCATCCATGTCCACCATTTCAAGGGCTGTTGTACTTTGCTGGTCATGGCTATGAAAACTATGGGAACAGTTTCATGGTACCCATCGATGCTCCAGCCTCTTATACCTTCAAGCACTGCCTCTGGGTGCAGGATGTGTTACAACGCATGCAAGAGCGCCAGACGGGACTTAACGTCTTTCTATTGGACATGTGTCGGAAACGGTGTAGTTGATTCATAAGTGTATCAGTTCTGAAATATTGTGCATAAAATTTTACTTGAAACTGACATCTGTTGTGTTGTTCATTCAGAAACCCAAATGATGAGAGCATCCCACAACGTGACCCCTTGAGAGTGACCGCAAACATAGTGTTTGGTTATGCAACGTAAGTCTAATGCAATGACAATACTTTTATTGACATCTAGAAATTGCTATTATAATTTTCACATTCTGGATTCAGGTGTGTTGATGCCGAAGCATTTGAAGTAAATAAAGATGATCTCTCTAATGGAATCTTCATGAGCTTCCTTACGAAAAGACTGATGGAGCCAGAGAAGGTCACGGTCATACTTGACAAAGTAGCAGAAGGTTTGGGGTTAAAGATGTTCAAATCATTTTTGGTATCGACATTTTGTTTGAACTACTTTTCAGACAATTTTTTTTACAAAATGTGCTATTACTGTTAAGCCACAACTATGCCATAGGCTTCTATCAAAAAAATTGATGACACCAAGTGTGACCACACAGTTTTACAGAGTCACTGTCCATTGCAGACATGGGAAGGTGTGAAATCACTCGTGGTCGGCAGGCTCTAGAGCTGCGCAGTAATCTCTCGGAGCGTCGTGCCCTAACAGACAGCATTCAGGCTCCAGCATGCCAAGTCACAGCGTCAACGCGAAACTTACAGTGGGCCATTGCGCATGGTGAGACCTGTTCAAAATAAAACCCCTCTAGTTTATATCCTTATGCAAAGTACTTTGGCTGTAGATAAAATAATGATAAACGTAATGATGATTTTGTGTAAACTGTTCCAGTCATCCCAGAGAGCCGCTGTCTTCAGTTTGAATGTGGTGTCAACGTACAGCTAGGTTTCGCTGCAGAGTTCTCCAATATCATGATAATTTACTCTCGGATATTGGAGACACCTAAAGACATTGTGTCCTGCTCTGCTCAGCTCTCTGACTTTACAGAGGTAAACTTACTTTTTTGTACATCTGCAAAGAATGGATTGAGTCCTGAGAAAATATAACATAAAGATGTATTATTAATTGTTGTCCTGTGAATGAATTTCCATGGTCTGCTTCAATTTGGTGTATCTTTGGTTGATTGTCAAACACATATCTAAAGAAGCATTGTTTACAGTTTTGACAATGATATGATTTCAGGGTCCTGAAGTAGACCTGAAGCACAGCAATCAGGAGAGTCTTCGCGAGGCTGGCAGCTTACTACTGTCCATGGATGATCTACTGCCTCTGGAACAACCTCGGCTCTTTACTCGTATTAGTGCCCTGCAAAGGCTAAAGGTACAATATGTGCACAACAATATAATACAGGGGTTGGTCAAAATAAGGGAACACCTGGGAAATATTACCTGCCTTAAATACCACATTCCAACCTACTTAAAATAGATTCATAAAACTTCTGAATATTCTCCAGTGGAATGTCATCTATCAGCCAATTGTTTCAGAAAAGTTAAAGAAGGGAATCTGCTTCTCACTCTTCTTTCCAAACTGTCCACAGTGGTTTGATAATATTTAAGTCAGGTGATTTGTCTGGCCAGGGCAAATGTTCATCTTGGTGCTCCAACTGTCCAGGTTTAAGATCACGACACCATCATTTTCACATTTTAAAATTGGTGTCTGTGATTATAACTTTAGCAGTTGCAGTTATTTCTTGGATCTGTAAGTTCTGTGTGGTTGGTTATTGTGGAAACTTTCTCCTTTAAGGTGACTATTGAGATTTGCCATCACTTTGCAGCAGTAGTTATGTGTTGTTTGGGCACAGTCCTTCTTAGTGTTCAATGGCCCATATTATTCACCTTCAGTTTGCCCACTGTTCCTCTTTTGCTGAAGATGTCTTGCCATGCTTTGTGTTCACAGTCATAGTCATAAAAAATGGGCTTTTAAGGTTACAGATGTTACTGTTAAACAAGCTTCCATGATTTGTTCTTTTTGGAAGTCTGACAAGTCACCCACTTCACAAGCACTTGTTCTAAACATTGCTGAACACAACTTAACACTACCTGTAAACTGATTTACAAACTAGAGAATATAGAAGATAAAACAAGAAATAAAAGATAATGATGTTTGTTTGTTTTTTCACTGTAGCAAATTTTATTAACACCTATAATAATGGGGGTTCATATTATCTTGTCAAACTCCTGTATATCTAATGTTTTTTATGTGTATGATAAGGCATTTCTTTTTGCTTTTCCCCTCACAGAAAGAGCTCTCCTTTACTGTGTGTCTACACTACAAGTACACTAATCTGGATGAAGAGCTCTTGGAAGAGCAAAGGGTCAGTGTAGGCAAACCGTTAGTGTCAAAACTCAACCTCCACGAGCCACGACTCTCTCACACCTCCTCCTCTGACCTACAAATGTCCAGTATAATGGAGTCTTCATCCTTCAGTGAAAGCTTCAGAGCTAACCTCCCCGACTTAAGCTCTTCCTCCATCGGATCTGCATCTACATCCTGGTCCTACTATCAGGGACCCATGGAGTCACCCACATTCTCTAGTTTAAAGAATGAACCAGAGGAAACCATATGTCCCGAGTTCCTTGAATCCGAAGAACCTCCTGCCATCAAGAGTTTGCCTAGCGCCTCTTCTCGGGAACTCCCATTTAAATTTAGCAACTTACCAAATTCCCTTTAGCAGGAAAGTGTTCAAAGCTGTGCGTCTTGGATGTTACAGTGTATATGTTACAGTATGATTTTGTTATATTCCACTCAGGCTGCCATGTTACAGAAGCTTGTGAATGTAATGTAATTGACCCTTCGCAAAGACCCGCCCCCTTCATTACTGTTGCTGTTTCCGACAAGCCATGCCGCTCTCACGCCTCACATCATGTTCTCACTAAGTTAAAAATATATTGCAGAGCAAAGAGGAAACTGACAACAAGGCACCAGACAAGACAGAGCAGGTTACTTTTGGTATCAAACAAAATCTCCGCTTTCAAATTTTGTAAATTTTTAAGAAATTCAAACAATAAATATTGTTTTGTGGCTCTTTAATGTATCGTGACAGATCGCTGTAGCGCCTCAGTCAAAGCAGCACATGAACCGATCATCTCTTCCTCTTTACCAGTTATATAGCATGAAATAAACATGAATGAACATCAGAAGGTGTCTTTTTTCAAATGCTGGAAGATGTCAAAACACACCATTTTTCAAGTTCAAGTCCACAAACGCTAATCTACTCTCCAGTCTGGTTTGTTTGTCGGACTAAAATGGCAGATTCAGTGTTATGAACGGTCAGATCGCCTGTCAATCAAACTCCTTGCGAAGGGTCAATGAGAAAGTTGGTGTACTCTTACAGCTTACAGTATCGTATTGTTGATAAATTTGCCAGTGCATTAAATTATCCTATTTTGCATATGTTTGGTTTTTCATTAAACTACACCACAAAAGACTCTGTCTGTGGTCATGATTATAATGTGTCTATCACTTGAATTTCAGCATGCTAAAAAAAACATAGCAATAAAACACAAATTACTAACAGCAAATCCCCAGCAGTTCCCGTGCTCCTGACAAACCAATCTTTCCAAACATTTTGTTACTGTTAATTGACACAAACATGCAATGTTTTACCCTCTAAAAAATACCAGCACACACTATGTTAGGTGATGACCTTGCAATGTGTAATTATAAACTACTACTCACAATGTCTTTTACTCACTAAAATTAATGTTATTTTTGGGAAGAAAGGCTAAATATATCAGGTTCCCTCACTCCTTTTTAAAATGCTCTTATATAATATATTACCATCACATCTGCTAATGTCTAATTTTATGAAAAGCTGGCTAAATAGGCTATTTTTGTATAATATTATATTTCCATTCCCACCTGAAATGTATTTTATCCGCAAAAAAAACCTTGGAATAAATGACTCCATTTTTAATATATATATATATTAACAATATCATAAAGAAACAGTTCAATATTAGAACAAGAACATATGGGGAATACAGTAAACATTAAAAGGCAATTAAATAAGTAAACAAAAAAATTCGCTAAATAAATTGTAAACAGTCATACAGTTATACAATCATTTTACAATAATAAAAGTTACAACTTATTTATGTTTTTTTTTTTTTTTTTTACAAGATTGGATGTTTTTAAGGCTTTTTTTTATTGAAGGAGATTCTTTGAAGTGATGAGTTAAGTAAAAGTAAATCAGAAGTTAATATTTTACAATTAGATTTAAAGTTAAGGCATCTCGCTTTGTGAATGTGGAATTTTCCCATCATACAACTACAGTCCAGGGCATCCTCTAGCTCCCTACTGTCAGAAACCACCGAATGAAAGAGAACCTTAACAGCAGAGATGTTACATAGACGAAAGAAATATGCTGAAATTTGAGAAATAGAATAAATGTGAGAAAGATTCTTCCTCTTCTTGGCAAAAAAAGAGCAGAGTGGAGAAAGATTTTGTATGAATGTACTTAAATATTTGTTGCAGTGGTAATAATGAAGAATAATTTTAAAATGAACTTCTTATAAATGACACCATACTATCACCATACTTCCCGCGCTCATGTAAAATCGATGACGTTTGCGCGCATGCGCCTAAAAGCCCCAGGGCAGGCGCATGCGCAGGACTGTAGCGGACTGCGCCATTTTACTTCGAGTGAGAAACGCTGTTTATCGCGCTCGATCTAAAATTTGGTGAGTGTGCGCGGGGTAGAGAGAGACTCGTACTTCTGCTTCCACCGTAACGTTCTCTAGAAACTATAAAACATGTCAGACTCTTCGACAGCAGATGTGGGGCCTGTGGAGTCGGGGGTGCGTAAATTATCGGAGCTGAGAGTGATCGATTTGAAGGCCGAGCTGAAGCGCCGAAATCTCGACATCAGCGGCAATAAGGGCCTGCTTTCAGAAAGACTCAAAAAGGCAAGTGGAACACCAGATATAAACATATCTAATCGTTTTGCAACTCTCTGCTGTAAAAACATGCTTTGCATGCATAAGTTACTGGGATGGATGTTTACTGCAGGAACGTTAACGTTACATGTGCTGTTTACAGGCGATCCGTGCTTTCTTTTCTTTCTCTTTTTTGCTAATAGGATGTATTGGATTATTACTGGTAATTTGTCAAATGCCATACGCTTTCATAACATTTTCTGTTACGCACAACCTGTTACAGACATCAAACTAGCTTTTCAGGATGTTTTGAATTCAATGCTTACGTAAGTTGATATGCAATGAATGAAGTGTAGGTTGTAGGGTTGTCACGATACCATAAATATGTCTTAGATACTAACCAGCTGAAGTATCACGATACCAAGATTCACGTACCATGCAGCATGTGTTAATTTAAAATTAAATTCTAAAAAAAAGAATCAATTTCATAAATAAATAGTGTAAATGAAAAGAGACAATATTTTTCTCTGAATACTTAATTTATGTGAATGAATGACTGGCTATTGTTATCCATGAAATGATCTAAACTCATCTTAGCACTGACAGAAGCTGCATGAAGTACATTTAGATGTGTATTTATACTTTAGCTGTATTATAATTACATAAATAATGTTATGAGATTAATGTTTTAAATACTAAATTCCGATAAAAATATGTTGGAAAATAATTTAATATGCCTATTTTTAGATGGGAAACTTCAAACGGCCAGCAGGTGGCAGAAGTTCGTGATTGAATCACTGGCATTCAAACGATTCTTTCAAAACGGCTGAATCCTTCAGAGCGAATCAAATGACTGTTTTTATGAATGTGGAATCATCAGAGACAACGCGGATGATTCGAACACAGAAACGAAACAAAAACAGCACTCTTGCTCGTGTCATTGCCGAACTGTCAGGAGCATTTTTTGCCGCATATCTTGAAATTTTCAAGTTTGCAGAATAATTAAAACATAACATTATAAATGAATAAAAATATATATATATAATGATTGATAAGAACCAAGTGCAAAGCCGCTATGTTGATGAATGGAACTGCGTTCGTGACCAAAGATCGTCCAGAAACGAACTAGTTCCCTGTTCTAAAGTGGTCAGGAATAAAACTGCGAGAATACTTTCTTGCAAGATATTATGTTTCAATGATGTTGAGCTGCTGTTTTTTAAAATGACTCAGACGGTCTGATCAGACCCTTCTTCTGATAAACTGAGCATGAACAACGACGTGCAAGTGCAACTTCTCATTGCAAACTACTAAGCGTCAGGAAACACTCAATACCATATAAAGCGTATACACAGACTAAACTACACAGAGCACAGCAGAAAGACATTTGGCAATCAACTTGTAATGTTTCTGCTGGCATGCATGTTCAAATGACTTTTAAACAGTGTTGCTGCCGTGATACTACATTCTTATGGTATACCTTATGACGATACTACCGTTTAAAAAATGCGATGGCACCGCGGGTATTTTTAAGCTTTAGTATCGCGATACTACCGTAGTACCGGTGTATCGTGCAACCCTAGTAGGTTGTCGTTGTAGATTAATGATGGATTGTTGTGAAGCTGTAAACAATAGGCAAATGGGTGACATTTATGCTTGCATTAGACTATATAAATCATACTTTCGTTTTCAGGCCATTGAAGAAGAGGGTGGAAATCCTGATGAGATCATTGTACACCTAGAGATAACTCCTAAAAAAACACCTCGGCGAACTCCAAAAGGTAAAAAGTGTGTTTTGATGTTTATCTTATTTCAGAATCATTTAGCTACTACATCGTGTTTAAAAAATTTATGTAAAACTTGCTTGACTTAAATGATTTGAAAATATATTTATTTCTTTGTCTCTACAGGAAAAAGACTAGACGAACCTGATGAGCCTGAAGATTGTACTCTTGAGGAGGACTCTGTTGATGGCCAGGTGCTTCGTCATATAAAGTTGTTGATGGATATGATCTACGTAACTGGGTTGGGTTATTTTGCATAGGTTTATCTTATCTTAACTTAATAGCCACCTTTACTTCCTTTAGGAGGACCCGGATGCTATTCCAGAGAACCTTCATGAGATGGATATTATGGACATGAATGTCCTGGATGAAGCTGATATGGGTAATGGAGGTGGGCCCGAGGGAGACGAATATGATGAGGAGGTCCTAGACACGTTATCGAATGAAGAGAACACAGACGACCTGAGGGAGGATGATGCAAATAACCACGACGCAGAGGATGTCGCTGATGTTGTCACGAGTAAATCTGAGGTAGAGGAGGTGAGTTTTTAAAATTAGCCAGTCATGCTGTTTTGTTCTCGTTGCATATTGTGTGACGCTTTCTTTGGCTTTCAGGAAATGGAGGCTAATGACGCAGACATGAATGAGAACCAGGAAGCGCCTTGTCAGGTATTCAAGGAACTTAACATTTTTTAGTTTTTTTTTTTTTTTCTGATGGGTATTGGGTTATGTTGTTTATCTTTATTCATTTTCCACCTTTAGCAGGAGGATGATGGTGAGCATGGATGCGAGGACACAAAAAGTGAAAAAGGTACTGTATGGGGTTGTCTGGAATTGCTCGTAAAGTCAGGGTGAAGCCATAAGGTCCTTTTAGTATAAATGTATCAGGTTACTCAGGAAAAAAGAGACTGGAAATCCAAAGTTGATTACTGGCTTTCTGCATTGCTGACTATACTTTTAGCCGTTTATAGATTTGTTTAGAACCATGTTATAGTCATTCACATGCTCTTTTTGGAAGGTGCAGCTATGCAAAGAGCCAGCAATCTGTTTCAGTTAGCACATAGGTTGGTTTAAATGGTTGTTGCAGATGCAATTTAGTGTTTCTAGGTTGCTTAAAGAAGACCATGAAGAGAAGATGAGAAGAATTGGATCATGCTGAAGCAAAATCGCTATAGGACTCAAAGTTTGTTAATTGGAGATTTCACTAATGGACCATTTGCTTGTTTCAAAAGAAACTCAATTCCTGTAAAGACAGCACAAGCTGCTTCTTCCATATCACGGACACTTCAATTACTAAAGTCGACGATGGACACTCGGATGTGATGCAGGTCTTGTGGCTTTCCCTAGTCAACAGCTTGCCCTCTGCTTCGGGGTGCAGGTGAACTGAAAATAAATGGCCTGTTGTCTGGACGCTTGTTCTCGCTTTGGTTTTTCCAGTCTCTTCATAGGGTAGCTTGCCTTTGCTTGTGTATGAGACAGCAGATGGCCACGTCCTAGTCCAGTTCCACGATAACCATTGCATTGTCTCAGAAGTGATTAAACTCTGTGCCATTCTATTCCTGTTAAATCCGTAGAAAGTGAGAAAGTAGCCGGGTCTTGTATATCAGAGCCACTTAAGGAAGACATCACTGAAGAACCGACTGAAGACGAGAAATCTTCAGTCTGGGATTCTCACAAAGAGGAAGACAATGTGCAGGACCTCGCTAACGCCGAGGGGGCCACCAATTTGGAAGCCGAGTCATCAGCCTGCGAAATGGACATTGATGCATCAAAGCAAAGTGTAATTGAATCAACAAGCAAGGACCAAGAAAACATTCAGGACAATTTGGTGGACACCGAGAGCACTTCTGCTCAGGCCGCTAATGCTAGCGAAACAGATTTGCGCGATATCGAAAGCGCAGTTGATTCGGAAAGGGCATCTAAAGGAGAAGCGGTCGAGGAATGCAAGAAGACTGAACCTGCTTCAGAAGAGTCTTCAGAAGTGAAAGAATCATCTGTAGAGGGTGATGATCAGAAAAAGAGGTTTGTTGTTTTCTGTCTACTAGAACAATGGCTTTCTTTGTTTCATTGGCTCCTTTGTTAACAGTATGGGTGCTCTTTGGAGGTGTAATCGACTGCGCATTTCGTCTACCATTTGGTCTTTTAATTTTTTTTTCTACCTTCAAAAAGTAATATACCAGACATTTGGTTTGCCAGTCCAAGGTATGTTTAACGTAATTGGGCTTCACATGACTATTCAAGTTGTAGTATCCAGATCTTTGTTCATTGCCTGAGGTTGTTTGTCCTCACTAGGTGGGTATTTGTTTATCAACACTGGTGATCCCGTTTAAACTGCCCTTTCAATTTCTCATTATGCCGTTTTATTTTTCTCTAGTGGTGATGAGGATTCATCAAGCAAGCCTGACTCAAAAGATGATAAAGGTGGGTATGCAGTGAGCTTTTTAAACAAGAAATAGTTTCTGGTAGGGGTGTTCCGATTGATCGGTTACCAATCACTACCGGCCGATAATCCCGTTTGGATGTTTGATCGGTGGTCTCTATAAAGGCCGATCTCCAAAAAAACGAGCTCAAGCTGATGACGTGCCTGCCGCCGTCAGAGGTTTGACATGCAGCGGCACCATCTGACTCTGACCGGCGCAGCTAAAATAATAATAATGCTGAAGGTGAGGTACAATTCATATTTCTTCATTAAATAACTTCTAAAGTACTTTAAAAACTTTCTGTGAGACATAATTTCACAAACAGCGTGAGTGAATCACTTCTCTCTCTCGTGTCTCTCTCTCTCTCTCTCTCAAAATGTGCAAATGGCTTCAAATCACATTGCATCTGCACTATATATAAACGAGCTGCTCAGTTGACAGGAATTGTCACTTGTACAATCGAAGCAGTGTCACATCGTCACTAAAGTTTATGAATTGCACTTCTTTTTAATTCTAGTCAGTGTTTAAACCATTCAGCGCTCTCCCGGAGCATGCGCTCATGCACACTCGCAGAGCACATACATAACGCCGGGTTCACATTACCCCATTTGCAGTGCGTATGCGGTGCGTATTTTTTCCACACTCATGTTAAAGGATTGCATGTGCAGTACATGGTTGCAGTCCGGCAGTGCGTTCCAGGAGTGGTGTGTCTGCAGCAGTGCAGAGATCGTTTCCGCTGCACGCGCTGAATTAAAGTGACGGCGCATTGTTTGCGGTAAATATGAACATGGATTGACACAAAAATGAAAGCACAGCCAGTGCTGCTTCTGCACCGCTTACCACACGTGGACTGCATACACACTGCAAACGGAGTATGTGTGAACCTCGTGTAACACTGCCTCCAGTGTTAATTTTGACGACGATGACGAAAAATATTCGTCAACTAACCTTTTTTCTGTGACAAAGACTAGACGTTGACGAGCTAAAATTAATATCTGATGATAAAAACTGACTAAATATATGCCGCGTCTTTGTTAACAAGACGAGATGGGACTAAAATGTTATTTGAGGACTACCGGACATTTAAAATACATCCTATAGGTTAAGTTAACTGTCTTGTCTTTCAAAATGTGCGTCTCTGTCCTTGGATAAGGGGCGTTTGCATATCTAGTCTCAGTATGGCAGCCACAGTGGATGGATAGGCAACCAAAACATGAACTAGCGATCTGAAACAGTGGCCTCAGCACCCGAAGGTTTAGGGACTGGGTGACCAGACGTCCTGTTTTTCCCGGAAGTCACAATTCGTTGTCGTTTAACTTAAAGTTAGTGAAGGCGGGATAGGTGGAATCGCGCTGATAGAAGTGCTCTCTCTCATGCACGCTCCACTTCTTCAGTTCTCATACAGCGCGCGATCAGTTCTCAGTGCTCAAATACACACACAGCAGTCCAAATGTCTATCGTGTAGAGTATCTCATGTAAATGCAGTCGGTTATGGCTTAAGTGAGCGTAAACAGGTGGGTGAAAATTGAATGTGTGTCAGTATTACATGCATACCTTCTGTCTTAAATGAACAGCATTCCTAATTATCTGTCATCAATGTTAACCAACAAAAGATGTTAAATAAATGTATACTTAAGTAAACCTACTGTATCTGAAAAATGTTTAATTTGTATCTCTACCAAAAAAAAATGAAGAAAAAAGAATTTATTCCAGTTTTTCCAAATTCAATCCTTGATTCAAATTTCTCATAAGCTTAATTGATTTGTTCTAAAGAGAGAAGAATTGATGACTAATACTACATTTAAAATAGCTACCAAAATAAATGTTGGTAACTGCAGTTTGACTAAAAGTTGACAAATGCAATGACTTTTCGTCGACTAAAATTATGAAAGACTCAAATGACAAAAATTTGACTAAGACTATTAAGCATTTTCGTCTCAAGATAAATACTAAGACTAAATCAAAAATGCCTGCCAAAATTAACACTGACTGCCTCACATACAGCTCACGAAATCAGGCTTGTGCTGTGTGTAGGCTATATTGTGCAACAATTGCACGATTGTCAAAACAAAAATGCAGTGCATGATCAAACATTTAGGTGAGATAAATATATATTTTTGAAAAAAGGTGCTCCACCCCTTCAAATAAAAAAAATCCCCCCTCACAAGAGTCACCCAAGAGGGGAATTCATTTTCAAAAATGAAATTCAGGCCCTGAATAAATGTCTAAAAATTTTGATTGGATCATCACTAAATAATTCTACTTGGAATAATAAGAATACAAAAGTAAAATACATTTCCCACAATAATAAGAATACATTTGTAAATAAAATTAATTTTATTTACAGCAGACAATCATGTGATTGGCCACGTGAGCAGCGCGTTCCCTGGTGTGCAGGATCACAGAACTCACTCCTCCACTGTGAATAAATCTCCATCCGAATCCATGAGTTTTATCACTGAGGTGATATGTAAATTTATTTTTACAGACGTCCTTATGAGAAACAATTACCGTCCGAATCGGGCTTAAGACTAAATCAAAAATGCTTGCCAAAATTAACACTGACTGCCTCACATACAGCTCATGAAATCAGGCTTGTGCTGTGTGTAGGCTATATTGTGCAACAATTGCACGATTGTCAAAACAAAAATGCAGTGCATGACTCAAACATTTAGGTGAGATAAATATATATTTTTGAAAAAAGGTGCTCCACCCCTTCAAATAAAAAAAATCCCCTCACAAGAGTCACCCAAGAGGGGAATTCATTTTCAAAAATGAAATTCAGGCCCTGAATAAATGTCTAAAAATTTTGATTGGATCATCACTATAAATAATTCTACATGATAAAAAGAAGGCTTTAAAAAGATCTGTATCGGTGATCGTATCGGCAGATACTGCTTTCTGTGATCGGTGATCGGCCTCAAAAATCCTGATCGGAGCACCCCTAGTTTCTGGGCTTTTCTAAATTGATTTTTGTGGCCTATCAGGTAGCGCAGCTGCTAGCGGAAGGAACCTTTGGGTCAGTGGACTGTCTTCAACCACGAGAGCGACAGATCTAAAAAATCTGTTCAGCAAATATGGCAAGGTCTGCATGTTCTAGAATACTAACTAAAAAATTAGGTTGTTCTTAGGTGGGATGTTGTCCTGATCCATATTTGTTACTGCTTGCAGGTTGTTGGCGCTAAAGTAGTAACAAATGCCCGAAGCCCCGGCGCTCGCTGCTATGGGTTTGTTACGATGTGCTCTACTGAGGAGGCCACAAAGTGCATCAGCCATCTGCACAGAACCGAGCTGCATGGCCGGATGATTTCAGTTGAAAGGGTAAATAGTTTAGTTCGCTAACACAGTTTCTGAATTTGGACTTTCAACTTGCTTTATTCCTGTTTTATTTCAAACTGACTTGAGTCAAAATGGATTTTCCAAAAGCTTTCTCTAGTGTGTAAGGGCCTTTATTTCTAAACTTTTGATTATAAATTGCACCAGTGCATGAAGTATTGCTTCAGAGTTGGGTGGCTGTCAATATTGACACAAGGTGTGTAGTCAACCTTGATTTGTATTTGGTTTTAGGCTAAGAACGAGCCTGCCGGAAAGAAGCCTGCTGACAAAAGCGATACCAAAAAGTCTGGCAGTGACAGAAGACAGTCCTCGGACTCTAAGACAGAAAAGTAAGTTGTGGATCAATTGTATTTGAAGACCTCTCTGCATGCCAAATAACTGCAACAATCTCATCATATGGTTTCATCCTTACAGATCTGAGAACAAAGATGAGAAGTCTGAAAACGCTGATGGTAAAGGTAATAAAAAAATAGCTTGCATTCACATTTGTTACTACCTGAAGTAATATCCTAAGGTATCCAGATCTTAATGGTTCAATCTTGCCATTACAGAGCAAGGAGGAGAGAGGACTGTTGTGATGGACAAGTCGAAAGGAGAGCCGGTCATCAGTGTGAAAACAAAAAGCAAAGAAAGAGTATGTTTCATAATTGGAACTGTTTTAAATCCAACTGCCTTGTTGTTTTGGAAGTGTTGTTAAAATTATGCACCAATTTTTGTTTTAGAGCACTAAGAGCCGTGACCGTAAGTCCTCCAGCAAAGAGACGAAGGACATATTGTCATTTGACCAGATCAAAGAGCAGAGAGAGAGGGAGCGCCAAAGGCAGAGGGAACGAGAGATAAGAGAGGTGGAGAGACGCAGACACTCTGGGTAAGTACTGCCTCCCATCATCTTCCCCTCAACCTGATTTACTGTTGATCAAAAACCAATTTAGCAGTTTTCCCACTGATGTCTTAACCTGTTTAATTACATTCCAGCGAACGAGATGGTCGTTCGGAGCGAGAGCGTATCCGCCTCTTCCGGGAGCGGGAGGAAAAGGAGAGGTTGCTGAGGAAGCGCAACTGGCTGGAGGTGGAGAAGCAGCGACTGAATGCGGATCGCATGGAGCGTGAGTTTTTGGAGCGCGAGCGTCTCCGAATAGAGTACGAGCGGCGGCGTGAACAGGAGCGCATTCATCGTGAGAGGGAGGAGCTGAGGCGACAACAGGACCAGCTACGCTTTGAACAGGACCGCCGCACCGTTAAGAGGCCTTACGACATGGATGGCAGGTATGCATAGGGTAGGGTTTAGTGTTGGGCGATTTGCTCACTTTTCATATCATCCTATCGTCAGCCTGTGAGATCGCCGATACACGATATTATCATGCTAATTTATTTAATTACTTATTTACTTAGTTTCATTGCCGGAAAGTGAACCAACTCCAGCGTAAGGCTAAAAGCAGCCTAATGTTTTTAATATGACTGAATTTGTATTGAACATAAATTAATAGAAACATCGTAAGTTACTAATTATAATGCTTACCTTTCCTCGGTTATTCAAAAAGCAGCTACAGAAAATGAGCAAAGAACATTACATTAACAAAGAACATCATCACAAGCTCAGTCTAGCGTGAGGTTATGCACTTTAAAAACACTTCCATTATAATCAGTGAATCTGCACTGTATGATGAATAAATCTCTTATACTTCGCACGTACATCTGCACTTTGTTGTTTATAATGAGAGAATTTGCGGAGAACAACGGAACTCCGCTGTTTCAGTGATGACTCATCTGAACGCCTCTGATTGGCCATTGCATTCATAAGCTCAGCATAATCGTGTGTGATTGGTTATAATGCGCAACACTGTAAAAACGTGGAAAAAGAAATATAATGCAACAAATAAGCTCTAATATTAATTAGATCGTATTACTAGCCTAATAGTAATAATGGTCTTGCTATCGTCAAAGGCATCCCCTACAGTCGATATCTCTGACTATCGTCGCTACACGATACTATCATCTAGGCTATCGGCACAACCCTAGTAGGGTTGCCGAAGTCCCAGATTTTTCTTAGGGCCACGGGAACGGTTGCGAAAAACCAGTAAAAGACAAGGTTTCCACAACAAACTTCTTAGTAGACCTGATTCTTTTTAGAAAGTTCAAATGACTAGGAGCATCTTGATTTGTCAGTTTTGACCCTGCAGGTATGTCTGGATTTATCCAGTTTTTCTGTTTCAAATGTACAGAAAAGATGACTGGCAGATGAAGAGAATGACAATGGATGATCGCTATGGACGGTCGGATTTTGGACGCCAAGACCGCTACCAAGACTTTGATCACAGAGACCGCAGCCGCAGTCAGGATGACATGATGGACAGGTAACACCAGCGATGTCTAACGGCAACCAAACATCTAGACATTTGTCTATAGATTTTGCTACTATATGGTAATTTACATGCCTTTTTCTATAGGAGAGACAACCGTGGTGGGATGTCGGGAGACCGAGACAACCAGGTAAGAAAAGTCCTTCACGGATCTTAATTAGATTTGATCTTTGGGTATTGGATGGCATCTCATCCTATTTTGTCCATCCATAGCACTTTTCAGATCGGGACAGACATGGCAGGGACAATCGTGACAATTTGGGTGGCGGATACGACAAGCGTGGAATTAATCCTTCGAGGCCAGTGTCAGGCGGGTAAGTTGTTTTTTCCTCCTCTAGTCAGATGTGCTGGGGTCTTGGACCTCTCTTTGTTCAACTGTTTTGTTCTGCTTCTTTGTTTTTACAGTCGAGACAACAGGGACTGGGAGCCTGGACGTAAAATGGACGGGGACAGAAACTGGCAAGGTTTGTCCAATAAATATCTGTTAAGCTTAGAAAAGGTTGCATGTCCTCCTCCCTTCTGATTTACTACCTTTCTTTTTAGTAGCAGCCCGAGGTGTCCCGGGACAGGGTCAAATGACACGGGGTGGAATGGCAAGGTAGTGAGATTTAGGCTTTCATTGTCTTGTTTGGACTGTAGTGAGTATCATGGGTTTTCTTTTGTTGCGCATGAAACTAATATATTTGTCTCCTCTGTAGCCGAGGTGGATACATGCAGACAGGGACATCCCAGTCAATCTCTGGAGCCTTAAACCGACCGAATCAGATCATGCAAGGTGGCGGAATACAGGGAGGCGGAGCCTTTGGTCGACGCTATTAACTTAAAACCTCTTCCCTTGTGCAGCTTGTACATTGCCATTCAAGCTTTGTAATTGTTTTTAAGCCCACTTTTCTTTTCATGGTGAAGAAAATGATGAACAGAAAAGTGGTTACATTGTGTAAAGAGATTTTATTTCGTTTTTTTTTTTTTTCCTCCATTCCACATCCCTTTAGATTTTAGTCATTTCTGTTGTACACTTGGTGAATGCTCAGGAATGTTTTGCTAAAATGAAACCTGTCTTTGACACCATCAACTTGATGTCCACTTGTTTTTGAGTGTTTCAATAAATTTATTGTGGCGTTTTCTTTAAAGGAGTGCTCTTGTTTTCTCATGATGCACATGTTACCAGTAGGTGGCACTCTTAGTCAAAGCATTATTAGAGGAACTGAAGAATGCTTGTGACAGAGCTATGAGAACGCAAGGAAATGTTTACGTTTTCTGAAAAAGTTCATTACATATTAACAATTGCATATAATCCAATCGTAACATGTTAATTTTGTATTTCAGTTTTATATAGTAAAAGTGACTGTTGCGTTCTCAAGCACAGCTAATAATATGTGGCATCTCTCTGTAGACTTGGTTACAATTTAAGATGTTTTGCATTACTAAACAGATGGCATTACCATCATGTCCACCAGCCAATTGCTCAATACATCTAGATTATTCAGAGCATGATTATTCATGACGTAGGAGGATTGTGGTTTTTAATAAACCATTATAAATAAATGCACTTTCTACATGACTTTTAAATGTCAAAAGATTGCATATTGTGTAAGTCTAATCACTGGAGTATTAGATCACTAATATATCCAATAATAACCCACAAGTTCCCACTTTGCAAGGGAATACATTTCCTGAATGTTTTATTTTGGTATATATCCTGAATCACACTGGTAGTTCCTTATTGTTTAGATGGTCCTCAGAATTTTATTTATAAGTTAGGGGGCGATGTTGTCCCAACTTTGAACCTCTGCATACAGTCCTCAATCTGTTTTCAGTTAATCATCATGATGACAAACTACAGGGGATATTGTGCATTGCTGGCTTGAAATTAGCCATGGTAATGTTATGGGATGTTGTTTAATATTTCAATACAAATCACTGCAGTGCGTCTTTTGGTGGGAGCAGGAATTTGTAATAGTCATCCATGTGCTTGAGTGTTTTAAGAGTATTAGCAACAAATATATCAATAAAGATCAATGAACCTTAAAAAAATCAATAAAACTTTGGTTTGACTCCAGTGACTCGTAACATGATATCCTGGGTGGTGTATGATGTTTCAGTTCCTCAGTGTCCTGAAGTAACCTCTGCCTAAAGTGATGCCTTCTTGGGAGGCATCTTGAATGATGTCACTAACTTAGATCAGGTCGTGCTTGAGTGGCCAATCACGTCCAGGCTGAAGGTTTTGGAGGTGGAGTCAGATTTTCATTCCTAGAAAAGCCTGGTGGACATAAAACTTTCATTATATATCATGATGTTGAAATGTGCCAAGAAATTGTTCATAAATTTATGCTCCCTGCAATCCTGACTGAACTATTATCCAGGAACTGCTGGTTGCCTTCAGTCCTAATGATGCTGTCCATTGTTTCAGGTCTGAATGATGTTCGGCTGTTTGAATTGGCACTTGTTCTTCTCTGGAAATACATTGCATGTAGACCAAGCCATTTGGAGCAGAACCTGAGCAAGGCTGGAAATTCAATTACTGTACCACACACCCATGAGAATTTTTGTTCTCCCCTGCAGATAGCTATACAATGAGATTTCTGGAAGTTTCCCAAAAGAAAAAAACATCCTCTTTAAAGCCTTGGAAGAACATGAATGTGGGGGACCTTTTTGCTCAGAACATGTCTTTGGCGTTTCTCATGTTTCCCTGAGCAAAACTCATTTAAAATTCCCATTATACTTAAGGAACTGAATTCAAATTGTGGTCCTCCTTCAAAACAAGTCTGTATATGCCTAGTTAGTGTAGTTCAGGTATGTGAAACCAAAAACATTCCTCTCTGAATAGATTTCAAGCACCTGTGAGCTAAGAAGACATGGTAGCCACACTTTTGAGCGGTTCCAAGATTTATCTGCTGATTTATATTTTATCTAGAGGTCATTTTACAGGTAAGATATGCCTTTATGCTTTGTCTCACAGGTGGTGGGTTTATCTGAGGTAATGAAAGTCTGTATTTTTGAAGTTTTTTGGCCCCTTCCATTGGCCCGCTTGCCCCAACTTGCCTGCAGAAAAATCAGATGTTCTTCCTTATTCAGATAAGAAAAACTTTAATCATAATTAGTGGTCTTGCTAAAGTAAGGTAAGCAACACTATTGTTGTTCATACTTAGGGTTAGGTATTTGACCGATATGCTTTGGTGTAAACTGCACAGTTTGTGCTATACGTCCATGAAACTTGTGGAGGGAGGCTATTGCTATTATAAGCAAAATGATTTTCATTTGATAAATGATAAAATTAACTATTTTTGTCCAACAATTATTATACAGACAGGTAGGTTATTTTGACTTGAGCCATTCAAAACACCGTAGTAGCCTATGATCACACAGAATTGTATAAAAAATATGAAAACAGCACAAGCAGCACAATATAGGGGCGTCGAGATGCATTTTTTGTGTTGTGCTTAGAAAAAAAAAGTAAATAGCAGAAATAGCCGACAACTGTTGTTAATGTAAATGCAACTGGGGAAAAAGCTTAAACCAGCCTAAGTGGTTTCGCTAGACTTAGCTCACAGGTCCCAGGCAGTCCAAGCTGGTTTTTAGCTGGGGGTGAGCTGATCTCCCAGCTTGACCAGCTAAAAAGTGACAACAACCTCTATAAAACCAGCCAAGATACCAGCAACGCATTTATGCGAATTAGCTTACATTTTAAAATGTACTCACTGTCACTGCTTTGTGGTAAATACATTTATAATTGAACTGGACTCCAATTTAACCGAGTATCCTTCGTTTTTAAATATTTCAGAAGCTTTACAAGATATTAGCAAGTACATAAAACACTATGAAGGCCTGTCTTATGACCGAGAGCTCATTAAACAACAGCACCAGCGCATCAGACGAGAGACTCATCCAAACAAACAAGAGCTTCATCTAAACTTCAACGCCTTTCAAAGGTACTTACGATTTTTAAGATGTCCAAACATCTGTATTATTCCACCATACTTATTAAATATGTACATATTGGTAGGGAATTCCACCTACGTCTCAAGCCAGATGTAAATGGCTTTGCAGAAGATTTCAAGATCCAGTCAGAAGTTGAAACTCAGATGGTGGACCTCTCTCACATATACTCAGGAGTAGTAGAAGGTAGGATGTTTTGCAGCACATTCATTGTTTTAAATGCCACACAATTCTTATCTATAATTAATGTTACTGAGATGAAACTGTTCTTGTCTCAAAGATGAGAGTGTATCCTCATGTCAAGGGTCTGTTCTCGAGGGCCAGTTTGAAGGCTCCATTTCAACAGCCAATGGGACGTTCTACGTCGAGCCCATTGACAGATACACCACCTCCAACACTGACCACCATTCCATCATTTATCACGAAGATGATGTGGGTGAGTGATTATAATGTGATTATATTATATTATAGTGATTCAATTATAATTTCTTTCTTCACTGAGGTAAAGCTGGGAATTAGTCCTAACAAAATAATTTTCTTATTCAGTATTTTTGCCATTTTCCAATAAAGATGACAAATCCATAAACCATGATAAATGTAGGCCTATTGCAAGCAGAACTTTTCAATATAGCTAGTAGTTTAATATAATAATGACATGGTTTCACAGACAGGGCTTAGACTAAGCCAGGATTAGGCCATAGTTCAACTAGGACATTTAAGTAATTTTAGTTTAACACGCCTTAGAAAAAACATTACTAGTGTGCATCTTGAGACAAAACAAAAGTACTGATATATTTTAAGATCAGTCAGTGCAAGTTTCTTTCAGTTGAAACAGCTCAGAATTACATTTTAATCTAGGAGGTTTAAGCCTTGCCTGTGAAACCGGGGGAATAAGACTTTCCCAACCTGATCTCATGAGATGTGTTTTATGAGTAGGCGATTTTGTATGAATTTGTACAATGTGATTTTTAGGGGAAAAAAAAATTCATGAAGGTCCACCCCTTTAACTATAGTGTATGAATTTGTATGATCTCGAATTGTTTTATTTTGAAAATAAGTTAAAAATAGTGGTTGACAAACTTTTTTTTTTCATATCTACTTAGAAAGTTACGGGTTTAAAATAGATATTTGTCCAAACATTCATTGAACTGTGTGGGGTATTTTTTTTTTTACTGCAGTTCATTGTCGTGCTATATGAGTGGTGTAGAAGTTGCATGCAGGAGAGCCACATGTGTTACGCATTATATTGATTGTTCAAAGAACAGAAATATTATAAATCTCACAAATGAGTCTATTTATACCACAAACTACAATGATGAATGTGATAGAGAAGGTTGATAATGACCGTAATGCACTTATTGTTCAGCCAAGCCATTTTTAAATCCTAATAATCTTTTTTCTTTGTCAGCTGACATGGAAATAATTGTTTTAAGTAGCCAGTCTAGAGAGGATTAAAGATATCTGTCATGCACTGTAAAGTAACAGGATGGGATTTTCTCAATGGTGTAATGAATATATAGTCTGAGACCACATTAAAAATATGATACTTTTGTCTCTTTTAAGGATGTTTTTGCCATTGAGCATCCAAACTCTTTTTTAAAAAACTTCAGATTTGTTTCAGATGAAGCTCCAAATGCTCAATATTAGATTTTACAAGAACGCAAAACAAGTGCATTTTGACTAGTGGTCTCAGACTTTTGTACCCTGAATTGTTTTGATGCAGTTTCTGGGATTTACATTTGCGTCTGTACCAGTCGCGTAGCTACGGGTGGGCCTTTCATCTGTGGCCCACCCAATGAGAAGTTGGTAATTTTCCAAATGGATGTAATTTATTAAACGATAGTAATAAACGTCTTATTTCACTGTAATTTTATATATTTATTAAAAAATATTAAACGTTTGCTTTCATGGTCAATTACAGGTCGTTTCTTAGTTTTCCCTCTTCCTATAGGTGCATCACGCTTGTCAAAATGATGATGATTCGTCCGTTTCTGTTAGTCCCACCCACCACAACGTTATGTTTACGACGTAAGGATATAATAGTAAAATGCTCGCGTTTGTGGAGTTAAATTTGAAAATAGCCGAGTTGAGCAATCATAAATCAGATCAATTCTTTAAAAAGTAAAAGTCTTAGCAATAAATCCGGACCGTCTACAAATGAAACCTGACAGACCACCTGAGGCTGCTGGATTTATCGATCGGAAACTTCTGAACCAAGCGTGTTTGAAGCATCATATTAGTATACAGGGCCGTGCAGAGACCTTTGGAGGGGCAGGTGCTCAAAGTATAAAAGGGGCACATGGAACATGGCTTTTAATAGGGCTGTGCTGCTTGCTGATATGTGCATCGAAATGGATGCTTCTGTATTGATACAGCAGCAAATGCCATGACGCAGGTTTTTTTTTTTTTTTGCACCTCTTAATTACTCTGGAATGATATTATTATTATTATTATTATTATTGTTGTTGTTGTTGTTATTGTGTTTACAGGGTATGGTGGTTTTGCAGTTGTAAACACTACTGTTGTTGTTGTTGTAGAAAAAAATATTCCTGTCTTATTTAAAATCGAATTCTATTCTAATCCTGTTCTGAATGTATTCATTTTTTGAATGATAATGATTATAAAAACAGGATTGAATATAATATTGAGTATAATTCGGAGGAAAATCAGTATAATCCCAGTGTTTTGATAATTATTTTTAAGGCACTCTACGTTTTTTAAATAAATACTGTAATAATAATAGTTCAAAATATGAATAGTTTTTAGTCAGATAACATAAAGACAAGACACCTCGACGCGCTTTAAACTTTTCCCAATTAAACAGCAAGAACGAGAACAAGCACCTTTGTTTTTATTGCTGTGTGTAGAATTACCTTAGCTGCATTTTTTATTTAATATTAATTTTAATAAAATGTCCATTCGTCCCCCGCACTTTATTCAAGCTCGAGCAGGTGTTTTCACATAGAGGTTTCTAGATTTAAATTAAAGAGACATGACCTGACGTTTTATTCGTATCCAAAATGAGGAGATATGTAATCAGGAGAGCTGAACACTCTCGTGCAGTGCATGTTTCATTCATACTCGAAGTCAGAGGGCGCTCTCGCAGAAACTTATGACATATGGACAAACTCATGCGGCTATCGCTGTAGCTGAGCTGAAAAGCAGAAACGTTTTTACTGATGAAACGTGAAGACAATAAAAGATTGCGAAAATATATGGTTTATGTGTGTTTTTCAAGTTATCTTCAGGTAATAAATAAATAAACTATATGAAAAATGCAGTACTGATTAACATATAATTTAGTATAGAAACTATGAAATATATTTCCTGAATTATTCTGTGATAAAAATGGGAAAAGGGTGTTCGTAGTAGCCATTATAAACCAATCATAAAATTGTCATTAGGAAAACATTGAACAAAAATATTGTAGCCCCTTGCTACAGTGCTTCCACAGGCCACACACAGCTGTGCATGTCTTCACGCCGTTCTCGTCAAATAATAATAATTCAATAATATAACATAAGTTTACAAGCACACCGTCCGCTGAGAACTCCACTTACTGGCACCCGCGGACGTTATTGAAGGCATCCTAAAGGCGTGTCTGAACGTGAGGGATCGTCCCGGATGAGATCCTCAGGTGAAAGGTCATCATGTGGATAATTTAATTTACGACTAAACTATTATTAATTAATTTTACTAATAGTTAGATTGGGCAGGCATTCACAAAAGGGCGTTTAATTACAAAAAAAAAAAAAAATAATAATAATAATAATAATAAAAAAATGCCTTGACAAAAGGGCACTTTGGGCATCAAGGGGAAAAGGGGCAGGTGCTCAAGCACCCACCGCCCCCCCCCCTCTGCACGTGCCTGTTAGTATAGGTAACGTTACAGTGTTTGATCCGCTAAAAAGAGTCGTCCTTTGTGGAAAGAAACATATAAACTTTGTGCTGGATCCTGGTCGCTACAACAAACTGCATAATTTGCAGCTGCGCACATTTCTGCGGTCCTCGATGTGCGTGAACTGACAGACGTTTGATTATGAACTCATCAGCGAAGCCCCGTTGTTTCACACTGAGGTAATGCTTTTTAATACACTTCCTTTAATTAACGTTAGTTAATGCATTAACTAACATTAGCAATACATTTGTTACCGTGTTGTTTATTCATCTTTGTTAACCAGCTCATGCAAATATTTACAGATACAACTTTGAATTTTAATAATGTCCTAAATTTTGAAATGAACATTAATATAACAAATTACTAATGTTAATGCATGATTTAGAAGTACTGTGTAATGAACCTTGGTGCTGTATTTTGTGTTGGCAATTTGACATAAAGTTTTCATATGCTACACACTTGGCCCACCCAGTTTTATGTAGGCCCACCCACTTCAACATTTCTGGCTACGCTAGTGGTCTGTACACCTCTTTCACTGGGGTCGTAAAAAGACACGTGTTTCTGTCTTTGTATAGAAGAAGGTAAACATTGGCAGAGAGACAAGTGTATGTATAGTCTGTGGAGATTAGTTGTCATGTGATCTCGTGGTTGAAGTCACACCATACACATGTGGTTTCAAGGTTACTCTAGATTATTTCCCATGGATACAGGGGCTTGGTAAACAACCCCAAATCAGAAAAAGTTGGGACAGTATGGAAAACGCAAATAAAAAAAGAAAGTAGTGATTTCTAAATTTACTTTGACTTGTATTTCATTGCAGACAATATGAACACAAAATATTTCATGTTTTGTCTGGTCAACTTCATGTCATTTGTAAATATACATCCTTTCCTGTCATTCAGACTTGCAACACATTCCAAAAAAAGTTGGGACAGTAAAGCATTTACCACTTTGTAATGTTGCCATTCCTTTTCACAACACTTAAAAGACGTTTAGGGACTGAAGACACCAAGTGATGAAGTGTTTCAGGTGTAATTTTGTCCCATTCTTCCTGCAAACAAGTCTTAAGGTGGGCAACAGTACGGGGTCTTCGTTGTCGCATTTTGCGCTTCAAAATGCGCCACACATTCTCTATTGGAGACAGGTCGGGACTGCAGGCAGGCCAGTCAAGTACCCGTACCCTCTTCCTCCACAGCCACTTTGTAATGTGTGCAGAATATGGTTTTGCATTGTCTTGTTGAAATATGCATGGACGTCCCTGGAAAAGATGTCTTCTTGAAGGCAGCATATTGTGCTCCAAAATCTCTATGTACTTTTCAGCATTAATGGTGCCATCACAGAAGTGCAAGTTACCTTTGCCAAGGGCACTGACACAACCCCATACCATGACAGACCCTGGCTTTTGGACTTGTTGCTGGTAACAGTCTGGATGATCCTTTTCTTCTTTGGTCCGGAGCACACGGCGTCCATTCCTCCCAAAAAATACCTGAAATACTGATTCATCTGACCACAGTACACGTTTCCACTGTGTGATGGTCCATCCCAGATGCCTCCGAGCCCAGAGAAGTCGACGGCGCTTTGGACACAGTTAACATAGGGCTTCCTTTTGGCACAGTACAGTTTTAACTGGCATTTGTGGATGTAACTACGTATTGTGTTACTTGACAAAGGTTTGCCAAAGTAGTCCTGAGCCCATGTGGTGATATCGCTTATAGATGAATGACGATTCTTGATGCAGTGCCGCCTGAGGGATCGGAGATCACGGTTGTTCAGCTTAGGCTTGCGCCCTTGTCCTTTACGCACTGAAATTCCTCCAGATTCCTTGAATCTTTTAATTATGTTATGCAAAGGTGAAATATCCAAATCTCTTCCTATCTTTCTTTGAGGAACATTGTTTTTAAACATTTCAATAATTTTCTCACGTATTTGTTGGCAAACTGGCGATCCTCGGCCCATCTTTGCTCCTAAAGGACTAGACCTTTCTTGGATGCTGCTTTTGTTCCAAATCATAATTACAATCACCTGTTGACATCAACTGTTTCAAATCACATCATTATTTAACCAATTTACCTCATTACTAGCCCTAAATTGCTCCTGTCCCAACTTTTTTTGGAATGTGTTGCAGGTCTGAATGACAGGAAAGGATGTATATTTACAAATGACATGAAGTTGACCAGACAAAACATGAAATATTTTGTGTTCATATTGTCTGCAATGAAATACAAGTCAAAGTAAATTTAGAAATCACTACTTTCTTTTTTTATTTGCGTTTTCCATACTGTCCCAACTTTTTCTGATTTGGGGTTGTATATATATGTGTGTGTGTGTGTGTGTGTGTATGTATATGTATATGTGTATGTATGCTGTAAAACCACATTGTTTTGTTTAGTAATTTTTACTGTAAAAGTATAAGCTACCATACTACTATTACTACATACATGTATGTATGTATGTAGTATGTATACTACATACATACTACTTTCTTTCTTTCTTTCTCTTTCTCTCTCTCTCTGTTTTTTTAAGAGTGTACTAATTTGCAGCAATTTAAAGTAACAGATTTCCTGCTTGAGTCACTTGAAGACTAAACCTGATTGTTCAGATCTGTTATTTATACTCATCCCATTTTTGGACAATGCTATGGTTTGTCTGCCATCTGGAATTTAAAACTAACAGGAAGAGGAGCAGCTTTGATTAGGTTTCACTGCAGCTGGCTGGGTAAAGGAAACAACCAATCAGAGTCGACCGCATGAAAAACATAGATATGAACACAAAAACAGGACAGTTTAGCAAGTTTGTATTTCATCATCAGTTCACTGCCATATCTCAATGCTAGGGTTTGATTTCCATACTGTATAATTCAATGATGTAAATGTAATTGGGGCTGGTAGGATTTATAAAAAATACAAGATCTATTCCAGGTTAGTCTTTGATTCTGCAAGTGTTCTTGGATAAACATTAATTTTAATTTCCGCTTCCCTCTGGTGTGGATTGTTTCTCGATAAATTCAGGCATATTTTTCCTCAAACAACTCCCAAACCTTTCTGCCCTGGTCTCCACATGCACAACTACTTGAAAGAGACGCACACAGGATGAAGCCAAAGTCTGGAAGTAATTCCATCAACGGGTCAATGCCCGACATTTACCCTTTCTTCTCACGTGCTCCATTTCTCTCTACTCAAACTCACCGATCCAGGAACGACTTTACTAGCCTTTTTGTTTATAGAAACTATGATCATGTTCCAAAGAATGATCTGAAACCAGTGGTGGGACCTTGCTGTCCACCTTATTTACATTTAAGGGTTCTTATTGGTTGATTCTTGCACACCAGGATGGTGTGATCCAATCATGTCGCTTCCCAGCTACACGCTCAGTCAGTTTACAGTGTAGGTAAAACTTAACCAGGCTGTTGTGGATGTCAACCACCTGACTTTGCATGAGCTTGTTTTTTGCTTCAAATTAATGATTTAATCTGATTTGTGTCATTCTTGAGACCTTCCTGAATGTGAATTCATAATGTAAAACCTTCTCATTGAAGTCTGAGAGTCAGTTACCTTAAGTTTTAAGGTCATTCCATCTATGTAACCCAGCTGTGTTATGTCTGGTTTGGGTCACGATGCACCGCTATCACAAACAATGAGTGCAGCTGTTTTTTATAGTTGATTGAAGTTTCCATGAGAATGTTTTTAAGTTATTCTTTAAGAATCATAATAAAACAATGTGTTTTTATTTGTTGAAAGGCTTTTGAATGCACTCTAACTTTTGTAGGAATGTTTTTTAAGTGAATTTTTTAAAACAACAACAATGTAACTATGAAGGTTAAACTTTCAGTGTCAGATTTTAAAGACTTTAAATGTAATGTAATATTACTTTTTTGTGTGTGAGATTTAAACTCAGTGCCTGTGATTGCTACTGCTAATAGAACAATTATTCAAACCTTATTTAGTTATCATCCATGGTGTGAACAGCCTTAAGGCCTGAACGTCATAATTGCCCCATATTGTACACCTGTTTGATTTTATATTTCAAATTTTTCATACTTTTTCTTTCTTGAAGATGATAAAATTGGGCAAAAAATCCCATAATTTATATGACTTATTGTAGAGTAGATTTGGGAATGCACACTTAAAAGTAAAGGCTCCAAAAGGTGGTTGTTTTTGCTGTGATGCAATAGAAGAACCATTTTTGGAAGAACCTTTCAGCAAAAAGTTCTCAAAAGAACCATTATCTTCTTAGTGTAAAGAACATTTTAATAATCTAAAGAAACTTTTACCACTATAAAGAACTTTTTGTGTAATGTAAAGGTTCCATTGATGTTAAAGGTTTTTCATGGAACCATGAATACCTTCATTTTTGGAAGAATGTGGGCACTTTTGATTTGGGCCAGTTAGCAACCACCAAAAACACCCTAACAACCAGCAATACACTAAAAACCACCTTAGCAGGACCCTTACAACCCCCCACAACACTTCGCATTGTGGCAGTGACTTTTGCATGGTTTTTCAGAAAGAGTAAAATTAAGAAAATAATAAAAAATAAGTTAAATTCAGGCTAATTAGAGAAAATAAAATAACAAAATATCATGCTATTTATAAAATGTACTCTCTTTTCATTTACAAGGTACAAGTAAGAGTCAAGTCTATCAAAGTTTAGTACAGTTAGAAATTATGTTACAATGAGGTTTTTCAACATAGGTCAGAAAAGATACACTCGCCCAAGTCTCGCTTGAGCAAACATGTTGGTTTTGCAATGAATTCATAATTTCAAGACTGTACGAAAGGGTCCAAGGTTTTTGCAATCTTTTTTTGTCAGAACGTCTGTGTGCCATCTAGTCTCTTATTTCACAGGACATGTATTTGGCTTCATTCGTGATCCACAAGCAACAGTTTTTATTGTGCAAGCTATTCATAAAAAAACATTCTTACATAAATCTTACAGTATGTTTCGTGAGAGATTTACATCTTTTATTTGTTCTGTGTTTCCTGAATGAGGCCCAAAGAATTATTTATGAACAATTATGACATATTTATGATATTTATAGAAGAAAACGTTTTTGTTTTTGAAAGAACTTTTTGAAAGAACTCATTTGGATGCTTCCATTTTGATATCAAAACAACATTCTGATTAATTACCAGTTTTTTTAGTATATTATTTATGTGCTATCATAGTATTTATTAACATTTTGAATTAGCTTTTTATTTTTCATTTTAATTTTAGTGTAATTTAAGTTTTAGTAATTTTATGTTATGTGCTTTTGTCATTTATTTTTTTAATCTTTCTGTTTAGATTTATTTTTATTTTACTTTTAGTCATTTTAATATTTAAACCTATTTCAGGTAGTTGCTAATTCTTAGGTTTAGTTTTTTTATAGGTTTTAGGTTTAGGTTTTTTCATCTAATTTATATGTCATCTTTTTTCAGATTTATTACAGTAAATTAAAATGATTTTTAATAGCTTTTGTGTCTAGGTAACATTAACAACACTGTTAATTACAACATTTTTATCCCTTGTTTTCATCTCCTTAGTAGTCGACTCCCATATCATAACCCTTTAATATGTTTTTTCCACAGACAGCGCTCCCTTGAAACACACTCATGTTGGCTTCTGTGGTGCCGAGCGGCTGCAGCATCTTGTCCAAAACCACCAAGAGGTCAGACATGACTTCACCTCATTTCCAGTTTTCTCCTGTACAGTGTGTCTTTACAAACCCAAATAAGTTATTTTAAAAGGAGCACTAAATGTGGAAATAATTTTGAAATCAGATGTTCAGAGCTTTTTAGAAGATCGCACGTGGAGGTGGGCGACATTACATCAACGCTTCGCAATGTCACACAATAATTGTTTTGCTCTACCGCCTTGTCCTGTTTTTAGGAGGCGACCTGCTGTATGGAAAAGAGTACTATCTGTCCAATCTATCTATTGTTTGAAGCTCCTGGTTGGGTTGAAGCCATTTACCCCAAAATGGGTGCAAGGACAACCTGCCGCGTCTTTAAATCAGATAACACGCTAGCATTATATTTTAAGCTCATATTTACTACAACACATCACTTCCACTTGTTCGGTGGCAGCATTGAAAAACCAGATGTGAGCTTTTCCCTAAGTTCTCCCTTGATGCCTTCTCAAGGTTGTGAAATCTTCTCCATCTTGTGACCCACAGCAGATACCAGTGTCCAGGTCAAAGCGGAAGGTCGACCAGTCCAAAACCAGCTGTCTTCTGCACCTCCATGCAGACCACCGCTTCTACAAACGCTTTGGAAGTGTTGAAGCTGTTGTGGCTCAGGTGAGTTTTCAAGATCTAGTACTCAAAAGATTCTTTTAATTCGACATCTACAGGCTGATAAACACAATACTTTTCCTGTTGACTCTAAAGTGTTGCTCCCCTTCGGTGCCCAATCTCCACGAAGTGGGATTCACAGCATGTTCCTTCCTTGATCCCACTGGAGACTTCTCCGAAATGGTGGGATTGTATGTCACCAATGGAACAAAGCCAAGTTCTTTACTTTGGCTGTGAGAAACAAAGGTCTACAAGCTGCTTTGGTACAACGTAATGTTATGTAATGTTTGTATGCTGAAGATAAAAGACAGGATTTCCACAAGTTAAAGTAACATTTGTTATCTTTTATCTGACGAGTTTTCCAGATTGGTGTATTTTGGGGGCTGGACCGCCTGCCTTCTGGCTGAGATCACTGAGCTTTTACTTTGGGGGTAGTTCCCATTGTCTGCGTATTATTTTTTGACGGTTATGCAATGTTTTTGTTTTACTCTCCACAGCTGGTGATTTTTATTGTTTTACCAAATCACTGCATGTACGAGATTCCTGAAAAGTAATGTTTCTGCCAAATGAATAACTGAAAAACACCCTTTTAAATGATAATGGCTCTTTGTTATTTTGTTGCTTTTTTATTTAGCCAGTTTCTGAGCTGGAGAAAACTGTTAATAAGTCTTTATGTATGTTTGTGCCCAGCAAAATTGATCAGTGAAAAAAAACTAGCTTTCAAAAATTTGGGATTGTTAAGATTTAATGTTTTTAAACGAAGTGACTTACTGCATTTATTTGATCAAAAATACAGTAAAAATAGTAATCTTGCAACTTAAAACCTCTTTTCTATTTTAATTTATTTTAAAATGTAATTTATTTCTGTGATGCAAAGCTGAATTTTCAGTATCATTACTCCAGTCTTCAGTGTCACATGATCTTTCAGAAATCATTCTAATATATTGATTTGATGGTCAAGAATGAATAGTAACATTCAAAAGAACAGCACTTATTTAAAATAGAAATCTTTTGTAACATTTTAAATATTTTTACAGTCATTTCCGACCAATTTAATGCAGTCTTGCAGATTAAAACTATTAATTTCTTTAAAAAATGCCTTTTTCTTAAAAAAAAATTTGGGTAGTGTATATAATATTATTACACAATTTAAACATCAAATATTAAATATAACAATATTTATCTATAGTAAAATAATTGCCTTAAATATAATAACAGAATATAAATAAACTGAGCAAATATAAATAAATAAATACATTTTATAGGTGCTAATGCATATTAATGTAAATATTAAATTATACTAAAAATTCGGCACGCGCTAGGACCGCGGTTCAACTTAAATCTGACAACGCAGCTATAATATGGTTTGTTAAAAATAACACGTAAAACAAACAGGGTTCGGCTAATGTATGTTTCTGTTGATGGGTGCGCATTTTGGCTTCCCAGTACATTACAACAACAGCGATGAAAAAAAAGTGGACAAACCATTCACTCTTGTTCAATGCGAGTGCCGTATGCTGGATTATGAGCTGTCATTTATTCCGTCATCACCCGGGTGCTGATAGCGCGCGCGCACAGGTGAGACCGGAACAGCACACGTTTATATATGTGTTTAAACTAAACTCATGTAAGCTTTGCCAGTTTAAACATTTAAGAGCCAGAGGACGCGAGCTCGCGCGCGCAGTGAGAAGATTTGTGCATGCTCTTATCAGAAGCGCGCAAAAGCGCGCAAACCCGCGCCTCAGGACGCGCGCAAATATTAAGATCTCTCTGAAGTATTGTGTTTAAATGGACAAATTCAAACAAAAATTATGTCAAAATGCCCGTCTTGGTAAGTATCCTAGCAGACATAGCCTGCTGAACGTACAGTATCAGTGCACTAATCTTTAATTTATACAGTCAAATATGCAATGCTGTTTTACATTTCATTACTTTATTCAATTTCTGTAACTAAAAACTAATGTTAGACCTACCTAAAAAAAACTTTTATTTCTATCTTTACTCTATTGTATTTACTTGTGCTGTTGCTTGTAGTTAGATAAATTATTCTTATTTTCTTTATTTTTATTTGACAGTATAGTTTTTCCCTAAACATAGCACATACCGAACCGTACCGAAACCGTGACTCTAAAACCGTGATACAAACCGAACCGTAAATTGAACCGTTCCACCCCTACTAAAAATCATAATAAATATGTATATTTATATAACTGTAATATGTTGTTGTGATTTATTTATTTATTTATCTATTTTTTACAGATTCAGAAGTGTTTGTGTAATTGGGTGTGTGTGCCATGCCACAGTGTTATTCCACGTTTCCATATTCACCCAGTGCTGTGTGCTAATATGTTGGTCTTGGCCTGCTCATTGTAAGGAACAGAGGCCAGATTGTCACTCATATTCCTCACCAGATTCAGCACCACAGTGTTATTCCACGTTTCCATATTCACCCAGTGCTATGTGCTAATATGTTGGTCTTGGCCTGCTCATTGTAAGGAACAGAGGCCAGATTGTCACTCATATTCCTCACCAGGCACTTTTACCCCAGAGTGCTGAAATGTGCCTCAATCCACTGACAGTGACTGGGAGACTCTCTGGAGGATTCACTGTTGCAACTGAAACTCTGAAGAACAGTGTCTCAATTGATCAAATAATATGATAAGATTACTGTGGCAAAATTAATCTGTCTGTCTGTCCTTCTGTCTGTCAGTTTGTCACAATTTCTGTCTAATAAGGTGTCAAAGTGAAGTCAGTTAATCATAAGCTTAATGCACCAATATGTTTTGCAGGTTGCCTCCTACATGAAAGCAGTAAACGACATTTATGACAAAGCCGACTTTGACGGCATAGAGCTGATCAACTTCAAAGTGAAATTCCTCACCGTAAGGTCCTCGTTTTGGTCCAGGATTAAACAAAATAATACTGGCTGTGTAGTATACATTTTGACATTTTCTTTTAATTGTCCTGTTTGTTTTAGAATTTTTGTATTGCGTCTAACTTCAGATAATTGCATAACATTTATTTACCCGTTTGTTATTTAATATAATTTAATGCCTTTAAGTTTAAATAATTTATTTATATGTTTTCCTGTTAATTTTTTGTATTGTCAAAATATTTATTGCAAATTAATTAATTAATTAATGTTTATTTATTTATTTTTCTTGTTTGTTTTAGTAGATCATTTGAGATTATTTATTTTATTTTTTCCCAGTATTTACTTATTGTTCCTTAACTGCAGATAACTTCAAAACATTTATTTATTTTCCAGTTTTTAAGTATTGTTTCTTGACCTTTTGTTTTTGTTTTGTTTTTTATTGTAATTTTTTTTTTAACTCTTTATTTGAATTAATTTCATAATAGTTATTTATACTCAGATAGTTTCCTGGTAATTTTTGTTTAATTTAGTATTTATTTATTGCCTCTAAATTTTAGATTTATTTAACTTAAATTCCTCACAATAAGGTCCGTATGTTGCACGTTTCACATATCATTTCTGCCATACAGTGTTCTACTCTCATGCCTCCTCACCTAATTCTTCATCCATGTCAAAGATTTAAATGCACAGCCTGGAATGACATAAAACAGGTCGCTAACTATTACAGGTGATCACCGAAGAAGATCCCAGCAGTCCTTTGGGCAAGACCCACATTGGGCCTGAGAAGCTTTTGAGTCTGTTTTCCGAGATGAACTGGAACGACTACTGCCTGTCTTATCTCCTGACCAACAGAGACTTCAGCGGGGTTCTCGGTCTGGCCTGGGAAGGAAAACCAGGTAATTTCAGCCCATCCACTCTAGACGGATCACAACACAAGCCGCCTCAATGACGCCCACAACAAATGTCACGTGGAGGAATATTATTATACTCAATGCTGGTCGACTGGGCTTATGCGTCATTTAGGCCTTTGGTATGTGACCTCTACCCACAGTTTTCCTTGACGCGACATGATATTGAAGCAAAACTATCTGATAACATCACTCAAACCCTAGACACCCTATTAAAAGATTGTAGTGTGAATGGTGGGGTCCTGGGCGTGGGGTGGTGGTCTTTGGGAAGTACTTCTAGGAAAGAATGTGCTCTCATGTAAAATTCAGAGAAACAACCTTCCTGGAAGTTTTTTTATGTAATTGCATGTGCTGTGAGAGTTTTATGAGATATAAGTGGACAAGTTTGCTTATTAGAAACTGCAAGACTTACAATGACTCTATAATTGTGTGAGTAAACCAGAATACAGTAATGCAAGGACGTTTAGGGCCTTATGATTTTTTTTTTTTTTTTTTTCAAAATTCCATTTTATTTATTTTTTCAGATTAAATTTTTTCTATATTCTGTTTAAATGGCTATATATTATAATTATATTTTATTAATGTAAAATCATATCTCAAATTAATTGAAATCATGAAATTTAAATAATTAAACATCAGTTTATTAAATATTTAACAAACAATTTATTTTTAGGGCACTATAATCCCCCCCCCCAATTCTGTTTTCTGGTTTATTTTTCTGGATTCCATTTTACTGTTTTATTTAAATTGTAATTATCTAAAAGCATGTATAATCAATTAAATTCATAAAGCTTTAACAATTTAATAATTTATTTATTTTGTTATATAATAATAAGTCTATTATTTTTTTTATCAAAGTCTGTGTTGTCTGTTTGAATTTTTCTGAATTTGTCATTTAATATAAATTTATTATCAAAAACTGTGGTAATCAAACGAAGGAAATTTAATTAATCTTTTAAACAATTTAACAGTTTAATTAATCTTTTGAAATGTAATCAAATTAAAATTGAACAATTCCTTTTATTTTTTGGCGAACAGTGCTGGACAATATAAATTTACTGTGAAAATTAAAACATGGAAGATAAAGTATTTAAAATTGCTAAAAATAAATTAAATTGAGAAGTACACTCTACTACTGTATTGCTTTGGTTCGGGAAACAAACAAAAAAAAACCTTCTTACAGTATTATCCCACTGTTTTTTTTTTGTTTTTTTTAACCAACGCAATAAACGTCTTGTTGGTACATTGTTTGTAGTACTGCTGCTAAGCTGATCTCGTAATTAACATTCCTCTCCACGACACAATGAATGCTGCATTCCGCATTAGCAGCTTCCTCTACATGACAGGACATGACCTTAGCTGTCGCTCCCTTTTAATCTGGACATCTGTGACATCCTGAATGTTATAAATGAGACATCTACTGCCTTTATTGATCAATTAATAACTCTAATTGGCTGAAAAGACCGGCTTAGACCAGCATGAATCTTCATAGTTCATACTGGTCTAGTTTGTAGGAATAATATAGTCATGCAGTCAAGCAAAATGGTCCAGTGTAAGCTAGTTAGTTAGGAAGCCCGCTTTGGACACCAGGACAACTTACAGTTACATTTTAGATTAAGTTGGCATCAAGTTACAACTTATATGTACTAAATATTTGTGCATTGCACCATTTAACCTTTCCATTGGACACACAACCCAATTTAAACAAAATCATTACAGAAGTTGTATGATAAGTATTTTCCTGTTTGTTTGTTTTTATCAATTAATATATTTAATTATTTAGACTTTTTTTCTTGGTTTTAGTATTTTTATATTTTTTGTTTTATTGTCTCTCAATTTTAATTAATTGATTTATTAATTTATATTTGTATGCATTGGTTCATAATTTGTTAATACTTGTTAATTTATTCAATAATTTATTTACCTGTTTGTTTGATTTTTTATAGCATGAAGCAAAAAAGACCTTATGGGTCTGGTGCAATCCAGCCCAGTAAACCATCATAACACTGATCCAGTGCTGGTCTTTTTAACAGGGAAATTCCCTCATCTAGCAACACATTCCTTACATATTGACCCTCAATGACTCTCAGATCTGTCAGTTTTCATAGAGGGGGTGCTTTGTAAATGTACACCGGCCTCAATTTGGTTACAGTATCTGAATGTCATTGGGATCTCACACGGCCAGCAAACTGAGCAATCAATTGTATTGATTATTATTGTTGGGGTTGGAGGTGCAGGCCACCAGTTGAGATCCTAGAATGCTGCCATGGGATTGACCACAGCGCCCGCTGTGATTGGCTGAGAAAGGGGGTGTGAGTCCACAGAAGTGGTGACATGTGATCAGAGAGCTATGCATGTTAGACCTCTACCCCCGCCGCAAAACCTGGGATAACTGCATTCCTTTATCCACATTTGCCTCCATGGTGAAACCCTCACGTGAGGAGGCACATAGGTTCCTTCATGCACATTAGCATTTAACCTCCATGCAAATCCAGTATCAAGTTGCATGCAGTTCCATATGGGATGGGCCTTGTGTGTAAACTTGTTCATTCAGGCCTTTTTTGGACAAATATAAAAGCAGCAGTGATTTTGATATGATTTTTTAGTGCTTTAGCACTCAAACATGTCAAGAAACCTGATGGATGCTAACACTAACATCTTACAGTTTGGCCCTGGAAAGTTGAATCAAGACATGAATGAATGAATGAATGATGCATTTATATAGCGCTTTATTGTGTATTGCTGTACACCCAAAGCGCTTTACAATCATGTGGGGGGGTCTCTCCTCAACCACCACCAGTGTGCAGCATCCACTTGGATGATCCATCTGCAAGTCCTACAACAGTCTTTTAGCCTTGTTTTGACTGGGCTTGTTGTCACTCATTTATTCCACGGCGGAGTGGGCTGAAGGGGTTTGTAGGGGCTTTCTGTCAATCGTGCTTACCCAACAAAGACACACTACCTTACTTTAGCAGCTTGGGAGGTTGTAGAGAGCTCGGTTTTTTGTGGGTGGGTGGTGGTTGTAGTATTTTAATGCATTATGATTTGGACATATCGACTTTAATGTGTCCTCCCATTTTATTAGTTGTATAGTGTTCTGCAGGAACGGCAAATTTTTGTAGGCCAAAACCTATAAATGAGTTAGCATTTGAGCACTTCTTCTTCTTTTATACTAAAGTCAGTGTTTTTTTTTTTGGGTTAAGTGCCTGAAATAAGGATTAACACAATCTCATAATGTTTTCACATTTTGTTGTAAGACATAAAATACATCAGCTGTATGTTTTTAAAGCTTTTACTTGTCTTGAAAAAGGCGGTTGTTAACAAGTGGCTGAATGGCTAATATAGAGGTTGTTTGGGACATTAAACATCATAATGCTAAAACCCTAAATTTTACACACTAGTCCATTTGACAATGTTGTGTTTATGGTTGCGCTCTTGCAAAAAAATCTAACTCAAACTTTTAGTTAAAATGTTGTTTTAATGAAGATTGAAAGAATTGTCAAAAGCTTGGTAACGTCAAAGCCATGCAACTGTGGTGTGGTTTGTTTATATCCTACACTTAGCTTTTTACTTCTGGCAGTTGTATTTAGGTTTCAAAATGCATAAAAGTCGTGTTCATTTGTGAAGATTTAAATTTTAATCATGATGAACAGAATGTGCAATAGTGCGGTCACATGAGCGAAACTGCGATTTTTTTTGGGCAAAGTTGGTCCTTTGTCATAGTGTAGCTAAGCATGAATGTTTAATTAGAGGTCACTTCCAAACCAAGCAGTTTATATTGGTACTGTTTACTTTCCTATCTCTTAAATACTTCCTTAATCTTCACTATTGTAGTTGGTTTGGACTTTTTGCTGATTGTTTTGAACAATCATGATGGCCACGTGTTGTGGTGCAAATCAACAGCCTTATGCCCTAAAAAAACTTGTGACAAAAATGGCTCCATGTGAGTCTAGTGGAAAAGGAGCCTGATATAGCAGTTGTGAAAGGCAGCAACATGCAAGGTGACCATCCTGGTCACCTTGCATGTTGTTAACGAGCTCAACGTTCTGTAAAGATGCCTCTGACCTAGAGTACACCGGAGTAAACAGTTCACCTTCATTTCATTTGGCACTCTTCTTGGTCAGCTGGAATGAGTAAGCTCTGCCATGCAATGCATTTATATTCCATTGTCTAATTGAATATAGCTCACATGGTTATTTTAATGTGTTTGTCAGGACAACACCATTGTCCTTCCAATAGCACTATTGGCAGTTGGGCATGGTCTGCAAGACTTTCAAATTTCAAAATATTTCTTAGCTGCCATTAAGAATTTTTAGACATTTGCATTTGAAACTTCCTATGTTTATGATTGTTTGAACCACAGTGACAAATGACTCAGCAAATCCAAAAATGAAGACCTATTCCTCATGTGAAGATGAGAGCCCTAAATGAGAGACAGATGACGACCATAGAGCCTCTATAATCCCACAGTTCACATATGTTTTATGTGAGCCAGTTTATCCAACCTCAGTGTATGGTTCCTGTAAATTTCCCTGAGACAGGCATTAAAAAAAAATGTGAATGGGTTCTCGATGCTTTGGGCCTGAACACAAATCTCACAACATCTGAGGAGCCATAAACCTGACCTTTGATTTTGCCGAACTAAGAGTTCACAGCCTGGTTTAAAACAGTCCAGGACTTTGGACTTTGATGGACAGACTGATCTTGACCAACTACAAGTCTAACCCCTCCTCCCACCCACCAGCAGACTTTAGTCAGCAATGATGTAATTGGTTAGTGCTTGCGAAAAAGACCAGATGTTTGTGATCAGCAGTAAAATCGTCTGTTGGCATTATATAAGTCTGAAACAAAGGGGAGCCCATGTGAAAATAAAAAGTACACAACTCTGCTAGGGGTTCTTCTCAGTATGTAAATCATGACTTCATGACACATCCATTTCCAGGAGACACGGTACCTTTGCCCTGATCATATAGCCAAGGGATCTAAATTAAATATAATCTTCAATCTAATCTTCTAGGTCAATTTAATCTTCACCTAAACAAATGTGTCTGAAGGTTGTATATTTTCTTAACTTTTATTTTTTATTTTTAGATAACTGGGGAGGGATCTGCTCTGAGATGATTTTGAAGGGTGGTAACAATTCCAGCCATAACACGGGTCTCATCACACTTCAGAACTACGGCTACTACCTTTCCCCCAAACAGGTGCACCTGACCTTCGCCCATGAGTTGGGCCATAGTCTTGGAGCCCCTGTAAGTCTTGATGCCTTTCACAGACCTGTATAGTTAAAACCAAGAACTGACACATGCATGAATGTTTAACACTGGGTTTGGGCTGCAATCTCCACTGGCATTATTGTTTTGAAAATGCATGCTACTACGCTGTTGCCAAAATGCTAGATTATTTTTGTTTGATTGCAGGCTTTATCGTAGCATATGACACTATAGAGCATGATGAGCTTGCTGCATATCCAAATGCCTTTGAATGATTGGTGAGCTTTTCCACCTGTAGCAGCCATGTTCTTCACACTTTCTATGGCTCTTTGGCAGATTAGTTCTGCTCTGCCTGTCCACCACCCCTTTACGCATTAAGTCACATTTGACAGCGAAACGGCTGACAAGCATGGCTCATTGTTTCCAGACTGAATTTGGGATGCAGAGCAGATCGGAGGATCCACATCATCTTTGATTTATGGGGAGGCCTGGGAAAGGGGCCAGTGGCCTTTGGCCCACTTATCTCATTTCACTTCTGGAGGCTTTAATGTGCTGCAGATTTTCTGTGAATGAAAAGCAACACAACACTATAGTGTGCATGATTTGTATACCTGGTACTACTTCCTAGACATTGAAATATAGAAATTAATTAACGGAAGCATTGTACTTGTATTACTTAGGCCAATAAATATATAGTATTAAAAATGAATGCTTGTACAATTGTTGTTGCAACTGTTTAATTGATCCCCAATGGAGGAGAACAACTAACTAACTAGTAGTAGATAATTTTAGTTTGAGACTCCTGATCTACATTTTACTTAATGTGTCATATATTCTGTGGCAGCATGATGAGGGTTCTGACTGTGGAGGCCTGGAGATCACCAGTGGCAAAGGCAGGTTCTTGATGTTCCCTCAAGCCTCCTACAAGATCGAGGAGAACAACGACAAGTTTTCCCCCTGCAGCCTTCAGCACATGAGTCGCATTCTGAATATCAAGAAGGACAAATGCTTTGTAGGTAAGACACCTGAACAGATTCTGGGATGAGATAGATAATGAACATGAATGAACATTAGCTTGTCTCAGTCCTAAATCTCTCCTATGGACTTTATTTCCATTGCTGATCAGGGCATGAGGTAAACTTAACTGGCTGAAGATGTACCTGTTTTGTCTTGTCAGTTAGTGAGCATCCCATTTGTGGAAACCGTATCGTAGAAGAGGGGGAAGAATGTGATGTGGGCCATAATGAAAGTGATCCATGCTGTTACAGCTCAAAGGAACCTGCAGGCATTGAATGCCGACTGAAGCCCGACAAACAATGCAGGTTTGCATCAATCCGTTTTGTGTCAGAATGACCTGTAGAATTTTTGGACAAATGAAATTTCTTCACTGTAAGGTGCCAAATTGCACCTTTAAACCTTGTGGTCCATGAGTCCATGCCTTGGTGATGTAATGTCAAATTGACTGTTGGATAGTAGACTGTTGGATAATAAAGACTGCAACAGTGCAGACTTTCCAAAAGGATGTATTATAGTGCTTGGGGTGCTAGTGAGTTCCTTTTTGAGCACTTAAGTGACAAACTTGATACCTTACTTCAGGAGTCTCCAATCCTGCTACTGGAGGTGCCAAACTGAATAGTTTAGCAACTGTCTTAATTTAACACCTGAACCAGCTAATCAAGGTCCTCAGGATTATTTGAAGCTTCCAAGCAGGTGAGTTGGAACAACCCTCCAGGAGCTGGTTTGGACCCCCCTGGTGTAGGAGGACAACTTCCAACCGCCAAGGAGGTAAGCTCCAAACCTAGATACCTAAACATACCTAAACCACTTAATCAAGGTTGTCAAAATTACTCAAAATGTCATGGCAGGTGTTTTGGAGAACGGTCAAGCTAAACTTTCTTGAAAGGTGGCCCTCCAGGAACTGGGTTGGACACCCCTTCAGGTAGAGTCTTGTGGACTTCATGGAAATTTGCAAATGAAGTCTACATCAAGAGTACTATTTGGGTTGGGGCCTAATAATGCCTGAACTGATTATGGTACACTAAACCTACCTTCTTAAATATGATCTTTGGTAACTGTTTGCCATATATCTGTCACAGTCCTAGCCAGGGTCTATGCTGCAGCTCCCATTGTGTCTTCAAGGAAGCTGGGCTGATGTGTGAACACCAATCTGAATGTCACAACCAAAGTGTATGCACCGGTTCTTCTGCTGTATGTCCAGAACCTGCCGCCAAGCCAGACATGATAATATGCAGTGATGGTACACGTGTCTGTTTTAATGGGGTATGTCCAACAGGGACAATCTGGCTATTTTTTGACTATGTACTATTCTGATTTGGATTACAATCTTTGGAACTTGCTATACGCATTTTGTAATTGATTAAACCTGATCTGTTTGTTTCAGTCCAGTGTAATACATATTCAGTGTACCTACATATTTACATTGGTTTCTAATTAGACCATTCAGACTTAAACTCATCCAGATTTTATACCAGTTTCAAACCACATATGGCTGTAGTTTGGCTCATGTTTGTCAAAATCTGATTTCAATTTTTTTTCTGCTATTCAAAATACAAAAAATAACATATTTGAGTCCTACAAAAGTCAGAACAGACTTGAGGACATATATTATGTAATACAAATATGTGATTTAATTGAAAACAGACTCTTTTTTGGGGCCAAAGTCATAAAAAATATTATATTGTCATAAATACGATACGATATACTTTATTGTCCCCTTAGGGGAAATTTTTCTTGGGCTTAGTGTATACTGCATATACAGATCACATATAAATAACCAAATCACACATATCACACGTAAGACATACTATGCAGGGGGGCAATAAATAATATATATTTGTGTGAGGAGGAAATTAAAAGACAAGAAAAAAACAAAATAATTGCTTTTGTGGGATGATCAGTATAGCATGTGTTTGGGAACTGAGCACATGGAATCATTCAGGCTTAATGAGCATAGTAATCATGCAAATTAGGTATATTTTGCCTATTATCCTACCACACAATGTGACGTCCTCTATAACCAATGTCTTGTGGCTTGATGTCACAGGAATGTGGCCTGTCTCTCTGCGTGTTGTATGACATGGTGCAATGTGACTGCCCTGGAGAGAACCGGATGGAAAAGTGCCACATGTGCTGCCAGCAGAGAGGTAACCACAATGTTCCGCCACCACAACAGAACGTGTTTACTGCTCCAAATAAATTAGATGCATAAACAGCCATTTGTTTTAATGGACTGTTTGCCTTGACATTACTGCTCCATAAATTTGTAAATAAAGCACACATGTTCTTGTATCCGACTTATACTTTTTCTTCTTTGGTATTTTCTCTCCTTAGATAAACCTAATACTTGTGCAAGCACCACTTCTTCAGTTCTTTTGCACTACTTTAGTGGGAAGCATGTGGCTTTGGTTCCTGGGGCTCCATGCTCTGGAAACCGAGGCTACTGCGACAGGTTTAAAGTGTGCCGAATCCTAGATGCCGATGGCCCAATCGCAAGGCTCAAGAATTCTTTCCTAAAATTGGATGAGTTTGATGACCTGGCTGGTTGGATGAAGGTTTGTTGTCAGCATTTGTTCTAATATGGTATGCTGCCATCTTCTTTTTTTGCCTTTACTGCAGAGATGGCCTCACTAATCTTGTGTAAAGTAGTTGGACTTAGCTTTAACATTTCTAAAAATTGCCAAGGATACATATTTTTGGCACCTAAACCAAATGGACCAATAAGGAACAACCCCCAGAGAACCCTAACTGCAAGCTAAAAACACTAGTGAATAAATGTTTGCTATTATTTGAAACTTCTCTCTTCTCATTTGCAGGCACATTGGTGGGCAATACTTCTGGGTATTCTCGCCATTTCAGCAGTAATGGCTGGAACTATCTGTGTTTTTGGACAGCCACTTGAGATTGATGACGACAAGTAAACATCTCTCCACTTGGAGCCTTCCAACTGGCGAAAAACACTCCCTGCAAGCAAGAAAACATTGCTTTGAGGCAACTTTTGAATGTTTAAATCATCTGACTGATCACTAAAGCCTGTCCAGATGCACAGCTGAGAGTCGACTGCATCTGTCCAAACATGATTTGAGTTTACTTCGCCTCTTCCAGCCATGTGTCTCACACCATTGGTCATTACAAAGTTATTTTAACTCCATTGCTGATTTGAGAATTGAATACTGTCCAGCTTTTCAACTATAAATCATTGTGCTCTCAATAACTTTGTGCACAATGTCGCCTACGTTTATTTCAAAGAAATCCAAGAACATGAGACTGCGATTTTGAGAAAGCCAGATTATGGCTGTAGATTCATGGAAATCTAAAATAGACAACATGTTTTTGGGAAAGGTACAATAAAAATACAGTATATGTTAACCTGTGAATGGCTTACTTATAGTTGTCTCTGCTCATTTGTTTCCTCCAGAAATCACAGGTTCAGAATGATATCAGCAAGGTTAAAAATTTGTGTTTCGCAAACTTTTGGCTATGATGAGTGATATCATGACACAAATTAGTTTGAGCTGCTGGATTTTCTTTCATGATTTTATCTCTTCCTGTCGTCCTTGGGAGGGGTTACCATGATAAGCACTAAAAACTAAGTGACATTTAAGCTTGAATGGGGTAAAAAAAAAAAAAAGATCGATTTAATAGGAAATTATGTAATGTTGTTTTAATAAGTTCAATTATATAAATGTGTAAATAATTAAAATAGTTAATTTGTATATAATGAGTGATATGTGTGCCAAGAAATTAGGGGGGAAAAGCAAAATAAATGTATAAAACATTCAAGTTCAGATTTCAAGACATTAAAAAAGACAATGTTTAGCTCAAAGATCATTTATTGACTTTTTTTTACAGTTATGTACATTTCATTCAATTGATATACATCACATTATTTTTCATAAGTGTATAAAATGTTGTAGCAGTTTGTACGATGCAGTAGAAAGTAGACAGATTAAATGTCAGTTACAGTATATTTTATGCAGTATTTTTCCTGCTTATCTATTTAAAGTGCAAAAGATACTTGTACCAATAATACAACACAAACTAGATTATTAACTTAACTGTAGTTAACATAACTGTAGTTATGATTTACTTGGCCTCTAACAGGTGCTTTCTTGATGTTAACTGTTCCTTTTGCTCAACATAAAACACAACATAAAACATTCAAGATTTTAAGTAATTCCTGCTGAAAAAAACAATAGAAACCATCACAGAATTTGTAATGGTTTCACTGGTTATAATGGGAATTCTATTGTCTCTTCAAGAATAAGCTAAAAACACATCTCTTTCATCTTTATTTGACCCTATAACTCTAGCACTCTCTATTCTAATTCTATTCTTTAAAAAAAATTGTCCCTTTTAGACTTGCACTCTATTCATTTACTGCTTGTTTTCTTTAAAACAATACTAACACTAGCTTTTCTAATCTTTTTGTATTCTATCTATTTGTTTTCTTTTTATTAATTAAGAATTAACAAAAGCAAAAATGGCCTCTAACACTAGCTTAATCTATTCGTTTTCTATTATATCTGTTTTCTTTTTATTTATTATTATATTTTATCTTGCTATGTGTACTGCGTTAAGATAGACTTGTTATAGCACTTGCATGTTGTTGCTCTTTTGTTGGTTTTGATTGCTTCTATTGCCCTCATTTGTAAGTCACTTTTTTTAAAAGCGTCTGCTAAATGACTAAATGTAAATGTATTGGTTTTAATGGAAACTATAACGGTCCCTGTGGGTCTATAATGGTAATTTGTCATCTTTTATTGGTGGCTTGTTAAAAAAAAACTAATGCAATATGTCTTAAAACACACTACAGGAAACCATTTTTAATGGTTTTAATGGTTAATAGTTGATGGTTTGTAATGGCATTTGTAGTGGAAACCATTTGAATTTCTGTGACGGTTTTTGTTTTTTTCAGTAGGGATGATATTTTGTGTTTTCCCTCAGAGAAAACCTTATTGAAGTGACTGGATTTTACACACGAAAATTCGCCAAAACAATGGTAGGCTAAATGTGACTGGACCAATAATGTAAAACTTGTGGAGTATAATTTCGTACAAAATTATTAAATAATTTTTTAAGAGGCAGAACAGATAATGTAAGACGATGCTTGAACAAAGTTAGCCAGACGCATCATCATTACAAATGCAATTTCCAACACAAATCCAACACATAATATAATAAAATCAATCACATTTCAAGGCTTTTCAAGCCTATGGCTTACCCTAGTACAAAAGTTCACAATCCATTTGCTTGAATCACATTCATAGCAACACGTCATATATCCAATACAGTACAGTCAGTGCAGTTGCAGTCTTAATAAATAACATCTGTATAAATACATTTGTTGAAGTGCTTTATCAGAATCGCTAGTAAATCCTTTCATTGGCTTTTCAGTTTGGGCCTGTGTTGGAACAAAGAAAATTGTAGTTATTAGAAATATTTTAGATTAAATGTAAATATATTAGCCTAAAGACAACTATAGCTATTGTTACCTTTTAGAGAAAGACTTCCATGGCTCCTTGCATTTCACAAATACAACATCCTGAGTTGAACTTCCTGTCTTGGGATCTTTCAAACACAACACAATCCTAAAAAATAAAGAATGAAAGCTCTTAAAATTGTGTGAATGTCAATGCATTAGAAATAAAACATCAGATCAGGTGTCCTTTATTGTGAAGAAACCTAAATCTTCCACCAAAATATTTTGTGAAAATTAGTTTGAAATGCTAAAACAGTAGATATGTTCAAAATTATGTGAAAACGTGAATTTGAAGAGTACAAAAGCTTTTTATGTTCAGTATATCTAGTACAAATGTTAGAAAACATACTTCTTTTGTGTCTCCCCGGCTCTGACTCTGATTTTATGGACCAGAACGCCAGAATCTGCAGAATCTCCATACCACCACGAGGAGAGCAGAGTGAGTAAAGAGGATGTGGACTCCTCCAATTTAAACTTCAGCATCAGAAGATCTCCAATGTCCTTCTCGGTTACCACAAGGAATGAGTGAGTTTTATTGGGGATGATCTTCTCTTGTCTGCTTGATGAAGTTAGTGAGGATAGTTAGCAAATGGAATTTGACTCATATGCACACTATATAGTCATTGTTAAGATACAGTGGGGAAAAAAATTATTTGATCCTCTGCTGATTTTGTACGTTTGCCCATTGACAAAGAAATGATCAGTCTAATTTTAATGGTAGATTTATTTGAACAGTGAGAGACAGAATAACAACAAATAAATGCTGAAAAATGCATTTCAAAAAAGTTATAAATTGATTTGCATTTTAATGTGTCAAATAAGCATTTTATCCCCTATAAATCAGCAAGATTTCTGGCTCCCAGGTGTCTTTTATACAGGTAAGGAGCTGAGATTCAGATAATCTAATTCTAATCTCAGTTTGTTACCTGTATAAAAGACACCTGTCCACAGAAGCAATCAATCAATCAGATTCCAAACTCTCCCTCATGGCCAAGACCAAAGAGCTGTCCAAGGATGTCAGGGACAAGATTGTAGACCTACACAAGGCTGGAATGGGCTACAAGACCATCGCCAAGCAGCTTGGTGACAACAGTTGGTGCGATTATTCGCAAATGGAAGAAACACAAAAAAACTGGCAGTCTCCCTCGGTCTGGGGCTCCATGCAAGATCTCACCTCGTGGAGTTTCAGTGATCATGAGAATGGTGAAGAATCAGCCCAGAACTACACGGGAGGATCTTGTCAATGATCTCAAGGCAGCTGGGACCATAGCCACCAAGAAAACAATTGGTAACACACTACGCCATGAAGGACTGAAATCCTGCAGTGCCCGCAAGTAAGTAAAACTTTATTTATATAGCACCTTTTAAAACAGTGTTTACAAAGGGCTTTACAGGATAGACAATATACACAACAACAAACATAATAAGCAATTAAATCACATAATAGAAATAAAATAATAAAATACAAAAATGAGTCAAGGAAAAGCCCTAGTGAACAAATGTGTTTTGAGATACTTTTTAAAAGTGCACAGTGAGTCGATGGCTCGTAGGTTGTCAGGAAGAGAGTTCCATAGATTGGGACCGAAATAACTAAAGGCTGACTCCCCAATTTTTATCCGAGTCTTAGGCACAACCAACAAATTTCTGTTTGATGTTCGGAGTGATCTTACTGGAGTATATTTATTTAACAAATTAGAAAGATATATAGGGGCAGTTCCATGAAGGCATTTAAAAACTAATAAGAGGATCTTGAATTCAATTCTGAATGATACAGGCAGCCAGTGAAGGGATCTGAGTGTTGGAGTAATGCGATTTCTAATTTACAGCGAGTTAGCATTTGTGTAGCTGCATTCTGAACTCTTTGTAAGTGTTTAATAGAGCTCTTTGGTAACCCTGCAAAAACACTGTTGCAGTAATCGAGTCTAGACGTTATAAATGCATGAACAAGTTTCTTACTGTCAGAAGGGGAGAGAATGTCACGTACTTTGGAGATATTTCTGAGATATGCTGTTTTAGTAACAATGCTAATATGTTTTTTAAAACTGAGGTCGCTATCAAATATAATTCCTAAGTTCTTAGCCTGATTACTGTTTTTTAGTGATAGAGAGTCAAGATGTGAAACAATAGATCCTCTCCGCACGTCATTACCGATAACAAGTTTCTCTGTCTTATCTTTGTTTAGCTGTAAAAAGTTCTGGGACATCCACAATTTTATGCTCTCTATGCAGTCAAGTAGTGTAGAAACTGAATTATGGGCATCTTGTGCAAGTGAAAAATAAAGTTGCGTGTCATCTGCATACTGGTGAAATGATATATTGTACTGGTTAATTACACCAGCTAAAGGAAGCATGTATAAGTTAAATAATAGAGGACCCAAAATCGAACCTTGAGGAACACCACAAGAAATGGCATAACGCCTGGAGGTGTAGGTACCCAGTGTAACACAGTATTCCCTGTTACTTAAATAGGATCTGAAGGTCCCCCTGCTCAAGAAAGCACATGTACAGGCCCGTCTGAAGTTTGCCAATGATTCAGAGGAGAACTGGGTGAAAGTGTTGTGGGCAGATGAGACCAAAATCCAGCTCTTTGGCATCAACTCAAATCGCCGTGTTTGGAGGAGGAGGAATGCTGCCTATGACCCCAAGAGCACCATCCCCACCGTCAAACATGGAGGTGGAAACATTATGCTTTGGGGGTGTTTTTTCTGCTAAGGGGACAGGACAACTGCACCGCAAAAGAAAGGGATGATGGACGGGGCCATGTACCGTCAGGGCCAGGGCATTGAAAATGGGTCGTGGATGGGTATTCCAGCAGGACAATGACCCAAAACACACGGCCAAGGCAACAAAGGAGTGGCTCAAGAAGAAGCACATTAAGGTCCTGGAGTGGCCTAGCCAGTCTCCAGACCTTAATCCCATAGAAAATCTGTGGAGGGAGCTGAAGGTTCGAGTTGCCAAAGGTCAGCCTCGAAACCTTAATGACTTGGAGAGGATCTACAAAGAGGAGTGGGACAAAATCCCTCCTGAGATGTGTGCAAATCTGGTGGCCAACTACAAGAAACGTCTGACCTCTGTGATTGCCAACAAGGGTTTTGCCACCAAGTACTAAGTCATGTTTTGCAAAGGGGTCAAATACTTATTTGACTCATTAAAATTTATAACTTTTTTGCGTTTTTCTGGATTTTTTTGTTGTTATTCTGTCTCTCACTGTTCAAATAAACCTACCATTAAAATTATAGACTGATAATTTCTTTGTCAGTGGGCAAACGCACAAAATCAGCAGGGGATCAAATATTTTTTTCCCCACTGTATATTTTTTTTGATTACTCACATGTTCAACTTGAGATCTTCTGCTTCGCCATTGGTACCGTAAAGTGAGACTGTCAGTGCTGGCTCCATCGCTAATTGATTTATTTTTCCAAGGAAGTTGATTTTTAGCTGATAGTGGAAAACTGAAAAAAAAAAATGAATAAATGTTTTAGCGTCCCACAGCCAGGGTTATTATCGCTAACTAAAATTAAATCCATAAATAAAAATACAAAAACTTGAAAAAAAATATTTCAACTGCCAAGGCAACATTTCAATTTTTTGTTTAGTTGAAGTACAACAAAATGAATTATTTTGAAAAGATTTTCATATAGACAACAAAATTGTCAAAATGGTCCTTGTTCACAGGGATCGGCAAAAATGACTACAAATTTTGTATTATGTATGCCGGGCCAGTAGTTGGCGATGCCTATAGACTGACCATGTAATACATGCACATGAGTTACTGTTTTCACAAATTCACATTTTTCAAATTTACATGGAGGTGATAATTGTATAATTTTCAAAAACATGCACCTTAAAACAGATTTCAAAAATGTGCTTTTTAAGTTCCCCAAAATGCTGTTGACATAAATATGGAAGCCCATTTCTGCCACTGAATAATAATAAAAAAAAAAAGGTTATTGCGACTTTTTATCTCACAATTCGGACTTTTTCCACAGAATAGAGATATTCGCAATTGCGAGTTATAAAGTCAGAATGGCGAGATATAAAGTCAGAATTGTGAGAAAATAAGTCACAATTACCTTTTTATTTTTTATTCAGTGGCGGAAATGGGCTTCCATATGTAAATGAACGGCCGAAATGCATAAAAGGTTTTCCGTTTTTAGTTGAAAATGGTATTGTCTAAACTCCCGCTAAAGCTTAATAAAAACTATACAGAAACAAAAAGGCAACTAAATTATTGTTTAAATTACGGTTTCAAAATTCCTCCTCTGAAACTTGACACTGACCTCTGAATGGCATGGAGCCTCGTGTCTTGGTGAACATCTGGACGCTTCTTGCCTTACGTACTTTCCTGACGTCATAGCCCACGGTGTTGCAGCGGTTCTTGCGACACTGGAGGCACATGCCGCGGTCGAACATGTCATTGCTCCCGCAGCTGTATGCTCTGCCAGCTTCTTCTTCATTCAGCAGGGAGTCGATGAACAGGTGGACGGACCGCTCATGCTCGCATCTGATGCCATTATTTAAGGCTAAGGGTATTAATGAAACATAATTGATATGATTTTAAACTTAAATATGATCTTTTAAGTCATATATGTAAATAATCTGGGTTTTAGCCATGATGAATGATTTCATTGTAGAAAGGATTAGAAAGCCAGATTATGAAAAATGTGACACAACCTACTCCTGCATACATAACTAATCTCTTTCCATCTTTGGGAAAGTTACAAATAACAGGCATTTTTAGAAAATATGTGTCAGTATTATTTTATTCATAGCAAAATAATTCAAAATCAAATTCTTCATAAAAAATATGTATATATGTATTAATTGTATTATTTGTAAATGTATTCAAAAATGTAAAATGCTACTTTTTGTGTGTGTAAGTGAATATTTTACAACATAATATTTTATTTAGTGCTATTAGGATTTTCAACAAATCAGCATTATTAATTAAAAATAAGAAAAATGTATATATTTTAAATTTATTTTGATTTGTTTATTATTATAATTTATTATATTAATTGTATTATTTTTTGTTTTTAATGACTTTTTAGTGTTGTTCAGATTTATGATAAATCAGTATTTATTTTATTAAAAATAAGAATTTATTTATTTTATATTTATTTTAAATAAATTAAAATGTATTATATTAATCTTATTATTTTAAATGTATTGTATTTAAAAATATACAATGTGTAAAACATTTAGATTTTTAAATATTACATAATATGTGTCAAATTTCTACAATCAACTTTTCATCAATCAACAATTCATTAACCAGTGGCCCCATGTGCATGTGTATACGTAATCTTCCCATGTTTTTTTTTAGGAAATATTGGGGTAAATAGTGAGCAAACATATACTGTAGATGTCATTGTGAAAAGCGATACACAAATAAATTAGAATTTAATTGAATATCCCAGATACGAGTCTTTACCAAGTATTCCATAACTGGCAATTTTCTCCAGCGCTCCTCTCATGTTGCAGCCAGGCTGGAAGTTTCCTCCATTAGGGTATATATCCACATGGCCAACTGGCTGCTTGATACCGATACTGAGACCCAGGGAACCTCGGGTGAATGTGTGGAGGACATCTACAAAATGGGCATCATCTGGGGACAGCCGTCTGTGGGCGTGGACCCCTTCAAAGTCTGGTCCAGCTGGGTCTAGACCTGCAAAAAATCAAATTGTTGTACCATATGGTTTTTAAGACCTGTTCTAAAGAACGCCAATGAACCTACCTGTGATTCGTCCAACTTTATTGGTTGCATGACTTCCAGCAAAACCTGCAACGTGGGCACCAAGACTGTAGCCAATGAGGTGCAACTTATCCAGAGGAACACTGGCAGTCTCCTTATGAATTGGGCACAATGATGGCAATTAAAAACCTAGAATAGCAGTATGTGTAATTTGATTGTATTTGATTTGGTAACACAAACCTCTAACCAGTCTATGAAAAGTCCGATCTCTTGTCCCACCATCTTCGTGTTTTGTGCTGCCACCACATAATGGTTGTGCGCCTTGTCCAACCAGTCCACAACAATGACGTTAGCATCCTTCTCCCTGTTATAAAGTGCAGCAACCAGTTTCTCAACCCAGCTCTCAAACAATCCACTTACCTAGGGGAAAAGAGCTCATTTAACACTAACATACTGAAAAAGAATCATCTGAATTTATTGAATGTGTGTAACTGTTGCTTTACCGTCCACCCATGAATGACCAAAAAGGTTTTTGAAGTGTTTTTGAAGTTGCAGCTGTTGAGAGACTCTGGTTTGCCACGCACAATGTAACACACGTCGTCATCTGGTTGGGATGGGTTTCTCAGAGAAAACTTGACGTTGGCTTTGTTGACATCTGACAGGTCTCGTAGATCCTCCAGAAAATTATCTATGTAAAGATGATAGCCATTGAAAAAGTAATATAGTACTATTAAAATGTAACTTAAAATAAAATACATTAAAAAGTCAATGTAAAAATGCAATATCAAATTTAAAAAAGTATTTTTATTTTAAGTATTTTAAAATTCTATAATATTAGAATGAAAAAATTGAACATGCAAAAATATTAACATAAATACATTAGTCACTGAAAAAAATATTAAAATAAAATTGTAATTCTAAATAAAAAAAATTAAATATACAATTAAAAATGTAATTAAAAATAAATTAAATACATTGAAAGTGAAATATAACAATAAATTAAATACATTGAAAGTGAAATATAACATCTTAAAAAGTCAAATTAAAAGTGTCTTTCAAATAAAAAAGTAAATTATTTTGTAATTATAAATATTATAAAAAATCTGCATTATAATACTATTAAAATAAACTACAATTAAAATAAAATGACTCTAAATTATTGTAATTTAATTATAACTAAATAGCTATTAAATCCCATTAAAATAACATTTGAATAGAAGACATTAATTGGCAATCTCAAATGAAAATTGTAAAAAGACAATTATATATATTTTTACTAAAAAAAAAAATATTTAAGTAAAAACATAGCTAATATATACATAATATAAAATAAAATATGTAATAATAAACATTAGGTTTACAATTTGACATAGCCTACTTGGCTTGCTAACAGGTTATGAGAGGACAATACATATCTCCATAGTTCAGATCTGCTGACATAATAGGTGGGTGGCGCCTCATAATAATATGCTTACTATACACAATTATCACACCTTTAATCGATGGGATATCAGATTGCACTGAAGATTAGGCTACCTTGTGATGAGTATGAACTTGAAATGTACTTTTAGGAAATCCTCCATAAAACATCATCTAACATCTAGTCGACTCGAAGAAACGTTTAGTAAAAGGGCACCCGGTGCCTTGTACAGACTAATTCATGGATTTAAAAGCTCAGACAGATGCCGGATATTAAAGTTTTCCCATCATAAATGCAGGATTTGCGGTAGGAATTGAAAACACAGACATTACTACAAATTAAAGAATCGCGTCGCGTCCAAATAAAATAACGCCGCAGGTTAACGTTATCCGACTGCATTTCTCAATAGTGTGCGCATCAACAAACATTTCAAACATCTTACCAAAGAGTTCGTTCGAGAAGATTTCTTTCTCCAGAGCAGCGACGAACAGACCAATGAAGCTTAATACGAGCCACCAAACGCATCGGAATGACAAAATGTTCATGTCTTTTCCGCGTAAACTTTGGGTTCCTGTGATCCTCACCTTCCTGTCGCGCTCCGTATAACATAAACTGAGAAAATAAAATATTCACAAACTATATATAATATAATATATATCTAAAAAATATTCCTGGTGCTGCTTGAATACTCGCTAATGAAATCTGAGACTCAGACAGACTTCAGTTTAGATCCTAAATAGTAAGAGTCATTGGTCTCAGCCCACAGGCGGGGTAATACGGTCACACATTTGTCTCACGAGGTTCTGTACCATAATAAAACATGCAGTTTTCACCTTGAACTGACCTTTTTACCCAAATAGCCTATGAAAATTCTGTCGTTTCAGATCCATGTGGGCTTCTTTCTTTCATGGAGCGAAAAAGGAGAGGTTTTGTGAAATGTTCATGTTGCTCATTTCCTTTGGAGAACATATCTATCTATCTATCTATCTATATATCTATCTACCTATCTATCTATCGATCGTTCTATCTATCTATTCTTCTATCCTTCTATCCTTCTATCGTCATCGTTCTACCTATCGTTGTATCTATCTATCTATCTATCTATCTATCTATCTATCTATCTATCTATCTATCTATCTATCTATCTATCTTCTATCGTTCTATCTATCTATCTATCTATATCGTTCAATCATTCTATCGTTCTGGCAAGGTTCTCCCCATATGAACAAATGTTCTTGCAGTAACATTACAGTTTTTCTCAGTCGCTTTGGTGCATTTCTCACATCATCTATTTACATTGTTGCACAACAGTTATCTATGCTATCTATCTCAAAACTATCTAGTACTAAACTGCAAAACTAGTTGATAACCTGCAAAAGCGTGTCATCTTGCTCAAAATGGATAGCTCATTCCTCAAAAGCAAGTATTCATGTCAATGAAAGTGTCAGTGTCTATCAAGATGAAAAGTCCTGACACACTGTTTATGAACAAGATAGTCAAATGGCTATCTGTCATCTATTTCTATCTATGACAGTTTATCTGTAAATGTTTTCTATCATACTATCAGATTTTGGTGACTATCGTACTAAAATGTTCAGACAGCATATATACTATTTCTGGCAAGGTTCTCATATTGAAAACTAAGTAAAGTTCTTGCTGTAGACATTACTGTTTTTCTCAGTTGCTTTGGTGCATTTCTGAGTACAGAACTGAATATGAAATGTTTCAAAACATTTTTACTGCATATGTTCAACCTCTTTGCACATCATCTAGTCACTTGTGCACATCATTGTGCAAAAGAATAAATACACCCTTATCAACAAACATAAACTCCCTTTGGGTGAGCTGTGCACAACTGTAAACAATGCGATTGCAGTACATATTGGAACTGAACATTCATGCAGTACTGTAAATCATTCATGCACATCCAGACGTTCCTCTCTGTCTGGCCACATGTTTCATCTACATCACAGCGAATATCATCTCTTGCAATGCAGCGAGGAAAGTTCTCCTCGAGTGGCGAATCCACCCTCTGCAGGACTCTGCTGTGATGTCATCACATGCTGCATCCATGGCCACTAGCAGGGCCATTCTCTGTGCTATGTGGATGCCGGTCATATACCTTCCACCTCCAGGAAGAGAAAAATTCCTCTATTGGATTTAGGAATGGTGAGTAGGGAGGGAGATATTCCACCAGCATCCTATCATGTAGCTGCAAAACCACTGTTGACAACATCTGAGTTGGTGAAAACGCACATTATCCCAAACTGTCAACAACATGCATTATTCAGATGGTCTACACAGTTAGACCCCTCTCATTCTCAGGGATTATGTCCCTGTAAAGAGTGTCTAAAAAAGTCAGCAGATGAATTGTGTGTTGTATGGACCAAGACGGGGTATATGGGTGAGGACGCCGTTTTCTGAGATGGCTGCACACATAGTAATATTCCCTCCTCGTTGGCCTGGGACATCAATGGTTGCTCTCTGTCCAATGCGATTCCTTCCACGTATTCTACCAGTTCTCCAGATTGAAATACCCGCCTCATCAAGGTATATGAATGTGTGCAGCGGTTTCCCTGGCCCTTCCAATTGGAAAGCTCCAGTACACGCTTTATTACAGAAGAGGGAGCGAGAAAAACTATAACAACTTTTCCTGTGTAACATAATGCATTTTGGACAACATATTGTACAGTATGCACTGTGAATACACATACACAGAACTGTCATGTAAGTGTAGTGCATGACACTACACAAAGTAAACGGTTTACAGCACTGAACATTAGAGTATGCATAGAACACATACATGTTTTACCTGTACATACTGGTGACGGATCTCCTTCACTCTGTCGCTGTTCCGTTCAAATGGCACATTGTACAATTGTTTCATGCGCATTTCATTTCTCCTGAGCACTCTGTCAATTGTAGCGATTGAAACGGATTCAATATTCCCAAACAGATGTTGTCATCCTCTATAACAGCACTTTGTATCTCTCTCAACCTTATGGCATTGTTTGCAATCACCATTGCACAAATGGCTTCCTCTTGAAGGGTTGCGGAGCTAAAAATTGGGAGCCCTCATCCACCTCTGCAAGGTTGTCTTGCAATCCTCATGTGATGCAGAGTAAAAATGAAACAGTAAATATGGCAAATCTTTACTGTAATCAATCTCCCACAATACAGTAAATCTGTGTGCAGTAAAGCTGTAAGTCTTTTGAAATGTAAAATATGTACAAAAAGTGCAAGTTCTTGTCCCACTGCAAGCTTCATGTATGACACAATGACAGTAGTGCACTGTGCAGATTGTTTGGTGCTGAATTACTGTTGCCATTTTACACACCTGTTCTCCCGACGAAATGTTTGAATAATTGAATTTACAGTGGTTCTCCCAACATTTGGTGCACCCTGTCGACAGCCTCAGCCACTTGTGAGGCCGTGATTGACAACATGATCCACAATTGTAGCCCTGATTTCATCGGGAATCCGCCTATGTACTTGGCCTCTTCTTCCTCTTCCCCTGTTTTGTCCCCTTCCTCCCCGCACCCTCACCCCTCTTCCACGAGGCTGACCTTCCATTTCTGTGTCACAGTATTGTAGAAATGGTACACACTATGTCCTGCTTGGTTCATATATGCTTGTGAAGTGGGGGTTTATGGGATTCAGCTCTGAGTGATTGTAGAGAAGTGGCTTATCATTGGTTGCAACTAATGCTTCACACATCCCTTCTCATCAGTGAAAGCTGAGGTTCACCTGAGAGAAATTGTTCAATTTAGGAGACATTTTCAGGAAAAAAAAGATTTAAATTTTTTTATAAAATTTGCTTGACAGATTTTGACAACTAGTTCAACATTTTTGTATGTAATGACTCAAGCAATGAAATGAGGACTATTAGTTTTATATGGAATGACTATTCAGCATTCACAAGTTTAGTTAATTTTGACTGACATGACATAAGCAAATGATAATGTTATAAAACAGCAGAGAGTTGTATGAAAGCAATTGATGCATGTCCAAAAGCATTTGCAATTTGTTGGAAGGAATGAGAAACTGCTACTATGATGTGCACAAATGACTAAATGTTGTGGAGGTTGAACTAAATATTGTGCAAATGTTAATAGTGATGTGAGAAATGCACCAAAGCGACTGAGAAAAACTGTAATAGAACATTTGATTGCAGTTATCTGGTCTTTAATAATGTTATAAAACTGTTAGCGCAAAAACATTGTTTATAGCCTACACCATTGATAAAAAAGTTTTTTTCACTGTGTTAGTTTATGTATGTGTAATGTTATTTACTACTTTTTTCAGAAAGTTCTCAGAACATTCAAAAGTAGCCTAACATTTCCATAATGTTTGCAAAATGATAAAATAGAATGTTCCTGTAATGTTCATACAACCAGCAACATAAAAAGTTTTGAAAACATTTAAAAATGAGTAATTTTGAATGTTCAGACAACATTTAGAAATAACGTTTATTAACTTACTGAACGTTAGCAAAATGTTCTTAGAACATATTTATAGAACATTATCTATCTATCTATCTATCTATCTATCTATCTATCTATCTATCTATCTGTCTGTCATTCTATTCTATCAATTGTTATAATTCTATCTATTGTTCTATTTAAAACAATGTTTTAAACTTCTTTTTATAAATTTGTCATGCATTTGTCTCACTTCACATATTCCTATGAAACTGCACAGATCTCTAGTTTGAATCTAAAGTTTATAGGTTGAATAACTGGGTCAGACAGGTTTTAGACCACTTCAAACTGACCTTTGATGGCAACAACCTGTTATGTCATGAAAATTTACATAAGAGGTTATCTCAGTATTCATGCAATTAATTCATTTAACATGGAGGAAAGAGAGAAGTCTCTTCACTTGACATTTTAGAGAACAAATACTGTATAACTCATTATGTGCCAATACCCTCAGTGCTCTTTGCTTCCATTGTGTCATAGTCATACCATAACACTCAGACCCTGCCAAAACTCTCAGTGACACCTGCACTGTGGTCATTCCTTCCATTTGTTATAACAAGGACCAAGCACCAGAATTGCTGGTTTCATCCAAAATATTCTTAGAGAACAAAAACATAACTAATAATCTGTCACATGCTCTTTAGCAGACGGAAACCCTTCTAGAAATCATTGTCCACCATACAAGTACTCAGAGGAGCTTGAATATGATTTCTAAGAAGAATTAGAAAGTGATAAATCAGTCTTCATTTAAATCTCTGTATCTAACTTTTTTATTCCTTAATGTGATTAACTGGCAGAAGTAGGGTATATTCCAAATATTTAATGCTGAAATTTCACAACAGTCTCTTGCAGAAGGTTCTGACTAATGAAAGTATCGGAATATTGTATTTTCATTCCAAGAACTTGTTCTTCCACGAAAAAGGGGAGGGGATCTTGAAAAACAAGCTCCTTGTGTTTTGATTCAAGGTTACTACACGTGAGTCGCTCTCCCATTTAACAATGCGAGTCAGTTCACCTTTTCTTTTTTTTTTGTTACAACACATTGTTATTTGAATGGATGAAGCTCCATTCACATAACATCTTATTTGAATGGAGCTAATGTGAACAAAACAATGACAGGTGGTTGTTTTATTAGATTAGATTAGATTAAAATATATATATTTAAACAACACATTCTAAAAAGATTAAGGCCCTGCCAAATACGTCAAGATTTCTGTTTGTGCTGTGAAATTTCCAGCCAATTTAAAAATAGTTTCAATTTCTTTAAGACCTGAAATATCAAAAACATTCCTAAAGAGGATTTAAAAATGAAATTATACAAATTAAATGCAGACATGTCATTTGCACATAAAATGAAGATTTAAATTAAAAATGCAAAGCGCTCACATACAGTAACATAATGTTTATTAAAATGACATCATACAGTGCACGGCGTATAGATTCATATGATCACAACTGATCATTTCTTTTCCTTCCAGTGACTTCAATCAGTCAACATTTGTTTATAAAAATAGAAAGGCTACATAATTCAAAAGAAAAGGCAAGAGCACTTCAGAAACATGGAATACATATATTATGTGCTTAATATACAAATATATACATTTAATAAATAGGAAAAAGGAACGGTTTTGGTGTATTTGTGGCTATTATGCGGGGCCGTCAACTGGACAACTGTCAACATTTCTTAGATCAAATGCAACTTGTTTAACTTCTTGGATGGCTTATGCATAAACTAAAGTCGTTTCTTGCCTCATTACTTTCTCAAAATGCAGACGAAACAATCTTTCTGAGTTGCTTTGAGGGTGACGAGAAACAAAACAAAAGTGACAGAATCGTTTGTTGATTTTTCTCTTTTACCAAACAAAACTAAACTGAAAGAAGTGACAAAAAACACAACAAAATTGAATCAGCAGAATCGTTTGTTGATTTTGCTCTTTTACCAAACAATACTGAATCAAAGGGAGGCAAAGCCTTTAAAGTGACCTGTGCCAGACACAATAACCCAAGAAATGAAAGAAAGGTAGACATTTGAAGAGCTGTTTGTAAATATATATATTGACAATTACAAATATTTACAGTAATAATTTCATCTTGATTCAGCAGAGAGAGGATTTGGTCCCATTTTTTGTTAAAGCAATTCAGACTGATTTTTGGTTTGCAACAGAGAAATCTAAAAGTTTTGCTTTTGGAACTGAAGCAAAGAGGATTAGCATAGCTAGAAAACTGCTTTGGTGCAACCTAATTCACAGTACAACCAAACAAACGGCTAAATAACCTAGTTACTAAGTGGAATTTTAAGAGTAACACTGATAAACCTTATAAACCGTAACATGTTTCGAGTGGCATCTTTCTCCAAAAGAAGAGTCTCTTTGGTGGACAACTAGCCAATCATTTGAACTAAGTGCAAGTCATTTTTAGATAGACTGGAACTGATTACTTGCATAAATATGTTGCATAGAGACTTGATAATTTTTATGGATTAAAGATGCAGGAAAGATTGTTTAGCCAGATCTCAGATGACCTGTAATGTGTCTTGAGTGGTATCCAAAGTGATTGTTTTAAAACTGCACAGCAGCAACATTTTCAAGATGTGGTTTCTTGCAGGATGTGTTTCTGGATTTGCGTGGGGTGAAGGTTACTAGTCCGAATATTCGGGAGAGGTTAGTCTCTACCGTTCCAGTTTTCCCAGGCAGATTCCATGCCAGATCCCAGCAGAGGTGGATTTTGACGCGTGTCTTTACTCAGTGCTCTGTTTGAACGAACTTCCGTGCATCTTCAACTTGTGCAATCTGCCAGTGTAAAGTGCAAAGGGTTTAGTCAAACAAAACTCACCACAACAAATAAAACAGGAACATAATAACTGAGTGGGGAAGGACACTTGTATGGAGCCATGTCAACAGATTGGGCAGATAGAAATTTACCTCTGGTTTTTGCGGCTCGACTGCGCTTCTTTGGCTTTCACGAAGACGGCGGCCTCACCTCCACGGGAAAGGTAGGAAAATTCACCTTCTTTGGCACTGAAGATGATCCTAGTTAAAAGACAAACATACATTTTGAATTTTGCACAAGTTTTAAAGATATATATATATATAAAACAATATATAAAAAAAATGCACAACAATAGTAATAAAGATAAAACTGTGTATTCATTATGGCCAAATAATATATAAAAATAATATATAATACATAAAATTATATAAAAAATGTTTTAGTTGTCAAAATATGTCTCTCTGCTTACTTAGACTGTCTTTCTCCTGATTTGATGCGTAGTTTGCGAATGTGGAAGGTATCGGGGTTCCACCATGGCCAGCTGATGAGGGTGTCTTTCTCCCAGAGAAGTTTTACCATCAGCAGCTCTCCGATGTCTGTGTCCGTGGTCAGCAGGAAAGACACAGTGGTGTTTGTGTTCAAAGCAGGCCTGTGGAATCAAAAAACATCTCTATCACTTTCTCTGTTATCTCAGTTCAGGACGGAGTCCAATCTGAGGCACAACATGGTCTAAAATAGTTGCACGGCCTGTTTTTTGGTACCATAAAAATCACTGAAGCCAAAGAAAGTCCAAGATCTTTCTTGGTAAACATCTTAACATTGCATTTGTAGTTAATTTAGAACTTGTGTGAACTAAGTCCTGACATATCAATCAGGAAATGCTGCTAACTTACATAATGTAGGGGATATTTTCCTTCTCGCCATGGATTCCGTACAATGAGATCTTCATGGGCTGATCAGTGTAGCTTAATTTTGTCTTGCCGAAGAAATGGACCTTCACTTGATAATGGAAAACTGTGGAAAGATGGTTATATTTAGAAAGGTTTTTTTAAAATAAAATAAAAAAAATAATCTAAAAATAAAAAATTATATTAAAATAAAATACGTTCTTTATTTGTTTTATTAATTTCATAAACTTTGGTGCTCCTCACCTTTATATGGCATCACATCTCTGGTATTCATGTACATCTTGCTGCTTCTGCGTGTGCGAATTTTGTTGACTCCGTAGCCCACCTTGTTGCAGCGGTTCTTGTGGCAGCTGAGGCACATGCCCTTGTTGAAGCTGTCTTTGGAGCTGCAGCGATAAGCCATGCTTTCTTGCTCCTGGTTCAACAGCGAGTCGATGAACAGATGAATGGAGCGCTCATGGGAGCACTTCACGATCTGATCCATATCTGTGGAGAACCAAGAAAAATGTTTAAAGCTTGTTTTTGTGATTTGAAATCTAAGAACGTCTGAGGAGGACAATGGGAACGTACTTCTTAAACCAGTGGTGGCCACCATCAACACAGTGTTCTGGAGGTTACAGCCGGGTTGAAAGGTTCCTCCGTTGGGGTAGATGTCAATGTGGCCCACCGGCCTCTGAATCCCAATGCTGCGATCTGGAGAACCGCGAGTATTGGTGTGAAGAACGTCCACAAAAAGGGCATCATCGGGGGAAAGAGTGCTTTGGGCATCTGCATACTCAAAACTAGGGCCAGCAGGATCCATACCTGAAGATCCAATAAGATTGGTTCATTTTAATAGTTGTTCGATGCATTTTGAAGCGTAAATTAGAAAATTGACACCCTAAGAAACAACATCACAACACACCTGTGATTCTGTTAACTTTATGTTTGGTGAGAAGACCAGCAATTCCTGCTACATGAGCACCTAGACTGTAGCCCAACAGATGCAGCCTCTCCCAAGGATAGTCAATCTCACCCTGGATGAAGAAAAAAGAAGTATGAAGTTTACTGCATAAAACAAACTATATCTTCATCAGATGCGCTTCACCTTGATGTAGAACAAACCATCTCCGAGTCTTTGACATACCTGAAACCAGTTGACAAACTTGGCCACGTCCCTCCCCACTAGTTTGGTGTAGGCGGCAGATGTAGGGTAGTGTTGTTGCGCGCGGGACAACCAGTCCACTACAATCACATTGGCCGTTGGCTCTCGATCATACAGGGCTGTTACCAGTTTGGGAACCCAGCTTTCAAACATACCCGTGACCTGAGATGAAATCATTGGCATCATGGTTTGGACTGCTTTGCACATTCACTCAATGTTGTCAACAAGTGTAGTAGAAACACTCACCGTCCATCCGTGAATAACTATGAAAGTCTTGGTGTCTGGATTGAAGTTACATTCTTTGATGGTTTCAGGTTGACCTGGAACTATGTAGCACAGATCTTCTTCGGGTTCTTCGCTGGTCCTGAAGGAAAACTTGGACTCGATGTCACTGAAGTCCGTCATCCATTCTGTGGCATTTTCCATGATTTTATCTGTCAAAATCCAGAACAACAATGAGTTTTAACAGCTAGCAAGGTAAGTGCTGCTTGCATTATATGCTTTTGACTTGTAAGCTGCTTATAAAAATGTTAATTATTGAAGTTGTAAAGAAGCTTATCTTGCATGTGCTTATACTTTTCCCTTATTTTGCATATGAGGAATTATTTCCAAATGGCAAGCTTGGATCCTTTCCCAGTGCTTGACTGACTATACATTAAAAAAACGTTTTTTCTTTAAGTCCTTGAATTCAATATGTGTTCATAACTGACTGGTCTGGCATGTCAGATACATGTAAACGAAGCCTCAAACAACCGTTTGACATGATAATTACTGTGTCGTATATGTTAAAGTCAAATTTTACCATTTTTTAAGATACTATTAAGTTTTATAGATGATGTTTACAAATCATCAAGCTTGGAAGATATTTTAAAAGGTAAAAGTTGATGAAAATAGACTGACCATAACAAGACAAGGAATTAATGACATTTACAAGCATTACTTTTTTTAACAGAAATATTTTTTGCACCACCAAACATGGTCTTTTAAGACATAAACTAATAATACAGTATATAAAATAACATAATTGTATAAATACAATAAACGATACATTTTGTAACATTTTGCACCATCCAACATTATCTTCTGAGACATAATTTATAAATATAAAAGTATAAATTTATATAAAGATAATGCATAAAGGTATAAAATTAAAATTCAGTTAAACGCATTAAAATAAAGTCATGCCTCCAACATAACTTATGCTGTCATACCGGTGCAATAAGATCGTTTTCTGATATTTATCACTGATATTTATTATTCGACTCCCAGTTAGGCACCGGGAACGTGAAACTGTAACGTTTTAAACTTTATAAACAACTTTCATTCTATGATTTCATAAAACAAATGAGCTTATACTTACTAAAAGTGTTAAATTCAATCTCTGGCTCAATCGTAGTTGCTAAACCCGAGGAAATGTAGACCAAATACATCCAAGATATAAAACAAGCGCTGCTTACTCTCCCCATAATAATATATTTATAATGATCACGGATGCAACAACTTATTAAACTGAGTGCAAAAGCCGTTGAGATCCGGGTATTTACAGCGTTACTGCAGGTTAATATTCCAGTCGGGAGGTAGCAGCTGCTTTAGATGTCTTGTGTCCAGAGTTTCTCTCAAGAGTTTAAATCAGTACCGCTACAAGCTTGCCTTTATCCTCCCGTGCGGGACCGTATGCAAATCAGTGAAATTCTATTGGTCGAAAGAGGCGGGGTAAGGCCTGACTTAACCAATGAAAGGCCAGGAACCCCCACACTGACTCATCACTTACAATTACATGTCTATGAAGTTGTGAGGCCCCTGAGAGTCTACAAGCAAATCAGTTTATCAAGCATTTTTTTTCTTTTTTGGTGAAATTCATGATGTCGTTTTTCTAAATCTATTAAGGTATTACAAAATATAAACACAGTCTACTCAAGGTCATCACAACCAACTGATAAAATCGCCCACACTGTTTGATCAGCGCTTTGCAACCAATTAAAATGTTACTTTAAATCCAAACATTGTACACCATGTTCACACAGAATGCCTACCGCTGAACTAAAACACACCTGCGTGAATATTTGCCAACTTAAAACCCAACAACATAATGTGTGCCAATCACAGCTGGCTCTTGGCATCATATGGAAGAGGGTCAGAAATATCAGTGTGATTTCCATTCATGGTATGGTCAGTGGGCGTGTTTAGCCACCCTGCGTCTCATTGGCCAGACACCAGTGAGCTGCCAGACAGCCAAGCCTTTTTAATGTTTCAGCAAAGAAAAATCATGCAAATCACTGACTTTTTGTGAACAAATATACAGTTACTAACAAAGTACTAACTTATGCTTTTCTGAGCAATTCTGGAACGTCATATTTTGGCACTTCTCTGGATTTCTTTTGTTTGTCTTCATCTGGATGAAAGTGCTAAACAAATAGATGCCACACAGTATTTGGGATTAATACTAAAAATAAATGCAAGAAAAACACATGCACGTGCCCTTTCATAAACGCACTCCTACGTGTGCATGCCTAAGCACGTATAAACATTTATACTCTTGAATTACACATCTATAATCATTTATACTCAATGAACGCACACAAGAAAATTTGCTCACAAAGATATGAAATTGGATGCGATTGCTCTGGCACTACGTTTTATGCAAACCACATGTTTGAATATAGCTGAAAAAATGCAACATTGCTGTGCTGTCGATTTGAAACAGTCGTTTCGGTTTGTGTTTTACAGTTCAAAGTTTCACATTTTTGTAAACCGTTGATTTTTGCAACATGTAATATTTAGCAGACATCATATCTCATCCTGTTCTCAGGAACATGAATACAGAGAAATGAACACTGTTCATTTAAAAACTTGACTTGAGTTTCTGAAGTCTTCTGAAAAACCATTGCAATGACTGATTCACGCATTAAAGGAATAGTTCACCCTCAGGACATCAAAGATCAAAGAGTCCATAATCCATAATAATGCTTCCTCCAGTGAAAATTTCCATCCCCTGTTGTCCTCTCACCTCAAAGACCACCTACAAATCTGTTTAGAAATGCTTTGGCCATTTTCTCTTGCAAACAATGCTTGATTTGTGCATATTTCCCTCAAGATTCAGACTATTTTTTCTCTTGAAAAAAAGCAATAGAGGACTCGTATTTTAGCTGGAAGCCACGGTTCGAAGTTAAAAACATCTTAATCATGGATTTGGTTCTTACAGCTTTTTGCTTTACTTGAGTTGAGTGGATTGCTTGTGGTTTACTGCAATGTATTTATCAGCTCTCATTCTAACGGCACCCATTCACTATAGTTGATGATGAGCAAGTGAAAAAAAGCACAAATTTCTCCAAATCTGTTCTGATGAAGAAACAAACCATCTACATCTTAGATGGCCTGAGGGTGGGTACATTTTCAGCAATTTTTCATTTTTTGTTGAACTATTCCTTTAATATAATGTTAAAAATAGTATTTTGGTTTGGATGAAGAACTTTTGGAAAGTTTAGGTAATCCTAAATGTCCCAACCCAGAAATTCCAAAGCAGACAACGCCTAACACCCGTTTATGGTTTGTCACATAATCAGTGTTAAAATTTGGTATTTTGCTGTGCTCTGGTAATATTATCTTAATAAAAGACTGCAAATGAGATGTAGTTTCTACCTAAAATTTTCACAGTTTGATCTGTACTAGCAGGCCTTCACAAATGTGTTTTTATATATTCAAATGCATATATAAAGTGCAATGAAATAGCAGCACTGAATACAACAACATTACACTCACAGATTTGCATCTTTTATCTTACACATTTCAGGGAAATATGTTAACAGTGATTCCAAATGTTTGCGAGAGCACTAAATAAAACCCATCTGGTCAAGGCCGTGACTCAAACTTCTAAGGCTTTAATCTTTTAGTCTTATCCTTCATTCCCATCTTGAGTTTAGCAAAGGTTTTTGATTACATAAATGAGGCCAGTGCACGAGTCTCTTGATAGCTGTTGAAACATTAGGATTGCAGAGTCAGATCCCGATGGACATGAAACTAATGCCCCTCTCAGCTGTGAATGTTGTAACTTTGTCTGCTTAAACCCTCAAAAGGGGTAACTGGAAAGATTTAGATATTGTCTTGTTAAACCTATGAAACCTATAAAAGATTGCTACAAATAATAAAATATATAAAACAAAAAATATGTATTATTAGTGCTGTCAAATGATTATAATAAGTTAAAATTAAGCATACTCTTTATACATAATATAAATAAATTATATTAATTTATGTATTTATTTTTTGCATATTTTAAGAATTTAAAAAAATATTTTATTGTATTTATTATAATGCATTCAGTACTTTCTGAGGAAAGAAAACTATATTTTTAGTTTAAAAAATTCCACCCACCTACAGTAAGAGGATGTGAGGAGTTTATAAAAATAATCGGAAGTCTCACTTCTCAAAATTAATGTGTAAAAGGTTTCTTAGTTTTTAATAGAATGTTTAATTTAGATTCACGTCACTCATCGGAAGTCATGTTGAAATTATGGCCGATGACAATGCAAAATGTCAAATTATGACAAATAGGCTAGGCCTACTGATGTAGAATAAATATGAATCGTCAAGCAGCTGTTATTCATGGAAACAAATGAAAATGCAATATGGGTCATTATGAAACTTATATATATATATTTACAATAATAAGGTGGTTTTAAAGTTATTTCTATAAGATTTTTAAACATTTTATCAGATTCATAATGTGTTTATTGCATTTTGGCATCTTTATTGTGCATGAAGTTGGTCATAAAGAGAATTTAGTGCTGATATTGCTTCAGAACGGGGTTGACATTTTAAGATTGACCTCTACTTACAAACACACACAAAAAAAAGATATGATAAATTAAAAAGTAGAGATTTTAGGCCCAGATGATGATGAATAGTTCGTAGCTACTTTTTAAAAATGTACAAAATATAAATAATGGCAAGGGCTGATATCTGGGGACATGTTAACACTTTTGAGTAAGACTTCTGTCAAGTAAACTGAAATGTACATGTATAGATGCAAAAAAAAACGAAATAAAAAAATTCTAGCTTCTAGTAGCGAAATATGCATGTTTGCAATATCGTAAGATTTTAAATTGAGTTTTTCCTGATAGTCCTACGTCTGCGTATTTAGATTTATTCAGGAGGGGTTTAGACATTTTGACAGAGCAAATAAAGGCTACAAGCCTTCCGGCAGAATCCAGTCACGTGCTGATGAGGGCTTTCTCTCAGCGTGAGATAAGCCTCATTGTTTTGCTTGCAAAACCGCAAATGGTGAAGTTCAGAGAATGCAATGGATTAGCATTACATTCATTTGCGGCTCTTCTGGGTCCTTTAAAGGGGAAGTCGTCCAAAATGTTGGGTGTCATAGTGAGCAACAGCTGGCCGACTTGCTGCTTTCAGAGAACTGTGGGAGAAATCCAAGTGTTTAATCTTTCCTAGACAGCTGGCCCCTGATGAAGAACACCCATGTGATTCCCTTTGCACACCATTATTTTTTGGTAGCCTATATCGAAAGCGCTGTTGCGGATGAATCAGACGATAAAAGACATACAGTTGACTCTAATCCCCGTTGTGACATGAATCACAGCACACATGCGACACATCAGGTCACGCGGCGCTGAATGCGGCGTAGCGCTGTTTCATATGAAATAACACGGCTGTCAGTAGGGGTCTCTGAGTTATGTCTTTTGTCAGTGATACTTTTGCTGTACATCCCCCCTGTTCCCACCAGAGCATAGAGATCTCTGTTCCATATGCCACATCTGTTACGCCACATGTTCATGTTGTATGTACGTAAAGCACGCAATGAGAAGCTTCATACCACATGCATGTTCTGCCATAATTCTCAGTGGTAGCATTTCTCTGTAATTTGAGAAAAGCTTCATTCAATTGCAACATCAACGCAACGTTTGTATACTAGGCTATACATTTAAGAAAAGAATAAACAAAAGTGGACTCACCATGCAGCCCTGTCTTACACCAATGGTGATGCCAAAATACTCTGTTAGACCATCGGTTCCATTCACACATGATTTAAGTTTAGAATACATAGATCTCAATACACTAAAAACTATTCCACCAATGCCATTCTTAATGAGAGTGAAATACAAAAGATTATGCTGAACACTGCCAAAAGCTTTAGAAAAATCAATAAATATACAATACATTCTTCCTTTTTGTTTTGTAATATGTTTCTGAACCACTGACTGTAAAATAAAAATATTATCTATAAAGTATAGCTCGACAGTAATTGAACAATTTAAATATAGGCTTAGCTTGTAACTTAGTAGCCCTAAAACTGATGTAGAGTTCTGCTTTTGATGCTAATGCTCTGTGCACCATTAATGTTAGCATACATGTTCAAGCTAAAATCATATTTTGTTAACTTAGCAGAGTTTCAGAGTAGCCATAACACTGTTTGGCATCAAAAAACCTCTGAAGGTATCTTTCACCTGTGATATTTACCTGTCTCTACAAGTCTGTTTGGGTGTGTGTGTGCACATTTTGTGAGTAATCGTGTGATGTTTGAAGTTTCTTATGCAGCAGCTTTCATAGACAATGCCTGCCAAAGAACTCAAATGTACTTGGCAGACCCGGGGGTCTTTTCTCTCAGCGGGGGCCTCATCACAGACGACTGCAAACTGTGTTTCACAAGTCCTTATTCCCAGGAGCATCACACTGAAGACGCTTGTTCAACCTCTCCCTCCTCGCCTTTCACAATACCTCTGATTAAAGCATACCGAGTTCACATCCAAATGATTTGTGTTGTTTTTGGTATGTTTCCATTTTAAGATGCCCAGTCTGTTGGAGGCGAATACTTTTGGTTCTTCATCTGAAGCTATACGTCTTTCTACGCTCACTTCCAAGAATTAATTCCACAGAAAATCTATAAGGATGTTTTCACAGTTTGGGATAGCTGTGTCCTAGATTGCTCTCTGATGTTGCACAGATTGGACGCCTGCCACTGCAAAATATAGTCTATCATGCTGTGCATTAACAACACGCATAATGTCACGTTATAATGTTTTAAACTTAAGTGAGAACATCAGTCATTGTTTCTGTTCGAATGCGTGTCTTCAGGCAGGATGCAGGGGCCTCTGATTGTTTTCAGAGAATAGAGCAACTGGAAGAATGTTTTTCATGCAAGCGGACAGCTCAGTTGGGAATAGGACGGATTAACTTTTGAAATTTGGTTGATGGATTTGGAAGAGATTTATGTTGGCAAGTCTACTTTAATAGTTCCGTTACTTAGTCAAGTGGATTATTCATGTTTTTCATTAAGCATGTAATTTCTATACCAACAGTTAAATGCAGCTGCAAATGATAATGGCAATGGTGGCTCTACCTGTCTGCCATTGGTTGGACAAACAGATAGTCTAAACTCAAGACTTTCATCAATGTAATGATTTTGAGCCACTAAAGAAAAAAAACTCTCTTTAGTGTAACTGACTAACAAAAATATTATTAAATATTTTAAAATTAAGTATTTAATTTCCTCCGTGAAAAATTGCAAATGTCTACCCTGCTGAAAAAACAAACAAACAATAGAAACCAATACAGAAATTCTGATGGTTTTCACTACAAATACCATTACAGTCATTACAAACCATCAACTATTAACCATAAAAACCATTAAAAATGGTTTCCTGTAGTGTGTTTTAAGACATATTCCATTAGGACTTAGTGGTTTTAACAAGCCACCAATAGAAGGTGACAAATTACCATTAGAGACCCACAGAGACCATTATAGTTTCCAATAAAACCAATACAATTCCTATTATAACCAGTAAAACCATTACAAATGATGATGGTTTCTATTGTTTTATTCAGCAGGGATGAAGCAATATGTAAAATCTGAGAGATCACCTATTGCGAAAACAGCCATAACAGCAGGTTTTATCCATACTTGGAGTCATCGCTCCCTCTGCTGGTCATTATAAAAGTTAACGTAGGAGGACAAGTGGCCTATAAACTTTGCTCAACAAATACATTCAGTATATTCATTCAGTCTAATAACATCTGTATGACTAAGTCCATGTCCTTCACTGTTTGACAGATGCCTTTGTGTGATTTTAAGAATATAGCCTATATGAAATATTAATATAAACATTTATTAAATTTATCCTGCGGTTGTTGTATTGTGTTGTAGCTATTGTGTTTTTTCAGTTATTTGCATGGTGCAGTACTTTTTTATTTTTTAAGTAGCCTACATTATCATGCAGTCCCTTACTTTGTTCACAAGATGGCGAGATTGGGCTTGGAAAATATGAATCTGAGTCGTTCACGTGGAAAAGCAGTTTGTGGTCAACATAGCGACCTACGGTGCCTGTATTGCCCTAATTTACCACAAGGGGACACTTTAGTTTTTGCTAGTGCTACAGTTAGAATCAGTCGTCATTGATGTGAACTAGCATTTTGGAACGTTTGAGGCTAAACTTTAATGTAATGTTAAAATAAATAATTATAATTAATACCAAACCTAATGTAAGGAGGATTTGTAAAGCAAACTGGTGACCAATGGGATTGTGAACTGTATAGCTGTAATTTTAAAGATATATTTCCTGTTTACCCTGTTACGTTTTAAGCTCTTTATGAATACCAGGAGATCATAACTATCACTATATGTGGCTGTTTTTGTGCATCTCTCTCTTTGCTACTGTTAAAATCAGACTTGTGGCTGCACTTTCTGTGCTCTTGTTTCTTTAAATCGAGTTATATCTATTCCCAAAACAGTCAGCCAGCGGTTTGGGGATTTTTTACCATAAAAGGTCATGCTGAGCTGAGCTGAGCTAGGGTTTCCTGTGGGAGGGGCCTGTGATATTCTGCCTCTGTCTCTCTCTCTCTCTCTCACTCACAATTACTCCCTCAGTCCTTCAGTCATCTCTTCTTGTCTTATCTCCAGCTGAATGCCTGCATTTCCCACAGAACAGATCATTCTGCACTTAAAATAAGCATACAAATACATCAACAGTTGAGAGGGAAGTTAAAATATGTATACATATGTGTGTGTTAAGCATATGTGCATGTTAGTTTTGGAGAAGCTTACAACTGTAGCTTGCTTGACAAGTTTGTGAAAAAGTTTTCTTCAAAATGTTCATATTTAGTGACATAAAGCTTATTAAAGGTCAACATGAAATGCCATCTTGGCGCTAGTGACGTTCATAATCATTACCATGTCCATTAGCGGCCAAATAGTAGCCTACTAGCAGCGAAAGAACTTTGTGCGTAATACTTTTGTCATGCTATATGCTACGAGAATTGTTCAAAAACTAGCTTGTTTAAGGAAAAGCTATATTATTTTGAAAACACAGCTGGGCTACTGTCATGCAACTGAAAAATGTAGTTAAGTTAGCGGCACTAATTTTAGTTACTTTGATCGTCTAAAGAAAAGAGACACTCCTTGCCATTTTTCTTTGTGTTTAGTGTGGTCTACTCCCTTTTGACATGTCAACATGTTTTAGAAAAGATAGCTGACTAGTACATATTGATCTCATATGTACAGTACATTCCAACACATTAAGCTTAGTTTAAAGCAGGGTTCCTCAAATCTTTCCCTGAAGGGCCAATCTGCTGCAGAGTTTAGCTCCAACCCTGATCAAACTCACCTACCTGGGATTTTCTAATGATCTTGAAGACTCTGATTAGCATGCTCAGGTGTGTTTGATTAGGGTTAGAGCTAAACTCTGCAGGAGTGGGCCAGATTTGAGGATGTCTGGTTTAAAGGAATGTTAATATCTATCAAAAGAATTTGTGGCATGTTAATTACTACAGAAAAAAATGACTAGCGTTTCTGTGTAAGCATGGAACACGTGTTACTTACTTTTTACCTTATCAAGAAATGTAGTTGTTGATAAATAATAGTCCTGCCACAAAACAATGATTTAGACTTTACACTTTAGTTTTTTTTAAGCTTTCTTTACAAATTTGACACTTTAAGAAGTTTACAGCTTTGAAGTTTACATCTCAATATTTTTACACTTTTTTACACAAGTTTATACTTTCTAAAAGAACCTAACAGCCCAATTTGTTTGTCAGTAAATCAGTAGTCCTACCACAATATGACAATTTAGACTTCTCAGTTTTTTACACACAATTTTGCATTTTATAAAAGGACTTTTGAACTTTACAGATCGAATAATTACCAGTTTTGTAAGCAAAAATTAATGCCGATGCTTTTGTTTTGACTGAGGAACAATATTTTATTTGGTAATCGACCTTGACTTTAACTTTTATTGAACTTGGAATGTTGTATTGAACATTGCTCTAAGCAATTTTTAGATTTCTACCTGCATTAAATGAATTCCTAAAACATGTTTTTGTCTGTTGGCTGATTTTACAAAGTACACTTTGTGTTGTACTCGTCCGTTAAACTTCTTCCACAACATGACAAACATTCATACTTCCCTTCATCCTTACAGCTCAGTGGGGCAGGCATGAGTAAGTAACGTTGAACGAATGCCAAATGACATTACGTCTTTTCCTTACAACAGTGCCTAAGGGAGGCCAACAAAGACAGGGCACACTGGATAAACAGGTGCCAAACATCTGTGTATTGCTATGACATTATATGTAACGATGACACACAGCAAACGTCAGAAAAGCTGTCTGTCTGGAGCACAGGTGTTTTTGGACACTCTTCTCAGAATGTTCATCCAGGTGTTGTGGAGAGTGAATCATCTGTTTGACAGACGAGTATGTCTAAGGTACATGCCAAACTTGTCTCGCAGTTTTACCACCTTGATGCTAAAGTTTTGGTTTGTGGCATGGTGGGAATTCAAGCATTTGTTTTGCTAAAAATGTGTAAAATGAGAACTTCTGTGCTAAAATAAAACTGAAGACCCAGTTTAGAAGAAGCTGTTTTTTGTAATTCACAAAACGTCTAATGGAATGGCTGGTGTCCAAAAGCAGTTAAGAGAGCCAGTGGGAAAAATGTGTTACATTCTGCACTTCTGCTCTAGTTTTTAGTGCCAAAGCAGTTAAACCCAACGGTTTGACCATTTAGCACTTTGGGTCTCAACAACTCTAAATCAAGTGTGTGCATTTGCTTTATGTCAGGCTTGACTGAACAAGGTATGAAATAAAGCCACTTTATTTCCTTTCAATGTAGATATGATTAACCCTTGTCTACTAAATTGGGGTTGCAAATCTGTTCTAAGTGGGTTTTTGTACATTGCTGTAGTGGTTGACTATATAGGTAGCTGCTACTTACCCAATTTAAAATGGCCCACTTCCAAGTTTCTCTAATATTCTTGTCATTAAATAGTTTTTAATGTATGCCTACAGGATTTTTGGCCATTTTACTGGCCAGCAGATTAAAAGTACAAATGGTAAGCTTATTATATGGCTTATTGTATGGGTACTTTATAATTTTAGCTTAAAGTTTGTGATAAGTAAAAATGTCCATTACAATGCACAAAAAAAAAATCAGCAATAAGACAAACACCGCCTGAAGTGCTCTGCGGTCATTTCGGTAACTGAGATGCAAGATTGCTGCAATTGAATTATAAAACAAGAATAAATGGCGATTTTAGTTCCGGTTGAGCAGTTTGAATCAATGCCATGAACAATGGTAAAAATAACTGAGTGCTCAATGCCGTGATTGACCAATAAGAATGGAGTATTTCAGAGAGCTGCATAATAAGAAAAATAATAGCGCCTTCCACAGCAAATCGCACAATTTGAGGTATCATCATGACTGCTAAGGGTTGGGGGTTTAAAAAAAAGTATATAACCATAAATTTGAGCAGTAATAATATTAGTATTTGAATGAGTTATTTAGACTAATTTTTAGATGATTGTCTTGTACACTTTTAAAAATAAAGGTTTCAAAACGAGGTTTTTGCAGCAATAAATAATTTTGGTTCCCAAAAGAACCTTTCAGTGAACAGATCTTAAAAGAGCCATTCTTTTTATTAGTGTGAAGAACATTTTTTTTATAATCCAAAGAACCCTTTTCTACAATAAAGAACCAGGATGGAAAGATTCCATGAAAGTTAAAGGTTGTGAGAGTGAGCTATGTTTGAATAAAGGCTTTTTAACATTTTGGAACCGGAAGAAGTGCCTTGTATTATTTTTTTCTATGGGTATAAAGTTAAAGGTTCTTCATGGAACCTTCAATGCCAATAAAGAACATTTATTTTTAAGAGTGTAACAAGAACATGAAACAAAAGTTCTTCCACCCTTAAGCTCAATTACGTGGTTAAATCTGGACGCAGGTCCTATCTGCTCACCTCTCCATCCATTGGTCCTTTTTTAAAAACAATATGCACCACTCCAAATAAGGAGAAGTGCTTCTGACTGTGTTTGGTCCAGGCCATTCCTTCTCACAAGTGGTTAGATTGGGAGACGGGTGGGGGAGAGGGGGGGGGGGGGGTTTTTAGACTTTGGTTGGGTTATGTAAAGCAATCCAGCATTGCTGGCAGCTCTTGGTTACAGGCAGCATCAGCTGCATTCTTCTCCTCTCCTAAATCTCCTCGCATCCATTAGTCTGACCACACTTTCGGCTGAAGGACCAAGAACTGCACTTCATTCGTAGCTCCCTTGAATTTCATATTTGACCCAGACACTAGATCAACCTGCAACCATGGAGGCCATCAAGAAGAAGATGCAGATGCTCAAACTGGACAAGGAGAACGCCATCGACCGGGCAGAGCATGCCGAGACAGAACAGAAAGCTGCTGAGGACAAATGCAAGCAGGTAAGAACTTAGAAATTCAGGTAGATCCAGATAGAGGAGAGTGAAGTGAAAAATGTAAGACTGCTTAGAGTCCCAACAAAAGTGCTGGCAATAGCGTCTGTCAAGGCTGGACTGTATGATTGTAATCAAGGAGAAGTGAGCCAAGACCTCATACTTGAAAACCAAGTATGCATTTGAGCTGCAATTCTGGGTCTTTCACAACAGTGGCTACTTATTTTGTACAATCCTAAAAAATCTGCACCTAACAAATGAACATTTCTTTTAAGGCATTTATTAATCTTGGTTAACATATTTTTTTCATATATTAACACTTTTTCAATGTTAAAAGCTGTATAGGTTAAATTTAGTTGAATAAAAAATTATAATAATAATAATACATTAATAAATACTAAATTAACATTAATAATGAATAAAAAAATATTTGCAAATGATTGTGAATTGGGTCATTGATATAATTGAAATATATGTGTTTTATACTGTACTCTAGAAAGTCACTGTAGAAAGTTTGCAGCTCTTTGCAAACAGACAAATACTTCAGTAAATGAATGTTGGCTGTAAATTAATCCATCTTTCACCTTTCATAACACCTCAGGTTATAAATGAACAGAGAGGTCAGGCTGTCTAGAATCCTAGTAGATTAACAGACACTCTCTTAAACACAAGAACCCAGCCAAACTGATAGCCACAGATAGCGAAGTGTTTGTGAGTGTTTATCTCACTTACTGCCATATGACAGTTTACCTCTTACTAAAATTAAATATAGTTATCTGTCCATTACAGAGAACAGGACTGTATGATTTAATATGGGTTACCAAAACCTTATACCTAAATTATAACATTTATTTTCAAGTTATTTTCAAAATTATAACAATTACAACAACAACAACAACAACAATAATAATAATAATAAAATAATTATAATTACAATAAACATTTGACTATCATTGTTTAATTGTTTATTATTATTATTATTAAATTGTTGTACTCTTTGACACCAATAAAAACAACATGATAAATAACATTATATGTCAATCATGTAATGTATTTTTTTTTTTTTTTTTAAATGTAAACAACCACTGGTCTACAACAATCAAATTATATTATTGTTTTACTCAGACATAAATTGTCATTAGACTCCAAAAGTAAAAATAAATAAATAATTATGTCTAAGGAATATTGCAATTATCATAAGCCATATATTATTAAATATTATAAGTCATAAAACGCATAACAATTTATTTATTGGATATGTCTAAACCACTAGACTACAGAAATAAAATCTTATTTTTTAATCATTGTGTATATATTATGTATATTTAAATATATTTTTAGAATAATATTATGCACCTTAAATATGTTTAATATTCATCATTATTCATATTGTCTTATTGCAGTTACTTTGCAAAAAAAAAAAAAAAAAAAGTTGATATTAGAGGTGATAATTGTTGATAATACTCTTAGTATTACTACACGCATTCCAGACAGATTTTTGTTTGGACGTCTGGGATATATTCCCTTGAGTTATGTCATGTGTGCAGTGCTCTGATACGTTTACTCACTCTTCCTCATACAGCTGGATGATGAGCTGGTCAGCCTGCAGAAGAAGCTCAAACAGACTGAAGATGAACTGGACAAGTACTCAGAGGCCCTGAAAGATGCCCAAGAGAAACTGGAACTGTCTGAGATAAAAGCTGCTGACGTAAGTGACGCATTCTTTAGACTAGGGTTCAATAAAACAGAATCAGACATGATTCCTCTATGATAAACAACTTGAGTCATTCAGGCTTTGTTATGATGCTTTCACTTCCTGTCACCCCAGCTGGTCCATTTCAGGGTCACGGCACCATTTCCAAGTGTTTCAAATGGGGATTTATAGAGCAATAAAAAGCTTTACTTCCATAAAACATGTCAACACAAGACATGAATCTTTTAAAATACCTTTCTCCTCAGGTTTACTTCTGTAATGCCTTGAAACTGACACATCGCTCACTGAAAATATACTTTTCAGGTTTAAACACACAAATTAAGTACTTTTTAAAGGAACGGTTCACACAAAAATGAACATTTGCTGAGAATGTACTCACCCTCAGGCTGTCCAAGATGTAGATGAGTTTGTTTGTTCATCTGAAAAGATTTGCAGAAATTTAGCATTTCATCACTTGTTCACCAGTGGATCCTTTGCAGTAAATGGGTGCCGTCAGAATGAGAGTCCAAACATCACAGTAATCCATAAATAATCCACATGATGGCTCCAATCTATCAGTTAACATCTTGTGAAGTGAAAAGAAACAAATCCATCATTAAGGTGTTTAAACTTTAAACCATTGCTTCTGGCCAAAATATGATTCCATAATCCATAATAATGCTTCCTCCAGTGAAAAAGTCCATCCCCTGTTGTCCTCTCACATCAAAGACCACCAACATATTTGTTTAGAAATGTGTTTCTAATTGTAAACAGTGCTTGATCTGTGCATATTTCTCTCCTGATTCAGACAAGACAACTTTTTTCTCTGGAAAAAAGCAATTATTATGGATAGAGGACTCTTTTTGAAACGGTATTAATGATAGATTTGTTTCTTAAAACATACAGCTTTTCACTTCACAAGACATTAATTAATGGACTGGAGTGGTGTGGATTGCTTGTGGATTACTGTGTTGTTTTTATCAGCTGTTTGGACTCTCATTCTGATGGCACCCATTCACTGCAGAGGATTCATTGATGAGCAAGTGATGTAATGCAGAATTTCTCAAAATTCTGAAACAAACTCATCTACAACTTGCACGAGGTTGAGTTAATTTTCAGCAAATTTTCATTTTTGGGTGAACTATTCCTTTAAGCTGAAATGAAGCACAAAGTGTTTGACCTGTAGAAATGTGTTTGGCCTTAGGACGAGTGAGAAAATTGCCGTAATCACACCTGCATGGGTCTGAAGTGGTCCATCCTGTCCTCTGCTCTGATAAGCTCGGGTTACTCCTCACATTGTGACCTCAAAGGAAATGACTGCATAGTTTGAGAAGGAAGCTGAGGAGGGGCAAATCGATTGTTTGTGAATCCTTAATGATTCCAGCATGGGGGTAAATCCATTTAAAGAGAGATGTTGTCGTTGACCACAAAACACTTCTACAAGACAAACCGTAACATCAAACTTTATTCAATAAGAGGACAAATGTATTTCTGAGTAAGATTAATTTCCTGTAGAACGTTCTAGTTTTCTTTAGGCAGACTGAGAGGCCTAAAACTGGGGATACAAGCACATTTCGAGTTCCTTGGAGCGTTGCCCTGAAAATGTGCTCCAGACAAGCCTACCACATGTCATGCATTAGAGGAAACTGTAAACTAATTATACATCTGCATTCGCAACGCCACAGAAGATACTCTCAATGAGAGAGGGATTTTCGAGGCCTGTTACTGATAAGTCAGTGAACAGCAGGGGAGACTGGGACTTCGGTTGCCATGTAGCAGCCCAGGAATCCCAAGAATGCAGGGAAAGCAAACACAGAGGGCCACACTCCTGTGACTAATGAAATCAACGCTGGCTCGTCTTTAGAACAAAAGCACACTTCTGAGGAAAGTGTGTCACTCATGAAATGGTGTTTAAGGTCAGAACTGGAGGTTTTAATTGTGGGGGTTGTAATTGAAATCTTGCGTTTAATTGCTATGTTGAATTAGTAAATGTTGGCAAAGTCACAACCTGCAGTGAGAAGTGCATTTTGCCTTTTGACTACTTTGAATTTTCATTTTAAGAATTGAAACGAAAATCTAATTATTAACAAATTAAGTAGATGGTAACAAAACACTGATATGATTAAAAACTATTTTTTGCTTGGAAATAAATGTATATACTGAAAAATATTGTGTCAGGTATGTGAAATTCTAAAACCGCATAGTCTTATTCAAAAATATGATTTAATATGATTGAATCAACCTGAATACGTTAAGTTACATCAGCTAAAGTCATTTTAATGGACAGATTGGGTAGAAATAACAGTGTTTCTCAAATAAGGGGCCTCAGAAAACTGCCAAGAGGGATGCAAGATGATTATTCATAAGATGTTATAAATGATAACAGCTAAAATCAAGGTGTACAACATGATTTTTAATGTGACCCTTCTTGAAACGTCTTCTTGTGGTAAATTAATGTATTTGCATGTTACATTTCTGTTAAAAATACTTTTATAGTGTAGTGTAAAGCAATTAAAATTTTACAAAAAAATTCTTTCTATGGATCAGAGTTGTCAAACTTTATACAAAAACGTAATTATCATAAAACGAGACTGAATTGTGACTCCACGGACGCCCCGCCCACCGTGACGTCACCAGGACCTCACTTTTTCAGTTACATTGAAACTTTCCTGCAGAAGTTCTGCCTCCTTACATTCTCTCACATTCCAATGACTCCGCGAGACAGAAATAACCTCCTGCGAAGACAGCTTTTTGTTCATTGAACCGTTTTGTATTGATCCGGACTGGGAAGAATTTGGGATTGCACATTTCGCGTCGTTTTCACTCCTTTTTCTTTTCCTTTTTTTTTGCACTGGCCATCCAAGTATATTAGCCTTCCGTTATTTTTTAAACATCCCTTTATTCGGGATTATATATATTTTTAGGTGTTACATTTTGACGTATTTATTTTTTTATAGCCTTTTGAAAAGTTTTGCGTTGTTTTTGCACATCGTTTTATTTTTTCCTGACCAAAGTCGCGGTTTGTTTCGTTTTTTAGTAGCAAATCTAATATAATAAAGTATCTAAAATGACAGGGGTGACTTCTTTGGACGCAGTGAAGAGAAAGATCCAGACTTTGCAGCAGCAGGCGGATGACGCAGAAGATCGAGCTTTGGTTCTGCAGCGCGAGCTGGACAATGAGCGCGAGCTCCGGGAGAAAGTGAGACAAATCTGCTTATTTCTTTCCTCTTACATATCGTCTTTACACTCTCCGGACTCTTCTACGCGCTCCCTCTGTGAGCACAGGCGTCTATAAAAAGCTCCCGGACTCCTCTGAAGATTATAATTGTATGTTTAGGTGAACAGTGAGACCTGGATGCAGACGTGAGGTTGTGGAATGAAAGGCGTTGGTCCAAAGACAGTCCGACCCCCAAATCTGCTTTTGGGCAGTTGTTAGGCCTCAGTGTTTTCTCATACAAGTTTAGTGCACCATTTTACCATTATTTTAGTCTTACAAACCATTTTAATTTACAAAATGAACAATTTATTTGTTTTAACTAGCAATTGCTACGCTTTTGTCTATTTAGGTCTATCTGTTTAGTACTTTCATAATTCTTAAAGATTACTATATCTATCTATCTATCTATCTATCTATCTCTGTATATAGATGAGATATTTCTACCCTATCTGACTTTTTTGGTCAGAGGGACCTAATGTATTCAGTCATACAATCATTAATCCATCCATCCAACAGGAAAGAAAAACAAAGAAAAAATGGTAGTTATTGCAGTTAAAGTAGCGATTTCTACCAAATCTGTTGGTGTAAGCAAAATTCTAAATTCATTTAGACCTAATTAATAATATTTTTGAGTAAAACCACTTAATTTAGATGAGAAATATGATTTAAAAATATGAAATGTTGTATGCGAGGAGGTTTTTCCTTGATATGAACATGCTTGTCAAGGAAGCCCTCTCTCCCACAGTCCTTGGTGGATTTAGATGCTTCATTTTATGAAATTTTCTGACTCATCCCTTCTGGAGCACTTAATGTTCAAGCTGCTATAAGGAAACATGGCCAGAACCCTACAGTCTGTCTGTTCTCATTTGAATGGAATGGAACTGTAGGAAATGTGAATGGGTTTAGACAATGCTTGGGTTTAGACAATGAAGAATTGTTAGATCTTTCAAGAATTAGATTTTGCTCTACTCAAGAAAGACCCAAAGGATGTCCCATCCAGAGCTCCCAAAGGAACTGAGTCAGGATGTTGTCTCTTGCTCCACACTGGAGTTTCCTGTGGACCCTCTTCGTATTCAGATGACCATGCAGATATGCAGGAAGCTGGCACTGCTTAAGAAAAGTCCAGTTCTTCAAGTGTTTGTAGACCAATAGTGTGTCTTTTGTCTAGGACCTGTTGCCTTTTACTGTTAATGGAGATCTTAAGAAATGTTAGGGAGGTTTTTGGTCCCATCCTTCTTCTACATCAGCTTCCTTCTGTCTCTTTTGTGGTGTCGAGTCGTATGCTTGTAATACAAATTTTGCTGGCTTTGCTTTCATAAGTGGGAGTTTTCCCACCCTTAGAGTGACAGAATGCTGCTGGATTTGGTCATGACGTGACCAATGACCTCTCCATGATGGTCTTAATTTATGTAGGTCATAATTCACAGCAGGGTTAAAAGTCAAGAACATGACCAGAAACATATGGTGAAGCCGGCACAAAAACCATTAGGCTCCTCAAATTTGCATTGACAGGTTCCCATGGTGTTAAAAATGATATCAAGACCTCTTTTGCATATCTTTTCAAAGTTTAGTCACACACTTACTTTTCAATACTCCAACAATCTTCTGCTTTTCTTTGCGTTTGGTGAGAAATCACCAATCATTTTGCATCTGCAACTCTTTCTTTGGCTCTTTTACCAGTAAGGTCTCTAGAATATGAACTTGATAACAAGCCTTCATTTCCTTCACTTCCTTACTTAATTTCCACTGTTCATGTTCATCCGATAGGCCTTATTTTCATAATATCAGCCCATAGAAAGGTCATTACACTGATAGGGTTTGTCTCAGTGTTTGCTCAATGTCACATACAATAGTACTGTGCCTCAGGAAGTCGACAGCAGTCCCAGGTGATTCCCCCACATTTCAACACTAAACGTATAATTGGATACGGACGTCACAGTGGCTCTAACCAGATCTGAGTGCACTGTGGTTTAAATGGGCCTGGGAATCCATAGATCCATAGATCTTGGAATGTCACCGTCTCATATCACACATATGGGCGTTTGGGTTCGTTTGGTACATGATGAAACGTTCAAGGCTGCGTCCAGACGCTTTTCGATAAAATATGGCTGTGTTTTTTTTTGCTCTTCTTTAGCCTTTAAATCTTTTTTGGCACTTCACCACTAGCATTCTCCAGAGCTTGTTTTACCATATATGGCTTGCATCTAAAGCAGCCAGGGAACGCGGTGACTAAGGAAAGGGCATGGCTCATGAGGGAGTATCCTGACCCTGAACTGAATGAGCATTTTGGGAGGGGAGAGGATGTGGAGTGTGTCCATTTCCTGTGCATTTTTCTCCTCCCCTCTCTGGCTCTCTTTTATTCGAAAGGGGGTCAACTTCCTACTCCATTGATGTGTTGGTGAAATATGTGTGAATAAATGTTCATTTGACCCCTTCTTTAATGATGTCAATATTGAATAGCATTTGTGAGATACGAAGTAAAATTGCAAGATAAGCTCACACATTAAAAAATATAAAATTGTATTTTGAGATAAAGTCACAGCTGTGAGAAAAAAGTCGCAACTATAAGAAATGTTATATCTTGAAATAAAACATCTCTCGCAATTATAACTTTATTTCTCATAATTGCAAGATATAAAGTTTTATTGTGAAATAAAGTCACAATTATGAGGAAAAGCTGCAATTATAAGCAAAAAGTCGCAATTACATGAAATATTTTATACCTTGAAATACAACTTTATATCTTGCAATTCCAACTTTATTCCTCTTAACTGCAAAATATAAAATTATATTTTTACATTGATAGTTGGTTTGAATTGGTTTGAAAGTTATTGTCACAATGCGAGATATAAATTTGTATTGTGATATATACAATTAAGTCATAATTATGAGAAAAAAAGTTATATTTGTAGACATAAAGTCACATTTACCACGAATTCTAACAAGTTATAAAGTTATATTTGGATATTTTAAATCACATTGTGAGATATAAAGTTCTACTGTGAAATATGTCACAATTTTAAGAAAAAGGTTGGCATTACAAGAAAAGAAGTTGAAATGATAAGAAAACATTCCCTATTCTGTGATTTATTACATTAGATTTTTGTGTTTAATTAAAGATCTTTTTATGCTATCCAGTAGCAAACTAGCTATGAAAAAAGCTTGAAAGTAGTGTGGTATGTCAGCCTTGATCTGTTTACTACGTTCATGCTCCAAATAGTCCATTGGACCTTAAAGAAAGCAGCAGGACTCCGTAGCAGCAGCTCTGACTCAAAACAAAGATACTATCAGAAAATGGACGATTTACTCCTCTTAACTTTTCCCCTATGCCCTGTTTTTCTGTCTCCTCTTAAAGTTTAAACCCAGATGCAGTTTCCTGGCTGTGAGATTTTCCTACCGTTCTGAGAGCATTGCTTGCTCGCTCAGTTGAGCGTCTGTGAGAAAGCCATGGTGATATTTGTCATAATTATAGTTGTAATTATCAGTCCAATAACTGGGCGGTTTGGCTGTGAGGTCTCTTTAAAGCAGAGAAATGTCACAGAGGCACCATTGTGCTCATTCTGAGGCCAATCTTTGTTTGAATCACAACGGGTGGTGGTGGTCGTAAGGGGTGTAAAAATGTTTTTTCTGTCGCAGCTGATTGTGCTTTTGTGCAAAAAAAAAAAAAAGACGAAAATGACATGCCGTCATCTTGCGAATCCCCACAGACGTGAAAAATATTAGAACATTATTACAAGCCACATTTATATTTGTATATAATTGTATATAAGTAACCTTTTTTGTCGTCAGGCTGAGGGTGATGTGGCGGGTCTGAACCGCAGGATTCAGCTGGTGGAGGAGGAACTGGATCGGGCTCAGGAGAGGCTGACAACTGCACTGCAGAAACTGGAAGAGGCGGAGAAAGCAGCAGACGAGAGCGAGAGGTCAATGGAAACCTTTACTTTTTAAATAATGGCAGAAGGAATGAATTGCTGTGTTGCTTCGGGTACAAACTACATGGCTCTGGTGGACCAGAACATCTTTGTCTCATTGGGAAACAATCCACAAGCAAATGTAAAAGACGTTAGCACAATGTGACAGAATTAAAATATAATTTTAAGAGTAAAGGTAGTTACTTTTAACCCTGTTTGAGAGGTTAAGGTTCTCTTGAGTGAAGACCTAAGAGGGTTTTACCTACCTTTTATTGTTTATATATATTTTTTTTAAATATTTTAAATGTTCATTTAACATTTAAATAAATACTAAGAACTAAAAATATTAATACTAAATATTTCACTCTTAAAAATAAAGGTGCTTAAAAGCTTCTTCACAGCGATGCCATAGAAGAACCATTTTTGGTTCCACAAAGAACCATTCAGTCAAAGATTCTTTAAAGAACCATCTCTTTCTAAACTTTTTATAATCTGAAGAACCTTCTTTTGCCTCAAAGAACCTTTTGTGAAACAGAAAGGTTCTTCAGATGTTAAAGGTTCTTAATGGAACCATTTAGACAAAAAGGTTCTTCTATGGCATCGTGAAGCACCTTTATTTTTAAGAGTGTAAAAGGAAATTTTCCATGAATTTTCAGAAATTCCATGCATGGAAATCACAATGTTCCATGTAGGCTATTGTTCAAACCGGTTCACAAATTGTTTGAATTATTCAATAGCAAGTTTATCTGAATCGGTGTTAAAAGAAATCTTACGTAGCAATCACAAACAACTGGAAAGCTCATGGAAATTCATTGGTCAGTTCCCATTTCCAGATGTCATGACCATGGAAGGCTGTTTATTATGAAATAACAATCAGCAAATTTGTTGATCTGCTGCATATTAACTGAAGAGCTCATCACTAACATCTCCAATTGATAATCTAATCACTAACTGCTTGTTTCATCTCCAGAGGCATGAAGGTAATCGAGAACCGTGCCATGAAGGACGAGGAGAAGATGGAGATCCAGGAGATGCAGCTGAAGGAGGCCAAACACATCGCCGAGGAGGCCGACCGCAAATACGAAGAGGTGAGTTACAAGCGCCTGAAGGAACAACGCTTCCAGATGTGTGAAGCTTGAAGTTCTTCATCTGAACGTCATCTCTGCTACAGGTGGCCCGTAAACTGGTGATTCTCGAGGGGGAGCTGGAGCGAGCTGAGGAGAGAGCTGAAGTTGCTGAATGGTATCATTTGCCTATTCTCACACTTTTGTTCTCACACTTTAAGATGTGAATGTTTGTTGCTTGACTAGTTAAAACATTGTTTTCTTCTCAAACACTTCCAGCAAAGCTAGTGATTTAGAGGAGGAATTGAAAAACGTTACCAACAACCTTAAATCCCTAGAGGCTCAGGCAGAGAAAGTAAGTCAACATCTCTCTTTTATCTGTTAATGTTCACAACGTCACAATTTCAGACCTCTATAATAATCATCGCTCGACTTCAGAGCCTGATAATCGCTTTGAAACTAAAAGACAGTAATTTACGGTTGAAGTTCTCACAACATGATAGCTCTGAGAGCGATACAAAGTTTATTCAGATTTGCTTGTCTTTGTTTGCATGTTTCAGTACTCAGAAAAAGAAGACAAGTATGAAGAGGAAATTAAAGTTCTTAGTGACAAGCTGAAGGAGGTAAAGAAGGCAATAAATGAGACAAGGGTCAAAGATAAGCTGCCCTTTCTCATCCCGAATGTCTTTTTTCAACTTCCGTATTGTGTTTTTCAGGCCGAGACCCGTGCAGAGTTTGCAGAGAGGACGGTGGCCAAACTGGAAAAATCCATCGATGACCTGGAAGGTACGAAGATAGTAATCTTTGTGTTAACTGAGTTCTTTTTAAACAAGTTTACTGTGGAGCCAAAAGTTCAATTTAAAATCTTTTGCAATATTGGGAAGAAAGCAAGTAAATGAACATAGAGATTCTGCTTGCTTAACTACATGTTCTAGAAGTGCAAGTATCTGTTTTCAAAACACTGTACTGTAGCTTTTCCCATAATTAGCAATGACTACTATTGTAGCTGTGTAGCATGACAACATGTTGACTCATTGCAGTGCATTGGTTCGTTTGGATGATTTGTTGTTATGAATTACTTTGTTCAAATAGTTCTTTTCAGTGACTTTGTTCATAGAGATTCACAGTAGCTGTTTTCAAAGAATTGTTACTTTTCCAATGAATGAGATATTTTCTCCAGTAAGTCGAGATTAGCACAACAAAAACATAGGGAAAGATGATTAATTTTAGTTTGATTGGTTTGGGCAGTTGTACAAATAGCTTTGTTTAGAAGCAATTAACTGATTCATAAACCAGATTTGATTGGTCTGGGTGGTCCGTTTTAGTGAATCGCTTCATTCAGAAAAAATGAACTGGTTCAATAACTAGATTTGATTTATTTGGGTGGTTCATTTTAGTGAATCACTTCATGCTGAAGGAATGAACTGGTTCAAAAACTAGATTCGATTGGTTTGGGTGGTTCATTTGAGTGAATCACTTCATTCTGAATGAATGAACTGGTTCAATAACTAGATTTGATTTATTTGGGTGGTTCATTTTAGTGAATCACTTCATTCTGAAGGAATAAACTGGTTCAAAAACTAGATTCGATTGGTTTGGAATTGGGAGGTTTGTTTTTGCAAATGGTTTCATTCAGTCAGAATTAACTGGTATAAAAACTAGATTTGTTTGTTTTGGGTGGTTTATTTTAACAAATTGCTTTGTTCAGATGGATAGATCATTAATAAAAATATATAGAATTTAAAATAAATAGATTTAATATACTTATCTAATATATGATGTAGCTAAAAATGTTTTCATAAGAGTCACTTTTGACTATAGTTTGACTTGGAAAACAACACTACACACTAAATGAACTTTTCACCTTCAGAAATGACCAGTAGTGAAGCAGCACACATGGAAAAGTCTCGCATGGATGGGGTTTTACAGGTCACAGGCGGGTCATGCTCCCCGTCCATATAACGGCCATAAAATCTTTTGAAACACACAACACCATATTGTTTTATCGCAATTCTTTCAGAGTTCCAGCAGGCTTATGTTTCAACTAGGGATGTCAATTTTCAATCATTTCCATAATCGATCGTCGTTTAAATTAACGATCAATTAATCGATTAATCATTAACCTTGACTACTGCAAAATGCGTCTATTGCAGTGGCATATAGTCACCGGCATGACATGATGTGCAAATGCCACTCAAAACACCAGCTTCCTCACCCGAATGAAAAGGGTTTTTAGTCTAAATAAAAGGCTAGTGGCAGGATGGTAAAATGAATAGATGTGATTACGATCATTTGATAAATGAAGAGAGCGCGCCGTAGTTACGCACGGGATCATTATACTTTGTGTGCCGTTTCATATCCTGTCACGGAGACCGCTGAATGCGCCTTTTTAAATGGTTTCATGGTGCTCGTTTTTTATTTTAAAAACATAATAGCAATGTTCGCAATTGACATTATCGGGATTTAAAATAAAATGATCCCAAACGCAAGTCCGGCGCGTGGGGCTGTGACGTGCGGTCAGTGATCCGCTTCCAGAACCACCGGCGTTGCTACAAACACACTGTTACCCATTTGAAACATTTTAATGTGAGTATTATGACACAAGTGAGGTACAAAGCTTTGTTAATAAGAGAAATAATTGGTTAGCAGGCAAATGTTACATCGCGACCATGCTTTTTGATTCATGCCGAGCGCATACATTTAAATCAAGTCATATGCGGCTTTGTGTTCTGTTTTTCCGGATGGTCACGAATTTAATAATATTTATTGTTTCTTTTCCCAAATCCTCACTGTCTCACCCTCTAGATGCGCAGGTTTATTTTATTGTTCACTTTTAATCACTGTTTTCGCATCTATTACTGTGGTAAACGTGTGGGGGGAAATGAAAGATTTCGTGGCCATGAATTAAGAATTCGTTACTATGACTTAAATTGTTCCCGCATTTAAGTGGAATCATGGGTTTTCTAGGGAACAAATTAATGAAACATGGACAGCTGCCACAAATTAATATGTCGTAGGAACGAATTAACAAGTTGTTTGAATGAATAGCCTATATCTGTCCTGCTCGCGTGCGCAGCCCTGTCAAAGCGAAGTGCCCGATATGCAACAATTATCTAGGGAAATTATAATTGAACATGATTTATTACTACATTTCAATACAAAAGAACTTTGTACTGTATCTGTTTTAATGTACTTTTATAGTTTGGATCATATTAAAAGCGTAGTTTGTACATTAGTAAATTATTTTCGTGTAAGATCCAGCCCCTTCACCGTCACTCACAGCCGTTTGCAGTGTTTTGCGCACGAGCCGCACGCACCCCAAAATGAAACTGCTTAATCGACCATCGATAGCGTTTATCGATTACGTCTCTTATCGACAATTAATCGATTGTCGATTAATCGTTGACATCCCTAGTTTCAACTGCTTGAACTTTTCACTGGAAGATGATATATTCGGCTCAGTATATGGAATTGGTTTAAACAAGCCTGGTATTGCTTCTGTCCCAAGAGAACTGAAGTATGTCTGTTTCCTACAGCGCAAGTCAACTCTTTATCAGACTAAACTCTGCATTTGCTTATTAATAAAAGTATATGACTAGTAAAGTAACTAGGGAGCATATCTTCTCTGGGCCAGATGGAAATTTTACAGTCATTGTTGGTTTGCACATGATTTTCTTACATTGGTCCTGGTATACCATGATCTTTCATAGCATGTTTAGTCTTCATACATCCATTAACTTCTTGTCTCTGTCTTTTTCATTTGGTTTCTGTCCATTGCTTCTTCTCATCCTTCGCTTTCCTGCTTTTCCTGCCGATCTTCAGATGAACTCTATGCTCAGAAGCTGAAGTATAAAGCCATCTCTGAGGAGCTGGACCATGCTCTCAATGACATGACCTCCCTGTAGATCCATCTCTGTCCCGCTCTGCTGCACATCCTGCTATCTCAGATTTCTAGACACTTTCTTCATGTTTGCTTCATTTTCTTCAATGTGTCTTCGCTAGTGTCAATAAAACACTCATGTCATTTAATTTCAGACTCTCAATCTTCTGTTTTCATTGTTAATGATTTGTTATGAAGATTGGGAGGGGTCCCTATGGTGATGAAAAACCTGGAAATATGAGGAAAAATTGTAAGCCTAGGTTAAATATTGTACTTGCTTTTAAGACGTAGTGATGTCCAATTTGTGAGATTTAAATTATTACCCATTAATCACAAATGACTGGAAAGTTTGTAGAAATTATTTGGTCATGGAAATTCATTTCTCAAAAAGTATGAGAACCTTTGAGAAATTTGGGACCTTTACACAAAAAAAAAAAACTATATCGGACTCAGTAACTAAATAACTCAGACCTTATAATGGAGTTAATGTATTTTATTATTTGGGGGGGGGGGGGGGGGGGGGGGGGTCTATATTTATTTATTAAAAATATTGACTATATTATAAACATTGAATGTATTATTTTCCTGCTCCTCTCATAACCACAAAGGTGAGGTTACATTTCAGTTCTGACTGATTTCCCACTTATACTTGTATTCATGTAATAATTTTTACAAATATTTTATATTTTACTAATCTTCACATTAGAAAAGTTCTTTAGACGTACACTTCATTGTAATTTAATACAATTACTGACACTGACCAATGCAAGCAAAAATTGGGTGTTTTTACTATTGTGTGGTTGTGGATGAAGTGCACTAATCTAAGACTAAGACAATTCTAACGTGTGTACACATTATAGCAGTATCGTCTGACTACATATTTTCATTTTTGCTTTTAGAAAAATTATCTTCTGCAAAAGAAGAAAACCTTGGAATGCATCAAGTGCTGGATCAGACACTTCAGGAGCTGAACAGCTTATAAGAGACGATGAGAAAGAACGACGTCCATCTTTTACAACATTCCACAAATACTCTCCTTCATTCCAACTCGCAAGCTATTGAGCCCTATTTTCTTACAGAATAGGCTAATAATTTAATTTTTTAATCTGAGGTATTTCTTTTGCGCTTTTATCCAAGTTGGCTCGCTACTTCCAAAAATAGCCAAACAACCTGAGGTGCTATATTTTTCCCACTAAAAGAACGTTATAAGTAGTTTAATAAATGCCATACCACATGGAACGTGGATATGTTAATGTGCTGAGTATAAATTCACTCAGAAGTTGCGCTATTAATGTATAATGAAGACATTAATGATGGCACTTTCATTTCAGTGTTTCATATGTACATCATGCGCTCCATCTACTGGCCACATGATGCACTGCAGTACATTACTCCATTGATAATGCAATGTTATTTTTTACATGCACCACATTATATATCAAAGTACCTGAGAAATCTTGTGGAACCACCACGAAATAGGGACCAAACAAAGACCAAAGAAACATTAGCTCTTCCCTAGTCATTTCTGTGAATGCGTTGTTGCTTTTTTCTTTTGTCAAATGAGTATTTCAAAATGCCTCAAACGTTTCTTTTCCACTTTCTGTGTAATAAATTTTTATAAAAAGTATTTTTGTATTTGATTATTGTCCAGAACAGTGCACTTACATGAACAACACGCTAAACTTCATATTTTTACATAGCCTACTTCCAAGTTATGGTTATAAAGTTGACTAAATTCTGCCTATTTTTATTTCTGTGAAAAACATTTGGTACTTGAGAGTAAATGAGTATCAGTATATGACCATCTGACACAAAACGAAGCACAAAAAATTATAATTGAATCTGGTCCAGACCTGTTCATTGCGTGAATATGCGAATCCAACAGCGAAGGCTTTGCTCATAAATTATTAATTACGTTATGTGACGTTCTTCGAGCGACCTACCTGATTTGCTGAGAGCCAGCCTAGAGTAATTAATATTAATTACGTTACGTAAAACAGGCCTTCTTGATTTGCTGAATGACTGACATTTTCCTTATGAATATTAATGATGCTGTGTTACTGGACGATCCAGTAAAGTGAACAGGACGTAATTAATATTCATAATATCAAGTCATACGCCATACTATGCCCCGCGCACAAATCAACTGAACTCGGCTCGAACTCGTAAACTGATTATATGTTTTCACCAGAGACCGACTGATGATTACAAAGCTATACATACGTATAGTTCATAATCTGAAATGTGTCGTTGACCTTTTGTTTAAACCACACCCAAAACAACAGTTTTAACAGGTGAGGTCACGTCGGCTCCCGTCACTACACCGTGTGTCTTCGGCAGGTGAGTTATGAGTTATGAAAACATTAACTTTTTCTCTATGTATTATTGTTTATAATAGCGGCAGTCTTTTTAAAACACCTTTACGTCAACTATGTATTACTTACAATTCAGACTGTAATGTTTTAATATATGCAAATAAGCGCGCTGAACGAAATGAAACTTCCTTTTTTTTGTTAAATCCACATTAAACAAGTTTGTCATAATCAAGATTTTGTGAGTCATGAAACTGCTGATCAATTTGACAATTTGAAATATTTATAACTTCCTATATGTGATACGTGCTGATATAATTTAACTTAACTTTTAATCCTTATGTATGGATGTAGGTATGTACATAAGTATGTATTTATTTACTTATTTATTTATATTTGTTGACAATTTATTGTTATTTCTAATCTCTGGACAGTTCACCTAGATTTAAAAAAAAATGAAAATGATTTAGATGTTGAAAACATGTTCATCATAGAAGTGGTGTATTTAAGTCATTGTCTAAATGAATTGTATTTTAATGTATTTTTAAATACTTTAATAATTCCGGACGCAAAATTAATGTCATTGGCCTACATTCATTTTATTAAAAGTGTGCATTGTTTCCATCAAATTATTTGTGCCTTTAGGACAAACTGGATGTCATGGCTGTGCCTTTACCGCTTGACAGCAGTAATACAGCATTCGACTGGTTCACTGAATTCCAGCGCAGCTGCATTTTGAAGAATGGAATTGTTCCAGAATGGTTCCATGGAATAATATCCAGGAAGTAATGGATCGAATACTGTATTATAACAAAACTAAGATGACTCTGTAACACGTGCTTGAATGCTTAGACTATGTCTTATCATGAACACAATGACATCATAGAGCAGAAAATAAGGTTACTGATTAAACAGATAAAATATTTCTGTATTGTAGGGCTGCGGAGGACATGCTGATGTGCAAACCTCCTGGTTACTTCCTCATTCGTGTTAGCGAGAGCAGAGGGGGTTATACATTATCTTATCGGTAAGTCTGTGTCAATGTGGCCATTGTTGTCAGTCAATAAACTTCACTATAAGGAAGTTTGATTCACAAGCACTGTACATGAATGAGTCCACAAATCAATATAAATCTTTCTCCTAGAGCTGAAGATCGCTGCAGAAACTTCATGATTGACGTCTTGCCAGATAACCAGTATATTATAGTGGGAGAAAAGACACGCTTCTCTTCCCTCCATGACTTGGTTGCCTTTCATCGCAGAACTCCCATTCTTCCCTTCAATGACTTGCTTACTGTGGCCTGCGAACAGGTATAGAGTTACATCTGCATGCTAGCTTGTTGTTGCTAGATATACCACAAATAGGTTGGTTTTGGTTATCCATTAAGATGAACCATATAGACGTCAATAAGTCGAGCTGGTAGATAGTCATGGACCACTACCAAACTGGCTATCATGTTCCTTCTTGACAGCCTTAAGCTGTTATGACACACACACATATATATGATTCTGTAATAATAACAGTATAAAATATATATTATATAAATCTAAAAATATAGTCACAGTGTCTTATAACAGTAGCGGAGATTTTGACGTCACAAAAAGTTTTGTACACTTTTGCATTGTTAAATAGTATAAATATGTTGTTTACCCCATAAACAGCATGATAGAGGAAAGAGTCAATGTTTATTTTCACCATCAACATTATTCATAATCTTTGAATATCTGGCTCTGATATACCGTACCTGGCCTTGAGCATTTTTTGTGGTCTCATTTGTGTGCAGGGTGGTAAAAATAACTACGCTGAGTTGTTGTTTCCTCGAAAGAAAGATGCAAACCCTGGACAGGTTGAATGGATACATTTTTCAACTCCAACACATACAGCTCATTCAGATATCTCTGAACACGACCCGACTTCGCCGCTCCAAAATGAATCATTTACGCTACCTACAAGTCCTTCTGCGAGACTGTATCCCAGCTTGGAGACGGAAATGAGTTCTTTGAGTCTACAGAGCACGGTAATACAACATCAACAGATTATATAATTATATTTATAAAATTACAAATTAGATAATTTTCTTGTAGTTAAAAGAATAGCTCACCCCAAAATGAAAATTTTCTAAAAATGTGCTCACCCTTAGGCCCTTTCAAGATTTAAATGAGTTTGTTTCTTCCTCATAAAAGATTTAGAGAAATTTTGCATTTAATCACTTGTTCACCAATGGATCCTCTGCAGTGAATGGGTGCCGTCAGAATTCAGAGTCCAAACAGCTGATAAAAACATCACAATAATCCACAAGTATTCCACATGACTTCAGTCCATCAGTTAATATCTTGTGAAGTGAAAAGCTTCATGTTTGTAGAAACTCTCATTCTGACGGCACCCATTCACTGCAGAGGATCCATTGGTGAGCAAGTGATGTAATGCTAGACTTCCCCAAATCTGTTCAAAACAAACTCATCTACATCTTGGATAAATTCTGTGTGAACTATTCATTTAAAAGGATTTTTTTTGTGATTTATAATATTGTGTATTAAGAAACAGGTTGTTAAAAATCTAATAATGTGTTTTTATATTTCAGGATCAGCCAACAAAGCCCATTCCAAAGCCTAGAACAATATTTACATCCAAACCACCAACTGACGACACACCACCACAGTTACCGCCCAGAGCATGCTTGCCAAATCGCCCGCAAGCCACCACAGAGGCTGACAGATTGCAAGGGTTGATGCCGGTAAGCTCTGACAGACATCAAATCCCACCCGACACACCTGTCGAAGGCCGTACCCAACAGAAAAACCAACAACCATTGAAACCGGTGGTCATGGGCCTGGCTCAAATTAAGAAAATGCTTAAAAAGAACCGCTCCAAGGAGCACATGTATGAGGAGATCGCTAAAGATGCATGTCAGGAAAATGCTTTGGAGAGCAGTAACGTGAACCCTAAACAACTGGAGGAAGATGACTATCAGGAATTACCTGAACAATCCACAGTTGAAGGCCGTCGGGCATCTGATGGGATTCCCAACTTTGCAGATAAACAATTACCATTGGAGTACTTCAATCCACCTCCTTTTGCACCTGGTTACTAGATTAAAAACATGAAGATGGGTGGTTTTACTCAGAGCATTTGTTTCATGGGCGTCGGAACCATTGTATGTGGGTGGGACAGGACCCACCCACTTTTGAATTCAGTGAATATGTCTGTGCACTTTTCAGAGCACCGTCAGTCAAATCCATTCCACATGACAAATGCCCTAATATATTAAACTCCATTTAGCTACAGCCTTGAATTCCATACTGCTTCCTCAAATCTATTCCTCTCGGCTCATTCAGAGTCCATATAACTCTATTCTGTGTTTTCACTAGTTACTCGCGCCTGCTGCACTTCTGCGACACAGCAAAGTAAACACAGCATCTTAGCGTATCTGCTGCTCAGATACACCTAATCCTACCCGGGGTTTATTTAAACTTTTCGATTATTTCCTTCATTTTTATTTTTTATTGAAAGCAAATGCCTTTCCGATGTAATATGAGATGTGAAAAGGGAGAAGAACGATTTCGGCAAAAGGCAGACGCGAAGTCGGGTCGCTCGCTTCAAAAACACTTCGCCTTTACCAGCTGCGCCACTGGAATTGTGTTTAAATAGCCGTCTTTTGTAATGTTGTGACGTTAGTGGGCAGAGGTAATGTAAATAACACCTGCCAATAAGGCGGCCTATTCTGTTAATTAAAAGGCACCAGACTACAGAAAATGGCATATACTCCAGTAAAAAAAATTTCTGGGGGAGGACCCACCCACATTTATTTTGCTTCTGACGCCCATGATTTGTTTTATTGTCATTGAATAACATGACAACATCAGTCTCTTTGTTGTCATGTTCTTTTTCACTATGCTGCATTTTAATTTCTGACTCAACACATTCTGAACACATTCTGAAAACATGAGGTTTGTCACCTGGAAAAACCTGTTGGACATGGTAAAATATTTGAATATAATGTTGACAGAGCGTGTTGTGCCTTTGGGCATGAATTTGAATATACTTCTGGATTGTACTTCCTAAAATCTGGCACTTTACATATCAGAAAAGAAAAAAAAACGGCAGTTGGTCAATAAATGTACAGGTGATACAAGAAACCCAAGATTAACATGTTATTTCTTCCAAATACCTTGGAATACCATGTAAATTCTGTGGTGCATGATTTTGCAGGTTGAAGCTGTTTTGTCATGGTTTAGCTGGTCTAGGCTGGTCTTCAGCTGTATTAGCTGGATACAAGTGATGAAAACCCCTTTGAAACCATCAAATTAGACCTAAGACAAGTATTTGCTGTTTGTTGTGTTGCTTAGCCTTTAATTATATTAAATATTTTAATAGATTTATGTACTATATATATGATAATTTTAGGCTACGATTGTATATTTTGTTATAATATTGGTTATATTGAAAAATGAATGTTTTTTAATGTTTAGTTTAGAACATTCCCACAATAATTAGTACTAAGCAGCACACAATTAATGGGGAAAATACAACATTTATTGCAAATATTTACAAAATATATTCCTTCATCATGTAGCTGATTTATGATGGTTTAGTTGGTCTTCCAGGCTGGTCTTCAGTAGATTTAGCTGGTAACAAGCACCCAAAATCCCACTAAAACCATCAAAAATTGACCTAAAACCAGCAAACCAACTTTTTAAAAACTCTTTATCCGATAGTCTCAGAAGATCCTTGATTCTTAATTAAATGTTGATCTCGTTGTAAGGCCACTCAGGTGTGTTCAGCCACTTGTAATGTATAACCTGGCACGTATCATGTGTCGCGCGCTCGCGGAAGCTTTACGCACGCGCTGCTTTGCTGCATACCTGACAACAGCCGTCAAAGAAGTCAAGAGAAACATAGATTAATTATGTAGTAAGTTATTTAAACAGACATTATTATCAGATACGGATGTGTGTGGGCTTGTGTGTGAGAGAGCAGCTAGTGCGTGCCCCTGGGTCGTCGCGGTTGCTTAGTTGCGCGGTGTTTAACTACTACAGCAGGTCACTTGAAACACAAAAACAAACCAACGAGAGACACGTGTTTATTTGAAGAGGGTCGCCGGCCTTTGTCATGTATATTTTGTCATGAATAGACCATCTGGAGTACCAGTTATCTTACAGAGGAACCGGCTTAATTGCCGATAATTTAATGAAGACTTTATTTTCGCCTGACAGATGCCTGGGCGGGAAAATTTACGACGAGACTCGCGTCGTCATGGTAACCAGCCGAAGTTAAACAGTAAAGTGTATTTCCTAGCGCACTTAGAAGTCGCGCTCTGTGTAAATAAGAGTTTATGATATGAACTGAATAAGAAGGATAAACGATAATGTGGGGAAGGGATAGTTTTTGTAAAAGAAATGGACAGGGGATTCAGGAATGGCCGGATGGGTGTAAATATGAGGGGGATTTCGTGAATAACCTGAAGCACGGCACTGGTGTCTTCACATGGCCAAATGGAGAGGTATGTTTCTCTTCACATGTAACATTATATCATAATGATCTGTTGATTCTAAGATAAAGTTTTAAGTTGTGAACTCGTTCATAAATGGGCATTGTTGCACAAACATATGATATGTTTGATAAACTATGCAATGTAAGTTAGCTCATTTCGAAAACATCCAATATCACTATCCCACCTTCCAGATATTGATTGCATCTAACAATTAAAACAAAACAAAACTAATCAAACAACAAAAGAAAAACAGTGTCATCATTTTAAGTCTATTGAATTTATATTAAATTATTTTGTAACAAAAATACATTTAATTATTTACTAATTTCAAATATTATAAAAATATATTAGGTGTATCGTGTTTTTTATTTCTTTTTGTCTTTTTTTTAAATTTGATAATTGTTTTTGTCTAAAAAAAAATTACTTTTATCTTTTAAATTTTTCCATTTTTTGATTTTAAATAATAAATAACATTATTATTTATTTGATTAAATAATTATGTTTATTGATAGAAAATTGTAAAAATTAATGAATAGAAATGAAAAGAAAATGTGCTCATAATATTTAGTTGTAGTAGAAGTTATAAAGAAGTCATATAGGCTACTAGTTAGTTATATACATATATGCATATATGATTTTCAGGTCCTCTTTGTCTATTTAATTTTTATCTTTTTAATTTTTCCATTTTTAATTTTCATATTAACATTAAATGCTAATGTTTCTTGAAAAAAAAATGTTTGATGATTTTCAGGCCTTTTTTATGTCAAATTGTAAAATCAATGAATGGGAATGAATAGAAAATAAATAGGCTCAGATAATTTTAGTTGTAGTTGAGAAATAATAGATTATTTTAATTTATATTTGATTTGCATGCCCTTTTTGTACCTTATTCATGGAAAGTGGCAGAAATACAACCATTTTTTATATATTTTTTTTCAAAATATTTAAAAAATAATTTTTATTGCTCCACTCTTTACTGTGTATACATTATCGAGTGCTTTCCACTTTGACACCAAATTGTCATGTTTTATTCAGTTCTATAAAGGTTCATTTTTTAAGGATTATCGGCATGGGAAAGGCATGTATTCCTGGCCTGATGGATCCAAATACACAGGAAAGTTTTATTTGAACCGAAAAGAGGGATACGGAGTACAAGCTTTCCCAGACGGATCAACTTTTGAGGTGAATAATTCATAGTTCACTAACAATAAGATTGTTTTCATCATATAATAGATAATGAAACAAAATCTCCTCTACTCATCTGCAGGGTCTATATCATGCTGATGAACGCTTCGGCCCTGGGGTCATGACATACCCTGATGGGCGGCAGGATGTGGGCCTTTGGCATAGAGAGAGGCTACTGCGACTCTGCACCACACTGGAGGGCGGCTTCAGTCTCGAGGACTTCCCAGAACACATGACCAGACTTCCTAAGAAACACCTGAAACAACCTCAACTTCCTGTTGATGTGGAGTCGAGTAGAGACACCGATCAGGGTCTCTCTGAGGACCAGGACCGGTTCATCCTGCCTCCAAACATTGAGAGTTATTCCACAGATTCAGACCATCTGCCCGTCCCCAGATGTCTACGCCGGGAACTGGACCTTCACTTTTTTGGTACGAGTGACATCAGCACAGAGCAGACAGCCTTGCCGCTACAACAGCGCATGAATGCACACATTCAGAGACACAGGTAAGAAGATTGTTGCTTTGTAACCTGGGCTGTTTACCAACATGGTTTATGTAATTTTTAAATTTAATTTAATTTAAAATTTAATTAAGTTCAATTTAATTTAATTTAATTATTTTATTTTAATTTATTTTATATTTTATTTATGAATACTGGCAATTAATTATAATGAAACCATATAATTATTAATTTGACATAAATAAATAAGAATAATAATTTAATCTGCAAAGCGTTTGATTTCCAAAATTTACAAATAAATTACTATTATTATTATTGTTGTTGTTGTTAAGTTGATGTTTATTTTTTTATTTTATATTTTGAAGTATATTTTATTGTTAAAGAATATTAAATTTTTGAAGTAAATAAATAATAAGAATTTAATCTACAAAGTAGATTTTTTTTTCAGAATGATGAAGTTAGATTACAAATATTTTAAAAGGTCTATTATATTATTTTAATAAATGTATTAATATTGACATAATGCACTGAAAAAATAAATATACATTTAATTATATTAATTATTAACTATTTTTAGAGTAATTATACTTTATTATATTTTCACTATGGCCTTTCTCTCATATAAATGGTAATCAATATTTGTCAAAAGATGGCATTTTATTTTAAATACATTATTGTTAACAATATTTATCAATATTTGCCTGAAGATAGCATTTTTTAAAATAATATTTTATTTTATTTATTCATTTTATTTTATTTTAAATACTTTAATGTTAACAATGTTTATGAATATTTGCCTGAAGATAGCAATTTATTTTTAATTTTTTTATTTTAAATGTATTAATGTTAATTAATGAACTAACTTACTGACTGACTTTCCCCTGTAGGCTTGAGAAGGACACATTAGACTGGGATGTCGCTGCAGTGCTGAATATGAACAGGACTCAATTCGGACCCAAAGGTCCCTTGGAGCTGAACTCAGAGAAACTGATCAAGGAAGCGTCACATGATGAATGCAGGAATGTTTACCGAATCCTCAGAGATGGAAAAGTCCATCCTGACGTGAGTGACGCACGGGGACATACGGCTCTCATAGCAGCCACGGTAAGCTACAGTTTTAGCATGATACAATCTAACAATCTAAAATGCTCATTGGCTTTTTGCTACAGTATGTGTTGTGTAGCTTTTACATCTTGGTATTTAATTTAATTAATTTATGTAAAAAAAAAAGCTAAATATATATATGCATGATTTTTTTGTTGCATTATGTCTATTTTGTGACAGAACACTCTTTCTTTGAGCATTCTTGTCATATAAATAGTGACTAATATTTGCCAGAAGGTGGCAGCATTGCTTTTTATTTTTCACAGTTGTGAAGAAACATTGGATAAACTACAGGTTTCAGATCTTTAATAACAATACACAATTTGTTGTATGTCTGTGTAGGTTAATAGTCATGATGATGTCATCCACATGCTGTTGGACAGCGGGGCCGATGTTAATAAGTTAAATGATGAAGGCATGTCTGCTCTGGCTGCCTGTCATGTCCTCTACTACCCACTTCAGTCTTTACATGAGACGCTGGCTGAGCGAGTGACACAGAATATCAGCCCAGAGCCACAGGTAATATACAGAGAGGAAGTTTGGGATGCATTATGGGTATCTTGGTTTGCTTCTTTTTAGATCATTTTTCTTCTTTGTTTCTTGCTCCTCCCTTTTTTCTGTCCGTTACGCTAAAGATCAAGCCTTTGGAAGACGTCTCCCATGAATCCTCTCCAGATCCAATGACAGGAACACCCAAAGATGAAAGTGGCCAAGAGACATTTGAGACACCAAGAGAAAGCAACCAAGTTGACCAAAGACTTGAACCAGAGAACCTCAATAACTTGGAGAAACTTGAATCTCAAGAGCAAATAAATGAGGACATAAATGAAGATGAGATAGTTCTTCAGCCTGACCAACCAGAAGGCCTTAACAACACTGAGGAACCTCGACTTCATCAAATCAATGAAAATACAGACCCAAACAAGGAGGTAGATCTTCAACTTGAACATGAAGAAGACAAACCAGCAGAAGAACCACATGTTATAATGTCAAGATCTATTCAAGTCTTTGATGATAAAATCCCAGTGGGTTCTGTATCGTGGCAAGAGAAGGAAGCAAAGACAGTCGTTAACTCTGAGGAAGAGGTGACAAATCTGGAGACTGATGAAAACCTGGAGAGGAGCATCAGATCAGATGAACCTACTTTTGATTCTGCATGTTCTATGGCTAGTTTTCATATTCACGTCACAGAGGAGATCCTGCAGAAGAGTGCTGAGATCCTGTGCCAGACAGGAACAGTGACTCCGACAGACACCCAGGAGACAGTCCGGAAAATTGCACTTCTTAAGACAGAGTTAGTAGATAAATTCCTACTTTTTTTATTTATCTGGATCTCACAAAAATATATCTGGGTCATATAGAATAATAAAAATAAATATATATATATATATATATATTATGTACTTACATAATCCTCTTAATCCCCAATGATATATATATATATATTAGTGCTGTCAAACGTTTAAAAAATAATTAAAAACTAATTAATGGCACATTGTTTTCTGAAATTAATCGCGATGAATCCCACATAACATTAAAGTTTTTAAATATACTTTTATATTGCAATAATTTCACATTGAACCTTAAAATTCATGTAGAAACAACAAAGACAATATAATTTTAATATTTTTTAATGGCATCTTATTTTATGACTGAAGGCGAGTATCATTGATAACAATACTACTGATGTCTCTAGGAATCAGTTTTTTTCCCCCTAATATTTAGCCATTGACTATTTAACATTACAGTATGATTGAGAGCTATTAATTTGAGCAAAACATTTATTACTTTAAATAATTTAAGACTTTAAAAAATAACAACTTCTAATTTAAGTGAACATAAAACAATCTTCACATAAACCAATTATAATAAATGTCATATTTACCTGTGCCCTTCAGCATGTAGGAAATATACAGAAACTGAATAAAGTTATCAAACACTAAATTCTAAATTAAATATGGATGAATCCTTAAAGCGACAAAAGTTATTGATTTCCTCAGTTTTCTTTTGTTCTTTGATTAACAGACATCACAGCAGCTGGGTTATTAGCTTATTTGGCTGCTATTACTTTAAGAGCTGCTGCTGCTGAACGTGATGTGGATCTGACACGCATGCTCGTAGTTTCATTTGTGCTACAATAGGAAATGATACAGACTAAATACAACAGTATTTGTACATGCAATTGAAGAGCACACGCTACGAGCACAGTATAACGGCTGACAGGACAGGAAAATTAGTTTTTACTGACATATGGCCTGACAACATCTCATCTGACTGCAATTCACTGTTGTTCTACTAAAGCTGCTTCATCACTTGTACCGTTTCCGCACTCGTTTGACTCGCGCCGGTCGCTGAGATGAATTGGAGGGCACGTCTAAAAAATGTCTCTTTTTTGATGTGGTCATAATTAAGCGCAATGATTGACAGCACTAATATGTATATTTTCATTTCAGCAATGAGAATGAGATTTAAAAAAATTGGCATGAAATATGATGGGCATGTTATTGTTTGGTCATGCTATTATTTGGAAAGTTGTTGCTTTGTAATTGGAGATTGTCTGGTCTGACAGACACAGGAATCGATGGACTACAATTAAGCTTCTGTTGGAGAGAGGAGCAGACCCGAACGCCTCTACCGTCCCCATGCCCATCATCTTCCTGGCTATCAAAGCTGCCCATGGCAAGGGCGTCCGTCGTCTATTGGAGTGTGGGGCTCGTACAGACATACCTCTACTTCCAGAGGTACGTTTAGTTTCATTTAATTTAATTTAATGCTTTTTTAAATGCATACATTTTGACAACCATATAATTTTTAATTAAGTTAATAAATAACAATAACTGAATCTTCGAAGATTTAATTTGATTAATATTAGTAATGCATAAATATTGACAATACACTTAAAATAATAATATAAAACAATAATATAATACAAATATTTTTAAAGATTCTTACTAACCAACTACCGATCACTAAATTTGAATAAAATATCGACAGCAAGGCATCTATTTGTCCATTTTTATTTCTTCTTTTTGTGTTCATGACAGCAAAAGGGTCTGTATCCTCTTCACATAGCAGTGGGTTTATCTGGAGCAGAGGGTCCTGAAATCACAGAGCTCCTCCTGCACGCCCTGGCGGATCCTGACGTCAAAGCTCAGGATGCCCATGAATTCTATGAGCTTGATAAGGTCTGAGTAAATGTTTTGTATAGATATATTGCATTACAAATTTTGAATATCTCTAATCAAAGAAACATAAACCCTCAGGGCACATTTGAGCCCTATAAGAATCAGCATCTCATTGCCTCTGGACCCCTGGCTAAATTCAGCGAAGCCCCTATTGAACTTCCTCAGGAAGGCGGGAGGACACCACTACATGTGGCTTGCCAAAGAGACAGCGATTATACAGTAAGAATACAATATATACACTGAAACAACATGATACTCCTAGAAAAAATAAATAAAAATTAAATAATTTTTTAGCTTTTAATTTGCATGTAATTGTATTATTACCATCAGGGCTCGACATTAACGCTTGTCCGGGACATGTGAATGTTTTGGACAGGCAAGTGAAAGAGAAATGAACTTGCCCAATCGGACAAGTAACTTGAAAATGTCAATATCAAAAAACAATAACTTCCTTTATTTGTGATATAGCCTTTGTTATAGGGAAGTGCGATATGTATCGTTTGTGATAATATCGTAATTGTTGTTTTAACGATGTGCGATTTGATATTATCGCGTATGTTACAAAAATCAAACAAATGATTCGGTTCAATAGCAATGACTCACTTATTAACAGTGACTTGATGCCACCTACTGGCGGTTTTAATTTAACATTTAAAGTATTATTTTTTTTTTTATAATTTCAAATATCAGAATTCAACGTTTTATGTATCAAAACATTATTTATGCATTTGTAACTGCAGGTTAAATGCATTCATGCCCCTCAGATCTGCATTAAACAGTGGGTAAATATATCTATTCCACTTCAGATGCAGCTTCTGTGTTTCCTCTGCATTGCAAAGATGAATTTTGTTGATACTGATTTCATTTGTTTGGTAACAGCCCAAATGTCTTATTATACTAATTGACTGATTAAATGTAAGAATTTGACTCAAAAGGTGATGCACACTTTTAGAATAAATGGCTTTATAAAGGTAAAAATCAATTTAAACTTAATTAAAGTTAAATTAAAATTAATTTCTATCACTGCCTTGAACTGACCACACAGAATATGAAGAATATCAAAAACTTTTGGAGTCAGCTGTCCACGGTAGTCCTTAAGATATCAGCACAATAACACACTCAGCAAAATATTGTCTAATTATCGTTATCGAAACAATCCCAGAAAATATCGAGATATCTTTTTTTGTCAATATTGCACGCTCCTACTTTATGTACAGGGGTGCACATTGGTCCGCAGGTCCGCATGCGTGACCAAAATAAAAGATGCACTGAGTAAATAAGTTCAGACCGCGCATTAGCGTACCAACATGGTTGACAGCTGTTAATGCACAATTACCATTTTAGATCGACGAACTATACTGTATAAGATTTCTATTCAAACTGAAAGCGTGAATCTAGGCTACCCACTGCTGTTTTCAAAGCACATTGCAAAACTGTGACATTTCAGTCACTGACGCTCTTCAATCGCCAGCGCAAAACCTGGAAGCGCATATACTTTCCGGCAACCGGCCAAAATAAAAGCTTGCTGATTTTAAGTTTGAAAATTATGAAAATTCATATAAAAGAAAATAACTAAATATTAGAAATTTATTTTGAAGTTTACTATGAAATAATTATATTTGTATTTAATACTCCCTTTTTATTTTAAAATATAATAGTATTATCACACTTTATTATTTTGTTTATTATTTTATTTAAAAAGAAAAATCTAACTAAAACTAAATGTGACATGCTCATAAAATCTACTACATATACTCTATAAACACTATACTATGTTTTGTATAACTACAATAAATAATTATATTTATAACTCAATTTATTTTTTTCTCTCCGGGCAAGTAACTTTTATACTCGGACAAGTAAATGACAAATTTACTTGTCCGAAGGACAACCACATGAGAATCAAGCCCTGACCATATAATTATTAACTGAAATGCAGTGTGCCGACATGTGACGGCGTTGCGTTACGTGCGTCCCGAGTTCGAATCCCACCCCCTCTCGCTTCCTGTCTCCTCTACACTGTCCAATCATAATAAAGGCAAAAAACACCAAAAATATATCTTTAAAAAATACACTGCTAATTAAAAACTACTAGATTATTAGATAAAGTAATATTTAAAAATAAATGCATAAAAATACATTTTTTAAAAGAATGAATGATGCATTTATATAGCGCTTTATTGTGTATTGCCGTACACCCAAAGCTCTTTACAGTCATGTGGGGGGGTCTCTCCTCAACCACCACCAGTGTGCAGTGTCCACCTGGATGATGCGACGGCAGCCACAGTACAACGGCGCCAGTGCGCTCACCACACACCAGCTACAGGTGGAGAGGAGAGAGAGATAGAGCCAATCAAGTGGATGGGGATTATTAGGAGGCCAAGACTGACAAGGGCCAGTGGAGGGAATTTGGCCAGGACAATGTAGTATTCAATTAAATGAATTGGAATTTATTTGTGAATTATAATTAGAAGCCTTATTTTTCTTTCAGAATGCTAGAGATGTGGTGGCGCTTCTCCTTTCTCATAACGCAAACCCCAACGATGTGTGGAGTGGCCATTCACCCCTATCTCTGGCCATCGCGAGCGGCAACGACCTTGTATGTAATCATTTTAGACATGACTTCTTCCGACTGAATCATTTGTAGTGCTGCTATTTGCAAGGAATCATCTTTTATGGCGTAATTAAATACTGTCTATTCAAAGGCACAGAATGAATGTGGAATAATAAGTCATTACTGAAGGATGAGGGTGAGAACTCTATGGCATTGGGTCGACGTGCCGTGTATATTAACACTGTTTTCCCAGGCTGTGGATGAACTGCTAGCTGGAGGGGCTGATCCTAATCTTCCTCTCACTCGTCATGTGGGCAGCGCTCTCTGTGCCCTTGCCAACATCAGCTACGACCGTGGGCCACGTCCACGCAATAAAGTCAAGCTGGTGATCTTCTTCAACTAATTATCTTACGTTGTCTCATGGGAAAATACGTGACTGTGCATATGTGAAATATGTTTATGCAATGTTGCTCTGTAGTTGCACTATGCATTGCAAAATAAGTCGAAATATACATTTACATTTAGTTAGGCTTAGGGGAAATACATGTTTGTTGATTTTACTGAATCATTGAGTACAGATTTATATATATATGTATTTTACAACAAAAATAATACTAATAATTTCATTCCATATATTCTATAAAAATATATAATAATAATTATAAAATAATAATAATATTTAAATAATAATAATTAATAATATTTAAAATAAATGAAAACAATTATTTAATAATTTTGTGCAATATATGGAATATTTTAACATTAATATATTAATTAAAAATATATCAATATAAATCAAAATAAGTTTGAACAATTATCCTAAATTATTATATAAATATAGAATGAATAGTTTTAAAAGGTAGTTTTTATAATAAAAAACACACACACACACACATATATATATATATATATATATATATATATATATATATTTGTGTTCTATTTATATATAAAGTAACATATTAAATTATTCTAGATATCTTAAATAAATATATATATGAACCAAAAAATCAAAGTGGGCACACCATAGCTCCAGAAATAGAAATATATTTATTTATGTTCTCACCACAGGTGACGTTTCGAGCTTAGACGCTCTTCATCAGACTAATAAATATATATAGTAATATTATAAGTGAAAAATATAATATATATTATATATTTGTTTTATATTTTATATATATATATATATATATATATATATATATATATATATATATATATATATATATATGTATATATATGTATGTATGTATGTATGTATGTATGTATGCAAATATGTAATTAATTTAAATAATATTATTAAACAGTAAAAATCATTTTATATATTTTATTTTAATAAAATAGTTGTAATAGTACATTAAGCTTTTAAAGCATCATCTGTATTCATCAAAATAAAACTTAAAAATAAGTGTCAGTCAGTAGAAACTGGAAATGGTGTCAGAAATGAAACAGATTGGGGCAAAAATGACACCAAAAGTGACAAAAATGTAAGTGAAATTCAAAATAAGAGACTAAAATTGCCCTTTAAAGAATTACTTTTTGGTATTTGTAACATTTATTGAAATTAATTATTCTGATAATTCAAATCAAGAATGAGGAATGATAATTTAAATAATTGATTTAATGTAACTATTTTACATAAAAGTGTCACACCCTGTGTTTTTAATCTGGTTAGAAAAAATATTGTAAAAAAATAATGAAATAATAAAAAAAATGAAATTTTTAAAAATGAAATTTTTAAAAATGAAATAAAAAATATTTTAATTATATTTATTTTATCTGCAGATAGAAAACTAAATAATAAAACAGTTATTTCACTGATACAGTAGTAGGCCATGTTATGCATTTAATGTTTTGCAGAAAGCATGTGCCCATTCATGTTTTTCCTCACAATATCAGGTTGAATTATCAGTCAGCTCACGTTCAGGATTAATTTAGCACCTCAGAGGCTTGTCAATCAAGTAAATAGAGAAAAATAAATATAGTTATTTCTAATCACTGCACTCTCTTTGTTTCTGTTTCACTTGGTTAAGCTGGAGAAGTTGATCAAAGCGGGCGCTGACATCCTCATGCCTGTCGTGGTGGGCGAGGGCCGCAGGTGCGCTGCGGGAACAGTCGTGGATTATGCGCACTGCGCATTCCAGCAGGTGCAGCTTTTCATCACCAGTTCATCCCGTGTTCCAGACCATCTGAAATCTCATTTATCACCTCAACCAATTACACTTCACTCACCAGACCGGTTCTGCTTTCCCACCAGAACCAGCGCATGGCCCACACCCCGTACCATGCCCTCAACAAGCGTGAGAGACAAGCCTATAACGCCCGCCGGCAGTTGCTAGGCCTCATGGGAGATCTGCTGAGACAGGCGGCGATGAGAATGGAGAAGGAACGGAGCCAAGATGTACTCGGTGAGACTGGCCGATCGTTTCTATAAATGCGCAGTGCTTTATGGATTTTGTCTCACTGACATCAGGGTTTCTGCAACCGTTCGAAGGAGTTTGTGTCCTATCGACTGAAATCACAGGGTGCTAATTTGTGTGTTTGTCTGTTGTTTGAGGTGTCAGTCCCACAGAGAAGTTTGTATCTACCAGATCAGTATTATTAATATTATTATTACTTTTAGTAGTAGTAGTATTTATAATAATTATATAAAGTATAAAATGATTTTTTTTTTTTTTTAGAAACATCAACCTAAATTATTTTATTGGTGTGTGTTTTAAAAAAATTTTTTTTATCATAAATAAATATCATAATCATAAATACTTATTGTAATTAAGATGGATTTTTCTAAATGTTCTTAATGAATATTATACAATAAATAATTCTATATATTCTAAATAAAATATATATGTATAATTAGTGCTGGGCAACGACTAATCGCGATTAATTGCATCCAAAATTAAAGTTTTTGTTTACATAATATATGTGTATGCACTGTGTATATTTATTATGTATATATATAAAGAGACACACATACAGTATATATTTTGAAAATATTTACATGAATATATTTATAATCATAATTTATATTATATAAATAAATAATATTATTATAAATAAATATATTTATTATATAAACATATTTCTATTTATATATACATATTAAATATACACAGTACAATCACATATTATGTACACAATGTTTTTTTATTTTGGATGCGATTAATCGTTGCCCAGCACTATGTATAATACAAGTGTACTAAGCAATCCTGTTGGTTGATTTAACAAGCTGTTATAATAGTAAGTAATTCAGAATAATTTATAATAAGTAAAACAAAAATTATAATAAGAATTACTATTCATTATTCTAATTATATTACTGAACATATGTTAATTTATTCTTTATATTCTAAATAATAAAAATAATGTGTATGCCTATTGTGCATTCCTGTTGGTTGATTTAACAAAATGTTATAATAGTGTGTAATTTTTAATTATTATTAATAATAAATAATAACAGTAATAAGCATATTCTAAATATATTAAGGAACATATATTACAATTATTCTGTGTATTCTAAAAAATATTTTATAACAAAAAGTTATAATATAATAATTCATTAAAATATACATTTTATTGTGAAAATATATCCAAAGTTCTGTCCTGAAACTATAGAGGGCACAGTCCAACAGGTCAAACTCAATCTGACATAATGACATCATCACATGGAGCAGCTGATTGGTTCTTTTTGTATCAGCAGCCAATGAGCTTGCTTCTCAACATTCAAACACTTGGCTAGTGCTTGCTGTAGCAGTTGCAGCACGCTTCAAAAACCCTCCACCTCCCCCAGCTCCACCTGTATAGATCTATACGGGATGATTCATGTATGCTATATGGGGTTATTTCATATGTTACATGTGCAGCAGCAGTTTTTCTTACATGCTTACAGCAGCATGTTGTGGATGTATTGACAGAAGCAAGTCGGTACTTGCTCTGCCACAGCAGCATAGTAGATCTATTCCGCCAAGACCAAACACATTAACATTGTCATGTTCATAACCATACCAATCCCTCAGAGAGCTGTCATGATAGAAATATAATCAAATTATAAAAAGAGATTTAATAAAACATTATTTGGAGACATGCCTGACTTTTTATGCTCATACAGCATCATCAAGTGTCACTCAGTTGACAAATCACAGGTTGCTAATTTATGTGTTTATCTGTTGTTTGAGGTGTCAGTCCCACAGAGAAGCTTCTGTGTACCGGATCAGGAGCGACACCGAGTCTGCTGAGCTCTCCTGAGGAGAACAACAGGACTTCCTTTAATAAACGCATCAGTCAGAGAGTGCGGAGGTACTTAATAAAGCACAGTGTTGCGAATCAGTGTTTTCTTGTGCTGTTTGTGTTAATCGTGTCTGTGGTTTTGATTTCAGAAAGCCTCGCTTCAAATATTGCTATGCGTGCGGCCGTTCGATGGGTGTGCAGCTGTCGGCCTGTAGCCGCTGTCGTGAGGTCTTCTACTGTAGCAAGACCTGCAAAACCAAAGCGTGGGACGAGCGCCACAGAGACGAGTGTGTCCGTGTGCCAGGTTGGTACTAAGTCTCAACCGACTTTTAATACACCTACTACCAAAGCACCTTACTTAGTGAACTTGACTTTGCTCTTGTTTTCCAGTATAAAACATACGTAGAACAAGGCGCATGTAAATTGCACAAGATAATAATTTAAAAAAAGAAAAAAATACATTATTGATGTAGTCTTGCATGATTTTTTGAGTGGCAGAATGTGCTAAGTAATTATGAAAATTAGGAAATAATTCTGTAAATAAAAATGATCTACCTGTAATTAAGTAAAGCCATAAAAATGAATCCTTGAAACAAGGTCAGTTGGAATTGCACATTTTATATGTTCTTTAAAATGTATTTTAATATTTTTTATTATTATTTTTATAACCTTGTGGGTAAATATTGACACTACATGTCAAAATTTTAGAATAATTATCATTTTTAGAACGATTTCTGAAGGATCATGTGACACTGAAGACAGGAGTAATGCTGAAAATTCAACTTTGCATCAAAGGAATAAATTACATTTTAAATATATTCAAATATAATACAGTTGTTTTAAAATGTAATATTATTTTACAATATTACTGTTTTGCTGTTTAAATAAATACAGCCTTGGTGAGTGTAAGACACTTCTTTCAAAAACATTAAGAAAATCTTTATTATTTCAAACTTTTGGTTGGCAGAGTATCTCTTCATTTATTAATTTGAATAAATTGTAGAAATGTTGCTTAATTAAAAAAGAACAAAAAACAATCCAGCCATTAAACTTTCTGCCATGAAATGCGCCTGAATTAATAATTTTAAAACAAATAAATTACTTCACTTTTGCTGCATTGTATTATCTTTAAATCACACAGAAGCTTTGTATGCACTATATGAAGCAGGCTCTGAAAATCAGTTGTGTGGTGTGTGAGCAGAGGATTTGTTTTTAAAACAGACAGGACATCTTATGGGATTTAAAGTATGAAATGAGAAATGACCCCCTCCTGCAGCGGTCCGTTCCTGTGAGAATATACTGAGTCAAGATCTAGTCTCCAGTAACAACAGTGTTTGTGAGATAAAGGCCACACTTCTAGAACAAATGAGGCCAGATCTGAGCACCGGAGAATCACGCAGAAGGTTCAGCAGGGCATTGACGAACCTGGCAGAACCTGATTGCTGTATATTTAGGGTGTTCACAGTGTGCTTTTCTCTGGAGGATTTGTCTAGCTAATGTTTCGACATAAAATGCAGGTCCAAACAATTCTTTAAGGCCACCAAACTCTATATATATATATGTGCTGTCAAACGATTAATCACGATTAATCACATCCAAAATAAAGTTTTTGTTTACATAATAAATGTTTGTGTACCACTGATCTATATTATATATAGATCAGTGATGTGTACTGTTTATTTATTATGTATATATAAATACACACACACACACACAGTATATATATATTTTTATTTATATTTACATGTATATACATTTATATATTTATATTATTATATTTTATATTATATATAAATATATTTAATATATAAACATAACATATTTTTCTTAAATATATACATGCGTGTGTTTGTATTTATATATACATAATAAATATACACAGACAGTACACACTCATATATTATGTAAACAAAAACTTTTATTTTGGGTGTGATTAATCACGATTAATCGTTTGACAGCACTAATATATATATATATATATATATATATATATATATATATATATATATATATAATTGTATAAGTAAAATAAAGTTAAAATAGTAATGCCTGCCAAGGAGACATTTTTATTTTTCAACTTGATGTACTAAAATTAAAACTGAAATAAAAATTATTAAAAACTATGTAGACATATTAAAAAAAAATTACTAAAACTTTAACTAAAAAGGACAATGAAAACAACAAATATTAATAAAAACATAAAAACTGTAATAGTATCTAAAATTACACTGATAGGTGGAAATGAGACATGTACAAAATTGCTACCATATTAATATATAATATTCAAAAGTTTGAATTTTTTCATGTAATGGTAAAGCTGAATTTTCAGCATCATTACTCCAGTCTTAAGTGTCACATGATCCTTCAGAAATCATTCTAACATACTGATTCGCTGCTCAGGAAACATTTATTGTTATTATCAATGTTGAAAACAGTCATGCTGTGTAATATTTTTTTAGAAACAGATTTTTTTCAAGATTTTTTGCTGAATAGAAAGCTGAAAATAACAGCATTTATTTAGAATGAAAGAAATCTTTTGTAACATTAGGTGTAATCAAATTCATTTGTAAATATAGATGTATAATATAAATTATAATAAAAAAAAATATTAGACCCTAAACTTTTGAACAGTGTTTATATACACTGATATTTACTTGTAATTATTTTTACTTGAAAATTTGTAAATTACTTTATCAGTTGTCAATTTATTCGAAGTGTAATCTCAAAATGGTTAAATATCAGTTGATTAATTGAACAGATTGTCAGTTTACTAAAATGATGAACTAATGCATAATGTTGTTGTGTTTTCACAGTGGTCAGTGGAGAAAGCAGCAGAGATAAATGCGCATCTATTGGACCATGTTCACCTCTGTCCACCAAAGACGCTAAAGGCAAGACGTTCCACCTGAGCGAGACCCCAGAAATACAAGAATATGATCTGAATGAAAATTACAGCTTTATTTAGAACATGTTACAAAGGCCTGCTAAACTTAAGCTGTGTAAAAGTTTGCGGCTTCACATTAACATTTTTTAGACTAAAAGACATGAGCAAGTTCAAGGTCTGGTAGAAATGAATAGAACTTATTTAAAAACACAGACAACATCTATTTTGTTTGAACAACTGTGCATGTTTATTACGTAAAACAGACCAAATTTACAAATTCATACCTCAAATAAAATGCTAGTGCTGAAATATAACAAAACCAAATGTTCCATAAGACACATCTCTGCCTCTCTCGAATGAGCGTGTGCTCAGTCTGTCACTGTCATATGAAACACATTACGCTTGTGTTTGAGCCCTGCTCAATGTCTATTCATTGAGTCATGCGATCGACTAAGAGTATACAATGTGCTTTTCATTTATACCGGACAACCGAGTACAAAAACAAACCTTCCTGTGACAGAGATCGTACACTACATCATGTACATTCTCAACTGCGTTTACATTCCACAACTTTTTACATTTCGCATCTGACAAAACCAGGTCCTTGTGGATTCAGCTCTAGTTAAACGAACCAATATCAGAAACATGAAGATCGTTTGACACCGTTAAATGCAACATTTAGGGACTAGATGTTGATATTGTGCAAGACATTTTGTAGGAATGTTTTTTTTGTCCGATCAAAAGTACAGAAATATCGTAACATTACACTCGTAAATCTGAATCAGCTCCTTGGAAGTGTTTTAAAACATCACTGCCACAAGTTTAATTAATTACATTGCTCTGGAATCAAAATTGTAAAATTGTCATTATGCCTTACGAGCTTTTATTAAAAGTGACAGTTTTTATTTTAAAAGTACATTCTGCAAATGACTGCTTCCCATTGGCTTTGGCTATAATGAAATTCCATTCAAGGCAAATCATATCATTCAAGGCTGACACATGCTTCTATTTAACTTGTCATCGGTGCTGAAAGTACTCCAGAAGTGACATTATGAATATGAATTTGCACTGCTCTTTCCAAATGTAAGTTAAGAGTTTGCATCAGGGTGAGTGAAGCAAATATTTTGTGCATTCGTGTCCTTTGGACGTTTATTATTTTACGTTTACATTTCAAGACAAGAGAATCTCATGTCCGGGTCATTTTTCACACCATCATCAGAGAAAAAATATTTTGCATAAAAAATAAAGCCTGTTTTGGGGGCTTATTTAACAATTTTTTTTTTTGCATTCTAATGTGTCAAGTTCTCATGAAATTTTCATTAATGTAAATTTATTTCTATTTGGACACAATATGAAAAAAATCTGTATAAATGAAATAATAATAATAATTTGTATTATTCTTATAAAATACCATGATATTCGTGTGTGTATTTTTTGGTGGAAAATGCGCTAAATTATGACAATTATTACACAACTGAAAATAAATGATTTGCCTCATGATGATTCTCCCTAAAATCTAAATTAAATTCATGAAACGTAACCTCTAAATCTAATAAAAATTGTAATACTTGTAATAATTGTAATTGTTTTTTAATGGAAAATGTTAAGAAATGTTTCAAAATTAGTATGAAAATAAAATTAAGAAAATTATGAATAATACAAAAAAAACAGGCTATATTTTCTTTTGTGCAAAATAATAGCTTTTTTCTTTTGATGTTGGTGTGAAAAAAATGGACATTTCCTAACCCTTTTTTTGTGAAATTCATCCATTATTGCAGCTTGCTATCATACAAAGTAATTGCAGAACAAACCAATGAATCACAGTTAAAAAAAACACCATTACATAATTCCTCAGATATTCAGCAATTTCGTATTTCAATTCATGTCCATGCCATAGTTCATACGTTTTGTAATCTAAAAGGGATCAGACTGTTGTAGTGTTTTGTAATTTTGTCTGTCTGTGAAATATTTAAGACAAAAAGAACAGTTGTGAAAAGACAAACTTGTGTAACTCAAGCATGGTGAAATGAAACACGAGGTGTCTTGGTGACTGTGTGACTTTAAGAGCAAATAACTGTGGGTAAGTGGCTTAGGTGGCTGAGAACCTCGTATTGTAAATCTAAACCAGAATTCTTCCCATCCAGTTAATCTTTTTACATTCAAAGGTAAAAAAGCAAGATGTCAATTAATGTAACAAGTCAGCGTTTTAAATCTGACATATATTACAAAACATAATAATACACAGAAACAAAATTCCTTTTCCTCCTATTCTCATGTCGTATTCCAGAGGAATTAAAATGTCCATTCACTCAAAAGGTTTCTTTTTTTCTTTTGGCAACATTTAAGCTCACCTTTTCTCATTTTTCTCTATTCTTTTTCTTTTGAAACATTCCTTGTCCTATCCCAAATTTCCTGACCCAGATCCCAAAGTTTGATTTAGCGTCTCCATTATCGTCTCAGCAGTAGAGTCGCGAATAACAGAACCAGTAAGATGACGGAAGGCTGAATCTGGTTCCCGGATCCTTTGACTCTTTTGTTTTCAGGGCCATGGGTGTAGAGTTTGGGCCTGTCCGTTTTCGGACCAAAAACCGGAGATCTACCTCGGACGCAGAGGTGGTCCGCACACGTGCCACTTCCTGAGCCACTGAAATCATCACCTAGAGACACATTATGGAAAAAACATGATGATTACTTTGGTGCAAAAAAGGTCACAGAAGTAATGGTTGCCATGCTGTATCTAATTTACATGAAATTGCAGCATAACACAGGCTAAACCATCCAGCCCTAGAATGGTGCTAAATTTCGCATCATTGAGCCTCATTCATGTAACAGTAGTAAAACAAACTTAACTAGTGAATTGACTAAATTCAGTTGATGCTGCATGATATACACAAATTTGTTCTCATTTCATGAAGCCAATTGTATGATCATGTCTTTTAGTTAGCTCTTTAGCATCTTACTTGTATCTTGGAAATCTATATCATTGCCATCGAGGGCGTTTTTCAGGCGGTTTGACATGATCTTCAGCAGCATGATCTGTTGACGTATAGTCCTGTCAGGCTTGGTGATGTCGATCTCCACCTCTGGGTTATTAATCTGATTGGCCAGCCCATCACCCATGACTTCTGGGAGGTAACTGCAGAAAAATAAATTTTCCAGAACCATTTCAATCACGCACATTTTGTTAACTCTTGTATTAAATTTTTTCACAAATAACGACCTTATGCTGAAATAAAAACCAGGCTTTTACATCAGTAATACAAACTCGATTATAGTGCGTCATGCTGTGCAAAACTTGCTGCTACAATACTGTGGTATTTAGCACATTTCTAAGGTGCTCTGATTGGTTTTTAGCATGTTGCAAAAGAGTTTGATTGGTTTTTAATGCATTGCTATGTGGTTGCTAGGGTCTAGGTCTAGGTCTAGGCGGTTGCAATGCAATGGTTTTAGCAGTTAGTATATTGCGATGGTATTCTGAGTGGTTTGCTATGTGGTTGCTAGGGTGTTTTAGCTGTGTGTCACCAAGTAGTCTTTAGATTTGGCTTAAGTCCCTCCTTAAATGTCTGTAGGTTTTTTTTCCGTTGTATATGGACCATAATTATGAGCAATATTATTAAGGATGCTTGTGTTAGCAAACACCACTAATCACATACCAGTATGCATTAATTACCCCCATGATGCTGTTTAAAATAGATGCTTAATTTCAATGTCCTAACCTTGCTAGTTTGATTATACGGAGCTAATAGGTATTAATGATGACTAAAAATAAAGGTTTCTTGGCCGTACTTACTTAAATCTTCTCACACAAATCAAGATAATAAACCTCATCCAGTGATTAATCACTTCTGATGACTTTGGGCAATGGGAGTTCAGCTCTGTGGCAGTGATACCTAAACAATCAATTTAATGACTTTGGCCGCAAAAAGAGGGACGGATGCAGTTTTCAGAAGTCTGCCAACTGGCCATGAGTAACGATCTAAAAATTCAGTGTGTTCATCCCAAAAGTCATCCATCCAAATCCTTGCACATCTATTTAGCCTTGAAAAGTGTGTAAATTGATTACATAAACATTTACCACAAATTACACGTGCTGACCAGCTGAATGGACACCTTTCATCTTAGAATAGATTTGCCCTAAAGATGTAATACCTTGCTTTGGTGATGCCATTCCAACATTTGTCACCGTTGGTTGAAGATGCCGTTTTACCACTGCACAGAGCCGAGGGGAGTTGGATCCAGTAAAACTGCATTTCCTTCAGTTTACTGGACACGTCTGTGACCTGGGAATTGCACACACACTTCAATAACATTGTATAAAACTCATAAAAGTTGGCCCAAAGTGGACACTGCCACACATGCACACACCTGCACCTCCAGTCTGGCTGCAGATTTTGGGATGGGTTTGTATTCCAGGGCAGTAACTGTACTTGCTTTCTTTTTCGGCTCCTCAGATATTGAACTTGGTGTTCCTTCCTCACCACGGTCCCCACAGGCCTTGAAAACCTGAAACGCAACACAAACTTAGTTGGTATAGTTGTATAAACGGTCCTTATGCGATCAATAAATCTTTAAACTGTTTAAACTGACACCTCACATCTGAATCCAACCCACTCGTGCAAGTTTAAAATAGATGCTTAATTTCAATGTCCTAACCTTGCTGGTATAGATCTCCATGTTCTCCTGCATGGTGAGAACAGCCTCTGAGATTCTCACAGGAATTGAATAGATCACCGTGTCCATACTGGGCTCAGCACCAAAACTGGAGGCCACCTGTAGCATGGTTTCTGATTGAGGAAAATAGAGTGTGTGAATAAATGATCAGTGTCAAGTAAGTTTCATGTCTGAAACCGAAATATTTAGCAAAGTGACAGCACTACCCAGTGGGATGCAACAAAAACAGAAATCAAGCAACCAACAAAAGAGTAAGAGTTTGTGTGGTACTATCTCTGCTTTACCTATAAGGCTCTGCCACTCAGTGTCCAAGTCAGCCTGATTAGCCAGGCAGCCCTTCATGACATTCTTGCAGTAATTGATGCAAGGTTTGACTGATCCCAGACCTCGGCAATGAGGGCAGTACAACAGTTTCATAATGGCACGATTACACTCCAGGCTCAAAGGAACCTGTGGGAAAAGTGACCATTAGGCATTTATCCATGAGCTAACACTATTGTGAGCAAGGCAATTAACACAGCATCGTTCGGGAGAACTGTTCCTGTAATAAAAGCACTGCAAGACCTTTTAGCGTCAGCTGAACAAGTTTGTTATCATTTTCCAATGTTGATGAAGCTTGTTTGCTTTTCTTTATTGTCTCCAGCTAAGCATGTTATCTGCATGTGGATTCAGGTCATCTATTATATAAGAACAACTTTGAAGTAACTTTAAAGTCATTTGGGAAAGGCAAGTTTGGAAGGTAGAGTAATCATGCTGTATATTAGCCAAAGGCAACTTCAGTTTAATCGTTTTACTGCAACCGTGCGTAAACCTGCTGCTTATGCTACTAATGCAAACAGCTACTATATGCATTCATGTTTAATGCTAATCCCTCGCAATGTGCCATACAATGGATTCAGCTTTTACATATGTCAGCATAAGACCACTTAAACAAGACGCACAATATTCCAAACTGATATATTCCCAACATCAGCGAGAATTTAGGTCTGCTTAGCAGAAATCTCCCGAGAGTTTGGCACCAGGAGACTGAATCCAATTCTGTAAGAAATCCCTTAAAGAACAGAGAGGTACCATTGCGCCCTACTTTCATTTGTCAAAGCAGCAGGGAGTTCTAAGGAAGGGTAGGGTAGCCACTAAGGACATGGACTAATTTTCCTTGTGTGGGTTTGGTGCAAACATCTTTGGGAATGCTGCTGTGTAGTCATTTGTCTTGATGTCATGGATCCAGTATTGATGAATTTGGGAGTTTCTGTTGATTGACTTTCTAGGCAACTAGGGCAGGTACTGCTCCCTTTTAGTGCAACCAGACCACCTACACAGAATATGGCATTAAAGGATATGCATGGTTTTATTTAAGCAACATATAAAAAGTCTTTGGTGTCCTTGGACTCTCTCAATTGCACAGTGTTACACCATGGAACAATGATTCATTGAAGAGTTTTCCCATTGCCATATGACTCTAATGTCAAATACACCTGTGTCTAGGAGAATACACACTTCATTTCCAAGGCAACACCCTACAGCGGAACCCAAGGATCATTATAAGGAGATCTAATGCAAGATTTTTGAAAAATACCAGTCAGGGCAAGGATATAATTAGTATAAAATACACCTTGAAGCACTGTAAGGGTTGTCATTATAAAGGTGAGAAAATATGGACCAACTGCGCATCTGCAAAGAATTTAAGTTTTGCCAGAACTGGTTGTCTGGACAAGAAGATGTTGGCAATGCTAAAGAGTTACAGTTCCACATAACATAGATGGGAGAAACTGTCGTAGGGCAACAACAGCACTTCAAAAGCAAGAACATTTCATAATTCTGGCTCGTAAAGAAGGTGGAAGAAGGAAGTCTTTATCACTTGGCTGGTATTTGCCTAAAAGGCATGTCAGTGACTCGATGACTTGGAGGAGAATCCCTGGTCTGATGAAACCTTAACTGAACTTTAAGACTTTGATGTGAAGCGCTATGTTTGGTGCAAAATTTAACCCAGGATCTCACACTTGAATACTCATTTGGAAATATCAATGTTAGTAGAATTTCTGGAGCAAAATATGCTATGATCTGCAAGAATATTGAGGATTAACATTGAGGATAACAAGACAAAATGTAAAAGACACTTGGTGACTCTTAAAATCAAGAAAATGAGACCTCAGTTCAGTTGAACACCATTGAGCATCAAGGCCTCAATCCTATTTGAAAGAATTTGAGCAATTTTGCCAAGAAGACGCCAATGCTGGTATGGACTGAAAATATTGCCAAAGGGGGTCTTACCAAGTGTAAACTCTAGGGTTTTTATTTATAACTTATTTAGTAGAACACTTGTTTTTAACTTTCATGCACAAATGCTATCAGTCACCCTTGAGCACCCTGGGATTAATTGCCTTGCTCAAGGGTAGTACGGTCTTGGCACGCGGCATGTTTCTTGTGGTGAACAAACCAGCTACCTTCCGTTAGCAGCCCTGAGCCTTAACCACTACATCACACCCGTCGTAAAAAAGAAAACTAGTCCACTGTACCTGAGACACCTTCCGTACAATCTCTCCAGCCACATTAAGGCCCTGGATGAATGCCCGAGCAGCGATGAATGCCCGCACCAGCTTGGTCTTCAGTTCCCGTGGAGCGTCTCCAAAAGGACGCAGGGTTTCAGTCTGCTTGGAGGCACACTCCAGGAAGTCATCAGAGAGCAGGGAGGCGGTCTCGGGGTCAGACGCCTTCAAAAGACGCTCCAGGAGCCTCATCCAGAACTCGTCCAAGACCTCCTCAAGGTTCAGGGAGGCACCGCTGTAATATCGACGCAGGTCGGCATAAAGGTCACGAAACACTCCCGCATTGGGTCGGTACAGATCCCCCAAAGCAGCCACAAAGGCCTCTTCCAACCACCGCTCAGAGCCATTTAGGAGTTCCAGGAAATATGCTGGATGGATAAAAAAGGAAGTCACTTATCACAGAGTGAAAATAATAAAGAAATCACATACAATTGCATCCACTGACTACTGTTTGACAGTGTAATTGCAGATTTCAGAACAACACTGAAGTACCCTGTGTTGGGGAAAGTTACGTTTAAAAGTAATGCATTACAATATTGCGTTACTCCCTAAAAAGTAACTAATTATTTTACTTAGTTATTTTTTATGGAAAGTAATGTGTTACGTTACTTTTGAGTTACTTGTGTTACTTTTTAAATCTGGGCAGGGCTTCAACGCTTCAACACTCCTCAGCAATAAAAAAAAATGAAGCACAAATGTTAAGTAATTTTTGCTTATTAGTATGGTTGAATCATATTTAGTATGGTTGAATCATATACGAATCATATTGTTCACATTTGATCTAGAACTACAGTAAGCATTATTTTTACACATCGCACACAACACCTCTCTACTTACGATTTATCTCAACATGGTGACAGGAGAGATGTCTGTCAATAAAGTAACTGGCCTTACTTGTTTGAAAAAGTAACTCAGATATTTTCTTGTAAATTAAAAAGTAATGTGTTACTTTACTAGCTACTTGAAAAAAATAATCTGATTACCCCCAACTCTAACCCTGACTACAGAATTTTTAAATGGCTTTTAATGGAAACTTACAAACAGTATTTCTCTCTGTGGAAAATTTGTTTACATTGCAGTTTTAATAATATTATTTTAGATTTTTCATATTCCTCCACAGATAATATAAAATACAAATAATAAGTGATATCTCATGTTTTGCCTGTTAGGGGAAGATGCAACAAATATCCTTAATTTCAATAAAATATACTGTATGTTCAACATTCAGGTAACTTAGTAATTACCAATAATTAATATATTAATATACCAGCTGTTTGTTCATATAAATTATGAACAAATAAATTTAATACAAATATTTTATATAAATAAACACACACACACACATACATTTGTGTAATTGACTGAATTCTCATTCACTGGCTTCCAGAAAATGTCTGATTAGGGTCAGTAAATTGAACAACTGCATCAAAATCTCTTATCATTATTGTGCGTCACTACAGTTCATCATGCACTGCAGTAAAAGGCCATAAAACCCCACTGTAATTGCCCTGTGAGGACCACTCGGTGTGAAAGCATATGAGCTTTAGAGTTTTCCTTTTATCTAAGCTCACAATGACACAAACCAGGAGAGAGTTTGGGCTTCAAAGTGCTGCAACTCTTTAACCCCTCACATTCATTAACCCTGATGCCGTTAAATCCACAGAAGGGTAAAGGAAACGTTAACTAAAAGCAGATGAAGTTTCATAAACTACCGCTCTGGATAAGACAGCTGTCCGTGACAGTACAAGTACACTGTAAAACCTCTAAATCTCATTTCCTCTGCGAGTTTCTGCAGTTGCTAATCTGTTCTTTTTCACCTTCACACTTAGGGTGGAAAAATGACAGCTTAAACGTTTGGGTTATTCGAAAATCATCTTGCTAACATTACAGTGGAAAAACTGAGCAGTTGTGTTAGCAACTGAGACATAATACAGTACATCAAAATACAACCAACTGCATTTGAGTTGTGGACTCACTGTCGAAGGTCCTGTACTGGGCATTTAGCGAGGCTTGAATGGAACGTCCCGCTTCCCTAACCAGTCCTTCAAATTCCCGGCGGCTCAGGTTCGACAGTGTTTCCTCCATGGCAATGGTGCAGCAGGTGTAACCTTGTGGGCAGATCCGGAGATGCTCGCCTGCAGATGGAATGGAAAGATAATACAATTTAAGTAGAGATTTTAACCTAGTTATGGCACCAAAGATGCCAATTACACCAATAACATCATATATCAAGCTTCATATAATTTCAAACTTAGACTGATGCCAAGGTGAAACATGATGTCATACTTCCACGAAAAGCATAAATAAAAGACAGATGGATCTCACACAGTGTTCTGAAAAGGTCTTTAATGTGTGAGTGACTCATACGAAATATAACAAAAACAAAAAAATTACAATATCCTTACAAAACAACAATATTAACTGACAATCTGCTGTTTATCAACACATTTTGATGTTCAAGTTAAAGAAATTGTGGTGTTTAATAGTTTTATTGCTTTATGCTGTCACCCTAATTTAAATTCTTACTGTTTTTGTGCCAGATAAGCTATTCTCTCTCTCTCTCTCTCTCTCTTCACTGTTGTTAGCTGTTTTGTATTAGTAGCTTGTAGTGTAGCTAACTACTGTGTATACTAAAGTGTAGCTGAACGATGAGTAGCTTTAGCTTGTAGCTTAACAATATAGCTTCCCCTGAGCGTCACTGAACACAGTGCACTGGGTCAGAGAGGTCCTCAGGAGAGCAAGAGCTTCTTGTACCCGGCTGACATTTAGCAAACAACTTTCCCGGTTAAGCCTGTCTTGGGTCACGGCTTAGGGAACTAGAGCGAGAGATGCTATCACCGCTATGCATTTTTTATGCTGCCTGACTGCAGCGAGAGTGAAAAATCATAGAGAAGCACAATTTTATGCATTCACTGTTGTAAGACTGTAGCTGAGGGGCTAAAATACTCACTTTCACTATTTTATGGTCATCCTAAGAGTCGTTCAATCAGATCTCCTGTGTATCTGCGGTTTAGTACTTACAAATGTTTTTTGTGCTAATGCGGTTTAGCCTAGAGTGCATTTTTGTGTGCAATATTTTATTTACAGAAATAGAAGTATGGTAAAAAGACATACAGGAGCGCTCAAATTATTTGCTAAAGTTTTTATTCAATATTTTTAATTACTGACAATACATCAAGTTTTTAGCGAGTGTGTTAGTTGTTATTGTCAACTTTAAAGCCAAAAAATTAATTGAAATAAAATAAAATATAAATATTAGGTGAAACACTTATATAAAATAGGTTGAAATTATAAAATTATAATAAAGCTGAATAGAAATATTTTTAAAAACTGACAAAATTACATAACTAAAATTAAAATGAAACTGAAAATATAAAAATAAAATCTAATTCAAAATATTAATAAATGCTATAATACTGTGTAAATTATACTGAAATAACATGGGTGAATGTGTGTGCATAGATAGATAGATAGATAGATATGTACAAATAAGTAAAGTCTCTCAGAGGCCAGATTTCAAACATGCTCAGCTGCATTAAATCACATGCACACATGTAATGAGCCTGTTTTGAATTGTGTAGCCTCGTACGTCAACAAGCGGCGAGATCCCAAGATCATATTCCGTGTGTCGCTCTGCATATTGTGGTGTTAAAGAGCCTTCAGTGTCATTATGCATCGCATCCCGGACCCTTCATTGCAGTCCATGAGCAGCACGGGCGTGTGGCCTGCATATCAATGCACACTGACGAGGGACCGCGAGACACAAGACAGATGAAGCTTTTCTTCCCGCTCTGGCACACAAAGAAAGAATCTGTGCGACAATGTGCCCGCACACCCAAATATGTATATGCATACTTATATTACAGCTGGGATGTCATTCTGCACATTAACTAAACACATATGAAAAGCCACAGATAGTGAGAAAGAGTCAGAAAATAAGAGAAAAATATAGCTGCAAGCAGCGATGGCGGGCCCAAGCGTCAGTGCAAACGCCACCCCGGTGGCAACAAAAAACCGTGCCCAGCGGGCACATGCACTACAGTAACCCTCTGGCAGTCTGGTTTTAAGGGATACGGCAATTAAAGGGTTAATCCAAACCATCAACTCTGTGAAACACACACAGAACACAGTGGTGGCACTAGGGCGGGTCCTGACAGGGCTATAGCCCCATCACAAACTTGCTTAGCACCCGGCACAGCTACCCCCCCCCCAAGGATTTCCAAATGATTTTCCTGTTTTTTAACTCTCGGTGTCACTCTCATTAACATTGAAAAATAAATATTAAAAACCTAAAAAATATGTGGCCTATAAACAATTGGTAATATGGGGAGGGGTCAAGCAATTCTTTGCGCAAGACGGTGAACGTCAGTCAATTCACTATAGAGAAAGTGAAAGTAAAAAAACTGACGGCTAACGCTGCATTAATGGCGCATATTCTCTCTGAGACAACGAGAGACGAATCTATTTTAACATATGCTGATAACGGTATATAACTGTCTCAAATTATTCCCTTAATATTTCTCTTGTGGCTCGTATAGTAAAAAAACATGAGAAGAAATGTAGTTCACGTTAAACAGGTTGTTTTGAAAATCGGTGCATGAAATAAAGCTGCTCTGAATTTTCATTGATGACTGCAGTGTTATAATTATAGGCCTATAATTCATTGTATAAATTAATAGACCTGTTTTAAAAAAAGTTTTTAAAAACATTTTCAATGAGGAGTAAGCTAGCCTATTTTATTATTCTCACAGCGCATCATGCGGTGATGAGCTATGAAATTATTGCGGGGCAAATAATTTAATGTAATTTAATAATAAAAGTAATCTAATAATAATAATAGGCCTAATAATAAGAAGAATGTAACAGGCCTACATTAATTGGAAATGCTAAATCCTCTTAATATTGCCAATTTTTTAAGCTTTTTACAATGGCCTATCTCTGGCTATCATCTACACATGAAATGATGCAAATCAGCACGGGGAGATTATCTCCCACAATGTGTGCCCGTGTGGAAATAGTTGTATGAATTGTCGGCACTATCTATTGTAAATGGTTAGAATTTACCATGTTTTCCTAACAGTTGGCATTGATTGACTGACACTTGATGGTCAGAAAAAAATTACTAGATATGTGTAAAAAAATAAAGATAACTTAAATAAATAAATAAATAAAAGAAAACAACGAAAAAAGAAAAAATCCCAAATTTCTTTCTTTTCTATATTCATAAATTATATTACTTTGTAAGTGTCATATTTGGCAGTTGGCATTAGAAGTTATATTACTAATAACAGTGGCATATGTGAAGTTTAATACCACAGGAAAAAAGTTAAATATGCCTTTTTCGAAGCTGCTGTATATAAAAAAAATACGATAGCTAAAGTTAGGCGTTCATTATTTTCTCTCAATTTAATTAGATTTTATCACCCCCTCTGAACTGTTAAGCCCCCCCGTAGCACCCCCAACAAAAAAATCCTGGAGCCGCCACTGACAGAACAATATATAAAACTTTAGTAACACTTTACAATAAGGTTTCAGTTTTTAACATTAACTATATTAATTAACATCAGTACGTATATATTATTGTGAGTGGTTAATAAGATCATTTAGAAAGTGTAAGTAAATGATTAATAAACTACTTAAATGTACATTTATAAATCTTATTATTTAGACACATCATAATAATTGCTCAATGTGTTAATAAATGCTTTATTAACACATATTCCTGCTTTAATTCATGATTAAGTCAGGTAGTTATAAAACATTTAGTAGTTGCCAGCCATCTATTTGTGTGAGCTCATCTAAAGTGAGGACTATTTATACATTATAAAGCATTTACAAAGGAGATTTAAAAGCTCATTTATCTCCCAAAAAGAAAAGTTAAACAAACACAACACAGAGGGATACAGAACACATAAATATTTTTTCAAGATGCAAGGTGACTGTACACTTGATAAAAAATGAAAAATAAACCTCTGCAATTTCATTGAAAAAAATAAATTAAAGTAAATATTCAAGTGTACAGTTTCATTATTTGCATCTTGAAAAAAATATTTCTGAGTTCTCTATCCCTCTGTGTTGTGGTTGTTTATTTTTCTGTTAGGAAGATAACTGAGCCTTTAAATCTCCTTTATAATAGATATGCCTAATAAATAAAGAACAAGGCATTTATAGCTGTATTTATAAACTACTTTCTAATGACTATTAATGTTGGGACAATGCTTAATAAAGGATGAACTAACTATTTACTAATGCTTACCTAATGATTCATAGCGTGCAGTTATTATGAAGTGTTACCCAATATTTTTATAGCACTTATGATTCTTGGTTAATGAAATGTTCAAAATTGACTACTACATTATTAATTAAAGTTTCTGGTTAATGTACATCAGTTACTGTACCATGAACTAACAAAGATTTGTTTACTTTATTTTTTAGAATTTGTTTTCTTAAGAAATATAGTAAAACAATGGTTGTTCATACTTAGTTGGTTAGTTTCGAATAAATTAATGTTAAAAAAATGATATTATTGAACTATACTAGTTAACATGAACAGTAATGATCTAAAATGTATTAATGTTAATTAATGTTAAGTAAAAACATTAACATAAAATCTTTTATGATTTTATCTTTTTATGATTTATGATTTTTCATAAAACACAAAAAAATGTTATGTTGTAATTAACATAATTATTAACCTTATTATATAATTAACCAAAAATTAAATTAAAAATATTATATGTGTGGTGAATAAATTATTAACTTAATTATATAAAACTATGTTGTCAGTGCCCTACAAATTAACTGGTTCTTGGATTTTTATATTTTTTTGTCCCTAAGACTGACAGAAAAAGATAAGGCCTAGGAGATTTCTTAAGCTATAATGCAAAAAATAAATAAAATAAAATAAAATAAAATGAATAATTAAATAAATAAATAAATAAATAAAATAAAATAAAACGTATAATTAAATAAATAAATACTGATTGATTTTTTTCTAGTGATTAAAGAGATGTTTAAAAGTCTCTCTCTCTCTGTGTCTCTCTCTCTGTCTGTCTCTCTCACCCACCTCCTCACACTCACACTTAACACACATACTCACCCATCCCCCCACATACACAGAGCCAGTGTGATCAAATGTCTTGATAGTTTATTAATTTTCTGTTATTCATAGACCTTTTGTAAAGTCATGAAACTAATCATACTTCTTCAGAATGACTTGTTCTATGTATGTAAAAAGTTTTGAAGTGTTTGGAAGCTGCACTTTAAAGATATAAGAAAATAACTGCTCTTTTTTACTGTAACTTTAACAAATCGCCATTAATACACCGTTCAAGATATCCTAAATCCGTTAGCAATTTAGCATCTACAGTATATTGGCATCATGTTGACAAAGTTTGGTGTGAACTACTTGTTTCTGCTTGGAGGAGAATGAATTTATTTACAGCTTGTTTCCCTCCGAAAATGACATTAAAAAAAAGATAGCCGGCTTCCTGTTGGTCATAGCTAATGAGAGTAAATTAGAAAGTTGTCCGGCTTGATTAGAACAATTTATGTACCGAGTTTGGTGTCTGTAGATAAAACTAACCCCCCCATTTTTGACAAAAGGTGGCGCTATAGAGCGCCTCTTCCACGCCCGTTTATGAGCTTTTTCCAGTGTCTAACTAACATTAATACTCATATGTGTGTTGAGTTTCATGACATTCTAAACATGTTATCTGCTTCAAAATCACCAGAAACAAATTTTCAAGTTTGAAACGTTGCCATGGCAACAGTATTTTAGATATCAATATTCCCTTCACAGTTTTACATCGGCCGTGTTTTGACATTATTCTGATGAAGTTTGAAGCAAATCGATTAAAAATAAGATGCTGAATTCAAAGCATTTTGAAAATGACACACTTCCTGCTGCCAGTTGGTGGCGCTATAACTTTGACTCATAATAGTCACATCTATGCGCTCGGCATCATACAACGAACAAAACCCTGAAGTTTGATCAAAATCAGACAATGTATGTGGATGTTATTAGACGCTTCCTTCTCTCATTTTTCGCCATAAATTCATCGCCTCGCCACGGGCAAACCGTTCGAGATATCAAAAATATCCTGGCAATTTTGCGTCCCCAATGTCTTGAGATCATGTTCACCGAGTTTGGTGGCAATCGGGTGGTAATCTTCAGAGGAGTATATCAAATTCCAGAGCATGCTTTTTTAAACAGCCCTGAATAGCCGACTTCCTGTTGGGCGGAGCCTATGACATGCAGCGTGAAATTTGTTCGGCTCAATGAGATCTATATGTGTACTGAGTTTCATATGAATACGTGCAAGTATGTGTGAGCTATACATCAAGTTTTCAAACTGTGTTCTAGGGGGCGCCGTAGAGCCCCTGTGCCACGCCCGGGTCCCAGCCTCTGTGGCGTCCGGACGCCAACAGGTTCCAACGTGTGTGCGAATTTTCAAGAGTTTTTGAGCATGTTAAGGCCCCCAAAAGTGCCCGGATGGTTGAATAAAAAAAAAAATAAATAAATAAAAAAAATAAAAATATAGCTGCAAGCAGCGATGGCGGGCCCAAGCGTCAGTGCAACCGCCATCCTGGTGGCATCACGAAAAAGGGGCACAGCTGGCACATGCATTTACAGTAACCCTCTGGCAGTCTGTTTTTTAGGGATACAGCAACTAAAGGGTTAATCCAAACTGTCAATACTGTGAAAGACACATACACACACACACATATGCACACAACAATATATAAAACTTTGGTAACACTTTCAATAAGGTTTCAGATATTAACATTAACTATATTAATTCATATGAACAATATTTATATAGCTTTTATTAATTTTAGTCTCTCTCTATCCTCTCTCACACTCACTCACTCGCACACACACAAAGAACAACATAAAACTTTTGTACCACTTTTCAATAAGTTTTTAGTTTTTAACATTATGTAAGTTAACATGAACAATATTTTTATAGCACTTATGAATCTTGGTTAATGATATGTTCAAAATTGACTACTACATTATTAATTAAAATGTCTGGTTAATGTACATCAGTTACTGTACCATGAACTAACATAAAGATTTTTTTACTTTATTTTTTAGAATTTGTTTTCTTAAGAAATATAGTAAAACAATGGTTGTTCATACTTAGTTGGTTAGTTTCGAATAAATTAATGTTAAAAACGATATTATTTAACTATTCTAGTTAACATGAACAATAATTATATAAAATGTATTAATGTTAATTAATGTTAAGTAAAAAAAAATATTAATACATTATTAAAATATAAAGTTGTATCTTAACATTAGTTTATGTACTGTGAATTAATATAAAAATAATATTTTTAATGTTAGTATTAACTAACATTAAATAAGATTAATAAATTATTTTAAAATATATTGTTCCTTTTTAGTTCATGTTCGTCAATGCATTAACTAATGTTTTATATATATATATATATCAGTGGCGGCTGCTGGTCTTTCAAAGAGGGGAAGCTCAAGAAAATAAATCAGTATTTATTTATTTAATTATTCATTTTATTTTATGTAATTTTTTTTTTTTTTTTTTTTTTTTGCATTATAGCTTAAGAAATCTCCTAGGCCTTATCTTTTTCTGTCAGTCTTAGAGACAAAAAAAAAAAAAAATCCAAGAACCAGTTAATTTGTAGTGCACTGACAACATAGTTTTATATAATTAGGTTAATAATTATGTTAATTACAACATAAGAAAAATCTAAAATTTAAAATTTAAAGTTGTATCTGATCATTAGTTTATATATGTGAATTAACATAAAATTAATATTTTTTAATGTTAGTATTAACTAACATTAAAATATTAATAAATGATCTAAACATAGATTGTTCATTGTTAGTTCATGTTAGTTAATGCATTACATAATGTTAACCAAAGAGACCTTATTGTAAATTTTTGCCAACACTTTTTATGATCTATTACCATTTTTAATAATTATTTTAATGATCTATAAGCATTTGTGAAATAGTTTTGCCTGCATTTACAGCTTAGTCTTCATCTGTGAGCTGAACTGTTTTACTGTTACATCCATGAGATGATGTAAGTTCAGATGTCATTTCACAGGATGTCATAGGTCAGTATCAAATGAGTTTCAAATTATTATTTGCAGCACAAAAATGTATAAGTCCACGTGTAAGATTTAAAAAATATATTTTTTATGTTGTAATTAATATTATTATTAACCTAATTATATAAAATTATGTTGTCAGTGCCTTACAAATTAACTGGTTCTAGGATTTATTTTGTCCCTAAAACGGGCAGAATAGGATAAGGCCTTAGAGAATTCTTAAGCTGTAATGCAATAAATAAATTAAATAAATAAATAAATACTGATTGATCTTTATTTCTTGTGGTTAAAAAGATGTTTAAATGTCTCTGTCTGTCTCTCTCTCTCTCTCTCTCCCTCACCCACCCCCTCACCCAGCTCCTCACTTCCACACTCAACACACACACACACACACACAGACAGAGAAACACCCATCCACCCCCACACACACCATAGTGCAAACACATCAGATGTCTGATAGATTTTTTTATTTTCTGTTATTCATAGACCTTTTGTAAAGTCATGAAATTAACCATACTTCTTCAGAATGACTTGCTCTATGTATGTAAAAAGTTTTGAAGTGTTTGGAAGCTGCACTTTAAAGATATGAAATGACTGCTGTCTTTTTTACTGTAACTTTAATAAATCGCCATTAATACACCGTTCAAGGTATCCTAAATCCGTTAGCAATTTAGCATCTTCAGTATCTTGGCATCATGTTGACAAAGTTTGGTGTGAACTACTTGTTTCTGCTTGGAGGAGTATGAATTTATTTACAGCCTGATATTTCAAAATACCCACATTAAAATAAATGTAGCCGACTTCCTGTTGGTCGTAGCTAATGAGTGTAAATTAGAAAGTTGTAAGACCACGTGTATGTATCTTTAGATTTTGTTTATGTTGTAATTAACATGATTATCAGAATCAGAATGAGCTTTATTGGCCAGGTATGTTTACACATATGAGGAATTTGTTATAGTGACAAAGCTCCACAGTGCAACAGAATGACAGCAACGGGACAGGACACAGACAACAAAAGAACAATATACAAATATACAAATAGGCAATGTACAAAATAGCAAAAACACTATGCAATACAGACAATCATGTGTGTCCAGGTCTGATGTGCAAATTTGAAATGGAAAAAAAATTAAATTAAAAATATTATATGTGTGGTGAATAAATTATTAACTTAATTATATAAAACTATGTTGTCAGTGCCCTACAAATTAACTGGTTCTTGGATTTTTATATTTTTTTGTCCCTAAGACTGACAGAAAAAGATAAGGCCTAGGAGATTTCTTAAGCTATAATGCAAAAAATAAAAAATAATAAAATAAAATAAAATAAAATGAATAATTAAATAAATAAATAAATAAATAAAATAAAATAAAACGTATAATTAAATAAATAAATACTGATTGATTTTTTTCTAGTGATTAAAGAGATGTTTAAAAGTCTCTCTCTCTCTGTGTCTCTCTCTCTGTCTGTCTCTCTCACCCACCTCCTCACACTCACACTTAACACACATACTCACCCATCCCCCCACATACACAGAGCCAGTGTGATCAAATGTCTTGATAGTTTATTAATTTTCTGTTATTCATAGACCTTTTGTAAAGTCATGAAACTAATCATACTTCTTCAGAATGACTTGTTCTATGTATGTAAAAAGTTTTGAAGTGTTTGGAAGCTGCACTTTAAAGATATAAGAAAATAACTGCTCTTTTTTACTGTAACTTTAACAAATCGCCATTAATACACCGTTCAAGATATCCTAAATCCGTTAGCAATTTAGCATCTACAGTATATTGGCATCATGTTGACAAAGTTTGGTGTGAACTACTTGTTTCTGCTTGGAGGAGTATGAATTTATTTACAGCTTGTTTCCCCCGAAAATGACATTAAAAAAAAGATAGCCGGCTTCCTGTTGGTCATAGCTAATGAGTGTAAATTAGAAAGTTGTCCGGCTTGATTAGAACAATTTATGTACCGAGTTTGGTGTCTGTAGCTAAAACTAACCCCCCCATTTTTGACAAAAGGTGGCGCTATAGAGCGCCTCTTCCACGCCCGTTTATGAGCTTTTTCCAGTGTCTAACTAACATTAATACTCATATGTGTGTTGAGTTTCATGACATTCTAAACATGTTATCTGCTTCAAAATCACCAGAAACAAATTTTCAAGTTTGAAACGTTGCCATGGCAACAGTATTTTAGATATCAATATTCCCTTCACAGTTTTACATCGGCCGTGTTTTGACATTATTCTGATGAAGTTTGAAGCAAATCGATTAAAAATAAGATGCTGAATTCAAAGCATTTTGAAAACGACACACTTCCTGCTGCCAGTTGGTGGCGCTATAACTTTGACTCATAATAGTCACATCTATGCGCTCGGCATCATACAACGAACAAAACCCTGAAGTTTGATCAAAATCAGACAATGTATGTGGATGTTATTAGACGCTTCCTTCTCTCATTTTTCGCCATAAATTCATCGCCTCGCCACGGGCAAACCGTTCGAGATATCAAAAATATCCTGGCAATTTTGCGTCCCCAATGTCTTGAGATCATGTTCACCGAGTTTGGTGGCAATCGGGTGGTAATCTTCAGAGGAGTATATCAAATTCCAGAGCATGCTTTTTTAAACAGCCCTGAATAGCCGACTTCCTGTTGGGCGGAGCTTATGACATGCAGCGTGAAATTTGTTCGGCTCAATGAGATCTATATGTGTACCGAGTTTCATATGAATACGTGCAAGTATGTGTGAGCTATACATCAAGTTTTCAAACTGTGTTCTAGGGGGCGCCGTAGAGCCCCTGTGCCACGCCCGGGTCCCAGCCTCTGTGGCGTCCGGACGCCAACAGGTTCCAACGTGTGTGCGAATTTTCAAGAGTTTTTGAGCATGTTAAGGCCCCCAAAAGTGCCCGGATGGTTGAATAAAAAAAAATAAAAAAAAAAAAAAAAAAAATAATAATCCTTTGGAAATCAATAGGGCCCTGCGCCTTACTGGCTTGGGCCCTAAATATAGCTGCAAGCAGCGATGGCGGGCCCAAGCGTCAGTGCAAACGCCACCCCGGTTGCAACAAACAACCGTGCCCAGCGGGCACATGCACTACAGTAACCCTCTGGCAGTCTGGTTTTAAGGGATACGGCAATTAAAGGGTTAATCCAAACCATCAACTCTGTGAAACACACACAGAACACAGTGGTGGCACTAGGGCGGGTCCTGACAGGGCTATAGCTCCATCACGAACTTGCTTAGCCCCGGCACAGCTACCCCACCCAAGGATTTCCAAATGATTTTCCTGTTTTTAACTCTCGGTGTCACTCTCATTAACATTGAAAAATAAATATTAAAAACCTAAAAAATATGTGGCCTATAAACAATTGGTAATATGGGGATGGGTCAAGCAATTCTTTGCGCAAGACGGTGAACGTCAGTCAATTCACTATAGAGAAAGTGAAAGTAAAAAAACTGACGGCTAACGCTGCATTAAAGGTGCATATTCTCTCTGAGACAAAGAGAGACGAATCTATTTTAACATATGCTGATAACGGTATATAACTGTCTCAAATTATTCCCTTAATATTTCTCTTGTGGCTCGTATAGTAAAAAACATGAGAAGAAACATAGTTCGCGTTAAACAGGTTGTTTTTGAAAATCGGTGCATGAAATAAAGCTGCTCTGAATTTTCATTGATGAGTGCAGTGTTATAATTATAGGCCTATAATTCATTGTATAAATTAATAGACCTGTTTTAAAAAAAGTTTTTAAAAACATTTTCAATGAGGAGTAAGCTAGCCTATTTTATTATTCTCACAGCGCATCATGCGGTGATGAGCTATGAAATTATTGCGGGCAAATAATTTCATGTAATTTAATAATAAAAGTAATCTAATAATAATAATAGGCCTAATAATAAGAAGAATGTAACAGGCCTACATTAATTGGAAATGCTAAATCCTCTTAATATTGCCAATTTTTGAAGCTTTTTACAATGGCCTATCTCTGGCTATCATCTACACATGATATGATGCAAATCAGCACGGGGAGATTATCTCCCACAATGTGTGCCCGTGTGGAAATAGTTGTATGAATTGTCGGCACTATCTATTGTAAATGGTTAGAATTTACCATGTTTTCCTAACAGTTGGCATTGATTGACTGACACTTGATGGTCAGAAAAAAATGACTAGATATGTGAAAAAAAATAAAGATAACTTAAATAAATAAATAAATAAATAAAAGAAAACAATGAAAAAAGAAAAAATCCCAAATTTCTTTCTTTTCTATATTCATAAATTATATTACTTTGTAAGTGTCATATTTGGCAGTTGGCATTAGAAGTTATATTACTAATAACAGTGGCATATGTTGTTTATTTTTCTGTTAGGAAGATAACTGAGCCTTTAAATCTCCTTTGCAATAGATATGCCTAATAAATAAAGAGCAAGGCATTTATAGCTGTAAATTAGAAAATTGTAAGACCACGTGTATGTATCTTTAGATTTTGTTTATGTTGTAATTAACATGATTATCAGAATCAGAATGAGCTTTATTGGCCAGGTATGTTTACACATACGAGGAATTTGTTGTAGTGACAAAGCTCCACAGTGCAACAGAATGACAGCAACGGGACAGGACACAGACAACAAAAGAACAATATACAAATATACAAATAGGCAATGTACAAAATAGCAAAAACACTATGCAATACAGACAATCATGTGTGTCCAGGTCTGACGTGCAAATTTGAAATGGAAAAAAAATTAAATTAAAAATATTATATGTGTGGTGAATAAATTATTAACTTAATTATATAAAACTATGTTGTCAGTGCACTACAAATTAACTGGTTCTTGGATTTTTATATTTTTTTGTCCCTAAGACTGACAGAAAAAGATAAGGCCTAGGAGATTTCTTAAGCTATAATGCAAAAAAAAAAAAATAATAAAATAAAATAAAAAACATGAATAATTAAATAAATAAATAAATAAATAAAATAAAATAAAACGTATAATTAAATAAATAAATACTGATTGATTTTTTTCTAGTGATTAAAGAGATGTTTAAAAGTCTCTCTCTCTCTGTGTCTCTCTCTCTGTCTGTCTCTCTCACCCACCTCCTCACACTCACACTTAACACACATACTCACCCATCCCCCCACATACACAGAGCCAGTGTGATCAAATGTCTTGATAGTTTATTAATTTTCTGTTATTCATAGACCTTTTGTAAAGTCATGAAACTAATCATACTTCTTCAGAATGACTTGCTCTATGTATGTAAAAAGTTTTGAAGTGTTTGGAAGCTGCACTTTAAAGATATAAGAAAATAACTGCTCTCTTTTTTACTGTAACTTTAACAAATCGCCATTAATACACCGTTCAATATATCCTAAATCCGTTAGCAATTTAGCATCTTCAGTATATTGGCATCATGTTGACAAAGTTTGGTGTGAACTACTTGTTTCTGCTTGGAGGAGTAAGAATTTATTTACAGCTTGATATTCCCCGAAAATTACATTAAAAAAAAAGATAGCCGGCTTCCTGTTGGTCGTAGCTAATGAGTGTAAATTAGAAAGTTGTCCGGCTTGATTAGAACAATTTATGTACCGAGTTTGGTGTCTGTAGCTAAAACTAACCCCCCATTTTTGACAAAAGGTGGCGCTATAGAGCGCCTCTTCCACGCCCGTTTATGAGCTTTTTCCAGTGTCTAACTATCATTAATACTCATATGTGTGTTGAGTTTCATGACATTCTAAACATGTTATCTGCTTCAAAATCACCAGAAACAAATTTTCAGGTTTGAAACGTTGCCATGGCAACAGTATTATAGATATCAATATCCCCTTCAGAGTTTTACATCGGCCGTGTTTTGACATTATTCTGATGAAGTTTGAAGCAAATTGAGTAAAAATAAGATGCTGAATTCAAAGCATTTTGAAAATGACACACTTCCTGCTGCCAGTTGGTGGCGCTATAACTTTGACTCCTAATAGTCACATCTATGCGCTCGGCATCATACAACGAACAAAACCCTGAAGTTTGATCAAAATCAGACAATGTATGTGGATGTTATTAGACGCTTCCTTCTCTCATTTTTCGCCATAAATTCATCGCCTCGCCACGGGCAAACCGTTCGAGATATCAAAAATATCCTGGCAATTTTGCGTCCCCAATGTCTTGAGATCATGTTCACCGAGTTTGGTGGCAAACGGGTGGTAATCCTCAGAGGAGTATATCAAATTCCAGAGCATGCGCTTTTTAAACAGCCCTAAATAGCCAACTTCCTGTTGGGCGGAGCCAATGACATGCAGTGTGAAAGTTGTTCAGCTCAATGAGATCTATATGTGTACCCAGTTTCATATGAATACGTGCAAGTATGTGTGAGCTATACATCAAGTTTTCTGACTGTGTTCCAGGGGGCGCCGTAGAGCCCCTGTGCCACGCCCGGGTCCCAGCCTCTGTGGCGTCCTAATGGCCGCGGATTCCAACGTGTGTGCAAATTTTCAAGAGTTTTTGAGCACGTTAAGGCCCCCAAAAGTACCCGGAAGGTTGAAAAAAAAAAAAAAAAAAAAAAAAATAATAATCCTTTGGAAAACAATAGGGCCCTGCGCCTTACTGGCTTGGGCCCTAATAATAATCCTTAGGAAATCAATAGGGCCCTGCGCCTTACTGGCTTGGGCCCTAAAAACAACCAAAGCACACTGGATGGATGACTGTATCTCACAATGCAATGCAGTTCCTATGGAACCTTGTTTCTTCCTCCGAAAAACCCGCAACTTTCTATCTTACAGTTTGAAATATAAATTCGCAAGAAAAGAAGAAAAGTCCAAATTATGAGATAAAAAAAAAAATCACAATTGCGAGAAAAGAAGGTAATTGCACATTTTTATCTTACAATTCGAAATATAAGTCAGAATTGTAAGATACAAACTCGCAACAGTGAGGGAAAAAAACCAAAACATCTTAATATTCATTGTGAGATGGATACTCAGAATTGTGAGAAAATTGTCAGAAGTCTGAAATAAAATCCCAGAATTGTGAATATAATTTTTATAAAAAGTCAATTTTAAATTGTTTTATTCTTTGGTGTAATCTGGCTTTCCTGCATGAGCGCAATATCAACTGGATATTTTTAGCACAATGTCTACTGTGAGTTTTTACATCTTTGATTATTGCGAAGAAATTCTACACAAGTATGCATATGTGAATGCAACAAATGCAGTCTTGTACATAATTTATGTTATTTCCGTGTCGTTAGCTCCGGTACTTAAGGTGGGCGATAGTTTTTTTATTTATTTTAGATGTCTGTGCCATTACACTGGAAATTATTATTCAGAGCTATAAACAACAGTTAACGAACTTGAACTAACTTGCAAAAGCTTCTTCAAAGATTACTATGCTCCTAGTGCTAATGTTTGGAATGCTACAATTTGAAATTCAACGTTATTCAATTGTAACTAGTAACGCATACTCAGTAGAGTTTGTTTAGGTCCTTACGACATTTTTACACAAAATTAAATTAAACATGCTAAATTTATGATAACTTGTTAAATTAAACATGCATAATAAGGTAATGTGACAAGAAATCGTGTACTGCTGTTTGAAAGGTTTATCACATCATAATGCTTACTTTTTCCACACACAGTTTTCAATAATGTATACAGTGCATACTGCTTTGTAAGCAGTATGCTAGCCATTCTGAATGCAGCAAGAGAGAGACTAACAGAGACGGATCTTGTGTGTGCATGTGCAAACTGAATCTCCCTTAATTCTAGGCAGATCAAGAGATGATGCATATCTTTATGAATGCAGGACGCTCGCCAAGGTAATATTTTGAATAAGCTAAAAATAAATCCTGAGGAATTATCTATTTTCTGTTCCGAGTAAACATTGTTCAAGCTTCCTTGTGCTGCCGTGTCCGTGTGTTGGATGGAAATCGACAGGCTGCCAACGGAACAAGACCCTGAATCAAAGCTTGACAGAGAATCACCTGTCAGCCGCCTCCATCTGTCCTGAAAAAATCAAGGGTTTCTTCAGACAGCCTAATTGTTCGAGATGGACAGCTAGACAAATAGTCGAGCAGGATGACAAACAGGCCGAGACGGTGGAGAAACCTTGAGTGGTGTCAGATGAAGCAAATCCCTTCAAGTTAAACTGTTAGCAGGTAGCTTTCAACCCAACTGGTGCAATCCCTTCAGGGCCTGTGACTATTTAATCAAAGAAATGCTCCATGCGGTGTAGTGCTGAGTGCTCTTTTTCCATTCTTCTCCCTTGCATGCCTCGCTGATATTCTCTTACATGCTGCAAAATACATCAGGGTATCAGCTTTTGAACAAATCATTACAAATAATGAAGGTCTTTTGAACAAAGCACTGGGAAAATGTACAGTGACTACTTACAAGCATTTCTGTCTGTGCTATTAAACCAGATGTGTTATTATTCAAGTTGCTAATAACATAGCTTTAGCTGACTTGCTTAGCAAGATTTTTGTCAAACTTGCTCTGTGAAAAGTAGAAACTAGCAGTAAATGTTGACATTTATTTACGCTACTTTCCATTATAGCGCTAAAACAGAAATATTGAAAATGTAGCTAGTCAAAAAATATGTTTTGGACGTAACAAAACCAGCCCAATTGGTACTCAAAACTAGCTCAATCTCATTCCAGAGGAAACTTGCTATCAAAATTGCATGAACATTTTTCAAAATCATGTTCCGGGGGATCAAAACCTCCTTCCAGGGGGTTCCACCTCAGACGAAATCGCGTTAGTTCACCTTAACGGTTTCTGCCAAACCACAAATAGCTAGCATAGCTAATTTATGATAGATTAAAAAAACTTTATTATTATTTACGTATAAGACACATGGTACAAAAAAGAAAATCGCAATATTTATGCAGGATTTTCAAAGACTGATGTTATGAATTACAATATGTTGACAGATTTTCCGAGGCCGCTCTGTAGACCACATTCCAACAAGAAAATCGGCGCTAATTCATTAAAGCACCAATGTTGACACAACGGACTAGAACACCCTCATGCGTTCTGGATTGGCTTTCGAAAATTGACTTGGACTGACTTCAGAAAGAAAACCGCGAGGCCTCGTTTTAAAAGTGGACAACCAAACAGTAAGAGGAAGTTCTTTTGAGGGATGTTCTTCAAGTTCATCTTCAAAGCCCCTGACATACCAATGTGAATAGTTCTTTTATTTTCTCATCTTCTTTTCCTGGGAGAGGATTTGAGTGCACTCCTTTGAGATGAGAGCAAAGGCTGCCTCAGGCACCGGTTTACCAGCAGCAGGTGTGCGAGGATCTACAGGTGAGCCCGGCTGAGGCTTAAATCCCTGCGCTGGCAGAGGCACACAGTGTGTCTCTGAGGAATGAGAAAGTGTTTGGTAAGCTTGCTTCCCTACCAAGCCCTTCTGGAAGACTTATAAACACCACACCCGCGTTACCACACAAGTACATAGCACAACGTTCAGGAACAAGCTCAGCAAGCAGTAAAATAATTTATGGAAACACACTGAGAGGTTTATTTAAGGTGCGGCAGAAGTGGAGCTCAAGTGCTGACATACTGACTTGTATACAAATGGCTCTTATTTGCTATTACTTTCCTTAAGGATTTTGCCTGCCAAACGTCAAAATTAGTGAAAAAAATACCACAGAAGGAGGGAGAGAGTCATATCTAGAGACCAGAAACCACCCAGAGCAACTCAGCAATACAGTACCTGTGACAAGATCTGATATGCCTAATAATCAAAATTGGTAGACAATGTATATGTGGCCATATTGTTTGGTTTACTCACATATCAAAACATGAGGACAACTGCAGTACAGAAAACGCTAAGGTTGCCACCATTCACCACTAATCGCTTAATCTGACCTTCTTTTTAAATATGGGGTTATGGGTGGCATGGCGCTTTGCCCAAACATTGGTCTCAATTAAGAGGATAAGCTGCCTTCAATGAACACAATGCAATATCTCTGTAATCCCCAGCAGACCAGTGTCCTAGAGCAATTTTATCCGTAAAAGAAATGTGCACCAAACACCTCCGCATTTGTGTCAGCTGCATGGATTTGAATTTAAGCGTGGACGGATTAACGCACGGCCCTGCCAAGTGTTTTCCCAGGGCTCCAGACCAGCAGGGGGCCCTGATGAGCTGCAGAAACTGCATAAAATGGTACAGTTCTTAAAAATATGTGCAAAATGAGCAAGCTACTTTGAAACAAACTTGGTCACATGCTTTCAAGCTTCAGAAATGGACACTAATGCATCATAAACATTGTCCATATAACTTGTACATTGGTTAAACTTACAACTAATAGGGCCCTATGATTTCCGAGATGTGGAAAACGCAAATGGCATCACGGAAGTCATAAAAAAGGAATTTACTCTATAACATGGAATGTCAAGGAATTTGCTAAATTTTGGATGGATAAATCAAAAGTAGGTCAGTACACTTAAATAAAAATGCGACATGAACTAGTGTCTGTGAATATTAGGATGCAAAAATACTATATAAATATGAATCCTGAATGTTCTGTGTGTCTCTGTATAAATGAATGGAGCAGACACATTGTTTTTTTTTACTACACACAAAATAAAAATTCGGTTTAACTTGAAGAAACTGTGACAGAAAAATATGAGTTAATGTAATGATAGTGCTACTACTGCTGCTAATAAAATTATTATTAAAACACTATTTATGAAGGAATATTTATTTATATTTATAATAATATTTATATTATAATATATATATATATATTTATAATAAATTGCTGTTAAATATTGTAAGTTTCATGATTTCAATTAATTAGACAGGCTTTTTAAATAATAAAATTTAATTTAGCCATTAAAACAGAGTCTAGAAAAATTATAACTAAAAAAAAAAAAAAATCTAGAAAAATTAAAACAGATAAAATGGAATTTGGAAAAAATAAAACGGATTTCATAGGGCCCTAAACTAACATACTCTTCATCTACCTGCCCTTAACCTTATAAAAAGCTCCATTCTTTGCCAAATATTACAAAAACTCTCAACATAACTAAACATTAAACGTCATGTCTTCCCCTTTAAATGTCAACTTTCCCAATCAGTTCTCCAGGAAAGCATACTGGGAACTAGAAATTCCCTGCCCAGTTTTAGTCAACACAAATGGCTGTTATAGCCCTGACATAAATGACTTTAAAGAAAATAAATTTGGGACAAACTGATCAAGAACTGTGTAGCAGTAGTCCGTTCCTGTATACATGGAGGAATAAAAACTGATGAGGGATTAAGTCCTTATACTACCGAGAGTATAAAAATAATCTGGGGCTTTGTCACCTCTGACCGACTCTTTTAATCTCCACTCCTGTCCGTTTGTCGTCTGGTCTTCCACCACATTTCCAGGTGACCTTTCTTTCAACCTCTTCCTGTGCCTATTAGCACTCATTACTCCCCTCCTGCTGGGTTTCTCGCACTCTCTTAACCATCTGCCTCTGGTCTCTCTTATCCGCTACCCTGCTGAGTCGCGGGGTGGCTCAAAGTGTCCCGAGCGTCCCAGGCGCCATGCCGTCTTATGCTAAGAGCCTGTGACCCCTGAACTAGGCCTTGCACGAACCTGTAATAAAGGCGATTGACGGCCACTCGCTTTATGTGCTAAAAGAAACGACTTCAGAGCAAGCCTTATAAAACACTGGAAAGTACCTTTTAATTGATTTCCTAGGTATTTCTAAGATGCCAGGCCTTCCTTTCTTTGGTAAATGGGTAGGATCGTCAAACTGAGGTACGTCTGGGGTTTGACCATAATCAGCGGTGAAAATAGCTCAGGCCTGACTGTGATTTAGTTTGCACATGGTCTGCTCTCATATGCGTGTTTACAGTTTTATGACCCAGGGGACCTGAGGAAGCAGAAGGGAGTGTGAAATATAAAGGCCATAACAGGTTGGTCTAATGAGCTGCTGTGATCCTATAACACACAGTATATGAGAGGGTTCAAACGGAAAATACAACCCTGTTGACTTTATATTTAGAACATGATATACAGGCACCTTTCGGGAAACTAATAAAAGAAAAAGTACAGCTTAGTGTTACAGAGATAGCATAGCTTAGATATTCGAATTTAACGATAAGAGCAACACCAGCATTTAAAACACCACTAAATGTACAATAAAGTTAAAAAGGTAATGTTTTTTTTAAATACCTTTTGATACTTTGTCCTGTCCCATCTTAATGTAGAAAGACAACTTTACATAATCCAATCGATTGTAAAGTCAGTGTAAAAAACGTGTTTCCCAAAAATATTGTAAGCCTAAGTAGATTGTAGAAACCACTGGCACCAATGGTCACTACGGTCTACTGGTTTTACAATGTTTTTGGGAAATGCAGCCTAGCTTGGCATGGGTCAACCAATGGTTTGAGTTTGGAGCCGGACTATTTGTCTAAGGGGTTGTTCTGGAAACCTGTTTGATTGGTTTTTGCAATTGTGTTTGTGGCCGCTAATGTGCTAATTGACTTTTCTACTAGATTGTGAATGATTATTGTGAGCGAATAGGTGCATGTTATTTAAAAGAAGAAAATCATAGTCTTTGTTCTAAACATAACTTGCTCTGAAACATCATTTTGACTAACGTCACCTAGGGTGAAAAATGCATCATATGAAGTTTCATGATTGAATAAAATCCTGAAGAATAAAATCCCATTCCATCTGTTTCTTATTGAATAATGTTCCACTCGGAAATATGGCATACCGAAATTCGTATACTTAATTCTTACATTTGGGATGCATTTCATATTAGCTTAGCAGACTTGTAAACATCTAATAAACCTTCTTTGCTTCAGGCAGTATATTGAGGCAGGAACGATATGTTTCTTGACGAGTAGCTTCCTATCTTCTCGAACGTTTGTTGAGATCAGAGCCGACACATAGTATGCATTATGGATATGCTCTAAAACGTACGCCTTGCTTCGCTAATGGTGAAAGATGGCTAAGCGTACAACCCAGCTCTTTGAATTGGACATTTCTAGGTTTCCATAAATCTAAAAATACACCACAGCTCAGACTCTGCCTTGCTGCCTAGACACACGTGTGCAAGTGAGCACGTGCGTGTGTGTGCAAACAGCACACGTAATCGCATGCATTACAATGTTTGCCAAACCTTGTTAAAACAGACCTCCTGATCTCTAATCAAGTATGAGGCGAGAACACGTGTGAGAGTGCAGATGAGGAAAACGGGCAAAGGGGTTAAGACGAAGAGAGAGGGTGAAACTTAAGAGAAAGACCACAAAGAACTCCTGTCTGGTTTCTTTAGTGCTTCTTCAGAAGTATTTTTAGCCTAGAATTTGGTGCTGAAATATTCAGCTCTGGTATGTGCCAGTGGTGGCTGGTATTTTTTAAGAGTTGGGTAGCACAGATGCCAGTTATCAATGGCAATAGTTGTATAGTTATATAATAATACAAACACACAAACATTTTGTTTATTTGAAATAAGTATATTTAATTTATTCCAAAAGATTCCAGATGCATTTAATTTTCCCTCAATTAAAAAGTTTTACACATGAAAAGTTATTTTGACTTTTACATGCTAAATAAAAATTAAAATTAGTCATGACTGAAACTGAATAGAACATTTCTACAACTTTTTTCTGTGCAATGCTTCATCCCCACCACTAGGGGATGTATAACTTGCACCCACTGACTATAGACCTATTTATATAGAAAAAAGCTAAAAATTTGTGCATTTGTGCTGTGTGACATTTTACGTGTTTATTAGGGCTGTCAACGTGTTAACGCATGCGATAAATTAAAAAATCCTTAACATGTTAAAATAATTTAATGCATTTAATGCAAAATTACTGAAGCACAATTTCTGTTCTAAACCTTTTACCCAATTTGGCTTCTGTGTTCAGATCATTTTAAGCTGCTAAACTCCCTGAAAGTTTTCAGTCCAATAAACCAGTAATCTATTGTCAGCACTAGTTTTTATTCACTAACATTCACTAAAATATTAGCTATAAACTGTATGAACAATATCACACAAGTAGCAGTGCGATATGGCTGGTTCGGCGGGTTCATGAGCGCTGAACGCCTGGAGCAAATTTTCAAATAAACATTATCTTTATTAACAAACCACATATTTAAAGTCTAAACAAGTACATTCTAACATAAAAAAAATCTTAAAACTACATTCCATGACACAAAACCAGTATTATTTTTAAAATTATTGTGGATTTGGGCATCTGTCAAGACACTTGTGTGAAAAATACCGCAAGCGGAGTGATACAAACGGTGAAACAGTTGGAGTTCTGTTATCACTAGAATATCACACTCCTCTCAGCCAATCAGATTCGAAGACCAGAAAGAACTGTTGTATAATATAGATAGATAGATAATTTGTACTGGGCTTCCTGTGTAGCTTTAAATTAATCACCACTGGTACGTACACATGCTACTAGAGTTTAAGCCAGATAATAACAGGAAGAGAAACCTTGAAGGAAAATGGATAAATCACAAGGCTTTGTGCAAGTCGCCAGGCTTGGAGAGAGAGAGAGAGAGAGAGAGAGAGAGAGAGAGAGAATGTGCTTACTTAGTAGACTATAAAAACAGCAAATGATAATGTTCCGTCATTCTCAATGTGATGCATTAATTTTATAATCCCTCACTGGGTTTTATCGACCGCAGTAGCTGTCATTCAGCGCGTGAGGTTCTTCCAGTGAGTGAGGAAAACGTGCCGTGACTGAAACGGCAAGTCATTATGCAAAATAATAAGTTCTTCATAATTGCTTCCACTCAAACAATAAAAAATGTCACAATAAATAAATCTCATCAGCCTAATGGTCTGTTGCATTGGTTGACAGGGTCAAGACAAATGAACAGAACACACCAAGAACTGATAGAATAGATTAGAGTGTCTTTGGGACATCATATATTCAGTTTTTTTTTTCAACTACATTTTCATTTTCATAAGTATTACATTTAGAAATTAGCATTTATTTATTTATTCAATGAAGCCTATTTAAATTGTGAGAGCAAAATTAAAATATTTAAAAGGCAAGAATCCACAAAAGCGCATTTTAACCACAAATAAACACAGAGAGGAAAAATGGAAGTGTAATCAAGCTAAATTTACAACCTGACCAGTCAAAGTCAAAACCCAAGTGCCATAATGATCCGATCACTGAAAATGAACGCTAATGCTAGGTAAAGGGGTCCTTTGAGTGCTTTTCTTTCATTTAAATTCCTTGCTTTCTAACAAAGTCATTGAGACATGCTCAAATTGCCATGCTAGCCGCTGATAAAATCTGGATTACGGGCCCCTGGATTACGACCAGAGTATTTGAGTCTTAAAGAAATCCTAGTAATCCCCGAGCTGTCACACATAAAGTCAGAAGTGTAGCTTTAACAGAGCATATATGTTTTGTTTTCAAATTCTAAAACATCTTACATTTGGGCTGTTAGCATTTAAAAAATCTTAATCCCTGAGTTGTCATGCATAAAATCAGAAGTGTGTCTTTAACAGAGCGTATATGTTTTCAAATTGCGAAACATCTTACATTTGGGCTGTTAGCATTTAGCATTAGCATTAGCGGTTCCCCTCCATGCTACTCAGGTGCAACATTTTACGTCCTCAGATTTGGCCACATTTAATTTCAGATATCAGAACACTTCTAAGTGATCTTTGACTTGTCTGGGTTGTTTTTTCTTTTACCCTCCATAATTCATGATTTTTTCATGAGGATACGCAACCTGTCAATGTTAGCATCTGCTTAATTTTGCTAGCTTCTCCCAAGTGACAGATACATTTGTGCCAAAATGTTTGGACATACTGTCTTTGGTGTCAACAAAACATGAAACGTTTTTTTCTATCTTTTGATTAGCCTAATAATTTTTCTATGCTAACAACTCCTGACTGTTTGGTTGCAGGTTAATTTTTGCATTTATCATTGTTAGCATTGTTTTGTACCAAAACAGACCTTTGCGAAACACTGAAAACGTGTTAATCGTGAAGGGGAAATGCTAATGGGAGGCTCTAAGCTGTAGCTGCTTGTTTGTGGTGAATCAGACTAAACCTCAGCACATCTCTTGGCATACTTACACGTATAACGTGCTGAACGTCACACTTTCACCCTTAATAGACTCTGACAAGCATTCTTCTCCCTTAGATCCAATTACAAAGAGACACTTAATGAGTAAATGGTAAAGAACTTATAATTCACTCAATGTCAAGACCCTAAAGAGATAACCGGACTAGTACAGTCAACGGAGGATGAGTGTTCAAACCTTCCTTGAACCCTAATGTGACATGACCTGTTTCAGGGCACTAGATAAAAGACAGTGGGTCTTATTTACTAAGCATGCATACACACAAATTTGTGTGTGAACATACATCATACTGAGTGACAAAAAGCTGTGTGGAAAAAAGCTTGTGTGGAAAGCCCCTTTTATATATATATTTTTAAAAAGAATAGTTAACCCAAAAATAAAAATGTATTCACCCTCAGGCCATCCCAAGATGTAAATGAGATGAGTTTGGTTCGTCGTCAGAACAGATTTGTAGAAATTTAGCATTACATCTCTTGCTCACCAATGTTTCCTCTGTAGTGAATGGGTGCCGTCAGAATGAGAGTCCAAACAGCTGATAAAAACATCATAATAATCCACAAGTAATCCACACCACTCCAGTCCATCAATTAACATCTTGTAATGTGAAAAATTGCTTGTTTGTAAGAAATGAATCCATCATTAAGGCGTTTTAACTTTAAACTGTTGCTTCTGGCCAAAATACGAGTCCATAAACCATAATAACGCTTCCTCCAGTGAAAACATCCATAACTGTTGTCCTTTCACATCAAAATCCAACAACATATTTGCTTTTGTACTGTTTTCTCTTGTAAATGGTGCTTGATCTGTGCATATGTTTCTCCCGATTCAGATGAAATTACTTTTTCACTGAAGACAGCAATATTATTGTCAGAAGCAAAAGTTTGAAAACATCTCAATGGATTTGTTTATTACAAACACAGTTTTTCACATCACAAGACATTAATTGATGGAGTCGTGTGGATTACTTTTGGGTGTTTTTATCAGCTGTTTAAACTCTCATTCTGACGGCACCCATTCACTGCAGAGGATGCATTGGTGAGCAAGTGGTGAAATGCTACATTTATCCAAATCTGTTCAGAAGAAGAAATAAACTCATCTACATCTTGGATGGCCTGAGGGTGAGTAAATTGTTCATTTTTGGGTGAACTATTCCTTTAAAATTAAATAAAGGTTAAGAAAAAATGTATGTGATTACGCAAGTGTTGTGAAGTTTTCGTGAGATGTTCTCCTGTGCATATAAATATGAATAACCTATGCAATTATTAGTGAATGAGACCCACAGAGAACAGGCATGTCCATGTGTTGTATTCACTCATGGAAATCTTGTTCAAACGCTGAGACACACATTTCACAGCACTCTGTGACTCTGCCACTCGAGCCGTATAATGTTTCTCGAACAAAGAAGCTGACAGGGATAATAATCACATCTCCGTCTTCATCACTCACTTCTCTTCCCTTTCACCAGCGTGCTGGCAGCGAGATAACCTGACAGCAAATTGGCCAATGCAAAAAACGTGCAATTAATATTGACAGAGCAAAGTGGCTGGAGGAACGCCCGGCGCTACTGTGAATTATTCACAAGACTGCTGCTAGCAAACGTTCAGCACGAGGTGAGGAACACTTGTCGGCGGCTGCGGAAGACTAATCACAAATGGAGCCATTTCATGTATTTAATTAGCTGGAGGTGCTAACAGCATAGCCTAAACAATGAACTCTAGCTGACTTTGTTTTCAAGAAGCGAATCAGTCAGGGTTTTCTGTTGTAGTTGTGGAGTCAGAATTATTCTAGTAAGTAAAGAGAGTTATAGACATACAGCATCAACTTTATAACTCAGATGCAATGCTAACTGCTGAACAATCATAGAGGATAACCGACTCTTAAAAGGGGGTAGATTTTGTTGACAATCAAGTGAATTTTGATGCAAATTCAACAGTCACTTCATGTTTTTGAGGCATTTCTGTAGCTTAAATAGTAGCGCATTACGCTAACAATGCTAAGGCCAAGGGTTTGATTCTCAAGGAATGTAGTAATAACTTAGACTTGCTGCTTATTCTTCCTGGAAAAATTGGTGTGGACATTTGTAAATTTTATGGGTCTTGCTTCCGGTCTCATTCGCTTCCAGCTATATTTAGCTGTACAAAACCAGTCATTTTGCAGCTTGATATTGCAAATTGGTGTGTCTTACAATATTATTTTAATGTATTATCTTAATTATGAACACACTGGTTTGTACTACAAAAAGTTTTACCGTTTACTGCACGTTGTAATTGTTCTCATTATTTACCTATAGTGGCTATTCAACCGGAAGTCTTCCGTGCTGAAGAATAAGGTGGATAACATATATGAAATAACCCTCATATACAGTATAACTACATGAAATCACCCTGTAGCAGATCTATACAGGTGGAGCTGGGGGAGGTGGAGGGTCTCTGAAGCACACTGCAACTTCTACAGCAAACACTAGCTGAGTATTTGAATGTTGAGCAGCAAGCTCATTGGCTGCTGATGTGAAAAGAAACCAATGAGCTGCGCCATGTGGATAATGTCATTATATCAGATTGAGTTTGAAGCTATATAGTTTTAGTAAATTATAATTGGGCCAACCACAATTTATATGGTAAATTATAGCTGTTGAGTAGTTTTAGTCAGCATTTACTCTGCAATTACACAGAAATGTTTGTTGAAATTTATTCCGTTTTTGTCAAAAATGATCTATTCTTAATTTTTTATTTCAAAGAAATGTCTGTTTGCTCTCCACACTTTTTAGAACACAATCAATGCTTTAAGATTTGTCCAGCCCAATTTTGACAACTACTCCAGTGCACATGAACAAAAGCAGACCAGTCAGTCGTTCCAGGTGCTGTTGCCTGTACCTCTGAGTACAGCTGTGCTTTTATTCACGATCAGTGGCAGGGCATGAGGGTGGAAGATTGAGAGCACGGTGGCATGTTTCATCCCTGATCAGATCTGCATGATCTCGGCTCTATCACAGCGCACAGCAGATCCCCTCTGAGCCGTGCAGGAGAAACACCCCCACGCTTCAAAAGAACAATCAGCGGGCCAGAGAGAGAGAGAGAAGCTGTGTGGGAGAAGGTGTAATTATGCTCAGATAATCACGAGTTGACAATTCATCAGCGAAAACATGAACATCCGGCACAAATGTCTTGGTACTGTATGCATTAGCACAACCTCAAACTACTAGAAGTGAAAATGTAGTTATGATTAATATACCTGTAATATGGAGCTATTTCTACATAATTTCACCTTTAAAAGGACCATTCTTGATGGAAACTAATGTAATCAGAAAATATTGTTTTTGAATTAAAACTTTAAATAAAACTTGTTTCTTTTTAACTAATTTAAATGTTAGCAGATGAAGCAAATTTTGGGTTTTCATGACAGAACATATTGTCTGCAAACTTCATTAATAAAAATATTAAATATAATGATAGCTTCATTCAATATAATAATAAATATAATCATATTAATTATTAAATAATAATGACGAATGAATGATTATAAATATGATTTTAAATAGTAATATAATAATTAATAATACACCATATTTGAATGTATAATATACTATTAATAGCAATTATAATTAAGTTTATACTTAATCAAAGCTAATATAGCCATGCTGATTCAGTCATATTACAATACTGTTTTAAATTGAATAAAACTTGTCAATTTAAATCATATAAAACATATTTTTCATTTTTAGTTTACATTACAGAACATTGTGTAAAATATTCTAAATCTCAATATATAAAAACATTAAATACAATAATATATTCATACCTTACAACTGAATCTAAACTAATATAGCCATGTTGATCCAGTCATATTACAGTAAAATAAATATTTTTAAATTGAATAAAACTTGTTAATTTAGATCATATAAAGCATATCTTCATTTTTAGTTTATGATTGATGATTGAATATTTAGTAACATAAATTAAATCTTAATATTGAAAAATCTTAATATATATAAATAAAACAAAGAGTATTAATCTGACTGTATTATTTACAATCAGACAAAAGGAGACATTTTGAAGCATGTTCATATCTCAATGATATTTCAAATATTATTTTTGAATATATATATATATATATATGTATTTTTTTTAAGGATACTACATCATTTATTTGGAAGTTCATGCCTAATAATTCTATAATTTGTGAGGAATTACCACTAGATTAAAATTCGTGGCAGTCATGCAAACAGAAATTAGATGCGTAAAACTAAAAAACTTCAAATGAGTGAATTTGATTGTCACTCTCCACTGAACGACTGTATTATTAAATTTGCATGTGCAAACGGGTTTAATTTATTCAAGAAGCTTAATCGAATCAGGGCCGTGCGTCTCCACATGGCTTGCACGGGGGTTGGATGTGCGTGTGGCAGTGTGGCTGAGAACATGGGTGTGTGTCTCTTTCATTTCACACAGGGCTCATGGGTGTGTGCCTCGCTGTATAGAAGAGCAGCAAACATGAGCCAGAGCTGAGCTCTGAAACCAGGCTACAGGTTACAAGGGTCCAAACATCACAAATCCGACGACACTTGGATCTCGCTTTCAAAACCTGGAAATAAATCTCTTACGACAACAGTTACGATCGCAAAACAAATGCGAGATCGCACATATACCCGACTCTCATCTTCATGGCCTACTTGAGCGAAATGTGAGATTGTCATTGTTTAGAGTCACCGCAGGGCTCGAAGTGTCACATAGTCCCCCCCGCTGAACAATACGCTGCCTCGGTGTTAGTAAAAACAGCAGACACACTAGTTGTGTCGGTAATTCTAGACAGCAGCATTCAGCTCTGGTTCCTCTCTGACCTTTAGGTATGCTTTATGATCAGCTCTTTCTAAAACACGCTAACATGCTAAAACAAAACGTGGCGGAAACCTCAAACCCTTCAACTCAGAGTGCACAATGTGAGTATCACCGTCACATCCGTCAAAGTGACATCAAAATAAAGCTGTATTGTAGTAATCTGAGGAGATGACAGCTCTATATCTACCGAGAACATTAGTTCAACATTCAAACAACGTTTTGTTAATGTTACGTCTAATATTCTGTGAATATTATTGTCGTTAAAATGTTGGAAAATAATATAATCATGCAATTTATATTGAAAGTCAAATTTTGTTTAATGCATTAATCTCAGTAGATTTATAAAAAGCAAATTAACACAATTTTACTAATAAAACTTGGCAATAAATTTTGTTCGCAACCAATTTTTCATTTGTAACGTGATATATTTCTAAGAGTTCAGTCAGATAATGAAAATCCTGTCATCATTTATTCATGCTTATGCTGTACAAAACCAGTATGACTTTCTTTCTTCTGTGGAACACAAAATGAGACGTTTTGAAGCATGTTCATGCTGCACTTTTCCTTACAATGAAAGTGAATGGGGACTGGGGCTGTCAAGCACAAAAATCATCATAAAATCTTATAAAATTAGTCCAAATGACTTTTGCGCTATATTCCAAGTCTTATCAAGCTGTTAACGAAGACGGAAATTATTTGACAGAAAAACTTGCTTAAAGGGATAGTTTGCTCACAACTGAAAGGTTTTCATCATTTACTCACCCTCAAGTTGTTCTAAACCTGTTGAGAACAAAAGAAGATATTTTGAAGAATGTAATAGTGATGGTCCCCACTGTCTTCCATAGCATTTTCTTTTTTCCATACTATGGAAGTCATGTTCTTCAAAATATCCTCTCTTGTGTGCAACACAAGAAAGAAACTCATACATGTTTGGAATAAATTGAGGGTGAGTAAATGATGAACATTTTTCATTTTTGACATTCACTTTCATTGTATGGAAAAGAGCAGCTTGGACCCTGATATCAATATCTCATTTTGACGAGAGGCTTTAAAAGACATTGAGTTTGAATACAGCACACCCTAATATTTATTATATTATGTTTTAAATAATTGTCAAGTATCAAAATATAGTCAAAAATATATAAAAATAAAAATAATTTAAATAAAAAAACTATTAAATAAAAAAACTCAGTCATTCAAAGTATATTTTAAACCATTTATATTTAACCACTTATAATGCATCTCTAGAAATAAACCTGAACTTCAAGCAGACAACACAATTTGGCCTCCAACCACTTTTAAGCTTTTAAACAAACAACTTATTCTGACGGTTTGGACGATGAATAAAAGATGTCGAGACGGTCTCAAACGAGACGGTGGTGGGCGGCCTGGCACATGCTACATTTTCCTCATCTCCCCCTTCTGTCATTGAGACCGCAGGCGATGACCTTGAGAATTTCCTCTCGGCCAATGGGAACCCTTTGTTTCTCTCAGCCTCTCAAATGTGCTGAGGATGCCAAAGTATAACGCCTCAAATACACTTATTACTGAAGAGGGCTGCTGAGGTGATGTTTGTGTGTGTTGAACACAACTGGAAGGCAGAATATATATTGTACAGATATATGTTCATTGTCTTACAGCAAAAGTGCACTGAATAATGGCAATGTTGTGTAAATTGTGCTTCCTTGGTGCTTTATTTACAAGTGTTTATGTGTGTTAGCGTGGCACATGTGCGATCAGTTATCTCCTTTAGCTTCTTGGGCACACAGCACAATTAGACATATGGATCCCAGAGGAATTCTGGGAAAAAAATAAAAAAACTGGGGGCACATCTAATATAACTAGGAGCACTGATATAATTGCATGTTTATGCAGACTGATTGGTGACATATTACCGGTTATAATGTACGACCTATTATCAAAAAGATGGCTGTGTCATAAAGATTGATGGCAGATTTCATACTACCCAGCATGCATTGGACAGATTCACAACCTGCCAAGATTTTTTGGCCTCTAATGGGAATATTAAAAATCACTGGCTGCAGCTACGAATCACTTGCTGACTGCACGGATTTCAGTTGCTGCCTCTTACTTGCAAATGACAAAGAAAATCATGAGATTTGCACATCAAATGACATGATTTACTGACTTCTCACTGGCGTACATCTGTTTAATAACACCACTAGTCCTGATTAATACTACAAATTGCAGACAAACCACAGAACCACAGGTTTTTACTCCTAAAGAGCAACCCTGAGGGAAACCTATGAATCCAGCCGTCACTGTGTTCATCATAACATGACCTACAGGGACCACATACTGTTGAAGATCAGCTCCAGCACATGCTCTTTCAAACCACATGGGGATCCAGACATCAGGTGGGTGTGTGGATAAAACTGGTGAATGAACCGAAAGGTCATTTTTAATGGGGAAGCCGCTCACGAACAACATTACCCCAGGTGTAGCCCCGTTTTAGCAGTTACAGTTTGTCTATTGTTCTTTTCAGTGCAGCGAGTAGAGCTTTTGTCTGGGACCCTCCATCTGTTCAAGTGCTTTCTGAACTTGACAATAAGAACATGCACCTCGCGAAGCAAGAGGAACGTGTCAGGTGCAAAACTGCTCAAAATTGTTAATGACAAACGAAAAAAATACAAAAGACAGGCAGAAGACAATGGGATAGATAGACAGACAGACAGACAGACAGATAGATAGATAGATAGATAGATAGATAGATAGATAGATAGAGACAAACAAATGGATAGACAGAAATGGAAAGAAAGAAAGAAAGGACACATACAGATAGACAAAAAGATAAATGGGCAAGACAGACAGATTTAGATTATAGATAGATAGAGACAAACAAATGGATAGACAGAAATGGAAAGAAAGAAAGGACACATACAGATAGACAAAAAGATAAATAGGCAAGACAGACAGATTTAGATATAGATAGATAGATAGATAGCAAACAAATGGATAGACAGATAGACAAAAACAGAAAGAAAGAAAGAAAGGACACATACAGATAGACAAAAAGATAAATAGGCAAGACACAGACAGATAGACAGATTACAGATAGACAAAAAGATAAATAGGCATAGATAGATAGATAGATAGATAGATAGATAGATAGATAGCAAACAAATGGATAGACAGATAGACAAAAACGGAAAGAAAGAAAGAAAGAAAGGACACATACAGATAGACAAAAAGATAAATAGGCAAGACAGACAGATTTAGATTATAGATAGATAGATATATAGACTTTATTTGATAAACTAGTCTACATAAACACATCTAGTGAACACACAGAGAAATGACATTGTTGAATATGAATGAGACCGTAGTACCGGTAACAATGACCTCGGTCACCGGTAATTCATACCTGATATCTCGGACTGCGGGACGCCGTTTAACGTGAAGCCTTTGCCGCTGTAGAACTGGCGCACGTCCGCGCAGCTCCGCACTTTGCCGCCCGCGTTATCCGCAGACAGAGACACGGAGATGAGCGACACGAGCAGCGCGACCGCTGTCAGATCCATTGTGTCCGGATCCAGAGACTGAGGAGGATGAAGAAGTCCACTGACGCTGATGCTCTACACTTCACACAGCGATTCAACGCATCCGACTCTGTCTATAACAGCAGGATATAGAATACAATCCACTTGTTTAGGGATGTAAACGCGCGTCCGGGTTTAAAACCGGTGGTCCTGATGAAAGAGGATGTGTGTTATTGATTAGTCCGGTGGGGATCTGTTTCTGGTGCTCATGTCTTTACGCACTATTAATAATGAATAAACAGTAATATCCCTATAAGTAGCTACTATAGTATGAATAGTAAATACTGTTGGAGGAAATGCGGGATAAAGAGCTCAGTGCTGCTGTGCGCTTCTGTGCTGTCTGTTTCTCTACTGTCCCGTTCCCACTGAACAATAGTGATGTCCGATTCGCGACTGAATCGGATCCTTTGAACGGTTCGGATGAATCGATTTGCTGCTTCTTCTTCTTTAAAAAAAATAGAAACAACGCACTCCTTGGTGAATGGTTGCTTCTTCAAATGTCCAAAAGTCTGCATGGAAGCCCGTTTCCACCACAGAATAATAATAAAATAATAATAATAAAAATGCAGTGACTTTTTTTCTTGCAATTCTGAGTTTACACTCTTAAAAATAAAGGTGCTTCACGATGCCATAGAAGAACCTTTCTGTTTCACAAAAGGTTCTTTGTGGTGAAAGAAGGTTCTTCAGATTATAAAATGTCAAGAAAGAGATGGTTCTTTAAAGAACCTTTGACTGAATGGTTCTTTGTGGAACCAAAAATGGTTCTTCTATGGCATCGCTGTGAAGAACCTTTTAAGCACCTTTATTTTTAAGAGTGTATAGGCCTATATCTCAGAAACAGACATTTTTATCTTGCAATCCAGAAGAAAATACATACTGTAATTACAAGATATAAATCAGAATTAAAAGACGTTAACTTGGAAGTAAATCAAAGTAAAATAGCCTACAATAATGAAAACTAAATAAAAATTTATTCGCATTTAGTTTTCCACTTTTATTCCATGGTGGAAACAAACAGAAATGCCCCCCCCCCCCCCCCCCCCCCCCCCCCAAAAAAAAACATTTTTTTTACTTTCGATTAAAAAAGTCAGAATTGAACTCAGAACTAATTATCTATCTTTTCAGCAGTTTCATAGCCAAAAATTTCCTCACAATTCTGACTATTTTCTTGCAAGTGTGATATAAAAATGTGCAGTTGGCCTACCTTTTTTTTTTCCATTGGTCTGACTGGTGTGTTTTGTGAGAACTAGATCAGGAAACTTTTCATCAAGGCTGGTATTGAGCAATTGATTGCAATTCATAAACATTTACCCAGTTGTAGCTCTTCTGTGTGCGTTGACATTTTCTTATCCTCATCCAGCAAAGAATATCGGCAGCCAAAATGAGCTAAATTAAGCTGGAATTTGGCTTGGGAGTAAAACTGTAAGATGAATTAGCCTAAATGTTGGCGACAAACCTGAAACGTTTGCAACAAATTAAATAAGCTAATTAAAAAAAAAAAAGTACTAAAGCAAAAACATCGCAATTTAAGCAAAAGGAAGAAACGTTCGAGGAACATTTGGGGTGATGAATCAAATGAATCGATTCATTGAATTGATCCGTTCGTTCCAATTTCCAATGAATTTACATTACTGAACAAGTCCAGCCCTGTGGTAGAATAAAGAGGAAGGGTGGGTGTAAAGACACCTGCAGGTGGTAGTCGACGCCCCCTGCCGTCTTCCCAGACTACTGTAACACAATGTATCCCGCATGGAAATTGATTTTGAGGTGGGATATTAAATGGACGCGATCACATAACAGAGTGAATCGGTTATAGGCTGAAACCGAGAACACAGTCAGCTGCGAAAGCCTGTTATATTTCAGTCAAGACACGTCTAATTAAGTGCACTTCAATTCTTGCGGGTTTATTTCAATTACACGGGGTTACACAGCTGCATGAAGAATAATTATTTTCACAATGACCGTAAAAGCGCATAGCCGTGCATGTGAAAAATGAAAGTGAGTCATGATTGACCGAACTAAAAAATAAATATATAAAGCAATCACCTTTTAGCTCAAAGCAGTTTGACAGTTGCCATGCACTTTGTTGGCATAAAACCGCAACGGAGAAATGAAGGGTTTCAGTGTGGCTGGAGACCAGGAAATGTTCATGACAGCTTAATTGGCATCTAAATAATAAGACAGCTAATTAAAAAAAAAACAGCATGAATTACAACGTGTCTGCGGAAAGACATGACGACTTAATTGTGCTTTCTGGGCGTGACGGGTTTATTGCAAACATGGCTTAGTTATAGAGCACAGAATGTGTTGTCAGAAATTATGTAATTGATACAAAACAGGTTCAGATCGGGCTGAAAAACGTATTTGGATATACAAACCGGAATCCAAAGGCGACAGGAACAGGAAGATAAAATACTAGACGAGAAGAGATTGATGCTGAGGTGCGAAAATAGCTAACAAAAATGTAAATTTCAAACAGCAAGAGTGAGAGCGCGAAAGAGAGGGAGAGAGATCAAAACGACACGTGTATACTTTGAAAATATGATATTTTATTGACCGATTTATGAGCGAGCACTTACAGAAACAAATGACACGCGGCGCAGTCAGAGCTACATGGAAAGTGACATTAATGTATTCAAACAAAAGTTTAAGACTGTGGCGAACTGTCAAATCAAACAATATGTAGGAAATGTTGCATCTAGAAGGGTTAAAGGCCAATGTTATGAAAGACTACTAAAAATCAAGTGTTTCAACATCCTAGAGTTAGTTAAAAGCTATTTGCTTTGTTTTAAATGGTTATATGCACAACCCGACTATCATATACACACTTTGTATACATCGATTTCAGTATAAATATGTTAAATGTACAATTTGACTTTTTACAAAAAAGCCCTACAATTGCACAAGCACGTGGGTCAATCTTACAAAAACTGGGTCATTTTTCATCTCAAAATCAAAAGAAAGACAATTGAAGACAATTAAGATTGAATGATTTATTTATGCATTACTTGTTTTATTTTCGTGTCAATTATGTAGATTGTAACTCAAATTCTCATTAATATAATACAAAGAAATGTAAATGTATTTTGGGGAAAATATTAAAAACATATATAAATAAAATATTAAATAATATATTTTTTTTCAGATTCAGATTATTAGGAAAAAATCTTAATGTTGCGAAATTGCCATTATTTTCATAATTCAAAAATGATTTATTCCCCCCTAATTTTGGGGTGAAATATAACCTTTGTAAGATTCACCCAGGTAAACTGATAAAAGGAGAATTAAAATAGCTCATTCTTTCTTGAATATAATCCACACATACAATAATACTCACACATTTATAAAAACAAAACAGCCTTTCCATCATGTAACTCCTGCAAAAAGGTGTGAATGAATTCAGGATGTGATGTGTTACTCTAAATTGTACCGATGAATGTACAGGTGCATCTCAATAAATTAGAATGTCGTGGAAAAGTTCATTTATTTCAGTAATTCAACTCAAATTGTGAAACTCGTGTATTAAATAAATTCAGTGCACACAGACTGAAGTAGTTTAAGTCTTTGGTTCTTTTAATTGTGATGACTTAGGCTCACATTTAACAAAAACCCACCAATTCACTATCTCAACAAATTAGAATACTTCATAAGACCAATAAAAAAAAACATTTTTAGTTAATTGTTGACCTTCTGGAAAGTATGTTCATTTACTGTATATGTACTCAATACTTGGTAGGGGCTCCTTTTGCTTTAATTACTGCCTCAATTCGGCGTGGCATGGAGGTGATCAGTTTGTGGCACTGCTGAGGTGGTATGGAAGACCAGGTTTCTTTGACAGTGGCCTTCAGCTCATCTGCATTTTTTGGTCTCTTGTTTCTCATTTTCCTCTTGACAATACCCCATAGATTCTCTATGGGGTTCAGGTCAGGCGAGTTTGCTGGCCAGTCAAGCACACCAACACCATGGCAATTTAACCAACTTTTGGTGCTTTTGGCAGTGTGGACAGGTGCCAAATCCTGCTGGAAAATGAAATCAGCATCTTTAAAAAGCTGGTCAGCAGAAGGAAGCATGAAGTGCTCCAAAATTTCTTGGTAAACGGGTGCAGTGACGTTGGTTTTCAAAAAACACAATGGACCAACACCAGCAGATGACATTGCAACCCAAATCATCACTGACTGTGGAAACTTAACACTGGACTACAAGCAACTTGGGCTATGAGCTTCTCCACCCTTCTTCCAGACTCTAGGACCTTGGTTTCCAAATGAAATACAAAACTTGCTCTCATCTGAAAAGAGGACTTTGGACCACTGGGCAACAGTCCAGTTCTTCTTCTCCTTAGCCCAGGTAAGACGCCTCTGACGTTGTCTGTGGTTCAGGAGTGGCTTAACAAGAGGAATACGACAACTGTAGCCAAATTCCTTGACACGTCTGTGTGTGGTGGCTATTGATGCCTTGACCCCAGCCTCAGTCCATTCCTTGTGAAGTTCACCCAAATTCTTGAATCGATTTTGCTTGACAATCCTCATAAGGCTGCGGTTCACTCGGTTGGTTGTGCATCTTTTTCTTCCAAACTTTTTCCTTCCACTCAACTTTCTGTTAACATGCTTGGATACAGCACTCTGTGAACAGCCAGCTTCTTTGGCAATGATTGTTTGTGGCTTACCCTCCTTGTGAAGGGTGTCAATGATTGTCTTCTGGACAACTGTCAGATCAGCAGTCTTCCCCATGACTGTGTAGCCTAGTGAACCAAACTGAGAGACCATTTTGAAGGCTCAGGAAACCTTTGCAGGTGTTTTGAGCTGATTGGCATATCACCATATTCTAATTTGTTGAGATAGTGAATTGGTGGGTTTTTGTTAAATGTGAGCCTAAATCATCACAATTAAAAGAACCAAAGACTTAAACTACTTCAGTCTGTGTGCATTGAATTTATTTAATACACGAGTTTCACAATTTGAGTTGAATTACTGAAATAAATGAACTTTTCCACAACATTCTAATTTATTGAGATGCACCTGTAATTGTAAATCTTTATTCAATGAAGTTGCAAAATAGCGGCACTATAAAATATGACAGTAAAACCAAAGAAATGATGGTGTACCATGATCACACATTTATGTCTGTGTACACTACTTAGTAGCTACATAAAACCCTTTAAAACAGGCCAGAGCAAACGAATAACCAGTTTGTGAATAGTCGTATCCTGTGGGGGGCCGACATGAGAACTTACTGAGCATCTGATGAGATCAGAAAACAAATATGCAGACTTTTAAGGGCCTAGTGCAAATGCATGCTTGAATCATTCAGTCTTTTTACTGTGCGTCAGACGCCATCGGGCCACAGAAGGAGCTGTATTATGAATAAGTGAGAAAGAAATAGGATGGATGAGATGGTTGAGATGTGGGCGACTCCGTTGTTGGGTGCGCCCGGTTTGGATCTGGAGTTGGGGGGCTGGATTGGTATAATGGCGTCCCGTGGTGGAATTTGTACATGGATTTTCTTTTTAGTGAGCACTGTAGGAAGAAAAATGAACAAAATGTGTAAGAATGAGGTGCAGATGTTACATTTAAACAAGATTTTCAATGCAATGCAACCATTTTGGGTTCTTCAAAGAACCTTTCTCTGAACACTTTTTTTTTTCTTAGTGTGAAGAATGTTTTACCACTATAAAGGACTTTTGATGGTGTAGCGATGCAATAGAAGAACCATTTTGGGTTTGTAATGGAAAATTGTAATACCAGCCATGTGTTTCACACATGAGTGACCCTGTTTTAACCTTGCCAGTCACTGCAGAATTGGCTCAAACCAGATTCTATAGCTATCTGTGACATTATTTACATATTTTGTCTGTATCTACATCCTATCTCCATCTTTAGCACTTAGCTTAAACAATAGATGATGTATAACCAAGCAAGTTTAGGCAGGCCGCAATAAAATGATATGTTTCCTCTGCAGACTGTTCTGTATGAGTGCTAACCTTCTTGGCAAAGCATAAATGACAAAGACAAAGATTGGACTCAATATCTTTATTTCAGTCTCATGCTAAAATAAAGTTCTATGACAGGTTCCTCGAAGAACCTTTTATTGAACTGTTCTTAAAAGAAACATTATTTTCATAGTGTAAAGAACATTTTCATAATCTAAAGTACTTTTTTCCACGCTTTAAAATAAAGGTTTCAAAATGTTTTTTTTGCAGTGATGCTATAGAAGAACCATGTTTTTGGTTTCTCCAAGAAGCTTTCATTGAATAGTTCTTAAAATAACCATTTATTTGAAGATTTAAAAAATCTGAAGAACCTTTTCCCACTATAACAAATCTTTAGTAGAATGGAAAGGTTCCATGGACGTTAAAGGTTCTTAATGGAACCACTGGCACCAATAAATAACCTTTATTTTTAAGAGTGCAAAATAACCTTTTGTGGAATGGAACTGTTGCATGGATATTAAAGGTTCTTCATCGAACCATCAATGCCAATAAAGAACCTTTATTTTTAAGAGTGTAATGACTCAGTAGAAGAACCATTTTTGGTTCCCCAAAGAACCCTTCTTTGACATGTTCTTAAAAGGATTATTTTCTAACTTTTTTTTCCCACTATAACAAACATTTTGTGCAATGTAAAGGTTCTATGGATGCTTCATGGAACCATCAATGCCAATAAAGAAAGTTTATTTTTATGAGTGTAATGTGAAGAACATTTTAATAACCTACACTTTGAAAAATAAAGGTTCGAAAAGGGAGTTTCACAAGGATACCCTGGAAGAACCATTTATGGTTCTCCAAAGAACCTTTGAATAAACGGTTAATAAAAGTGTAAAACACTATTAAAAGTAAAGTAAAAGTGTAAAACACTATAAAATAACCTTTTGTGCAATGGACAGATTCCATGGATGTTCTTCATGCAACCATCAATGCCAATAGAGAACCTTTATTTTTAAGAGTGTAAGAACTGTTCACTGAGAGATTCTTTGTGGAACCCAAAATGGTTCTTAGAATCTATGGCATCACTGCGAAAACCCATTTTTGGAATCTTTATTTTTAAGAGTGTACAATGAAAAAAATCAATCCTTTGACAACAGTAAGACCACTTCAGGAGCAAATCCGATGTGGTTACAGTGACAAATGTGCATTGTGCAACTACGCACACACAATAATGTTCTTGGTTGAACATATGTGCATTGCACAGCAGATGAGCAGGGCCATATATCAGCACCAGGCTACGAGTCGAGAGCCGCTGCGCTCGCTAACACAAACCAACAGACAGCAACACATTAACGTGTCACAATGAAATGATGCATAGTGTCCATACGGACACAAACTAATGACTTAACGTGCGGATGTCTGGGCCCAAACAAACACATTCATGGTTTGATGTTTCCGAGGCATCCGTTTACCTAATTTGGCAAAAAAAATCGACCCAGACGCAACAAGGCAGGGCGAGACGAAAAAAACAGTCACACCTCTTCCCAATGAAATCCAACCTGAGATTCTCATACAATAGCCATTGTGCCGTGTGTACAACACACAAAGCCTTCATTTATTCACAATCACAGCGAGGAGATCTGTTGATACCAATTAAAACGGTAAAAGGATCTGATTCGTATCAGACTGGAGAGTGAATGCCTGCGGGCTGGTGGCATTGACAGAAAAGATGTGTGGAATGATCACATATGCTGTATAATATCACACTAAATATGCAGCAGTTGTGTGAAATTGAGTATTCTTGCTGATGCTGAAAGTGAGAATGTTGGAGAATCGACTTGTTTAGCATATTGTTTTTTCGTTTGCCTCTGGAAACAGCATGGACAAGATGCTATGGTGTTTTAGGCAAAATGTACATTGGTTTTTAGAGAACATGGGAATGTATTTGTATTGTTGAATGCCTAATATCGCTATTGTATGTTTGAATAGGGTTGCAAAAAGTTGGAAGCTTTCCAGAAATTTTGGAAACTTACCGGGAATTTTGGAAACTTTCCGGGATTTTGGGAAATTTACAGGGATTTTTGGAAAATTTCCGGAAATTTCCCGGAAATTTTCCACCCCTTTGCAACCCTATGTTTGAATATAGCAAAATGAAAACTGTGCAGGATTTTAGATGCATTTTTTGCTGATAATCAAACGCATCAACACTGAAAGCAACCAAAACTGCATAACAGCAAAGATAAACAATTGGTATAAATATATAAAATATAGATAAAATATTTTTAAATAGAAATATACATATATACATACATACATACATACATATACACACACACACACACACACACACACACACACACACAACATATATAAATGAAAATATAAATTATGTATAAAATAATAGTACATAGTTGTAGCAATGCTAATATTATGTTTTACATTTTTGTGTTTAAATTATTTCATAAATATATAACATACAGTGGATTCATGTAGAAAATAAAATAGTATTATTTTTTTTATTTATTAATTAATTATTTCAGATTTAAAAATTACATATAAGTTGATTTTAGTGCTGTCAAACGATTAATCGTGATTAATCACATCCCAAATAAAAGTTTTTGTTTACAGAATATATGTGTGTGTACTGTGTATATTTATTATGTATATATAAATACACACACACACACACACACACACACACACACATACATTCATATATATATATATATTCATATATGTGTGTGTGTAAGAAAAATATTTATGTTTATATATTAAATGTTTATATATTAAATATATTTATATGTAATATAAATTATATGAATATAAATATATACATGTAAATATTTTCAAAAGATATACTGTATGTGTGTGTCTTTATTTAAACATAATAAACATACACAGTACACACACATATATTCTGTAAACATTTTAATTTTTATTTTGGATGTGATTAATCACAATTAATCGTTTGACAGCACTAGTTGATTTATATCAGCAGGTCAGAAACCAGAAACTTAAAGAGTTATCTTTGATGTAACAGTTATTTATTTAAATAATTAAGGGGAAAAAAATAAGCATAAAAAATTGACATACAATAGTGTATTCATTAAGTTCATTCATAAGTTCACTGTATTCATTAAGTATGACATTATCTTTTCATTAAGTAAGGATGCATTAAATTGATCAAAATAAATGATGTCATGCAGCACAACTGTTTTCAAGATTGATAATAATAAGAAATGTTTCTTGACCATCAAATCAGCATATTAGAATGATTTCTGAAGGATCATGTGATACTGAAGTCTGGAGTAATAATGCTGAAAATTCAGCTTTTCCATCACAGGAATAAATTACATTTTAAAATATATATTAAAAAAGAAACCAGTTATTTTAAACTCTAATAAAACATTCTCAATATTACTGTTTTACTGGCGGTTCTTTGCCTGAATTAGCTGCAGTGTGGAGCAGACATTATACTGAAAGTCAAAAATCTGACAGACGTCTTTATAGCCATATCTCAGGTTTAAATTTTTTATCAGATGGATATTAAATATGCATACAGTTTCTACACTCATAGTTGTTAAATGCCAACATGCGCCAACGCCATAACGTACCTAGACCCGTAATTGCTTTGACATGTGGCCACTCATTCGTAAGACAAAGGCAAACAGTATAATTACGCCTCCGTAAAACCACGTTTACCTTCTGTCTATCAAACACACAGGTGAAGCATGACCACACATGACAGGAAGAATGATTGCATTTCGAATCTTTCCCATGAACCTCTAGCTGTTGCAGGAACAAGCCTCCGCAGGTCACATGGCAACTCCCGAGACGGCAGAGATCTGAAACTAGACGGCGGAGACCGGTGGAGAGCACCGTACTGAACGCCTCACAGAACACAGCCAACAGACTGAATACATTATCATGACAGTGAAGTGTGCGCTGGGCTCACTTTGGCCTAGTTTTGCCAACTTCCAGCTGAGAAACAATGACAAACGAGAAAAAAAAAAAAGAAAAGTATACAAGACTTACAAGACTTTTACTTGTCCTTAACTTATTTTGCATTTCAAAAGACAGCTCCTCAGACTCTGCAACTTTTACGTAGATCAAGTTTATCTCAACAACTTCTCAGGTAATGAAAATATGTTTTGGTAACGTTCGCATTACATTATAAAAACACTGTTTCTAAATGTTCCCCATCTAATTTTTCTTGGTAATGTAAATGTTGGAGAAAACATTATGGGAATGTTACTTTTGAATGTTCAACCATCAGTAACATTTTAAAAAAAAGGTAGACGAATGTTCAACTAAAATGTTTCAGAAAAAAACAAACATTCCATGAATTATGGATGAGTATAGTTTTTGTGGTACACGGATCACAACGTTTTGAGAATGCTTTTAAAGACCGGGTAAATTTGAACAAACGTTCTGTTAACGTTACTGGAAGAATGTTTTTCCCTGTGTTAAAGGGATAGTTCATCCAAAAATGAAAATTCTGTCATTAATTACTCACCCTCATGTCATTCCAAAGGTAGCATAATTGTTGAACCACTGATGTCACATGGACTACTTTAAAGATGTTCTTACTACCTTTCTGGGCCTTGAATGTGTCAGTTGTGTTGCTGTGGAGGGTCAGAAAGCTCTCGGATTTCATCAAAAATATCTTAATTTGTGTTCCGAAGATGAACGAAGGTCTTACAGGTTTGGAACGACATGAGGGTGAGTAATTAATGATGGAATTTTCATTTTTCGGTGAACTATCCCTTTAAAGGTGCACTAATGCTAATCTTCAGAACAGCATGCTAACATACTACTACATACTACTTACTATTTCTATATAACTATGTGCACGATATGCTAATTTTCTGTAAGCGTTTTACATGACCTTCCATTTTCAGTGTGATGAATAATTGAGAAGTAATATCAGAATTTTTAATCATCTCATTTTTAAGCAAAATGTTGACATTTTACCCAAAATTGGACTACAAATGCAAAAAAACTGGCCATGTGTCAACAACGTAACATACTATTTATCAAAATGTTTGCAATTTCTTTAAATTGTATGCCGTCCCAGCTAACAATTTTTGGTTCCCAGAATGTTGTGGAAACATTACTTTTTATAGTTCTCAGAATGTTCCCAAAACAGCGCTTTGCATTTCATGAAAATAGAATTTGTTCTTTTTTAGGTTGCACTTGATGGTTAAGAGAACAAATTGGGAAAACCATTACACAAACATTTTGCAGCTTTACATCAGTTACTGTTTTAAAAGCCAAGTCTTATTTAATCCATTGCTAAATTACAATAAACATTATCAATTAGAATCATTATAATAAACCAAACACATCATTACATATTAAATTAATATGTGACCCATGCTGGCAAAATGTGTGGGAATGCGCACAGGCTAATTGTGACCTATAGGCAAAACAAGTGAAAAATGTAAATTTTGGTTGAATTTGAGGTTTTCACAAAATTGAGTTCATTAACTCCTCGTCTAGTGATCCCAATGCTCCACATAATAATTAAGCATCTAAAATTATCTACCTTCTTTGTTTTAAAAAGTTGCATTTGTCCATCAGAAACAATGCGCCAATACCGGTATATATCGCAACACCCCTAGTGAAGATTCACACCTCTAGTCGCAATAACGTCTTCTGTGATTGGTCAAAACACCCTTTCCGATATCATATGGAGGGGGGTTGGTTAACATATTTTTGCTGTAGATTGGTGTGCGCCAAATTTGGTGATATTACCAGAGATTTTAAGGTATGGTTGGTAGGTGATTTAGTTTTGGAACCTTCAGTAAACTTAACTAGAATTTTCACAGAATTGACTGTCCGAAATCTATCGACTTCAAACAGGTGTAGCTCAGTCATTTTGTGTCCGTTTCCAACAAATCATACATCATTTTAATAGAGAATAAGATACTTTTTTAAATAGAAAATAAGAAAACTTTTGCTCATTGTGACTCATTTTGTCAGCATATGTAAGACTGCATTTTCTTCTTATAAGATTTACTGTAACGTACATTTATAAGATTAAGGGGTTGGGATTTTTTTTTTTGAAAGTCTTTATCCTGATTTTATCCTCAAACTCTTGAATGGTAGTATTTATCTATTCATTATGTATATTGCACATATTTTTATGTTTCTTGGAACTTTATTGTACCTCTTCCCCAGACATTGTATGACGATATTAAATCAAATCATCCTGAATAACTAATGACATCAACACAATTTAATGCTTTAAATCATCTTTATTAACATCAAAAACTGAATAATGACTTTCATTAATTTTTCTGCATTCAGCGGTTTAATTATGAGTTTTCTATGAAAGACATAATGTCTAAAATCAGACAGGACGCTATTGTTAACTTGTCCACCCACAAAGTGGGTATAATTATGTGTGGTACTTGGCAGTCACTAACACTCTTGATGTTTATGAGAACGAAGACAAAACATCTCCATTCATTCATTCATTTAGTTTAGATTTTTTTTTTTTTTTTTTTTTAAAGGTGGGAGAAGCAGGTGTGGAAATATAATACCAGCAATGCCAGACGAGTTTATGCTGCCAGACGCTAGGAATTCAGCTTTCTTCATAATCAAGGTGTCTAGAGAATATAAAATATGTTCACATACTGAAGAGTGTTCAAAGCTGGGGTAAAAAAAATGCTAATATGGTTAATATGTAAATAACATTCTAATTGCTTAAATTCACTGAAAGTCCTAGCTTGACGGCCATCTTGTCCATGAAGTGTGACAGTTATTTGACAGCTAATATTCTAAGAATGTTAAAATGTTCTGTTTTCTTGTTGTAATTAGAACAAAACACCTTCTTAGAATGTTCATCAAATATAAATAAAATCATAAGGACATTCCAAAAATGTTGATCTCAGAAAGTTTTCCCCCAACATTATGAGAACATATCAAATATTAATAATGTTATAAGAATGTTCCATGAACATTACTTTAAGAAACCATTTATATAACTTAAAAAAAAAAAATCCTTAGCTGTTAGCTGGGTATTTACTGCACAGTCATGCAAGTACTTGAATGGGGAAATACTAATACTAAAATCGCCAAAGCTGTTGGTGAAGATATGTTCACAGAATGTATTTCAAATACAGAACCTAGTAATAATAGGATTATAAATTTAGCGAAAAACTAGTATTTTTCAGGCTGATTCGTGTAGCTAAAGCACTAGCATATTTTCCCGCCTTAAACTGTAAGGCGGGAAACTAAGTATAGCAGCACTTCATATAACAAATAAAAACACAAGCCTGATCAAATTCTATCTGATCGCTGACATGGCCAACACCTTGTCAAAGGAACATTGTTTTTATTAAGACCGGGGCTAAAGGTAAGCAAACGTACTCTATCTGACACAACGCCTGCAATATCTCCACAGCTGGAGGTGGAAACTGGCTTTACCTTTGGGAGTCAATCTAATCTTCCTCCCCTCTTCCCCGTCTGTGTTGCTGGGGGAAGGGTGAGGAAAGCCAGTGGATCTGAAATTATGTTAGCATTAGCTGCACTGGCATCTAGTCCAAAAAAAACCTGTTTGTGATTGTAATATATAAAAACAGGGATTTATTGAAAAAAGGACAAAGAAGCAGGTGCTGACAAACAGACAACGGCACATTCGCAGGAGATGAGGTCAGAGCTTACCAAGCTGTCAGAGCTTGCCCGCTACGATGTCTGATGCTGGGAAAATAATCTGATAATTATGAACCCAGACATGCATGAATGCCAAAGCAGTAACATGAGTGTAGCCGCCGGTATGTGCCAAACTAACAACAGTCGTGGTTTTTACATAAACTTTTTTCTTTGCAATTCATCCAGGACCTGTTTGTATTGTATTATATGTAGATGTTTACATTTACACTGGCAAAAATGATCAGTTATTGCAATGCAAACAAATCTTTTGATCTTTCTACTCAGTATGAAACTATAATCAATTTCCAGTCTCTTGTGAATGACTTATCCGTGCAAATTATTTTTAAATAATAATAATAAAAAAAGTTTGTGATGCAATAACCTGCTCCACATGCTCCAGCTTGCTTTTGCACATGGATTCATAAATATAACTAATAATTATATTTAAAGAATACTGATATTTATACATTAATGATATTTTACTGTATGTGTGTGTGTGTGTCTATTGATTGGGTCATGAAAAGTCAATGATAAATGTCAGAATCGACATACAAGGGATTCATGATGTCAGGTGGAAAGGAAAGTCATTTTATTTATTTATTTATTCATTCATTGTTCTTAATATATTTTTTATTTTTTTATTATTTATTGTGATATGACAAATTCTGTTTATACACACACACAAACACAATTTCATTAATATATAAATATCAATAACCTTTACATTTTATTATTTATATATTGTATTATATAAATCTGTAATATATAAAACTAATGTTTTAATATACAGTATAAATATTAACAATATGCTATGAAATTAAAAGGATAATTAGGATAATTAAAAAGAGTTAAAAATAAAAATGAATGAATAAATAAAACAGACAAAAAAACTTTCTAAATAATATAAAAATAATATAAAATTCTAAATCAAATATTGAATAATAAAATAAATTAATAATAAAGTTGTAAAATTCATGTTATGTACTATAAATAAATATGTAAAATAACATTCTCTTCCATGGCATCATGAATCCCTTGTACTTAATATGCTGATTCTCCATTATAATATAATAAATATAATATATAAAGAAATAATAAATAAAAAAGTGAAAAAAAATTATATATATTAAATACAAAATTATTATATATAATATAAATAAATAAAATATTACAAAAGTAATATAAAATTATGACTCAAATATTGAATATTAAAAATAGAATGTAAATAAATAAATACATACATAAAATAGAAAGTAATAAAATATTATTAAATGAATTAATGAAATAATGTTCTCTTCCATGGCATCATAAATCTCTTGTATATAATATAATATAATAATAAATAAAATAGTTAAAAATTTTAATATAAATTAAATAAAAAATATTATATATAATAGAAATAAATAAAATATTACAAAAGTAATATCAAATGATGACTCAAATATTGAATATTAAAAACAGAATTTAAATAAATAAATATAAATACATACATACATACATACATGCATAAATAAGATGACTTTCCTTACCACATGACATCACGAATCCCTTGTATGTCGATTCTGACATTTATCATTAACTTTTCATGACCCTATCAATTACCAATAGATAAAATTAAATCCCGCTTGCATTTTTGAAACTCATATTACAGAATTAAAATGCGGCGAATCACATACTGTCTTGCTAAAAGTGAAGATCATTTGCATAAAAGACAAATTTGGGTCACATACACACACACACACACACACCCTCTGGTATTGTTTGACCTTCACTAGATGTTTGAGGTTGGGGGTGTAAAGGTATCTCTCGCAGTCCTTCTTGAATCAGTAATGAGTCCTTCATTACCCAAGCCACGGTTCGCAAGGGACGCTTGCGGCAGCAGACCCAACACACACCCGCTTGAGCGCAACAGCAACCCAAACTGCTGCAGAAAGCAAATACACACTCGCTTTTGTAATTCATCCGTGCACATTAACAGCATTAATTGATATATTAAGCTGGAGTGATCTTCTTCACTGAGCTCTTGAGTTGGCAGATTGAGTAATGAGCCTTCGCTCACTCTAAACAACAGCCATTCAATAGCGAGGGTGTAGATGTCACTTAATTAATCAAAGGAAAGCTGGAGAGACTGGAGGACGGTCTGGTGGCCAGCACAATCCCAGACCTTCATTCTGGCTTTGACTCTTTTATTGCCGCATGACTCGACCTTTTAAGCAACGTACAGTACTCTTATCATAAGGATGGTCCTACTGGAGAAACCCGGGCTTGTGTTTTGCACAAGGGCGTGATGGTGACATTGCATGGATCCTCGTGGCAAGGATCAAGTCTACAACCTTTCGGTTATCGTCCTAAGATTTCAACCCTACACCTGTGATCTGGCATTGGCAAAGTAGTAATGTGATCTATGCATTAGAATATTACACACACAATGCTATATTACTGTAACTGGATTAGAAATTCAAACAAAAATCTGAACAAAAAGAGAAATAATAATATATACTTATTATTTATATACTAAAAAATTACTTACAAAATATAAAAATATATATTAAACATTAAATAATTAATATAATTATTACACATATATACATATATATATATATACACACACACACACACACATGTGTTTGTGTATGTGTGTGTTTACTTCCAACACTGATTCTGCATTATACAGGTGCATCTCAATAAATTAGAATGTCGTGGAAAAGTTCGTTTATTTCAGAAATTCAACTCAAATTGTGAAACTCGTGTATTAAATAAATTAAATGCACACAGACTGAAGTAGTTTAAGTCTTTGGTTCTTTTAATTGTGATGGCTCACATTTAACACAAACCCACCAATTCACTATCTCAACAAATTAGAATACTTCATAAGACCAATAAAAAAACATTTTTAGTGAATTGTTGGCCTTCTGGAAAGTATGTTAATTTACTGTATATGTACTCAATACTTGGTAGGGGCTCCTTTTGCTTTAATTACTGCCTCAATTCGGCCTGGCATGGAGGTGATCAGTTTGTGGCACTGCTGAGGTGGTATGGAAGCCCAGGTTTCTTTGACAGTGGCCTTCAGGTCATCTGCATTGTTGGGTCTGGTGTCTCTCATCTTCCTCTTGACAATACCCCATAGATTCTCTATGGGGTTCAGGTCAGGTGAGTTTGCTGGCCAATCAAGCACAGTAACACCATGGTCATTGAACCAGCTTTTGGTACCTTTGGCAGTGTGGGCAGGTGCCAAGTCCTGCTGGAAAATGAAATCAGCATCTCCATAAAGCTTGTCAGCAGAAGGAAGCATGGAAGTGCTCTAAAATTTCCTGGTAGATGGCTGCGTTGACTGTGGACTTCAGAAAACACAGTGGACCAACACCAGCAGATGACATGGCAGCCCAAATCATCACTGACTGTGGAAACTTAACACTGGACTTCAAGCAACATGGATTCTGTGCCTCTCCACTCTTCCTCCAGACTCTGGGACCTTGATTTCCAAATGAAATGCAAAATTTACTTTCATCTGAAAAGAGGACTTTGGACCACTGAGTTCTTTTTCTCCACAGCCCAGGTAAGACACTTCTGACGTTGTCTCTGGTTCAGAAGTGGCTTGGTAGCCCTTTTCCTGAAGACGTATGAGCGTGGTGACTCTTGATGCACTGACTCCAGCTTCAGTCCACTCCTTGTGAAGCTCTCACAAGTGTTTGAATCAGCTTTGCTTGACTGTATTCTCAAGCTTGCAGTCATCCCTGTTGCTTGTGCACCTTTTCCTACCCAAATTCTTCCTTCCAGTCAACTTTGCATTCAATATGCTTTGATACAGCACTCTGTAAACAGCCACACCTTTCAGTAATGACCCTCTGTGACTTACCCTCTTTGTGGAGGGCATCAATGTTCATCTTCTGGACCATTGCCAACTCTGCAGTCTTCTCCATTATTGTGGTTTCAAAGAACAAGAGATACCCGGAATTTATACTGTAGGGATGGACATTAATTGAAACTCAAATATAAATATTCTAATATTTTGAGATACTGATTTTTGACTTTCATGAGCTGTAAGCTCCAATCATCAAAATTAAAACAAACAAAAAAAACTTTTGAAATGTTTTACTTTACATCCAATGAATCTAAAGTATATGAAAGTTTCACTTTTTGAAATAACTTACAAGAAAAAATGAACTTTTTCATGACATTCTAATTCATTGAGATGCACCTGTATATTATAATCTGTATTATAGAAAATATCATAGAACATATATTAAATCTCATTTAAATATTGTAGTTGTTATTTCTATAATATATTATTAAAATAATACTTATATAGAAATAAATAAAATTACAAAAACATGTTTTATGTTTTATTATATTATCAAATTAACAAATTTGACACCATTAATTATTTTACTTATGCTGATTCTGCATTATATGTAATATTATTTATATTTATATTTTATTTGAATTTTATATACATAAAATATATAAAATTGATTATAATATATAATAGAAATAACTTGATTGTGAATGAATTAATTGATACAGATGGAGAGACAGACAGATAGATCTGTCTGATGAAAGAAAGAAAGAAAGAAAGAAAGATAATGGACACATACAGATAGATGAAAAGATATATAGGCCAGACAGATAGAGAGATAGATGGATAGATAGATCTGTTGTTTCCGGCCTTTGTTTTCTATGCTTTGGCTATCAGGTAGTCCAAACTGTAAGCACACACACTGCAGATGTGGTGACACAAACAGTAAACACTCACACACACACACACACACACACACACACACACACACACACACTGGTGTGACAAGATTTCATTTCATTTGGCTGGAGGTTACAGCCTCAGCAAGTGCTTATCAGACTCCGGTTCCATAAACAACTGGATAAAGTTACATTTTAAATACCACATCCCCCTCACTCACACACTGCAGAGTCAGAGGTCTACTGACGGACGAAAAAGGACAAAACTGGGACAAAAGAGGAAGAAATCAACAAGAAAACAGATAAGCTTGAAGCCACTGCCCACTAACATAGGTGTGTCCTATGGCATGACTCACTGTACTCCATCTAAAACCATTTTAAACATCATTTGCAATTTTTATAAATATTATGTATTAAAATAAAATATAATAAAAAATAAAATAATTAATTGTTAAAATACGACATATATACATATATATATTAAAAATTAAAAATGTGCATAAAGAATAATAAAAATCTGAAATCTAAATTGTATATTATAATCAAAAATCTTTATTATTTAAATTATTAATAACACACAAATAATAAAATAGTAGAATTCATGTCAGACACTACAAATAAAAAAGGAAAAAAAATGGCATTCTTATAAAAAATATACAATTAAAATATAATAGTGAAATTATAAATAATATATTTTATATAAATTACAATTTCTAGATTTATTTTTACATTTATTATGCATAATGAATAAAATATAAAATTTATATTAAATCTAATTATAATTGAATATCATTTAAAAATGATACATAAATTATTATAATAATAAACATTAATCAATAATAAATACAATTTCAAAATATATAATGCTTATAAAATTTAAATAATGTTTTAAATGATTTTAGATTCGCTCTCTCTTTTACAATTATTATGCATTCAGCCTTACTGAGCTAATATACAGTAAATGAGAGTCCACATTAAATATTTGTATTTTTTTTAAACTACATTTCTGACATCACATGACCACTAAACAGGTCAATAAAATTTTTGAAAACATTTATGTGACCAGTTACAAAAAAATATACCATTTTCTTTTGCATATTCATATCCTTTTTCATCTAAATTATTGATTTTTAAAAAAAACTATTATTATTATTAACTTTTAAGTATTATTTTAAAGGTCATTATGCATCAGCACATGCTTCTGACATAAGGTCATGAGGTTCGAGTCTGGCCTGCAACATTATCCTGAGCCCCAAATAGAAACAAAACTGAAGTCTGCTTCAAATGTTAAGCATCATGGATTCAAATACAAAGCCCACCTCGACTCCAAATAAAATAATTTCGAGCGTAACAAGGGATATGGTTCAAGAAAACAGGCCTTGAGTTTAAACACGACAGTTTCCATCCTCACTGAACTCTATTAGCATTATTGACGCAGACAGCGACTGCAAACGTCTCAGATCTGAATCTCTGGGGTTCTGCAGGAAACGATCAATGAGGAATTTTATGGATCTCACAAGAACATTCCCATCCCACGTTCAGAAACATAGCCCAAAACAGACCTCGGCTTTGGTCTCCATCCATCCGAGACCGAGGTGAAACTGCAGCAATGCTTATTTGTGTGTAGTCACGGTCAATTACGTCGAGGTTCGCTTAACGAAAACAAACAATGCGAACTGCACGTCTTGTGTCGGTGTGCTTATCTCAGCATCATTGGACAGAGACATGGAGCATGAAGAGAAAGACGACAGAGAGCTATGATACCCAGCGCTCTGGTCTCCGTTAATGAACCGTTTCCTGCCAAATGAATAATTGATTGATTGTGACCAGCTCTGTGGTCGCTGTAGGGGAAACTATACCTCCGTGACCCCGGATGAGACGTGCTGTCATTCAGCAATCCAGTTTTTCATCAACAAGGGATTTGAGGAATTTATAACGGCAGAGGCAGGAATTCATTTTGGTGGGCATTTGGCGTTGGGAAAAGAAAAACAGATTGAAAATTGTGAGGCTACCTGAAGAGGCAACCATAACTTTTGTCAATTTGTTATCATCTGTAATTCATCCTCAGCAGCTCTTGTTGTAAATTGTCATCATGGGTGATTGGGGAAAGACAATTGATGTATGAAGTATGAAATGGAAATACGTTCAAGGGAATTGGTGTTGGATCAGAGTCATTCTTTGTTTGGTGTTTCTTCAACTCTTAAAATACACGTCGCAAGGGCTGATTTTTATTCACAAAAAAATTGTGGGTTTACTCAAATTAGACTTTATGGATTTACAATGTTAAACTATGAAAATCCATCAGAAAAAAATATACTGTATTACACTCATAAACTACACGGTAAACCAAGCTAGAGTTTCCCAAACTGGGGTTTGCAAATTCCTGGGGTTCATGAGGAGTTTTTGAGTTTATGAAATACTAATAATTAATTAAATTATAAAAATGGGTACATTTTTAAAAATCATATAAAATATATCAATGCATTTTAAAACAAAAAAAACTTTCAAAATAAAACATTTACTAAATTTTTTTCATAAATATATTTTTAAAATAGAAATGAAATAAAAATTGAAAAGTGGATCCCGTTGCAAAATACAAAAAAATATAAAAAAATAATCCACATCCAGGCACGCACATAGTAAGCTACATAAAAAGCCTAATTACTAAGACAGGGCTACATATTAAAAAGACACCAACGCAAAATTAAAGAACTTATTAAAAATTAAATAATACAAATGCAAAATACATATTTTGTTTCTATTTTAAAAGTATACATTTTGTAGTTAACTACACAAATGTAGTTAACTAACGTTAAATAATGAACCTTATTGTAAAGTGTTACTGCTAAATTATATAAAAAAGTCAAATTAAAATAAATATTTTAAAATAAAAACAAAACAATGCACTTAATACAAATATCATAAAAATGGTAAATTAAAATAAATGTATCAATTTAATTAAATCAACCAAAATACAACAACCACTAAAAATGTGTGAAGAAAACAAAGATGAATGATATATTTATTGCAGATAAATCTTTCTTTGGGTGCCATTTCCAATTAAGCTGTTTTTTTCAAATAATGCTAATACAATGTTTATTTATTTGTGTATATTTCATAAAAAATATGTAACAATATATAATTTGAGATGTGGAGATATATATATTGATCATATATATATATATATATATATATATATATATATATATATATATATATATATATATATATATATATATAGGGTAAAAGTATAAATAGATAAATTATAAAATACATTGTTTATGTATATAGTGTGTGAATAAATATCAAGGTATGTGTGTGTGTGTGTATGACAATATGTTCTACTATTTCAGAAGCCAGAAGTGCCCATAGTTGAAGAAATACATTTAATCAAGGGCTGGGAATGATTTTACAGAATAATGTCACAAAAGTACAGCCTCAGCCAACTGAATCAGCACAAAGCTAGACATTGTAAAGCAGGGATGCTATTTGGAAATGTATCCGGGAGCAATGGACAAAGATGCATGACCTTATAGAAGCAGCGGCGAGGCCGGACTCCTGAGCAACAGACTAAAAGAACAGCGGGCGCTCCTTGAAAAATGGTGCAATAACTCTCTACACACAATTCTTTTCATCTATTATAAGGTGAAATCCATTATTTAGTCCAGTCCCTGAGTGCATCCAGCATGCTATTGGAGCAGAGCACAGCTCTACGAAGAATACCAAAGTAGATCTATCTTAAGCTTTCTTACTAGTTATAAAGCATGTTTTCAATGATAACATTTAATATAAAATGATACAAATAATATAGTAAACTATAGAAAACAACCTCTATGTTTTGTGTGGAAGTAAACTTTTGTAAGACAACACTGGGTTTCAGAGAATATATTTAGAAGTTTGAAGGTTTTTACTGGGAAACTTTTATGCTTTTATGCTTTTTATATAAGCATAATTCACTTTTGTTTAGTTTTGTTTAAAAGTTCCTTCGTTCTCTTTCTTTCTTTCTTTCTCTTTTCATTTTCTTTCTTTCTCTTTTCATTTTCTTTCTTTCTGAAACCTCAAACAATTTTGCTTTGATTTATGCTTAAAACAACAGAAGAACAACTTTCTTTTTCTTACCACACTGGTAAATTGTTTGTTTGTTTGTTAACAAACATCTCTTTCAGTTTTGTTTTTGATTTATGCTTAAAAAGTTAATTTTTCTTAACACACTGAGAAATTGTTTTTTGTTTGTTTGTTTGCTTGAAGGTTTTTACTTGGCAACCCTTTTGATATAAGCTTGACTCAGTTTTGTTTAGTTTTATGCTTAAAAGCGTTTTGTTTGTTTGTTTGACTGCTTGTTTGTTTATTTCTTTCTTTCTTTTTCATACACCTCATTCAATTTAGCTTTGATTTATGTTTACCATACTGGGAAATTGTTATTGTTTGTTTGTTTTTAAGATAAACCACATTCAATTTTACTTTAAAATAATTAAAAACAAGAAAAATGTGGCCATTTACACATTGGGGAATTGTTATTTACCATGAATCTTATGCAAATTTGTTTTGACTTAAAAGACTGCCTTTCTTTTTCATACAACTCATTCAATTTAGCTTTGATTTATGTTTACCATACTGGGAAATTGTTATTGTATGTTTGTTTTTAAGATAAACCACATTCAATTTTGCTTTAAAATAATTAAAAACAAGAAAAATGTGGCCATTTACACATTGGGGAATTGTTATTTACCATGAATCTTATGCAAATTTGTTTTGACTGATGCCTAAAACAAGAAAAAACAACTTAATATTTCATACCACACTGGGAAATTGTTTTTGTTTGTTTGATTGTTTGTTTGTTTGTTATTAACATAAACATCATTCGATTTTCCTTTGATTTATGCTTAAAACCAGAAAAAAAACAAGTTTATTTTCTTACCTTATTATTTTTATTTTTTTTTACCATAAACCTCATTTAAATTTTGCGTTGATTTACACTTAAAACAAATTACATTTGCAAATGAATTAATACTGTCCTTTGAGAATTATTATTATTAAAGTTATTGCAAGTTACATTTACTGATTTAAATAAGGAATTGGATATCTGGGCACACAAGAGCTGGAACAGACCATCTGCAGGGAACAATATCAGTCTGAATGGCCGTGTTGTGATCAGCAGTGTAAATAACGAGAAGCGACTGACCTCCTAAAACAAACACGAGACAGTAAATGGCTCTGGGTTTCTAAGCAACATGGGACTGACGTCTCTCCTGGGAGCTCTGGATCAAGTAAACACAGGGAGACAGTTGTCTTTGAGCCACGGTGCAGGGGACGAATGAACTCACCTGTCTCATCTTCACTGCGGCCAGATCCTTGACAGCCGTCTTCATCATCGCACTCGCCGCTGCCTTCTGCTGCGTCGCCGCTGCTGGTCTCGACGTCCTCACCACCATCTGTTCTCAAACCCATCTCTCCCCACATCTCCTGTAACAAAACATCAATCACAGGACAGCAGACACAGATTCTTAGGAGATTCCATCACAACAAGTTTAATTATATGATAGCCTGAATAATAATAAAATTATATTAATACATTTAATAATTAATAAATTATAAAAAAAATATATAAAATATAGTACATTTAATAAAACTATATCTGTCTGTTCATCCATCCATCCATCCCTCCCTCCGTCCGTCCTTCCTTCTATCTATCTATCTTGCCATCCCTCTGTCCTTCTTTCTTTTTCTTTCTTTCTTTTTTCTATCATCTATCTATCTATCTGTCCCTCCGGCAGTCCATCCGTCCTTCTTTCTTTCATCTATCTATCTATCTATCTATCTATCTATCTATCTATCCGTCCTTCTTTCTTTCTATTATCTATCTATCTATCCATCCGTCCGTCCTTCTCTTTCTTCCATCCATCCATCCTTCCTTCCTTCCTTCATCAGTCCATCCATCCTTCCTTCCTTCCTTCTTTCTATCCGTCCGTCCGTCGGTCCGTCTGTCTTATAATAGTCGCTAACTGCTAGTTTTATGTAATGCTTAGTTACAATAACCAGAAGTTATTATAAAGCATTAACACTATACTATTCCATACTTTTTTAATGACAACCTGATACAAGCTACAGTTGTTGCAGCATAACAACTACAACTTGTTCTCAAATTCACAAGCTGTAATGGTGGAATTCTCCTGAAATGACTCCCTCTGAAGTGAGTAAGTGAGTGGAGATCATCCATCACGTCCAAATAGCCCCATGTGTTCCAACAAAGGCTTCCAGGCAAGAAGTCAAGGCTCATAACAGCAGCATTCCAGCGCTCTAAACATGGATCCACTCAAGTGCAAATTCCATTTTCACAGCGAGAAAATATTAAACACGTGCAGATGTGGGGCATTTCAGAACGGTTTAGAAAAACAGCTCAGGGAATCGCACAAGTGCATAATTCATAACATCTTAACTGAATTAGTTTCTGGCTCCCCCATTGTTTCTGATTTCATATTCTGTCTCACTCACTCTCTTTCTTTCTTTTTTTTTAAACACAGAGAAGGGCAAAACAACTTTATGGAAGTTGTAGCACACTCACAGCCAATCTGAACATCACTGATGATTAATATTCCGTGGAGCAAGCTTTTGGACCAATGAGATTTCACTGTGGGTGTGGCAACCAAATGTGATGAGACAAAAACAGAAACTAAACGACCAAAAAAAACAAACAAACTTCTTGCTGATACGCAAACTATTTTAATTGTATTGATGATAATTCTCTACTATTTTTATAGAAAAATTAAAAATATAATACTAGAAATTTAAATAAATCATAACAGGCACTGTAACATTATAATGTACAGCATGATTTTTTTTTTATAATAAGTCAAGGTACTAAATTTATGTAATTATTAAATTTGATTTAAAAAACACCTTTAACATTTCTCACATTATCACAGTTTATAGTTTAGAAAATGATAATAAAATAAGACAAGAACTCAGAGTTAATCTGTGTCAGAACAAATTCATCTTGATAATGTCAGATAACTTTGATAGACAGGTATGTAATGAATCAGTTTGAGTAGCTGTCAGCTGTTAAATTTAAGTACACAATTAGATAAAACCAATTTAGGTCAATCAATTACCAAGCAATGCCTATTTTTGTTCAGTCTGTGGTGTAAAAGGGTTGCATTAGCAATCAAAGAAAACACTTAAGCAAAACATTTTCAGGTCAATGTGTCTGATACATTTTTGGTTCAAATTTGTATACATTTTACTGGTACTCTACTGTTTGAAGAATGTTTGGGTATAATATGTCACAGTTTACTATTTTGCTATCCTCACTTACATAAATGAACTATAGTGATATCAAATAGATATAAAAATTTCTATCTGGTGTCTGAATAATTTTTGGTTTAACTGTGTGTGTATTTCATTGAAGCACTCTTTGAATTCAATTTCCTTGCATTCTGTTTCTCCCTGATGGAAGAACGCAATGCAATTAAATTCCACAGTGACTTTGTGGAAAACGTCCCCCAGGGGACTGTTAATTAACCGCCATATAATGAATTATGCCACGCGTCAGGCGAACACCATGGCAACAACAGACAGAACAGACTGTCCTCTTCCAGTGCGCCCACCCCCTTCTATTTAGATAAAATAGCGACATACTTATTAGTGCTTTCTTTTTCCCCCTGTCTGGTTCATTATTCAATTTAGCTGCACATTACATTTTTAATTGTTTTGTTTGTGATAAGAAAAGAAACAATTAAAGAAAGCCCTCTCGTCCTCCACACCGAGTCATGAGCTAATATTAAATAAACTGACATGGTTCTAATGACAAAAAATGCATTTGAAACCTATTTTACTGAGTGAAATGAGAAAATAACTTGAGTTTATTCCTCTGATATTGATTGGATTGTGAAAAGTGTCCGGTCCTTCTATGTTCTCCACCCCCTTTCCTAAGCCCCGCCCCTAAAAGCCCTCTCAGCAAACTAAAATGATTGACAGGCACAAAGCTTTTCTGATTGGCTAAAACAAACCTGGATTCTAGAATATTAAAAAGAATAAAAAATGACATTTCCCAAAGTTGATATCATGATTTCTTATAAAATGTAATTTCTCTACACTCCAGAGAACATCCACTTCTTATGCAATCAACTGCAGTGCAGAATAGGGCACATACTAAAATCTTTAAGCGATAGATCAAACGTAGCATCTGAAACAGCATGTACATTAATATTCAGAGATCTCCATGGTCGGTCTTCATTACAGCTCCAAAAGATGTTTCTGCAGCAGGATTTTACGAGTCATTTTGGAAACAAATTCCCTTATATCCGTGGCAGTTTTAAGACCCCATTCATGTAAACGGATCGATAGGATGCGTTGGGGGTCTTTGTTGCCAAACCGCATCTCCTTGACAACAGGCTCATCAATTGGACTGAGATACACCTCTAATGGTCAAAAGAAAGCGATACCGAGGCACGTTTGGCAGGGGGCAGAAAAACAGACCAATAACTTATCCACATACATGACACATCCAAACAATACTGCAAAGGAATTACAGCTGCTGCCTCTTCAAGTGAAAATTAAAATTATACTATCATTCAGGGTTATTTTAGTATTATTTACATACAATTATAGTATTTATAGCTTTTATTTTTATATTTTCCATTTCAGTCACACTTTATTTTAAGGTTCAATTCTTGCTATTAACAAACTATTAACTACAATTTTTGCCTCAATAAACTCATAATTTTCTGCTTATTAATAGTTAATTAATAAACAGCCAATATCATAATAATATGCACGCTAATAAGCAATAGTTAATAGTGAGAATTGGTCGCTATACTAAAGTGTTACCTCGGTTTCATTTAAATTTTTAAAGTTTAGTAATTTTGATATGTGCGTTAGTCATTTTTATAAAATTTTGTTTTGTTTTTGCTTTATTTCATATTTCAATTTTAGTAATTTTAGTACTTCAACTTAAACTGAAAAAAAGTACATTTAGGTTTTTCATTTTTTTCTGTAATATTTATATTTGTTCTACATGCTTTACTTAAATTTTTACTTTATTTTTATTTAAAAACAAAGCCTCACCCTCATGTCTTTTCTAATCTATGTATATGCCATTTAACACACAAAATTAACATTTGTGAATAAAGTTTTTTTTTACTTTTCCACAATATTTTCGAGTGCCTTGGATTGATGAGTTTTTTTTATAACATTTTTGTGTATGTTAGGCAAGAGTCAGATCAAACATACGAATCGCTCATTTACATATATCAAACTAATTATTGTACAGAAATTAAAATGAACAATTTTTATATTTTTAATTAAAATTCTTAAATTTCAGAAAATAATTCCATAAAATCTTACGTTTTATTTACAGATGCTAACATTTCGCATTCCTTCTATGATCATAACAAACGGCACCTTTTTACAGTATGTGTCGTTTAAGGTTTGACATAATTGATGCCAAAACGCCATTGATTTCGATGTTGGTTTCGTAAGCAAATGCAACAAGCTAGGTCAAAATACGCACAGTGGAGAATTAGAATTAAGAGCTACAGTGAAAGGGAAGATTTAAGTGAATTTCCTTGCTAAATGTATCATATGATTTCAGAAGGTTCAAAATATAGCACACAAGAAATGTCGACTACTATTATAGTGCTTTCGTAGCGGTTTTTAGACTATTTTGGCACTTGACATATTTGAAAAAGATTCTTCGAAAATCTACATGTGAACTATCCTGGGGTGCGTTTCCCAAAAGCAACTATGTTCGCAAGTTCCGTCGTTACCAATAGAGTTCAATGGAACTTACCACCATAGTTAGCTAACGATGCTTTCTGGGAAACGCACCCCAGAACAAATACTGAACAACATGGACTTGGATGTCTTCAGATTGCATTGAAATATGCTGCGCACATCCACTTGCATGTGTTATATGTGTTAGTGTTTGTGTGTTGATGTATGTTTACATTTGATAGCGGGTTATGAAAGCATTCATACTCATTAGCATCCCTCACTGACACTTCTCGGCTTATAGAGATGCGTAAGTCAAGCCTGGGGTTTTCTTCATTCGCCATTTTCGTGGGGAGGCCTCATAAATTACTTTGCTTTATGCAAAAGAGTATTACATCATTCTTTCCGCTCAAAGCTAAAGGATGCACAGAAGATTCAGAGAAAAAAATAATGATGACCTTTGATGTAAACTCAACCATGAGACGCATAAATCTTCCCTGTAGCGCAAGATGACTCACTCTTGGGACACAGCATTGCAATATTAATTTCTCAATAAGCCTTGATCAGAGACGGACTGCGACTAAGGCTTTGGTTTTTACTTGAAAATCGCTGGAGGTCATCAGATTGAAGATCTCACTCAGCTCTGAATGTGTAAAGTGACACTTAAGATACCAGGTTGTCATGATATCCTGTCACACTTTCTGTACTATTCAGTGTGTAACATGTCCTAGCTTTGCAAGACACGTTATATGGGCAGCTTATAAAAGGCTTCTGAAAAGGATCTGTAATTGGTAACAACATGATGTACAACGCAAAAATCCTTTTCTTAAGGAGTATGTTTGTATAATCTTCCAGTTAAAATATGTAAAGATCCTTAAAACAATATTAATTTACTCGAGAGGCAATGCTGCATAAAATATTAAGACTTGTTTTCATAAAAGGAATCTTTAATACAAGTGTTTTTTGTCTTTCTTCACTGGCAGATTCTTTTTCTTTTTTTAGAAAGAAAAAATACACATAATTGAAGACACGATCTATGAAGTCTTTAAATCTTATGCAGTGTTACTTTTAAAATAAATGTATCTTGTTTCAAAGATTTTGAGATGTTTTTACTTGAAAACAAGACAAAAAATAGCTTAAAAAAAACTTAAGTAATTGTTTGCAGTGCACTGAAGGGGTGATAGAGTTCAAAAGTCTTTGCATGAAACTGGATTCAGGAAAGTTGCTAAAAACATTAGCATTTTAGCTAACTGACTTAGCAAGATTCTCCAGCATGACAACAATTAGCCTGAAAAACAAAACAGAAAACAGTTTATGCTAATACCCGCTATAGGTGTTACTTCATGCAGAAATTGCATTATGAACAAACACAGCTAGTGCAAAATCAAGCTTGCGTACTTAAAAGTGTCTGCATTCATATACTGAATTCAAAACAGTATGCTAGTATAATACTTTTACTGCCATATAGGCCTTATGTAGCTCCGCCCCTTTTCAGCACAGCACTCTTTGTCTTCAGACTTCTGTTTGCGTTTCCACAGGGTAAAAGTAAGGTCGTACGAAGTTCTGAATGAACCGCTCGTTTCAAAAAATCTTACCGGTCTACTGACATTTGTTATAACATCCACTTCAAACATCACAATGCTCATGATAACTTTAGTTAACTCTACAATAAATAAATCCACTTCACCAGCTCTTCAACAGCAGCTATAGAAATATATAGAGCTAGCACCAAAACAGAAGTTCAAAGACACAATTCTAAAGATGGCTGCGCACTTGTTTCTCTGATGCATACGGTTTGTAGCAAGAGTATTGTATGTTTTTAGTTAATTTTCCAACCCATCCCCCCCTTGCAAGAGCATCAAGGTTATGTATTACTATTAGTTGTACACCAATGACGTATTTTACCTGTCGGTTTTTATGCAGGATAGGTTATATAAATACCAGTCAACCACTAAAATCTCCCACAGGTCATTGTGAGAGCAAAAAACCTCGCAAGACCTCACCAAGGTCTTGAAGACCTAAGGGAATAATGGGTATAATTTCACAAGCAGTTCAAAGTGACCTTCTCCTCAACCCCTGACACAAATCTACTGTACTTTCCCAGCTTTCTTGCCTGCCAGTGACGCAAGTCCTCACAGCAAAGCAATGTGGCCAGGGCTGGGTTGGGTTTGGACATAATGTGGAACCAAAACGTCTGGTTTTAATGGAGCAATGAAAGACGTTACAAAATGGCTTCCAGAGGGCCAACTGAGCTGCCCTCTGTACATTTACATTTACATTTAGTCATTTTGCAGACGCTTTTATCCAAAGCAGACTTACAATTGGGGAATACATGAAGCAATTCATCATAAAGAGGCAAACAGACAGAGGAAGTACCCTCCCAAACGCAGCTGCAGTAGCGACAGACTTTGTCATCATGCCAAGAAGGTCTTCAACACTCCCGCTGAGGATGCTTGGTCTGATCTTGCTGCAGATTGATCACAGAGCAAACCCTGGACTAATGACACCGTCTCACCACTCTTGACATGTGCGCTGGCGTTGAGTTGGACTATTTTTGTTTGGTGGGCAAGCTTGAAACTAGGGCTTCTGGCGGTTCTTAATGTCTCCTTTTTGGCTCACAAAGCAAACATTCAGGGAAAGTTTTATAAAAAGAAACGCACATGAGCCATAGCTGTGCGTTTTACTGTTTGTCAGATTGTATAGCTAATATGACTCTGGTAAGATCTTGGTTAAAAGATGAAACAGACCATTAATGGTCTTTGACTTCAGGATATACGGTACATCTTAGTAAACTCATAACTGTCATAACTGACAGCATTGACTTGTCAATTGTGTTTTAACATCCTCACTGACAAGCAAAATTACCACAAAAACCCAAAACCCTGCATTGGATCCTCGGTAGATGGTCGTTTTAGGAGCGTTGTAATTAGTTGCACTGCAGAACTGTCACCAAAAATTTCACACCCTGTCAGATCTTAAGATCTTATTCTCATTCATCATTCATCGTAAAGCTTGTCACTAAAGATGGGTGTACATCAGGGGCGTTTCCTTGGAGGAGGCAAGGGAGGCAGTGTCTCCTCAAAATATTGGATGAGAAAAAAATTCATAGTACAAAAATAAAACAACGCAAATATTACAAAATATAACATTAAAAAGTGTATAATTCACTCGTTTTCTAAAGAAACATTGTCCAACAGCGACACCAGCAGGTAAAGTTACAACAAGAGTCCGTGCCTCTCTTGCCTCCCCTGAGCTCATTGAGTTTTAAGAGACCCCCTAAAGCGTAAGGTGGGTTTACTGGGGGGTAACTGAGAATTAATGGGGGAAAGTCACATGGGTGATATAGCAATATGATTGGATATGACTGGTTATGTTTGGTCGTAATTGGTTCATGTGATAAATCCTGCCTCTTGTGTTTGTGGGCGTTCCGAGTTCGCGAATCAGTCTGAATGAACAATATAAAGGCATTAATAGGAAGACTAATTTAAAAAAGTAAGTTAACAACACACACACTTAGATATAACCACTTTATGTCAAAGTACTGTAAGACTTGGAATTGCCTGAAAACATGATCTGTGGGAGTTTTAGTGAGTAAACAGCTTGGTGAAATTTAAAGTAAATCTTGGTGTCTGTGACAAATATATACCAAGCTTTGATGACCGATGATCCGAAAAATTCAAAAATAGTTAAAAGTTAAGTATTAAAAAGAATAGCTGAACATAAGTTCACAAATAAAAATATATTGTTTAAATTGTTACCAGCTTGAGTTATTATTTTGGAATAAATGTAAAATGCTTAAAAATAAGCATGATGAGCACTAACTTGATGAGATTCATACTTGGCTTTAATAAATAGAATATTGATTACACGGTTAATGTAAAAATATAAAATGTTTGTTTTTTTGGATGTTTTGTTCCTGATAGTGTTAGTAATGTTTATTTAACCAAGAAAATGTGACTGGGACATGAATTTACATTTTATTAAAAAACAAACAAACAAACAAAACTTTACCTCCTCATTTCAGAACAGCACTGCACACCACTGGCATACATGCATGATTTTAGCTTGTAGTTCAATTGATTTGTCCCAATGAAATTTATTCAATTGACTTGTCCCAACTGTTTTTTTTTGTGTCAAAGGAAATCAGGAGGAAAATTGTTAAATCTCATATGGCAGTAGCTTGCATTGTGTATTACAAGCTCCTGATTATTTTTAACCTTACCTAAACATTTTGGACATTTAAGTCATTTTGGACATTAAGGAATTCTTCATGTCAAGTCAACTGATTTGTAATGTGTTCAAAGGCTCAGAACCTCCCAATTATCACAAGTCGCACAATGCATGTTCACCCTACACGATCAAAGTTTATTACGTCTTGTATGAATTCCTCAAAGCTGTCCCCAATTTCTCAGCAAACGTATTGCTAAAACTGTACCAAAATGCACCTGGCTTCAGTACTACAATGAATTTTGTTGTGCTTAAAGGTTAGAGGGTCAGGGTTAGGGTTAAGAGCCTATGTTTTGGTTCAGTGTGGGAGGATGGATGTTCTGAACCTCAGGTGTTTTGGGACCTACCTGGTTGAAGTGCTCTAGCTTTTCCTTCACATTGACCAGGATTGGATCTGCACTTCTGATCTTTATCTCTGGGTTGTGTTTCTGGGCTTGCAGTCCATTCCCCACCACGTGACCTGTATAACTGTAGCAGAAACAGAGCCAAGAGAATAAGTTACCAGTACAGAAATCGAGCACTCTTTGGTCTGATGATAATGATCTCCCAATTTTTAGTTCTGGAGTCCTAAAGATGCAAGGGAATGCTCAAGGCTTGTTCTATTAGAAACAGGCCCAAGGATTGACCAGTATATTCAGACAGCCATTTCACCCACATAAATGATTCATTATGAAGCCTGCGGTGAAGCCTGAAGACACAACTGAGCTGCAAATGTAGGTATTGACCCTGCGCCCTTTTATTTAGAGACGCTTAACGGAGGCGGATGGAGGGCGTCCTTCAACAAAGGCCAAGTTGGTGCAACCGAGGCAAGAAACGCAACATGCTGACCAACTAAACAGTATTCGAGAAAGCACAACAGATTCAGACAGGTTGACCATAAAACCATTTTATGGATCCCTGCCAGTGCTATTCAATGAACAATGTTGATGAGGAAACAGACTCGGGGGAAAGGTCTCGATAGGTCTTCAATCTTCACTCTTCGGGGGGACATCTCAACATTGGTTGCCATAGAGACTGTCAGAGTGCCATGTTCAGCAGCCTATAAGATCAATGGGTCAAGCTCAGGCAGGGCAGATAGGTTAAGACTTTGATTAAGCACTGAGTGTGAACTTTAAATACAGATATGACTGGGTGGATAGATTACAAGCATGGAGAGATGCAGGAGATTTTAATCGACTAAAAAAGCTACAAAAATTAGCTTAAAAAAAAATTAAATAGAAGTAAATGGACAATAACATAATTTTGAGACAAAAAAAAACATTTGTGTTGGTTGCCTGCCTCTACAAACACGCTGCCATGATGGTTGACACTGACAGAATGTTGTTATGTGGTCGCTAGGGTTTTGCTAGGGCGTTACATTTGTGTTCCAAGTCAAATGAACCCAATTTTAAAGCCCACAATTAAAATGTCAAAAATACACTTAAAAACATAATATGTATCATATCTAGAATGGTTCTATGTGGTTGCTAGGTTGTTGCTAGGGCGTTATTTTGTGTTCCAAGTCAAATGAGCCCAATTTTAAAGCGCACAATTAAAAGGTCCAAAGTTTGCATGAAACTAAATATGATATGTATCATATTTAGAATGTTGACATGTGGTTACTAGGGTGTTGCTAGGGCGTTACTTTGTGTTCCAAGTGAAATGAACCCAATTTTAAAGCCTGCAATTAAAATGTCCAAAATGCACATTATGATATGATACACACACATTACACTAATGTTTTTTAAAACTAAAATGTAATAAAACTGAATTATTCAATGTATGACATGAGAAAATATTGACTGAATATAAATTAACTTTTAATCAAGAGACAAAAATGTGTGTAAATTAAGACGGGAAACACCTTTTTTATATGTCGCAAATTTCCATATCATGAAGAGTAAACGTCACACATCCATCAATTTATGCAAAACCATTTTTTTAGCAATTTGCGAGATTATAACACAGAAGCTATTTCCAGCACCAGCGTCCTTGAGACAGACGGGAAGACAGACAGTCAGACAGACGGATCAAAGGGTTAACAGTGGGGGGCATATAAAGCGCAGCGGGAGGGCAGAATAATGCAGCCATGTGCTTGCGCATCAATAAATGAATGCTTGTGGGAGAATCGGCCCGCTGTTTTCACCACAGCTAATCTAAGTGAATAAATAATGACCCCAGACACCTCATGCTGCATCCGAACACACAGCTCACTTTGCAAGGTGGAAGTACTTTGTCAGGAACCGACGTGAGACAGACTTGTTTGTTGGTTTGTGCTTTTAGCTGTCGTGCTTAAATGCATTTGGGCGGCAGGTACGATGGAGATGAGATATGCGAGTATTCACTACATGAGAGGAGCGGATTATGTGGCTTATTTAAAAGAAGAATGAGCTGTCTGTGGATACTGTCATTTTTACTGGCTTGTTCTTTCTTCGGTGAGGCAAATGTGCTCCATATGTGCATAATTAAAGAGGAAACAATCTGCTCGATGTGTTTCAATAAACATACAGCCAACCTTAAGACTGATCATCACGAATATACATTTTTATGGAAATTTACTACAGCATGACTGTTGAAATGGCTGCTCGTCTTCTTTATTTCTCTGCAGATACTCAAAGGAAGTTTGAATATTTCCATGACGCACTTCATTTTGAGAGTATTGCATTTTTGATGAGACATTACAAGTCTATCAGTGGCTTCAAATATCCATTTTGAATAGCTATTAGTTTAAATTAAAAGCGGCCCTATTGAATGTCTTAATAAATGTTCTCGGTTGTGGTACAGTTAGTATTGAATTAATTAAATTAACTAAATTAATTAGATTTGGTGTTGCTAGTGCTATGCTAGGTGGTTGCTCAGGTGTTCTAGATGATTGCTAGGACATTTCTAGGTGATTGTGTACTGGGCCAAGTCAAGTCTAGACTCAAGAAACTCCTTAAAAAAGACAGGAACAACAACAGCTACGTCCCTGTCTTGGTACAGTCAGTACTGATAAAAACTAATTCAAATTTAGGGTTGCTAGCATGTTGCTAGTGTTTTAAGAGGTGGGGTTGCTAGATTCTAGACTATATGATTTTTTTTCAATTTGCCAGGCAAAAATAATAAGTCCAATCTTAAGATGCTCCTAAAAAGGAGGCATCAACTAAAATATACACCCGTGTTGATAAGGAATTGTTTGAGGTGTTTAAAGGGATAGTTCACCCAAAAATGAAAATACTGTCATTATTTACTCACCCTCATGTCGTTCCAAACCCATAAGACCTTCATTCATCTTCGGAACACAAATTAAGATATTTTGAATGAAATCTGAGAGCTTTCTTACCCTGCATAGACAGCAACAGGGACTACCACGTTCAAGGCCCAGAAAGCTAGCAAGGACATCATTAAAATAGTCATCAGTGGTTCAATTTTATGAAGCAACAAGAATACTTTCTGTGCACAAAGAAACTAAAATATTTTTTTATTCAACAATTTCTTCTCTTCCGTGTCAGTTTTTGACGTGTGTTCACAAGAGTACCACTAATGTCACATGGACTATTTTAACATTGTCATTGCCCGTCATTAAGTTTGCGGATGACACGACTGTGGTGGGTCTCATTAGCAACAGAGATGAGACAAACTACAGGAGCGAGGTGAGCCACCTGGCCGGGTGGTGCAGAGACAACAATCTCTCTCTGAATGTGGAGAAGACGAAGGAGATTGTTGTTGACTACAGGAGAGTGCACCCTCAGCATGCTCCTCTGACCATCAACGGTGCGACTGTGGAGAGAGCAAGCAGCACCAAGTTCCTGGGTGTGCACATCACAGAGGACCTCTCCTGGACCAACAACACTGCGGCACTGGCTAAGAAAGCACAACAGCGTCTCTACTTCCTCCGCAAACTCAGAAGAGCCAGAGCCCCGACCCCCATCATGTGCACCTTCTACAGAGGCACCATCGAGGGCACCCTGACTACCTGCATCACTGTGTGGTATGGCGCCTGCAACGCGTCCTGCCGCAAGTCCCTTCAACGGATAGTGAGAGCAGCTGAGAAGATCGTTGGTGTCTCTCTCCCCTCCCTCCAGGACATCTACAGCACCCGTCTCACCCGCAAAGCCCTCAGCATTGCAGGTGATCCCACCCACCCGACACACAGCTTCTTCAGTCTGCTGCCATCAGGGAGGAGACTGCGGAGTCTCCAGGCGAGGACCAGCAGACTGAAGGACAGCTTCATCCATCAGGCTGTCAGGAAGCTGAACTCCCTCCCGTCCTTGCCCCCCCTCCCCTCTTTTACCCCACGCAACACTGAACTCTGACACTTTTACAAACTGTGACCCGCACCAGTCACTTTGTGCAGCACTGGACTGATCTCTAATCCAGCATTGTCTGTAAACTACCTCTTCTGACAGTCTGAGAAAAGACTGTTCTTTTTTTGCACTACACATATCTGCACAGTTTTGTTTTATTTAACTGGTTTGCACTCTATCTGCCATGTGCCTTATGCCACTTTATCTATCTCTTTTTTATTTTTTTTTCTACAATGTCCTCATTTGTATATCTGTAGTTTGTATGTACATATGGTTAAACTGTATTTATCTGTATTTGAACGTCTAACCCAAGGGTCTGAGAGTAACGCAATTTCAATTCTCTGTATGCATGTACTGTACATGTGGAAGAATTGACAATAAAGCAGACTTGACTTGACTTGACTTACTACCTTCTGGGCCTTTAACATTTCGAACAGAGGGCGAGTAATTAATGACAGAATTTTCTTACTTCAGTGAGCTTTAATGCAAGTATGAGCAATTGTTAATTCAAATTGCCTCAGCAAGCGCCTCTAATATTAGCATAGCCTACCACATTTCACCCACACACAATCCAATCAAATTACGATATAATAAAGTCCTGTTTTTCCTAAAAAGAGTTCATACACAAAAGAAAGACCACAACAAACAAGTCACCTCATAAAGGACTTTGATTATGACACAGACAAACTGCTTCAAATAAGCTACAAAGAGCATCAGACTCTCTAAACAGATGTGTTAGCGAGAACATGGGTCTTACAGTTCAGAGCGGTGGGCCTGTCACTGCACTCACCCACATTTCTCACAATAATTAGCGGCTAAATGAATCCAAACCAGAAAAAAGTCCGAGAAAAATATTTACCCAGCTCAAGACCAAAGAGTTTGGAGTTCCCCTTCGACTAAACGCTGCTTATTTTCCCATAGAAACCACACACACATGCCCTTGTGAGGAGCAAAACTCCAATTAAATTCATCTGCTATATTGGATTAGCTCATTTGTTTGCTCAGAAGGTTATGAAACTCGGCACCTAATGAGCTAGCAATATCCGTTCTTCATGAGCTGTGCATTAGAGGTTTCTTCATTCTTTAGAACAGCTTTTCCACAAGTTATTGCCTTTGGCAATGACACACAGCCTAAACGGATGCCACACGCTAATATTTCAACAAGTCCTTTTCTATAGAATACACAACTTTGGTGTATAGCATCTGAGTAAGCTATGCTATCCTGTCTTTACATCAGCATGAATTCAGCTGTGTGCCTTCTCATGTGTGTAATAACCGGGTGTAAGACCTTCTGGTTGCTATTTTTCCATCCTATTTATTGTCTGTGGTCTATGAAGTTGGGAAGGGCCCATGTTAATGTAGGACAGCTGTAATATATCTAGTCAGCTTTGAACTGAACAAAGCTAACAGCGCTGTTCTGTATTAAAGCAGCTGTTTGGAATTGAGTAGTTCAATAATAAGTTGTAATACAAGCACTGGATATCCTATATGCAGTTACAGTATCCGTTACAGGTTTTCAGGTCAATCAGCCACTATACTGCAAATATTAGTGTATCATGTGGCCATTTGTATGCTATATATCGAAACCTAATTAGACATAACTAAGGCCCATCTATGAAATACTGTCTAGATAGATAGTTCACTAAGTTTACATATGGCCTCAATGGAGAATTTACTAAATAGTAGCGCAATAGTACCTCAGTGCAAAAAAATAAAATAAATAAAAATGCGCTAACCACCCACAGTCCTGTTTAAGCAGGTGCTAAATATGCTAAAACTGCACTGTGTTTTGAAGGCATTATCATTATCATGATACCAAAACACCTACTTTAGGCTTATTATACCAAACACTGTGTGTACTAGCATTAGCATTACGATCAAGCAGAGGTGTAAGACCTACAGTGAAGCTAAACTGAACAAGCTACACAGAATGGTCATTTTATATAGAAAAGTACAAAGTACAAGTGAAAATTAAACAAATAAACAATTAAATTCAATTCTTAATTTGTCAAATGTAGCATTTAGCTACGTTATGTCCCTTACCAAAAAGTAGTATACTTCAAGTTTATTTACAAGTATACTTAAGTAAAGTTCAAGTATATTTTTAAGTATACTTTGTGTAGTAAGTATACAAATATCAGTGTACTTGTAAGTGTACTATTTCAATACTCCTTGGGATTAAATTGGCCCACTTTCTAGTATATAAAAGTATACTTTTATGTATACTTTAAGTATAAGAGTAGTAATCTTTGAGTACACAACTAGTTTACATCAATGTTTTAGCTTGTACTGCAACTATACTAAAAGTGAACTTAAAGGTATACTGATAGTTTAGTAATTAAATACTTGTAGTAGCATTTTTAGTACACTTTGAAGTAAAGTCTTAGTAAACTACTAGTTTAGTAGATTTTTTTTTGAAAGTATACTCGTACATTTTTTTAATTGAACTTTACATCATACTTTAAGTATACTACTATGTCCCTATTTAGGTATTCATTTGTATAGATTTTGTCATATGAATATCTGAACAAAAGAAAGAACAGATTATCTGCTTGTAAACAAAAACATTTTATTCTAGCTTCTTGCATTCTTTTTTTAAACACTTGAATGTGGGTATGCTTCATAAATAAAAAATAAAGAAATAAACAACATTTTGAATAAAAAGCTGAAAAAAGACTATGAATTGGATTCAGAATGATAATCAAAATGTAGATGGAGTCGATCAACACCCCAAAGCTTGACAGTCATTATTACCTCTTCATTGGTGACATTTTATTCCATAACGTTACACAGTTTTGATGCTGTTTTATGTCAGATGATCATGTTAGACTACATGTGGAAGCATCTGTTGTTTCAGTTTCTTCTTCACTTGTGTTTTTTGGGAAATTCTGTAAAGAAGATGTGTACTAGCGCCCCCTCCCATATAACAATGAAAACACGGATTCTAGGAGCACATATATTTAGACTTTTTCTAAGTATAAGTCAAGTATACTTAAGTCATTTTAAGTATATTTCTGAGAATTACATAAAGCCCATTTCTGAGAAGTACATAAAAAGTAGACTAAAAGTATACTTTCCTATTTTTAGTTTAAAATAAGTATACTAATAGCACACTTGAATAAACTTATTTTTCGTAAGGGGTGCCTCAGACCAATGTCTTGAAACAAATATCCTTTTGAAAAAGCAGCAATAGCCAGAATTACTTGGTTTTTACTGGTCTAGTTGAATGTTTTTCGACCATTTTCTGTCACTTCTCTGCTGGAAAATCCATTTTATGATAGTAGCTGTGTTTTGAACATGGTAAACTATCTTAGATTAGCAAGAAACCAGATAACAGCTGTTCATACCAGGTCAGGGTAGTTTTTGAAACATTGGTTTGTTGAAAATTTTGAATTAGCTAATGAGAAGCTTAAACCAGTTAATTACATACTTGGACTAACTAATAACCTGCTTAGACTGGATATAAACAAGTTACCTTGTTCCAAAACACAGCTACAAGCTACAGGCCAATCGTACAGCTAAACACTAGCTTAACCAGGCTAAACCTAAAACCACGACTGGTTGTAGCATATTCAGTCTTAAAGGTGCAGTGTGTAGTTTTTAGCGGCATCTAGCGGTTGAGTTTGCGAATTGCAACCAACGGCACAGTCCCCCACTCACCCCTCCCTTTAGAGAAGCTACGGTGGCCGATACAGGGCTAAGATGCCGTCGTCTGAGACCGCAGAGAGCGATGAGGTTTCTTTACAAAGGTAAATTAAGGAATTATATTTACTTAATTATTCAATAAACGATGTCATTGCGAATATTACTGTTACTTGTTCATCATTGTGTCAGTGTTTTTTCGCGAGAACAACATAGTGACGATACACGCTCTGTAGAGCAGTTTGTCCGTTAAGGGCTTCTGTAGAAACATGATGGCGACTTCCATGTGAGGGGACTCACGGTATATGTAGTTATAAATCGCTCATTCTAAGGTAATAAAAACATAACAGTTCATTAAGTAAGGTCTTTATACTCCTCTGAAAACGTAGTTATGTATATTATATTGCATTTCTGTCTATAGATCATCCTAAATATTACACAGTGCACCTTTAAGCTCTTAAAAACCAAAATAAGTGTTATGGTGAGTATAAGGGTGGGTCCTCAATGAAAACACATAATCTAATAGAGCTGAAATGGAAGACACGGCCAGTCTAAGACCACAGAGGAAAGGAAAACTAAACCGGTCACAACACTGAGAACGAGGCTGAAGCGTTTCATGACGATTGAGTGAGTGAGTGAGTGAGTCAGCACTTTTCCAATCTGTTCACCATTTTATGTGGGTTAAAGTTCAACAGTGGCATCAGTAATGGATAAAATGTGAGAGAGAAAAAGAGAGAAAAGTAAGAACAACCCAAAATACTAAAGGACTTTGACCACGGACGGCAGTTGCCTAAAATGAAAACAAAAACAAACAGTTTCCACAGTAACCTCACACATCCTGTTGCTTGGAGTCTGGCTGACGCCAAGTTATAAGTCATGCTAACATTTCCTTGGTTAACTCCACCATTATACGAAACATTCATTCATACACTGCACTGTGCAATGGGAGGTGAACCACAACTCCAGCTAAGCATTTTCTTAAACGATCTTGTTCGCTCAATTTGAAATGTTACATAGCCGTCCAGATGGACCTGAAAATTCAAAGCCAAAAATGCATGATTTTGGACTGAACTCGGTGTGAAACCTCGGCCATCTTGTGAACACATGTTTTCCTCAATGTGTTTCTTTGACCCCACTGTTTATTATGACCAAGTGGAAAAATATTTTTAGATGGCTAATATATTAGTTTCATCATTTGGGGATTTTTGGTTGAAACATGGTTGAATGTAACAATTAACTAAGAATTTATTTTGTCCAAAAGGGGGCAGTGTTGACTTATTTGAATAGGTTGTGCTCACAGGAAAATATGCTATGCCCGGAATAGCATGCTAATATGCTAATTTCACTATTTCTGCAGGGTATAGCATACTGTGCACAGAATGCAAATTATCTGGATACTACATCAAAACTTGCAGTATGCAACAGAGTGCACACCAAGGAATCCCACAATGCACTGCACTAGCTTGATTTTCCATTTCCTGTGTGACAAATGAACTGTATTATCAGCGGTGATGTCTCTATCTTCACTCATTATTTTAGACTGTTAAATGTTAAGACATTTTATACAAAATGGATAAAAAAACTAAATAACTTGTTTATTTCCAAGAGAAGTTTTTGCAGCTCACTACGAATAATATAGTGTACTACTGTTTGAAACATTTATTATTGATTAATGTGTTCAGCATGTGCTAGTACTATACAGTACATACTATTTTGAATGTTAGCACTGTCATGCTGTTAGCATGTTCTGTCTCATATTTGTAAAACAGAAGGCAGTATTTAGTCTATACTGAGCAGTATGCTAGTATTTTGTTCCAATAGTCTTTGTACAACAAATGGAGAGCATGACCATTAATTTCTGTGAGTGTTAGCATAGGAAAATGGACTAATCTGCTTGCTAATCTGTTTTTGTAATTTGTGGAATTTCTGTATTAGAAAATACATAGCATTTATAATGTTTTTATAATGTCGAACTGAGTTACTTTGTCTGAAAGATAAAGATTAGTGGTCACCTAAATACCATGTGGCAAAAATGTAGCATTATCTAAATTTAATGTTTACGTTTTGTATTGTACCTATTTGCAACCAATCGATGACATTTAGGAACCACTAAATCTTTATCTTTTAGACAAAGCAATTCAGTTTGCATAATAAAAACTTGTCTCATCTTAATACAGAGATTTCACGAAAAAAAAAAAAAAAGATTAGCAAGCTAGTCGGTTTGCTCCATGGTGACAGTGGCCTGTCTCCAGGACTACCCAGTGTTTGGGCCCCCAGTATGAAGGGTGCCAGCATTGCGTTGTTGCCGTAGCGTGTACGGCGATGGAGCAATTTGTCCAGGGGGTGAATGGGGAGTGGGATCTCTAACCTCTGAGCCAAAGCTGAGGAGCAAATGAGGCCAGAATAGGGATATATCTGGAATCACAAAACCTTTGTCCATTCAAGCAAAGCGATTGTGGTTATTTTGTGTTGCAGAAGTCAAAAGAGAATAAGTCTATATGAACATATGCTGATAGCAAAACCGCCTATATGCAAATGTTTATTTTGAGTGTGTGTTTTTCAGGGAATCTCATTTGTGTCACAATAGAGCTCCAGAACTTTCTGAATGAAGCTTCTGTCCGGATGAGGACTGGAGAAAAGCCACGATAATCCATGGCAACCATCACTCCTCTTGGCCATCTTATGAACTTCATGACCTCACAGAGTAAATAGAGACCTTTCTGGAGAGATATCTGATTTGACTGCCTTCAATTACAATCAATTTTGGTGGGAAAACAGAAACATTCTCATGTTTGTGAGGAATAAGTCTTCAGCCAGCCTGAAAATCTTGTTCAATATGCTCCATTTCTGTCAGTATAGAGTCACTTAAAGCAACTGATATGATGATGTAGATGTTATATCAACTAAATGTAAAACTTGCAAATATCATGACCCATATACAGTGCACAGCATAAATGAGTACACCCCCTCTGAATAAATATAAAATATGTATTTTCTTAATGATCACAAATATAATTCATGGAAAGATGGCAAAATTGAAATGTATTAAACATAACAATAAAAACGACAAAATATATGAACATTTTCTGTAAGATGTAAATTAGATTTAGTTTAAATGAAGGACTGCAGAAATGAGTACACCCTAGATTTAATTCAAAATGTATAATATTCTAGTACAGAGTCCTCCAGTTTAAGTATACCTCTGACCCTTCTTGGCATTGAGTGTACAAGTTCAGCAAATTTTCATTGCCTGTTTAACTCCTGGATCGACCTTTAAATGTCTGGTCTTTATCAAGTTTTGCTCATCTCTACAGTCCCCCACAGCTTAAAGCGTTAAGACTGAGTGAAATACATGTCCACTGAAGGATTTTCACCTTGGGAGAATGAATATCTTCATTGTCTGCTGAAAAAATGCCCAATTGCAGGGAATGAGGGGAGGGTAGCATCTTCTGTTTCAAGTTTTTGTATTCCATCACACAGTTGTGAATTCATGACCTGATAAAGACCTCCCTCACACCTTCAACTCACTCCCTATACAAGGTTTACTAGCACTAAGTCAATGTGGGTACCAAACACTTCTCACTGTACTCCTCCTCTAGCAACACCAGAACATTTTGTATTTTGGATCCGAAATTGTTGGTCTCTTGAGCAATATTCCCAGAAGTCCATTTTGTAAAATGGGCCTTGGAAGAGGTTAAATGAGTTTATTGTGCTTTGGCTACAGTAGGGTAATTCTAGTGGTGACAACAACCATGCATGTCACTTCTGTCAACTCTGTGAATAAAGTTCACTTTTTCATAGCTTTTGCCGGCTCTGAGACACTCGCATTTTCTTTTTTTTCTAGCAAAAATTCACTCATCACTAAATGAAAACTTAAAGTAAAGACCTGAATTTCAAGCCTTGTCACAAGTCATTGTTTTTGAATGTCTGTGCTACTTCTGCTATATTTTGACATTAAAACAATAATTTGTATTCCTCTTGTAAGTCCTCTTATTAAGGAATAAGTCACCTTAGTTCCTCCCATGGTTCCACTGCTGCCAGTTATTGAGTTGTAAATTTACTTTTAATTGCCAGGAAATTACTGTCTTTAAAAGTTTTGGTTCAATATATCACCTGTTGAAAAAATAGCTTAATTTTTTTTAGATTTCAGAGTACTCATTTTTGCAACACAACATTTTATCACTTTGATAAGAAAATCATTGATGAATAATTTTAAAATTCTTCTTTGGTAAGAACAGGCTTGTTGGAACATTTATCTCCAAAGAACCCTAACGTGTCACAAGTAAAGAGTATTTGCTTTTGTTAAATTAGAGGGGGTGTACAATTTGCACTGTATCTTTAATATTCTGGTCAATAACAGGAATTTTTGACAAACCAGAGTTCCAAATTAAAGTTTGAGAAATCTTGTACCCTTTAAAATGCAGAAGCACTTCCAGTGACCCTGGACCACAAAACCGGTTTAAGTCGCTGGGGTAATTTGTAGCTCCAAAAATACATTGTATGGGTCCATTTTTGATTTTTCTTTTATAAAAATTGGACATTAAGTAAAGATTACCTATTATTTTGTAAATTTCCTACTGTAAATATATCAAACTTAATTTTTGACATAATATGCATCAAGAACTTCATTTGGAACAAAGGCTTTTCTCATTTATTGTTTGCACCCTCAGCTTTCAATCTCGATGTCCTATCCTAACAAACCATACATCAATGGAACACTATAATTTCAGATGATGTATAATTCTCAATTTCAAAAAAATTACCCTTATGACTGGTTTTGTGGTCCAGGGTCACATTTGTTTTAAATAACTTATACTTAACTTAAATGTATTAACTGTAATTTTTCATGTACTGTAACCAAAGATCTAATAATAATATATATTTTATTAAATTAATGGTTTAGCCATATACATAAAAACGCACTTTGGATATGTACGCACTTTGCATACATACATACATACAGACATACATATATATATATATATACTAATACGCACGCATTGTCATTACCCATATTAATCCTCGCATTAACATGCAAATTTGAGTTCAAGCCCTCTTCTGACAAGACAAGCTTACCTCTCCACCACATCTTCTCCACTCCAGCAGGTGTTTTCATCCATCTCCACCTCCCCCTCGCACAGCATCTCCGGCAGGGTGGAGAAGAACGATTTGTACCGCTGGATGTAGCCCATAAACTCCCTGCAGGAAGTTCAGGCTTTCAGGAAGTTATGAAAAACCATCAAACAGGCGTACAAAATTATACAGTACAACCAGTTTTGCCCCATTCATCACGCTTCTCTAATCAAACATGCCCAAACACTGATAGACACAAGCGGCGGATTGGCCTCCCGTACTTGTTTGTGATTGTTATTAATGCTGACAGCGTTCTTCCTTGCTCGCACACGTTTATTTGATGTGGGATTAAATCATTTGAACATTCTTAGGCTGACAGCCAAAATCATTTTATGACAAAATAAGATAATTGTTCTTTTAAAAAAACTTGGAAACCTGGAAGCTGAATTGCTACTGCTTACTTTGAAATCTTTTTCAGGCTTCTGGGTTTGTCATTTTTGGACGGTTTCAGAGGCAGGGACCTGGGGTTATCGACAAGTGCAGATTTGAGAGGAAATAAAACAGAAGAAAGAAAGACAAACAGAAGGGAAGTTACTGTATACAATCTGAAACATCTGATTGGTAAGGATTTTAATTTCTTAAAGGGTCAAAATATGTTCAACAATTATATACGCAGTGGATGTCATTTTCTCACCTTCTTTTTAGTGTTATGTACTCATGTTGGTTGCCTGTATTAGGTAGTGTTGTAGGACTGGAGGACGTGACTGAGGTTTGGAGTTCAATGGTTGGGTTTACTGAAGAAGTCAAACTTCTTGAGGTGGGACTGACTGGAGTGGAAGAAATCGGTTTGGTCAAGGAACCACAAACTTTACCCACCTGAAAGAGAGATGAGGAATTATTATGTGTCTAAAAATGTATGTAAGAGAAAAAAAAAATCATGGTGTATGGCACAATTTAGGCCCTGAACTGACTCACACCAATTCAAAGAGATTACTCCATCTAGTGGCCACTAACAAATGGCACAACATCACTCTAGTAATATTTACAATATTATTGATATCTAGTTGGAACAAACTTGCACAATAAACTCAAACTTTCACTGTATTGGATACTGAATTATTATACATGTATATTATATTTTGTATACATAAAATGTGTATTTCATTTTTTATTCAGCCTCTCATCATCGCTAAATAAAAAAAGAAAAAAAAAGAAAAGCTGGACAATCATACTCCGTTTTGCCATAGTTGACATATTTCAGCTATATTCCAGAAATTTGAAAATGGAATAAGGGCTTAATTAGTTATAAATGTGTGCATGTGTAAACGTGTTTGTATTTGTATATCTTCTACAGAGCTTTATTTATCTAAGGATTAGCCGAACTTTCTCATTCCCCTGATCTGGCCCCTCGCTAGCTGCATTGCATTTTGGGAAGGGGCCGGCCGGTTCACGGGAGCCGTCTTTGTCCAGAGGTGAATTTGCATGCAGGACATCAGGCTGATTGGGACCAGACAACACCCAAACAACTCAAGCAGCACCAAGATAGCGCCAGACCACATGCAGCGTGAGGGACTGGAGAGGCCGCATAGTCCTCCATGTCAATGACAGCGCTGGGGCGGCACATATAGACATCTTATAAACAATGAAGATATCACAATTTATTCTTCAAAATCTCAGTTTTTACAATTATCAACAACATCATAACGAACCTGATTTCATTTGTAGTGTGCATCTAAGACCCCAAGTGCTAATATGTTAGCACAAATGATTCTCGCTATGCAAGCTTGTGTTCTGAAATGTGACTGAATACAGTTTGTAACACAACACAGGTATGAATTACATCCTGACCACTGCATAAGATGCCATATAGTGACATTAGCATAAACGATCATTTCTGTGGTTACAGTAAATAAAGCACTATACAGTATTTTTAGTAATTCTTCCATAACTAAGCAGAATCTAACCAAATTAGCTAAATGCCAACATGGACAAGTATCATGACTTATTTTGGGTTATTATCCTCAAAAACCATTAACAGATCTATGAAAGGCAGGTGAATAAAAACCACATCAAATAGGTGATCATACACATGGTTTGTGCTGCTTCTAACAGCATGAAACGCATCAAAATTATTTTTTTGTTTTTGCTTCTATGTTGGGCTGCCACTTGATGTCCAATGTAAATTCTGTGTTCCAAAACAGAACCACCGGTATAGTTTCTGTTTTGGCCAAATCATAACTTCACTGATCAGTCTACAGGTCAATTCCATTAGGGTTGCATCTAACAACTTTGTTAGCATTCTGTCTCTTAAGCCTGGGTCCAGACCAGGTAACACGAGCCCGAAGTCATTCCAGCCTGGCATCGGTGAGTGAGCAACATTTGATCCAGTGATGGAGTGTTTAGGTGTGTGTGTGGGGGTGTCCAACTCCCACAAGCAGCCTCCATTGTAGAGCAGTAAGCTTGGAGTTGGAGTTTATGGGGGCTGCGGTTGGAGGGCTTAAGTAATAATATCTCCCATTCTGACTCGCAAGTCTATGCTCTTTGAGAGTGGTTTGTGGGAATGCGGTCTCAAACTTGACCTACCCATATAGAGCTGTCATCACCAGGACATGATGGGTGCAAAGCCGAGCTGTCACAAAACCCTTGACCCCTGTGGCCCCTTTAGCCATGATTCCAGTGAAAGAATTGAGTGAGAGAGACCGAACAGACGGTCGTCCTATGTCGTGCACACAGACTCTGGCGTTGATGGTATGAATAGCCTCAGGGTGGGCGGCTGGGTATTCACTTACAGACAGCCATAGTCACACTGTCATGACCAACACATTTTTTTACAGTACGTGTCATATTACCACATAATCACGCTCCTAATCATTGAGCTAATAATAAACCCCTTGCAGATATAATAATTGCAAGGCTTCATGACACCATTGAGAATAGACCAAGTATTTTTAGGCTAAAAGCTAATTTATAAGAACTTATCAATTTAAGATTTAAGTACATGCAAGAATAGCAGTTGAGCAAAACTGCAGCCTTGCAACTGCACAGCCTGATTGGGCGAGACATTTGATCACTGAACATGCTGCTGCAAGTGCATGCACGCTAGACCTGATTAGTCCAGCATATGGTGCAGCTCATTTGTGGAATAAAAATAAATGTGTTCTATGAATCAGAGAAGCATGACTCACCACAGGCGCTGAGATGTGGTCCATTGGAGTTGCGCAGTGAGGATGGCATCATTAATTCTTTCCCGGATGCGTAGAAGTGCCAGTTCCACTTCGTATCCCCCTGATAGTGCCCCGCTCAGCCCCTCCAGCAATGCTACATAGCGTCTCCAGGGCCCATCCAGCTCAGCTACACCTGCCAGGCAACCCCGTATCACATTGAGACATAGGCCTCCGCAAGGCCGGATCAGGGTCAATCCACGGCAGTGCGGACAGAACAGCATCCGCACCAGTGCACGTCCACATTGGCGCGTCATTCCCACCGATTCAGTGGCATTCAGAACCTCAGCACCTACCGCCAGCGCCCGACTGAGGGCACGACCAGCCACTAGTGCCCTGGACAGTCCCTGAGCAAGTTCTTGTGGGTGAGGGCCAAAGGGATTAACGTCATGCCGAGTGGCACGTAGGCACTCGCTTCCTTCGGAGGACCAGGTAGAAACATTTGAACCCAAGCCAGGATTGACCAAGTGCTGGTATACCAATGGGAAGAGTTTGTCATAGAAACTGTGGACTGAGTGTTCCACAGAGATATTGGCATCCCCTCGGAGGTAGAGGTCAAGGTCAGAGAAGAGGGTAGACACTAAGGGTTTCGCATCTTGAGAGATCGTCTCGTAGGTGCTGTCGAAGAGTGAGTAGGTATGATTTAGAGTGAAGGAGAGCAGGGAATGGAAGGTATCTGAAGAGGAAATAAAAGAGGAATTTTGGACTGAACAAGCACTTAAATTGACGTCCCTGAACAGCATAGTCAACCTACATGCATAAACATTCGTAACATGAGAGGACCAACAATTGCGGTAATTTTGTTTGACATTTATGAGAGGGTCAAACATACTAGTCCGTCAAGGTACACCCCTGCCTTGTCTAGCATTACTTACAACTCTTTCTTATGCATCTAATCTCTCTTTCCATTGGACTAATGGGAGCTGACAACACTTAATCCATGGATCTTTTGGGCTGGCGCTATTGGGCTGAAGGTTAGTTTGGAGATATGTGACACATGCGACTAGCTTATGACCAATTTTAGCAGTCAGGGCGACATCTTATACTTCACTATGCCTCCGGGTTGCAAATGGAAGTTGAGGATCATAGTCATTTGTACCGTATGCATTATTTACAATGGCATATTAACTTTTGTGTGACATGTGACAGACGGGTACTTAAGTTGACAGCTGGTAGAACCCTTCAAAGTGTAGTTTGCTTTAATGTCATCTCATTCATAACGACCAAAGCATTCCAGCTCTGTCTTGTTTCTCTGTGAATGATTAGCATGCAAACAGAAAGCCGAAAGTTATGATTGCTCTTTTTTGATGGAGGAACAAAATAACACCTGTTTGGCTCACAGTACTAAAAGACACCCATAAGAATCTTTCTATAACAAGCCTTTGAGGTTTTGCAAGAAAACTGGCAGGGATTCTGAATTGTTGCGTCAGTGTTCTTGCTACTGGCGTTCACATCTCTCGGTGGCACTCCAGGCATCCTGTAATCCCAACAATATGCGAGTAACCTTCTCAGGTCAGGAACTATATCTAGATCCCTTCAACCAAGCCCTATACATCAGAGTCAGGATGGGTGGTTTGCATGAATGATTAGGAAGCGTTTTAGGTAGGTGGTACTGGAAACATGTTTAAGCACTTCGAAACTACAGTAAATCTATATTTAAAATGGTTCACATCAAACACTTGTAGCACTAGATGCCTAAAAATTCAGACTAGGGAGTATCTTGGCAACTACATCCAAACACCTCAGTATCAGGTGACATGGCAGGGGATTATGCCCAAATCATATAATGGGGTTCTTTCCAGAACTGGTTTACACCACACATGTGTAGAAAAACATATTGGATCCGTAGCCTCCTGCAAATAGTGACGTGTGAATGTACAACGGCACGAGTTGGGGCCAAGCCTCACCATTGATGGGCAGTGTTTTCTTTTTGATATACGTGATTGTATAAAGGAGTGACTTGTTTTGTGTTTTTATTGTCCTTCCCTCTCTCCCTCACTTTTGACTTGACTTTGAGCTATTGAGTATATGTCTGTTGTTTTGTTTTGTTATATTTTGGATGTTATGTTATGTTATGTGTGAAAAAAAAAAAAAATGTTGATAACAAAAAAATATAATGGGGTTCTTCTCATATGGTTCTGGGCCATGAAGGCATGTGGGGGGGAGGTCACGCAGATCACAGGGGTCACCGAGGGTGCCCGGGATGCACCACAAATGACCTCTCACCTCTAAAACGGCAGGATGTTCCGAGAAAACGGATAGTTGGGTCAACTTGGATGACCGTACCCCTGATCACTCTATTAACTCAGTGCCTATTGGATTTGATGTGGGTCCTACTTTTAAAAAGATCAGTGTCAGAATAACTCCACTCACTGTACCCAGTCCAGGACTGAATTTAGATCAAGAGAAGGTAGCACACAGTATTTTTAGTGCCTTTTAGGTTGGAGAGGATAGTTGGGCTTTGTCAAACAGATGGTATGTGAATAGCATATGTTGGATTTGCTTTACAGTGAAATTACTTTTCAAAGAAACAGAGAGTACGTTTCAAAGAAATAGTTCACCCAAAAATGTACTCACTCTCAAATATTTAACAGATCATCCTCCCTGCATTTTGGAGCAGGTTTGACGTCAGCAATATCAAACATCTTTGGTTCTCACATGTTTCATCATTGGTGTAGTTTTTGGACCTTGACAGTCCTTGTCCCCATTAAAAAAAAGAGATTCTGCAAGCTATTTACTTTTGACTTCCATGGAAGAAAGGAAATCATACTGGTAAGAACAGAAGTTTTGGGGGAACTAGCTCTTAAACAGACACATTCCCAAGAGAGTCTACAAGGTTCATACTTGAATTATTACTTTACTCTTAAACACACAGGCATGTAGACAAAAAGCGGTCTACATTAAAAATCCTCTTTCACGTGGGAATGAAAAACACTTTACAGACCTTCTTTCTTTTAAACAGGACACCAGCTACAACCATGCGAAAAGTAGCAGAAAAGGACAACTGATCTTTTCAAAAGCTCTCATTATAGAGCAATACATTGAAGTGCACTGAGACGGATCTCCACGGATACGCCAAGAATTTCAACATTTTTCTTTTCGTTTACTTTAAACTCGTTAAATATTCACTCGGCTGGCAGCAAAGACAGAGGGGACGGTGACAGTGCCCTTTTCCTGTGAACCTGAAAGGGTTTTTGTGCAAGTTTGGGCGGACAAATTGGATGAACTTAAATATTTGGTTGTGGCGAGGACTTAGAGTTGTAAATTTGAAGCGTCTTATGTCTCATGTTATACATATAAATGCCCTGGAGTAGATAATGACATGCATGGAGTCAGTCTAAGTGTATGTGTGTGTGAGAAACATCTTTCTGATTGCTTCTTTTTGTACGTTTTATTCAAACACTGATTCTGAAAAGCCTTGTCCTAATCCTAGTCCTAAAGCGCCAATCAACCTCTAAGAAGCACATGTACTGCTTCACAGGAGACCTCAGGCAGATAAAGGAGCATTCTGTGAGTGTGAAAAACAGCGGACAAAAAGCAAATCTCCAAGTAACCCTTGGAAAGTCACGGTGTACGACTCATAACACCACCCTGGTGTCTTCCATACAAGCGTACAAAGCCACAGCATGTAGTGAACGTGTGAACCACCTGCTGTGGCAGGGACTTGATCCCATGACCTCTTGCTCCTGCTGCAAATGCAAACAGCACATGGCCTAGTATTTATTCGGCCAATAAGCTCCACTCGATATCGATACGTACCCTGGAAGGAAGAGGCATGGCCAAGGATGAGATATTTGAGTTCGAAGCTATAGGAGAGAATGTTCTGGAGTGTGTCTCTCTGGGCAGCGGCGTAGTAGCTCTCCTCCATCTTGCGGGTGCAGCATGTGGGACCCTGGTGTTTGCAGATGAGAAGATCTGCATCTATGGAGGATTAATCATAGAAGGTGATTCAATTCTAGGGGCATTTTTGACTACTTGAAACCTTAACGAAACCTTTCCAAACTGTCTCTCTTTAATCAAGTTCTGATAATGGTTTTCATTGGTACAATTGTTTTTTTTTTGGTATGTTACCTTTTCCACTTTTGGCATTTCAGGTATTGTTCTGCACTTCATAATTGTTCAAATATAGCTGAAATTTAGCATTACGACAACTTGTGATCAAGGCCGTAATTAACCATCAAGTGGATTTGGTGTGGATTTTGGATATTATGTGTGACATATAAACTATACACATACATACAAAAAAATGATTTGAAAATTGAGAAGGCCCAATGTACAATTTCCCTGATTTTAAGTTTTTATAACTTTACTGCAGAGTCTAGATGAACCTAAATAATACCTAAATTCTGGAAAATGTGACCTTTCAACACTCTTAAAAATTAAGCAATCTAAGCATTTTGTCTTTAAAATATTCATATGGGTCCAAAATAACACACATGGAGTGTGATTGTATGGCAAGAAGGTGCATGTAAAAGAGCAGAGCACATGTGATAAAGACAGATGATATCTGCTCTGTCAATCACCCTGCCCTATCCTATGTGACCAATTTTACACCGACGGGACCCCATAAGCCATGCATTAGAACAGCTGACTGTGATCGCCGGCATTCTGCTGACCTCTCTCACCTCTCAATACACATGGAGCGATGCCTTGAATCTTGTGCACTAAGAATAAAACTTTGTTTTGTAACGGTCATACTTTTCTAATGTATCCTTTCCATAAACAAGAACTTGAGACAAACCGAATATGCCCAGAATACAATCTCATAGCAACTCCCAAACATTTTTGAGATGACTTCTATTCAGGAATGCATTTTTGATTTAACATGAAATGTGGAACATGAAAAACATTTGACAGCCTATCCTACAGTCGTGTTAATTTTGTCAACACCACTAAAATTTCTGATTTATGCTCTGTCATCAAAATGACTTTTGTTAGATGACTTTTTCAGACACACTTTACATTACAGTTGACATAGTACAACATATGCCTAATGTAGGCCCTATATGTAAACATTTACTGCTTGACAGGCTGTAATTCATCTTCTAAACTATATTTAAACTATATTTTTCTAATTCTTGTATAAATATTATGGGCCTACATGCAGTTATGAAGAAATAATTTGCCTCATGACAGGACTATTTAAATGAAATGGAAAAGGTGATTAAAACGGTCAAAAAACAGTCAGTCACAATATCTATAAAGAAGGTACATTTTGATGAAAAGGTCACATGTATTTTTCATAAACGTCAGTGGCAAGTTGTCACGCATGTATGAAATGTTAGACATTTACATTTAATAACATTATATTCTTAATTACAATATAAGGTTTTGTTATTTTTTGTATATTCTTTTCGGGGATTGGTAATTGCGTTTCCGTAAACAGCTTAAATTTAGCTGCAATTAACTTCACACAATGTGACAACATGCCCCGCTATTGGTCAGTGTGTTTAGTTTGCTGTAACTTTTTTTCTTGGCAATAATTATGCAGAGTAAATCAATAAACAAAGAAATGACCTCTGAATAAAAAGACCGTTGGAAATAGTGTTGAGAATATGCATGTATTGCTATATTAGACACGGCTTCTCACAGTAACCCTCGAGTATTTATAAACGAACCTGTTGCCGCGGTCTCCGGAACCCATCTTAATGAACCGACTTGGCGCAGCTGGAAAGCGGTTTTTACCTCATGACAGCTCTGCGTGCTGGCGCAGTGAACTCTCCATATCAACACACCGGAGAGCAGGATCCACAAGCAACATACACGCGGTGCTGTCCTGCGGAGCATTGCACCATCTCAGTCCACAGAAAGCCCTCTGAGCCAATGTGTGAGAAAGAGAAAAGCCCCCAAGACAAGTCAAAAGTATTATCCGGAAGAGATGCACATTTAAAGCCGCTTAATGAAGTATCCAGAGAGAAAGTTTTCCAGGCTCGAAGGGGCTTCACATGCTGCGTGATTTGACAGACTGGACTGGAGACATGTGAGGAAGGGCCCTGTGTGTGTGTGTGTGTGTGTGTGTGTGCAGAAAGAGACTTCTGACTGCCAGTTTTGTGCGCCCAACACCCACTCCAGACCCCCTCCCTTTGGCAGAGACTGATAGATAGACAGTGTAACAATGTAAAATCTTAAAATAGATCAAATTATTTTTTAGACAGGAAAAAAAAAATCACGGTTTTGACAGGAAGAAATAATTTTAAGTGTATGCTTAAATTTGAATAGGCTACACATTAAAGTAACAATGTAAAAGCTTATATTTATACTATATATAGTATATAGGCTAATACTATATACTAAATGTTATACTATATTATACTTATATATATATAGTGCCTTGCAAAAGTATTCAGAAAATAGTATTACTTAAGACCAATACAAAGAAAGGATTAATTTTATCATGAAAAGTATGAGCAGGTTTTTTTATGCAGCAATGCGGCGTGCTGCCTTGTGGCATGGTAAACTGCTTTAGTGGCCTTCAGCTCTTCTGCATTGTTGGGTCTGGCACTTTTTCTTAGATTTTCTATGGGGTTAAGGTCACATCAATCTACACTCCATACAGCTTTGGCACTGTGTGCAAAGCAAAAACATCTCCATAAAGAAGCAGGAAGCATTGTCACGTCCTGGTAACTTCCTTGGACCTAAAAACACAGTGGACCAACACCAGCAGATTACCCCAAACCATTCAAAATAAAAAACTGAAATAAGTACATTGCATAAGTATTCATACCCTTAACTAAATATTTAGCACCTTTACAGTCTCGTCTTTTTTTTTTTAACAGAGCTGCAACCTCTTTTGCAAGCTTTGATCATCAGCATTTGGCAATTATCTTTGCATTTTTGAGTTAATTAGCTTTAGAGTGTGGCTCTTCACCTCTTCACCTCTCAAGCTTGAAATATATCTGTGTGGAATGAATGTATACATTATACAAGGTTAGGATGGATATTCTAATTATATGGGCAGATGCACATTTTCAGGTTTCTCCACATCAATCTACACTCCATACAGAAAAGCAAAAACAGAATATTTGATTGGTATTCATACCCTTAACTAAATATTTAGTTCAAGCTCAGGCTTATCTTTCATTCTTCTCTTCACCTCTTCACCTCTCAAGTGGCTGGGCCACTCAAGAACATTCACAGAGTTGTCTATAAGCCACTCTTGCTGTGTGCTTCTTCTCCACATATGATCATGGAGCTCAACTAGAGTGACCATCAGATTCTTGGTCACCACACTGACCAAAGCCCTTCTCCATCAGTTGCTCAGTTTGGCCAGGAGGCCAACTCTAGGAAGAGTCCTGGTTGTTCCAAACTTCTTCCATTATGGATAATGGAGGCTACATGCTTCTGTGACCTTTCAATGAAGCAGAATTTTTTTCAGAGCTCTTCCCCAGATGTGTGGCTTGATGCACACCTGTTTCTGAGCTCTGCAGACAGTTCTTTGACCTCAGGGCTGGGTTTTTGCTCTGATATGCATTATCAGCTGTTAGACCTTTTATTAAGATGTGTGTGCCTTTCCAAATCATATACCCATTCAGTTGATTTTAACTTGAAGTGTAGTAACATCTACAAGCAATATGAATGCTCCTGAGTTAAATTTCAACTGTCCCAGATAAGGGTATACTTATGCAATGGAATCATTTAAGTTTTTTATTTTTACTAAATTTGCAAATATGTTTTTTTGCTTTATCATTATGGTGTATGGAGTGTATATATATATATATATATATGAAGAGTTAATTTGCAAAAACAGATAACTCTATTTTTAACAATTCTCAAAAATCATATTTTTTCATTGTGCTTTCCAATTAATCTCAATCATACTGCTGTTGGGTTATTTTGACTAGTTAGTTAAACAGCTAACTAACACAATAAAACAATAAAAAAACATGATAACATAATAAAAAACATGATTTTTGAACATTTGTAAAAATGGAGTTATCCGTTTTTGCAAATAAACTTCATATATAAACACACATTCACAGTTTTTGACAGGAAGGGGTAGTCAAAATATTAGTTTTCTTTATTTCAAAAGTTTATCTAACATTATAGTGGGTAGAAAAAAAACCTCAAATCAAAGTTAATACTTTTAGATAATATTCAATTTGTTTTGAAAACTTCAAATAAATAAATAGCAATAATAATAATTCCTCAAAGTTTTTTTTTCTTTTTAAAGTAACAGTTTTTTATAGGAAGATATACAAATAAAATAAAATACATATTTTTTAAAGTTTACCGAACATGAATAGTGGTTAGGGAAAAAAACAAAAACAAACTTTATTCCACTTTTTAGACCTTTTTTTAAATAATACGTTTTATTTTTAGACACTTTTAGACACTTAATTCCAGAAGCAATATCCACTTAATATTTTCCCCACACAAAATGTCTGAAACCATTATATAAATAATTAAAAATGGCTGTCTGAAAATAGGTTTAAGCAACCACTCGATTTTGTCTGCTGAATATTAAATGTTCTCCTAGCAACACATGCATATCAATATTGAACATTTTCCACACACACACACACACACACACACACACACACACACACACACACACACACACACACACACACACACACACACACACACACACACACACACACACACACACACACACACACACACACACACACACAGACACACACACACACACACACACACACAGACACAGACACAGACACAGACACAGACACAGACAGAGACACAGACACACAAACATGTATAATTATAGGCTATATTTTGAAACACACACACACACACACACACACACACATTATATAATTATAGGCTATATTTTGAAAGTGAAAGTGTTTTTTTTTCTTTTTTCTTATGTTTTTTTTTCATATATTTACATGTCATGCTGTCATTTCTAATATAAATGACTAATTATACATGTGCTGCAAACCCCAAGTCCACAAACGCAACTGAATTAAGCGTTTCATAGTCATGCCGCTATGAGGCGCAGTATGGTTATTTCTATGAAGAAGATGTCATTACATCGCTGTTCCACGCGATGGCGATATACAGCAAATATAGTGAGTTTACCGGCTGTTGAGAAGCAGAAGGAATAAAACGAGCATGCTGTATGCAGTAGAAGTTCACACTTTGGTGTTTCAAAGACAGACAAACGTCTCTAAAGAAACATGGCCGGGAATATAAAAGATAAAGAAGCATATCAACGCCTGAACTTCCTCTATCAGGTTAGTAAGTTTGTGTATCAGATCTGTTTATTTCAATATCTCCAAACCTTCTCTTGATGTTTTCTGATGATGGATCCCAGGCTGCTCACTGCGTTTTGGCTCAAAATCCAGAGAATACTGAACTGGCAAGATTTTACTGCCTCACCCAGAAGACCATCTCCAAACGACTGGTGCTCAGACAGTGAGTAGTGTCTCCTTATTAATAATGTGGATATTAAACAAACAAACATCAATGATGAAGCTTCATTTCCTTGCAGAGATCCATCAGTAAAGAGAACCATTTGCAAAAAATGCTGCACTTTACTAATACCAGGTGTCACATCAACTGTACGACAAAAAAGTAAGTCTATTTATCTATTTATCTATCTATCTATCTATCTAAAATTAACAATATATGTTAAATCTTCATCTTGAAGGAGGACCGATGCGACAACGTAAGACTGTTGTGCGATGTTTAAGTTGTGGACTGACCAAACAGTTCCCAAACAACCCAAAACACAAACTGTGGGTGGATCAACCTGAGGCTCAACTAGAAAACCAGACCTCACAAGGTAAAGATAAACATTGACTGTCTTTGTTCATTGATTTTACTTAAAAGGTCAAACATACCTGGAGAAAGGTATACATTAGCATCTCAGTTGCTCAGCTGGCTTGGTCATAACTGATGGAAGTATGAACCCTGTATGCTGCCAGCTTTGCTTCATGGATGCTAACTTTTTTAGCCAATCACCTGAGCTGTTTGTGACATGTGACTGTCATGCTATAGAGGTCCTTGCAGCGGATGGGAAAAATATCAAATTTCAACGTCTGTTTTAAGCATTTATACATCCTCAAATATGCTCAATTTATTTGTTGTGTGTCCCAAATTTCTTTCCAATTTCCAGGATTGTGCTGGTTTCAACTCATTGAGAATTTTTTTTAATTCAGTTTACTCTTTTGAAGAGATTTTTAAACAGAGTTAAGCCAAACACAGTTTTGGAGTTTTTAGCAAAAATTCATTATAAAAACATGATATAATTCAGTCATAATATTTCTCGCCATGAAAATAGCCACAGAATGGCGTTAAACACAAACAAACTTTCCAATTTCCAAGTGTCCTTTTTTTAGCAGTGAAAGCTAAGCTAACAGGCTAATCTGCTAGTGATATGCTAATATCTAATGACCGAATAATAGATAACAGAATGCAAAGCTAGCCTAATCGAACCAGTTATCTTGTGACCTAACTGGAAAACAACAACAAAAACAATTGTTCCTGTTTGTAAAAGCTAAGCTAGCAGGTTAGTTGGCTAATGATATGCTAATCTCACAGGCTAATATGTTACTAGTTAGAATAGCAGGTTAATCAAGTAGCACTAAGCAAAGTTAAAAGGGTCACATGACGATGCTAAAAAGAACATTATTTTGTGTATTTGGTGTAATGCAATGTGTTTATGCGGTTTAAGGTTAAAAAACACATTATTTTCCACATACTGTACATTATTGTTGCTCCTCTCTGCCCTGCCTTTCTGAAACGCGTCGGTTTTTACAAAGCTCAACATTCTGAAAAGCAAGGTGTGCTCTGATTGGCCAGCTATCCAGTGCGTTGTGATTAGTCGAATACCTCAAGTGTGTGATGGAAATGTTACGTTCCTTATACCATATTTGGAAACAGTGTCTCCACGACATGGCGGCGGCAACAATACTACAGCGAGAATGAAAGTTACGCCACCTTTCTTTGCGTAAACATTTGGACAGTGTTATGTAAATCTTCCCACACAGTGACGTAGATGTGTGGGGGCGTGTTTTAAGGCATTTTAGGAAGGCATGGATGAGTCTTAACTCTGATTACGGATCATATATGCGCAAACAGCTTGTAACACTCCAAAGACAAAGGAAAACATGAAATCGCATCATATGACCCCTTTAAGACAACATGCATTATATGCAGTTTTGTACAAATGACACAATTCACTTTTAACATTGTATCAAACATCTAATATTGTAAATACACAAATATACAGTATCTTTTATTCTACTGTCTACAGAAGCTGGTCCTTCGTCTAAGTCCACAACCCAATTAAAGAAATCTGATATTGGCTCAGCGTCCACGACAGCGAAGACTTCATCTACAGCTCAAACAAATGTGACTAAACCTTCATGACACTGTACATACATTAATATAACTAGTTAAAGTAAACTTTTGGGGTGGTATTTTGTATTTTATTTTTTGTTTACATTTTTCAGCCTTTAGATGCATTTATGTTTTATTTTTCTGACATTATGTGCAATATCGTTTTTCTTTCGCATTGAATGGATGTTTTGAATTGCAATAAAGTGATTATACTGTAAGTGGCTGATTTACATTGCTAATGACTTTTATTCTGTACTTTTATGCATGCTTTAATATCACTGAACTCTATCTGGCTTCCTGCAACAGAAGCGTTTTCTTTTATCACCCTGAGCGTATGAAAACCTGGTGGGAATTCAGCTGCCTGCATAAAAATTGATTGATCTACTGTTGCTAAATTACCTCTTTATCCAAACCATCATGTGGATATTTCACTTAGACATGCGGCTTACACTTATTAATGCGTTTCAGAACAATGTTTCGATTTTTTTCTACTTCTAAGGCCTGTTTTTTCTCCAGTCAGTTGATCTCTGATAGTCTCTTGATCTTAGGGTCAGGCGTTACATCACGTATTGGGTATAAAGGTTTTGATATTTGTAGTTTTGAGTTTTTGATGAGAACAAAAGGCTTCTTTATGAGCAGCAATGTGCGTTCATGAATTATTCATATTTGCGTGCACGACCTCTCCGAGTATCGCGCTTCCAATCTTAGATGTGCAACGGATGTTGCATATTCATGATATCCTGCACCCTGGCAATAATTTATGTGATATTAAGACATTTACACATGTATGAGTGTAATTCAGTCCCTGCTGATGTTGTTAATTGGATGGGATATGGATCTGCACGGTCCTGAGGATATGCATCTATGGGTTGTCAATACGGAAAGTAGCACCAAGAGGCTTCTTCGAAGCCAAAGAACCCCTCCCACTTCCTCGAACGGAATCAGTTGCCCTGAAGGCCAGAACGAGATGCATGGGAAAACAGGATTTAATTCAATTTGCATCGCATAATGTCAGTGGGAGTGCATTAGAAATTAAAATCGTGGGGTTGAGGAATTGTGCTAAATGATGACGTGGACTGGAACGGTATCGAGGAGCATCAGAGGTGAAAGAAAGGTCGAAGATCTAGATCAAGTGTCCCCATCATAGTCGTCTTAATATACTGGATACAATATTAAACGCACACTTTTTAAACATTACAATTATATTATGCAAAGTTGTCTTGTGTGTGTGTGTGTGTGTAACACTTTATTTTAAGGTGTCCTTGTTACACAGGTTACATGTACTTACTATTATAATAACAATTAATCATGCATATTTACATGCAAGTAACCCTAAACCAAACCCTAATCCTAACCATATAGTAAGTACATGCAATTTATTAATATTACTCAGTACTTTAATGTATAATTACACTAACAAGGACACCTTAAAATAAAGTGTAAATGTGTGTGTATATGTGTATATATATATATATCAGTTTCATTTTATTTCATTGCATACAATGAAATTAGTTATTTACACAACTTGATAATTTATTAATAATTTAATTTACACAATATAATAAATATAAATAATAAAATCTAATAATAATTTACACAATTTATCATATCATTATTTTAGAATTACCATTATTGTTTTATACAAAAATTAAAACGACAATAATAAAATGTTTTAATTGTATATTTTACACACACACACGTTTATTATGCGTGTAAATACATAAATACATACATTTAAAGAGTGAAAAAATATACAACATTTAATTATATTTATATAAAGCATTTGTAAAATATTATGTTTTTAGTATTTTTAATATTTTAAATAATTATTTATTATTAATATATATATATATATATATATATTTTTTTTTTTTTTTAAATAATTATTTTAGCATTCTCATTATTATTATTATTATTATTGTGTACATTTTCACCTTAAATTTTTACTTTTGTAATGTATAAAAATGATATGATAGAAAGTCCTATATAAATAAGCATTTATAATAAAAAGTAAATACAATGACAAAATTTACAATATTTAATTATTTTATTATTATTAAGCATATTAATTAAACATTTTATAACATTTGTAAAGGTATTGTTTTTTTATTTATTTAATAACTTATATAATAATTATTTTTGACTTCTTATCATTATTATTATTATCATCATCACATTTTAAAACCTGTGTTTATGTGTGCTTTGTTATTTTTATTTTTTATTATATTTATATAAAGGAAATTAAGCCCTTTTGGGATTATGATTAGTAGTAGTAGTTGATGTTGCATTTAGTGTACATTTTCACCTTAAATTTTCACTTCTGTAATGCACAAAAAAAAAAAAAAACTTAAATATGATGATATAAAATTCTCTATAAATATGAATTTGTAATACATACATACATACCCTTGAAAAAAAAAAAGTCACACTACTGTTATGAGAATTTAGGGAGAAGATGCCCTTAACTGTCACAATGGAAAAACGGGCTTATTTTATTATGCAAGAAATATCTGATTTTAAAAAGTTTTTCTGCTTTGGATTTTGGGTATAAATGTGACCTGCATATATTTTTCGTGAGACTAATGGTTTGTAGAAGCTTTGGAATATTAATATAAAATCCAATCGAGGTGCAGCCATGCATGCGCATATCGGTCATTTTATACAAATGCCTTTGAATTTGGCTCACCCGACGAGACTGGATGTGTTTATAAAGTCACTTTATTGACCCCCGAGGAGAAATTAAGAATGTCTGTTTGGCTGATATTAATAAAAACATTTATACTGCAGCATGCTTCGAAATGTAAGCACACATATGACTCTAGAGATGCTAAGTCATTGTATCCTCTGCAGGGTGCATATTGCCAATATATATTGTTGGTGCATGAATTTTTGATATGCTGTGAAAATGCGCTCCATGAAATTACCTGACCCGTGCTTGTGGTTCCTCTGTGCCATATGACATTTCTGTGACTGATTTTAAGTCTGCCATGTTCCATTGGAGGAAAAACAAACCCATTTCTATGTTGTCAGAAATATTATGCCTGCCCAATAGCTGTTTTTCTTGATATCGTTTTTTTTGGCAGCACTGGGAATTGGACAAAAACAGGAATATTAGAGCACAAAATATTGGGCCACAAATATCACTGCATTTACCTGAAGTAAACATTTTTGGTATTATACTATACATACATCCATTTGAGCTTTAAAGTGCCCCTATTTAAGGTTAAGGTTCATATTTTGGTTTTGGGAGTCCAAAAGCGCTCCAAAAGCGGCACCTTGTGGCAAAGAATGAATTTGCATTTTCATTCAGACCAACGCGAAAATCAAGTTTTCCCAGGTGTGCACGCCCAACAAGTGGGTGGGCAATATGCTAATGTTTCATGTTGACATCAACATGAAACGTCTTGGGATTCATTTTAAAAACGATTTGTTTCAATAGCCACCTTTACATGTACTCTTTTTTTGTCATTCCGATTCAGTGGACTGTTTACATGAGACGTTATCTAATCCGATATGGTGTTTACATGTGCCTGTGCTTTCGATTTTAGGATACGCTAATAGCCTACAGTGACAACAAATACAAGTCACCAGAGGAAAAAACGCCCATATTTACGTTAATATTTTTAATAGCTGCTTGCACTTGCTTAGAATAAACGGTTAATATTTGAATCCCTTGTGTTCATTCCAGCGCTCAGTCATATGGCCAGAACGTGATAATAGAAATCATAGCCCCTCTGTAATGCAGCTCTGAAATGAATTGTACTCTGATACTACAAAGTTTTACTGTACTTAAATGGAACAAATCCACGATTTCTTACCAAGAGTTGCTGAACAATGAATCAAAGGAGCGTTGCTTTAATAATAATATTATTATTTGGCTCTTTTCAAGACACTCAAGGACATTTCATACAATATAAAATGATAGATAGATAGATAGATAGATAGATAGATAAATATTTTTCCAACATTTAAGGACACCTTACACAATACAAAATCACGTAATTAAATAAATATAAAATGACAAATAAATAATATTTTTTTCTAAACACTAAGGAACAAATAAAAAATAAATAAATAAATCCAGTTATTAATTTGGCTCTTTTTAAACACACAGGGGTCACCTTACACAATATAAAATTACATAATTAACGAAATAATAAATATTATTATTATCGGCTATTTTCAAACAGTAAGGGGCCCTTTACACAATAAATATGAATAAAACAAAATGCATAAATATTTGGTTCTTTTCATACATCAAAGGGCATGTTATACAATATAAAATTGTATAATTATTATTATTATTATTACTATTATTAGGATTTTTTTCAAACATTTAAGGTCATCTACACAATATAAAATGACAAAAAAAATAATAAAATTAATTCATTTGTTTGGCCCTTTTTAAACACTCAGGGACACCTTACAAAATATAAAATTACATAAATGAATAAATAATAATTATTGTTATTATCATTATTATTGGCTATTTTCAAACAATATGGGGCACCTTACACAATAAATATGAAACAAACAAACAAACAAACAAACAAAATAAATATCTGTCTCTTTTCAAACGCTGAAGGGCATGTTATACAATATAAAATTAAATAATAGTAGTAGTAATAATAATAATTATTATTATTATTATTAGGATTTTTTCAAACATTAAAAGGTCATCTATTCAATATAAAATGATATAAGTAAATAAATAAACAAAAAAAACCAAACAGATCAGAAACCAGAAACAAATCAAAACAGGCATGCATAACGTGATTCATAAAGTAGCCAGTTTTTCTAAGCAGATTATATTTTATAGATTATTATAAGCAATAATTTCTTTGCGTGATGCAGTATCTGCTCTGCACATCATCCCAAGTTGCATCAGCAGCATGAATAAATACTTTCATAAAAGCCACGACAAAACCTATTCTGTGCTTGGCAGCATTGTACTGATGTTACAGACTCGGGTGCGACGTACTGAGTGTCAGTAAGCCATAAACACTTTAATAATTTACATTTATTGATAAATGATAAAACCCAGCCAAGCTTCCACAAGCCCTCACAAAACATCTCTGCAAATATTGTCCGGCTTGTTGGCTGGTTTGGATCCACAGCACTCCTACAAATTGAACAAGAACAAGAAAAGAGCTAAAAAGATTATCCACAACACAGCCGAGGCTGCCAACTGTGATTATCCATAAGCACTCGTAGGCAAGAGGTATTAGTCACAAGAAAAATTAGATAGGAAAATGTGGCGAGAATGTATTGGAGGATGCACAGATGTGAAAGCGTCAGGCACTAATCTCTTTATGTTTAAATACCCTTTAAATATAGCAGTGTGCAAAATTGATTGTATTTTCTGAAGATGGGCACTGGACAATGAAGAAGGTCTTGTAGGAAAACTGCCATTTTCATAAGAGTAATTACTGCCTTTTTTTATGAGATCCACTACATGAGCCTTTTTAGTTTATGAGGCACAATTAAGGGAAGAGCAAGCTGTGAATGTTCTTCTGGATGAGTTTATGGAGCAATATTTTCTTTGTCTGTTTAATATCAACCTCTGAAAGAAACAACACTATGGTTTGTTGCCATTTTACACAAAACAGGGTCTGAAAGAGACATGATATACAAGTAATAATTTTATCAAATGCATTAAATGCAAAAAAGTGTGTATGTGTGTTTGTCATCATTTATGACTATGTATCTTATTTATATGCATATTTATATACGTATTCACACACACACACACACACACACACACACACACACACACACACACACACACATGTGTATATATATACTGTATATATATATATAAAACTGAATTAATTTAATTTCTATTTTTTTATTAGAATTTTTAAAATACATTTTTATTTTGAATAAAGAGCCTATGTACTTCTGCAAGCTGCCACTAAATCACGTCTAAAAAATGTGAATTTCCATCCAAAGTGGTCTCTTGTCCCTTGACAGGGGAACAGGCATTCATTAGTCTCCAGCAACAGGTCTTGAAGTCCTCCCTCTTCTCCTTAATTTTACTCACTTACGCCAACAGCTGCCTCAAATTAACATGCTCCTTCAGGTATGCAAATATATGCAAATGTGTGGGTGGTTGCCCCCTCTGAGCTTTGAAGTCGAAGTACAGAGGAAAGGAAAGGTTGAAGAGTTTGGAAAGCGTGCTTTGGTAAACATCTGTTTGGGCCTCTGCGCTCACCGTCCCTGGAGAGTTAATGAGCCAGATTCATCTAGAGCAAATGTTATCAATGATTACATATGTGTGATTAATGGTATTCCCACACATGCGATTTTTGTTTTTCTGTATCATCGCATTTAATGAACAGTTAAACAGCTTTAAACTCTGAGGAATATATATAAACACACACACACACACACACACCTGCACAAGCAAATCTCTTTTTGTTTTATTTTGAGATTAAATCTAAAATAACAGTTACAGAGTCAAATGCAACGTAGCCTGTCTATCAAAATGTCAGAAGAAGAGACATATTTTGATAAAAGGTTTTCAGTGTTTTCTGATCTGCTGGGTAAACATGATCTAAAAATACAGCTTGAATACTGAAGCAACACTCGTGGCAGTTTTTTGGCACCACTTCAAAATACTGTGGCTACAAAAAGTATTTGGACACAGAAGTCAGAGGTTTAGAGTAAAGTTAGTAAAAATGTATGAGTGGCATTTGTAAACAAATGCTGCAAGACCTTTCACAACTGACTTCACTTGTCTGGGCCATTTTTGCAGCGACTTTCTGATCTCAAGATGATTGTTTGTGTTTTCCCTCAGGCTTCACAAACATTTGACAACCAGAACATGTCGAAATGTGTTTGAACTCTGTTTCAAAACCTTTAAAATGTTCTACAGGGGCAACTCTGCACACATTTGATTTCAGTGGAGTTCACCGTTAGCATGTTGCTAAGCTAATGACAAAATACTAAGCATACAAATACATTAACTGGGTTTCCATCCAAAGTTGCGAATTTAACTTATGCGCAAAATTGAAATATTGCATAAAACATTTGCGAATAAGCACCGTTTCTATCTAATGAGTCGAAGAGTACAAAATCGTAACTTCCTGGTAAACTGGCACTATATATATCAATAAGAAAAGTAGGTGAAGCCACTGAATATAATCATTTTCATATATAATAAATTACTTGCGCCTCAGAGCGAGCAGATGAAACAAAATAAATGCAGTCATTGCTTTCGGAGGTGGATGCCTGCTGTTTGGGAACGCAGTCATGTAACAGTTCGGGGAGGCAATTATACAGAAATACTTTGATGACGGACTTTGCTCAGGCATTTCAAAATGATCATAACAACATTTAAGATGCTGTGGAACCAGATCGGACCACTGGTTAGTCAGGTTTTGCCATCCCATAGCGCAAAGTCACATTACTTTTTTGATGCGCATGGAGGAATTTACTCGTCAAATGCGTTTCCATCCCATTATTTGCATTAACCCTTTTTTCGCTCGTCAAAAACCACCTGAAGCAAACGTAAAAACTTTTTTGCAAATTAAGGGATTTTTATTCAAAATTTGGCATTTCCATCACTCGTTTCTGATGCGATACTTCAAAATGCGCATAAAAACAGGGTGATGGAAACAGCTATTGACTGCATAAATACTAGGTAAAATAATCTATTTTAAAACTGTTTTCATTATTGAAAAGTTTCTATATACACTTGTCTGCATTGTACAATTTTTTTTTTGTTTTATTTATTTTTTTTTTTTCACTCAGCTCATCTCAAAGTATTATGGGATTTCCTGCTCTGTGAAGGCTACATGCAATGTTCCCTTATAGTCTGGCCAAAACTAGATAGGCTATATTACACAGAACAGATCTATGCGTATTTCTCTCCTATTTCAGACGAGACGACTTTTCACAGGAGAAATCAATATTATGAATTCGCAAGATGTTAATTGCTGGACTGGAGTCTTGTGGATTACTTATGGATTATTGTGACGCTTTTATCAGCTGTTTGGACTCTCATTTTGATGGCACCCATTCACTACAAAGGATCCCCTGGTGAGAAAGTGATGTAATGCTAAATTAACATGCAATAAAATGCCAGAAAACACGTTCAGTTCACACTAAAGTATATTCTTTTAAAATACCTAATTACTCTTTTCAAAACTATGCTAATTTGTACTTCTTTTTCACAAGGGTATCTACTGTTTTACAGTTTAAAACCTAACAAACGTCTTTATGTGAAATGTTAACGCTGGCTTTAAAATAAATGGCACTTGTTTTGATATTGAATTATGCAATGCAAAGACATTCATGCATTTTTAACTATAGCTTATGTGTCCAAACACTTTTAGGTGCCACTGCACGTCTTTTCAACTGCTGCTGAATCCCAACGGTGGTTACGGTGGTGGGCTACGATCAGGGTCTAGAGGAAGAGAGAACACAAGCAATACAGAATGCAGTGGTGCATGCTGGAACACATGCATGCTCCTGAACTTCCAGCATTAATTGGGCTAATTTGATGCGGCCGAATGCATTTTTAGCAAGTCTTCTCATGACTTTTTAATGCGAGCACCATAAAACTTGGGAAAAGAGGGGGGCTGGAATTATTTTTGTGGGTCAGAGGCTGCCTTCCTACAGACTTCTAGAATCTACTGCGATTAATCAAGTAGGCTCGTTAAAAATAAACTGCCTGTGATGTGATGGTTCTCAACATCCACGTGATTGCTTTACATTTAATTGCAAAGCAATAATCAGACTCTGATGCTATTTATGCTGACATTGTGCTGTGGTTGTATGTGATACAAATTTCAGGTGTCATTTACACTGAATGTGCAGGAATCTTGAAGTGCTTTTTTAAGTTTAATTATTTTTAATACATGTTTTACTACGTATTTTTTAGAAATGCATAAACTGCACATTTGAACATGGCCATATTAGCAGGCCATGTGGGCAGCATTGTGCACTGAATTATCAATAATGCAATAATTTGCTTTAATATTAAACAACAATAAACAAACATATCTTTATCCTTAACACTGTTGTCAAATGCACAACCAGTCAGTAAGAGTAATTCATCTCATTTGGGAAACAGACTACACTGGTTGCGCTGCATGTGTTTTTGATTCGCTAAAAAGAACCAGTTCATTAGACTAATCATTTATGAAATTGTCTAAACTGGTTGCATTGCAAGTGCTTGATTCGCTAAAAATAACTGACTCATTCGAGTCATTCGTTCGGCAAACAGACTTCCTTGGTTGCACTGTATGTGTTTGATTCACTAAAAGAACCGATTCAATATAGTCATTTCTTTGGGAAATTGACTGGTTGTGCTGCATGCGTTTGATTCACTAAAAACCGTTCATTAGATTATTTCTTCATGAGACCAACAGCACTAGTATGTATGTGAACTGGATGTTTTTGATTCACTTACAGGGGGCATAACACACACAGTTTCACCCAATCTCATGTTAGTCTTGAGTACCAATAGAGTAGTACTGCATCCTTCATATCCTTCAAAAAGTCTTTAGGTTTATCATATTTATAAAAAATAAAAAGCCGTGGGCGGAGCTAAAGAGTGACGAGCACTGAGCGTCGGTTGCCAACAAAACACAGACATTTTTACCATCTGCTGTTCTGAATCGTAACCGGGATCTTTTATAGCTGGGACCATTCCATCTTTCAGTATCAAATGATGTGCAAATCCAGCGTCGAACTTAGCCTTGTTTATAAAACGTTCGTCAACAAACACACTTGCGTAACTCCATTGCTGCCCCGGAAAAACAAAATGCATCCACTGTTCACGTAACGCTGGGTTCTTCGGGAAGCTGAACAAGGTTATCTTTCCCTTACAACCAAAAACACACTTCTTTAGAGACATTCTTCCCGTGCAGCGCTGTCGAATGAAAGCGTGTTGATGGCAGCGCTCTTGCTCTTGCACTGGTCGAAGTGTGCGCATGCGCGTTCTTCCGGGAGAAATGCCCATACAAGGAGTTCCACCCTTCATGACGTCATGAAGAGCTGATTGATAGAAAAAACTTGCCGAAACTTGTAAGAAACCCGGAAGTGTGTATTTGGCACAGAAATACTCTGTTATACGTCCAAATCGTTTTTTGAAACTTTAGCTATGTTTAGCATGAGAACCAAGATACATTGTTTTTTTTGGCATATTGAGTACCATTTGTATAACCACAGTTTTACTACAAATACCATGGTTAAATGCGCCTGATCTCATAAAAACGTACCTGTGGGAACTATTTTTGCAAAACGTGAAATACATAGTGCCATGTAGGTTTTGTGACGTATTCGATGTGAAATGTCCACTGAGTGGCGCTAAAAGAGTGTTTGGGTTTGGTACATATGTTTTTTGTACGTTTTTGGTTTTGTAGGTGTCGCTTGAAATGTCCGTTGAGTGGCGCTATATGACGTTTTAAAATAATGTACCATCTGCACTACACCTAAACCATACCCGATAGTATGAACAAAAGCGAATGTGACGTAAAAACGCAATCACAAGCATGCCGTTTTAGCTTGTTTTTCTATCGCTCATCTTTGAGGTCTTTCATCGTGAGTCATGTTTTTGATGGGATTAGTAGGCCTACCCAAGAATTCCGCATCCTAAGTCCAATTCCATGCCGGCTGAGCTACCGAGCAAGCTTATGACCAGAAAGCAAAACATATGGAGCTGTAATCATTACTGTGTACAAAAACGATTACAAGTGCTCCCTGTTTTACCGCCTCTAGTGTTCATTTCCGTTGGAAACTGCAGTGATATGTAGCCTACTTATTGGTACGCATTTCGTGTTTTGCGAAAAAGTTCCCACAGGTAGGCCTACTTTTCGTCAGATCAAGGTGGAACAAATTATGGTTAGTGTAGCAAAACCATGGTTAATTTGTGGTTACCATGTTTTTTTTGGTTTTATTTGTATTAAAACCTTGGTTCATTTTCCTAAGGGGTGCTGCATATGTCTGTTTTTTTACGCTAACGTACTCAACTGTCATTAATTTACTTTTTTTTTTTTAACTAGGCTTATTTGATTCCTCGAATCCTATTTATAACTACACTTTGGGATTTGGCTTCTGTTCTGTGTAGATTATTTACGAATGTAAACATGACTTAAATGCTTGATGTGATGTTTTAAAAATGCTGCAATAGTGAAATTATTCATATGGGGAAAAAAAGTAAGTCATGGAAAATATGCCCAAAGATGTATGCACATCGACCAACAGTAAAAAAAAAACAACCTCCCTATGCAAACAACTCATGTCTTACGCTATTCTAATCAGATATTCAGTGTTCAGCCATTCTTTTCGATGCTCATCAGCAAATGGACCTATTCACGTATGGACCTACTAATGTCTCCATAAACATGCTGGGAATTTATGAGATGAACCAATATGTTAACTTGCAGTTGCTAGCCATAAATCCAACAGAATGTGTTGACGAGTTATTATTGGAGAGAGATGTACTGTACAGTAAGCTGCCACTGTGGGTGAACCATTTGAAATGAAAGTCGATTTGCCTGAGGGCAACATAGTTGCAATCTCCGTCTGCAGTTACCCAGGCAGAAACCAGAGACCTCGAACTCCCACTCAGCTCACACACACATACACACCACATACACACAATCAAGTTATGTTAAATAATGCAGAAATGTGTTCATGTAGGGTTATGATACTCCATCGCATGTGTACATAATGTATTTTCCTTAACTTGTGTAAGTATCTGTCTTTTGCACTTTAACTTTATTATTGGTACTCTGTTCGGTGCCTGATTAGAAATGACAGAAAAATCGCTTAACTAATTGTGTATTTATTCATGTCTTTATATCACATTATATCACTAAAGCTAGTTTTCAGTTAGCCTTCAGTACACATTGTAAAAAATTTTTTTTCGAAGTTGTAAATAAAACAGAATATCTCTAATCAGGGACGGATTAACGCACGGGCCTACTGGGCAAGTGCCCAGGGCACTGGACCAGAGGGGGGCCCAGCCTAAAACCGTGCCCCCTCAGATTTTTGAGGCAAGTGGATTTTGAATGCAGCTTCCAAAAGACAGAAAATAAACGAATAATATTTTTTATATTTGATAAACGCTCACACCGGTGTGATTAGATCGTTCAGTGCGGCACATCATCAGCTGCTAAATTCAAATCTGCGTTCGCTCAACTTCGCTGGCTAGCACGGAGCCAGAGACAGCCGCGTTTTTACAGCACTGCGCATTATAACCAATCACACATGATTCTGTTGAGCTTTTGAGTACAATGGCCAATAAGAGGCATTCAGATGAGTCATCGCTGAAACAGCTGTTTTATTCAGTGTGAGCGCTCCCTGAATTAATTCTGCTCTCTGCCGATTTCTCTAATCAGAAACAACAAAGGGCCTACAGATGTAAGCAAGATATTAATTTCACAATGTAAGCAACTTCAGTGATTAATGGGAGTTTTTGAGAGTGCTTGTATTCTGGCTTGATTAAAGTCAATGATAATGTTGATAATGTAAATGCTATTTTGCTCTCTTTCTGTACAATAAACAGGGCCGGATTTACCTTTTATCGTGACATAGGCAAAACGATATTTTGGGCCCCCCTTCCTTATTAATATTAATATTAATAGGCCTATATAATAGTACCACCCCAGCAAAAAATAAATAAATCATTATCAGTGGGGGTAACTGAGGGGGGCCTTTATTCAGTCTGTGACCAGGGCACCACTGCGTCATAATCCGTCCCTGTCTCTAATATCGGAATAACAGAGTACATTTTACAAGAAAATACTATTTCAGTCTTTCAATACTGTTACTTGCCATTTCTTTGTAATTATTTGAAAAAGTTATACTAACAATTTTGAGTGAAAATAAGTAAAAATTTTGAGTGAAAAAAAGTAAATCATATCCTAAATTGAATTGAATTTGGTTTGAAACTTCACGACTGTTAAAAAAAAGTTCTATATAGTATTAACATTGACCACTATGTTGTTACTAGCGTCAGTTGCATTGCTTTTACAAAGCCTCTTCCGTGGCTTCATGGGATAGTAAATTATCCGTCAAATGTGCACTTCAGAATCCCAGCAGCAGTAGTCGTTTTCCCAACGCTATCGCACGGCAATTCATACGTATTTACGAGGTGGCTAATTCGTACGAATTCGTACGACCTCACTCGTACGATTTAGTACGATTTGTCTAAACCCCACTGACGGGTAGGTTTAGGGGCGGGGTTAGGTGTAGGTCATTCGTACAAATTCATACGAATTGGCTACTCGTAAAATACGTACGATTTAGCAAAAATCGTATGAATTTGTATGAGTGAGGTCGTACGAATTCGTACGATTTAGCCACCTCGTAAAATATGTACGAATTGCTGTGAGATCGGGCTGGTTTTCCAGGTACTTTCTGGCTTCTGTTTTTGGAATACAATGAGTTTGGACATATTGCTCTTTTGACACTGTTTTTTGTCTACTAGTATGGAAATAGGCATACTCGGACAAAGTGTTCAAATATCGTGCACAAGTCTGACATATTTTACGATATTTTGTTGAATTTTTTGGACAACTGTCATGTCAACAAAAGTTTTAATGTATCAGTTCTTTAAAAATACCTTTGCTCTGCAGAAAAAATATCAACATACAGGTCAAGAGGGTGAGTAAATAATGACAGACTCCTGATTTTTAGATGAGCTATTCCTTTAACAAGCCTCTACTGAATAGCTCTGTGGATTTGGGTGAAAACTTGAAGGAAGAACAAGGTTAGAGGGAGAGAGAGAGGGGGGAAGGCGGAAGGAGAGAGGTACGAGGAACAGGTCTTATGCCCGGGGACAATTCTTCATGGTGACAGAGAAGTAGGCCACTGCTAAAAATGAACACTTGGAGCCCGATCTCTCTTACTCACAGATAGAGGAAAACACATTCAAGAAAATAAGTGCTTCCTCTGTGCACACAAAAGGAGAAAAAAACAAAAAAAACAATCATTTTCTGCAGACACAATCATTCCTTTCATCGATAGACGGGTCATTTCTGTACTTTTTGAACTCTGTGAGAGAAATTCACTAAGAAACGGTTGTGTTGTTTTTTTTTGCACATGTTTTCTGCATTGTTTTTGTGGCTGGTTCACCTAAAGAATTCTGGGGGAAAAAAGAATACCTGACAAAACCCTCAGGAAGTGACATCATTTTGGAGGGAAAACAACTATACAAACCGTCAGAAAGTATTACCAATGCATGTGATAAATTGTGTTAAATGTTTTAAAATCAATTCAAATTCAAATTGTTGACACTTATGTAAGATCAATAAAAAAAATTAAAATAATAATTTTAGTTTTCTATTTCCATCCTGATTTTTAAATGTAATTTGAAAAAATGTAGTTTGTGCTGAAATACTGTATGCAAAAGTTAACTATTATTATTGAACTTTGGCTTACATAAAAGTGTCAACAATCTGAATAATTGTATTATTTTTTATTTCATATTTTATTTTTTTCAAAGGCAAACCAACTACCACAAAAATGACACAATTTATCAAATGCATTGCTAATACTTTTGTGTAATTGTTTTCCCTCCAAAATTATGGTTTTGTCACATATTCTACAAAAGATTAACATTGGATAGGAACCTGAAGGAAACTATAAACTGCCATTTTTCATGTTAGAAGTTCCAACAAAGCTACTTAAGATATTTAAAATTCATTCCATGTTCACTTAATCAACATGGTTTCAGTCTTTAAAATTTGTGTGTTTAATATTTTATCCATTATAGAAACATGAAAATGCACTACACAGCAGGAATGATCCAGGCATTGTATGTGTGTGTTACTGCAGTACCACCTCTTATTCTGAGTTTAAAGACTTCAAGTACAAGATTTATTTAATAGCGGCTCGCTGTAAGCAAACTCCTTGAAAGATTTACACGGCTTACATTAACACATCAGCAGAAGGCAGAAAACTTCTGTATTTCATCTTAGAGCATCCCGGTCCCATGTATAATGCATGTTGCTTAGGTCCGAGGTCTTGTTATATTGCTTTCACAGTTTATTGCTTCTCTGATTGAATACGATTACAGATGCTCCCAGTTTGCATCTGCATCTCCCGGTATGGTGCAGTAATGGAATTATGCCCCCCTCTACACTACATAGAACATGCTCAGTGTCACTTACAGTTACAGCTAGCAGATTTAATTAAGAGACATAAAGGGTATGTTTCGTTTCGTTACGCTGAGGATATGGGGTGCAGTATATTCTGTGGCAAGTTTGGGACTTGTAATTGCTCAGGTTAAGCAGAGGGTAATTTTGCACTCCTTGCCGAGTTTGTGTTAAAGTGGCTCATTAAACGAGACAAATGTGCTTTCAGAATGACAAGTTTGGACGCAGCCCATTTGATTCCCTAGTTGGTGCTTTTGATATGTTCGGAATGGCATACTGTTTAGTATATATATTTTTTTACAGTATGCAGTGTGCAAATTTTATGCAAATTTTAGCATAGAATACCGGGAAGACTTACTAGATTTGCTAAAGTGTGCAGTGCACTTTTTAGACAGCCAAAAGTTAAGCATACTATAATTGCATACTATTTTTGGTAGGCATTAAATTACCAAATAATATACTATATAAACCACTACACTATGCCCACAGCACTGGGTACTGTATCCCACAATGCAATGCACACATCACACAAATGACCCATACATAACAGCAATCACATTTTAAATGTTTCTTTAATTTTAAAAATACCAAAATTAAAGCATTACCAAAATTGCTTTATAAACTACCAAAATTAAAACTTTAAAACACAACCACAAAATGTACACAAAATTAGATAAAAAATGCAAGATAACTATTTTCAAAATTATAACTGCATGCCACATGCTCAATTTCACATGCATTGCTACATACAGATGTTTAAAATTCCTATCAGTGCATTCTGTTACTGTTCTACATACTACTTTGCTTTTTTTTTTTTATATATAAAAACAGCAGTGTGCAGTACATTAGTATGCCACTCTGAACAGATTCTTCTTAAGTTCATCTCACACTGTTGAATCATTTATTAATGGTCATTTATGGCCATGTACTCATCTGAGTCTCTGTCTCATGGTCCTTGTGGATGGATGCACATTTTGACACATCAATGGTAGAAACTACCATCTATCAGACAATTCGGCCTACTGTAATAGCTCTCAGTGGCACATTTAGATTGATGTCTGGCACTTTTCAGACGGGGGCAGGGAAAGTGATCAAACACATCCAATTAACAAAGGCGAGAGATTTGCCTCTCATTGTTGGAACTAATGGTCTGGATTCTTGTCAAATATTCATGACTGTCTAACGCTCTGGTAATCTAAGTAGGGAGGACATTTATAAGTAATACGCTTTATAATTAACAACAAAGGCTCTGTGCATTTTTAATTCATTGTCGATCATTGTGGTGATTTGATTTGAAGGTTTATGACAAATCGCTGATATAATCAGTCAAACCCAGCATGTGGTTTGAGTAAGAATGTTCATTTTAAATGCATATAGTTGATTTTGTCAACATTTAGGACTGCATTAGCATATAGATGGTCTCAAAGCTAACAGACATGGAGTAACAGCCATAAAAAGCTTTGTTTGGTTCCAAATTTGCTCTAAAACACCTGTAATTTTTGCAGTTCAGGTTTGCTTCGGTGAAGTTAAATGTGCAGGCAGATCTTTTGCTATAGCCTAAGGAAATCTTTTTATACTTTCATTTTTTTTCTCATTGCATGCTTATATCTCTATCAGAAATCTTTGTTCTTCCTTTTTAGTTAATAAATGAAAGCTTCCCCCCAGCCCTGGCATAAAAAAATTGTTTTACCTCTTTTTCCATTTCCATGATAGCTTGCATACGGTTTCCTCTTCACTTTGGAGAACCTCTCGAGTAAGCACACAAACATCAACATATATATAACGAGAGTTGAAAAACGGCATAATCTGAAAAGCTAGCATTATATCTGTGTCTGACACATTTTTGGCTAAATTTTGCTAGTTTAAATACACATTACAGAGGATTCATGTTGACTTTTAAAGAACCTATACTGTATATAATTCCAAATTTATTCATAAACTACATTGTATAGTACATTTCACTGGGAGACAGACAATTAAACGTTTAGTTTAACTTTAGCATTGGCTGAAGTTAACATTGTATTAATATTAATAGTATTTTAATATTAATGTTTTAATTAATTTAAATTCATATTTTACTACTAATTTTAATTCAGTATTTTAAACAATACTTCATATTGTATGCATTTAATTGATCAAATGTGACAGTAAAGACATTTGTAATGTTACAAAAAAAAAATCATTAATGTTTAATGTTTTTTTTATGCTGTTATTTTGAACTTTTTTTAAGAACCTGACAAAAATAAATTATGGTTTTCACAAAATAATAATAATAATAATAATTTTCAACATTGAGAAAAATAATAAAGTGTTTCTTGAGCAGCAAATCAGCATATTAGAATGATTTCTGAAGGCTCATGTTATACTGAAGACTGGAGTAATGATGCTGAAAATGTTGCTTTCCCATCACAGGAATAAATTACACCACTTTTTTTTTATTACTGTTTTTAACTTTTTTTAATATATATATATTTTTTGAATCTTGCAAGACTTTCCACAAATGAGGGCTACCATCTAGATCAACCATCTTTGTCCTGATGCTCTCAGTGGTTGCTTCTGCATTGTGAAAACATTTACCCACTCTCTTTATTGTTTCAGTCACAGTTTCTCTGAGATTTCCTATGTCAGATCAAAGACCCCTGGACCACTGCACAGCTCACGATTTGAAGCAGAACTTCTGAAGAACTGAAGGTCTGATAAAGTGAATCCCAAAGAGAGGTATTGCATGTAGACCCTTGGTCTAGTTGTGACAGCGCAGCTCTGATCAAATGAAAGCTTCACACGGTCTTTATCTGTAGCTGTTGCTGAGCGTCCCTCTTTGACACCCAATGCCTGACTGCGCATAAGTGGAGGGGAGCAGAGAGAGGGAGGAGAGAAGAGAAAAACAGCAGGAGGAGGGTGAAATCTAACCAGACTATGTTGAGGAGCCACAGGCTGCGCACAGCACGTTGCTCTGGAGTTTGAAAGGATGAAAGGGGAAAGATTGAGATTATTGCTGCAGAGATTTCGGAGGTGAGGGCAAGTGGAAACTTATTGACTTCTTTCGCGTCAATACTGGGGAGGAGATGAGAATAAAGTGATTTTAATCCACAGGAGGCACAGGACTGTTACTGTGGAGGAGTGCGGTGCTTTTAATCCCTCAGAAAAGAGGTCATTTTCTAATAGATAAACTTACTTTGAAATACTTTATCTTTCAAAACCGGCATCGATTTTTGTGGGAGGGAGACATCTGAGGATCGGATCGGATTTGAGACTTCGGGGCTTCAAAGACATCTTCTGCTGCAATTTTTCTGAGAAAAACATGCATACGTAAACCACATGCAGACTTACTATTCAGTGCAATCTGGAATCACAAACCTCATAGGACAAGCATGTCAGCTGTAGTCTTGTGTGCGGCGCTCCGAGGAATAGTGCTGGGAACGAATTCACTTCTGGCATAAAATGAGAAATTTATCACAGCCGATCATTCCTGACCCACTCTTTCAGAGAGCATGTGGCTTATTTCGCCTTCTCCTCTCGCTTTTGAAGCCGTGAGACTCTTCTTTGGAAAATAAGAGCCGGTGGTTGTGCTTACAGATCGGAAGAACTGAAATATTTAAGACTCTGGCTGTGAACGATGCAATTAACGATTGATGAAAACCGAAGCGGCTGTGATCAGTATGCATGGGTTGCCTACGATTACTTGGAGAACTGTGGGAGTGAGTTAAGGCGAGAGGACTAATGACTGACAGTGGAAACAGGTTTGCTGTGAGGTACTACGGAGTACATCCTGTGCATTAGCTTGTTTGCTTCTGGCTGAATTTAGAAACAGCAAGTGTGGCTCATTCTTGATCTTTTTCTCTTGCTTCCTCATTATTTCTTCCTCCCATCACGCCTCAGTTCGAGGAACAGGTTGCTGTGCTATTATGCAGATTTAGATTAACTACTGTTTCCAGGACGGCTGTGCCTTTGGGATGAACAGTTAAGGCAACTCATATGGGTCTACAAAACTCGTTTTGATTGAACATTCAGGCATCCATTATTTTTATCTTGTTTCTCATAATCAACATGGTCCCACCGCCCCCTTCCAACAAGCCACACGTTTGCCTTTCGTGTGTGCTTATCATGAGTAGCATGGCGCTGCTGGACGCCTACCTTGTGGAGCAGAATCAAGGTCCACGGAAGGTGGGCGTCTGCATCATGGTGATGGTAGGGGACGTATGTTTCCTCATCGTGCTGCGGTACATTGCGGTATGGGTTGGCGCCGAAGTACGAACTGCTAAACGCGGTTACGCCATGATCCTCTGGTTCTTCTACGTCTTTGTGCTGGAGATCAAGGTATACTTTGTATACCAGAACTACAAGGCAGAAGGCGAGAGAGCGGACGCTCTTACCTGCAAGGCTTTGACGGTGCTGCTTTCCGTGTTTGTGCCAGGACTTTACGTTACGTTGGCAGCCATCGACCACATGGAATACGTTCGTCCGCTCAAGAAGAGGGAGGAGTTGAGGAGTCGGCTGTTCTGGGTTGTGGTGGATCTTCTCGACATCTTGGACATTCAGGCCAGCCTATGGGAGCCTCAGAGAAAAGGGCTCCCTCTATGGGTGGAGGGCCTTACGTTTTTCTACTGCTACATACTACTTCTGATACTCCCGTGTGTGTCGCTAAGTGAAATTAGCATGCAAGGTGTGAACATTGTGCCGCACAAGATGTTGTTGTATCCCATTCTCAGTTTGGTCGCCATCAACTTTATTACGATTTTTATACGGGGAGGAAATATGGTGTTTTATAGGGACACCCGAGTGTCTGGAATACTCATGGGTAAGAACGTCCTTGCCATTGTCCTGAAAACCTGCAGCTTCGTGCAGTACAGGAGACACCTGCAGGAGGCGCCAACACCCGCTCTCGCTCCGGAACTACAGAGGGACACAGTGCCACAAAGGTCTCGAGTGGCAGTGCCAGTGAGAATGCCCATGCCCATCACCATGCCAACTCCGCAGGTAGTCATACAAGATCTCACCACACTTCCAGAAGAGCCTGAACCTGAGGAAACATGACAAAAGGGGGAGTGAGAAGAGTTTGCACTGAGGATACTTGGATGCACAACATTAACTGCTTTGAGATTTTTTGTCCTAATGTTAATCTGGGTGTACAAGACAAAATTAACTTTTTAAAGGAATTGTTATATTTAGAATATTAATCTTTCGACACTGGTAAATTACTTTTTCTTGTTTAAAATGTAAACCTAACTACGTTTTGTAAGATTTATGCTTTAAAGCAGACAATATTTGTAGATGGGTTAATGTCAAATAAATGTAATTAATAAGACAAAATACTGATTAAAATATTTTTTGCAGTGCAATCCACATACCATTCTCACTTTCAGGGCTAATCACAAATTTTGCCTTGAAGCTGAAAAAAGACTATGTGAGTTTCTGACAACAAAAAATTGGCAAAATTCAGTGTGTGCACCCAGTTTTAGTGAAAAAATGTGATTAAAATCGTTGATGAGATTAATTGTTTGTGAAATGAAGACACAAGGCAGCTGTGGATCTGGGGTCCATTCATTTCCAGAAAAAGTCTTTAATTCTGGAATGTAGTAGTTTATGAACATCATTAATTAACAAGAGGAATGCCAAACAAATCACACTTGAAAGAACTCTCAGTGACCCGATGATTGTACAATCACAGACAGCTGCGAATCATTTCATTTTTCCTGGTGGGTGTTATAAATGTGGTGCATCATGTTCTTTGAAGTAAAATCATCATATATTTGCAGTCCTTTAATAATGGTGAAAAGTTGTGTTTTGGAACATCTCATACTATAATTCATTTCTGTTATCTCATTACAAAGTGAATGATTTATATTTGATGGAATTATACTTCATATATTCTTTGTTTTTATGTTTTATGAGAACCAAATGAATGATATTTTGTTATTAAAACAATGTTTTTGTTGATATCTGACATTGTTTTTTTCTCATTTTTACTGATGCTATGCAACCTAGCAATGCACCCAGCGACCGGTTTAGAACTCCATCATTCTTTGTTCTTTTTGGGCAACAGTCTGCTAAAAGCATAAACATCCCTAAAGTGGAGCGCGAATCCCAATCATGTTATTCAGTCAGATTATTCTGTTCATAAGGCTCTGAACTCTTATCTTGTCAGTTCAACATGATGATAAAAGGCAGTCTGTCTTTTTCTTCTACAAATCTAGAATTGGAGGCGGCTCATTTAAATAAAGTTATCATAATCAAATGCAAATTTAGCAAAGTTTCATCTTCCATTCTTAAATTATTAGCCGTTGTAAACCCACTCCAAATCTCTGAGAGCTTTCTATTTAAATCCAAATATCTAAGCTCAGCCATATGCAGTATTTCAATAACAATTATTAAAACATTGTGTGCCTTGGGTGAATTAAAAGAAATGTTTCATGACAACGTATGCCCAGAGCTACAATTTTAGCATGTTGCTATAGCTACTGTTAGATTAGCACAGTCGACAAATATAGCACAAAGACATCTAAAAAAAAATCTCAGTAAATACACCTGACAGCTTCTTATTGCTTCAGTGACACTGTAGCTGCTTCTGTGCCAGATAGAAACACAAACATATAATCGCATATTTTTTAGCTGTCAAGAGTAAAGTAAATCATTTCTAGTTCATCAAAGCAGTCTCTTTCAGTCAGTAATTTATGGGTGTTTATTTAATTTGCCATTTCATTTGTAAGGTGCTCTGTATCTAAATACAAAAATCCTCACACTTGATGAATACACATTTGATGTAGCTGCTCGAAAAAAATGACATCTTTCACTTCCCCTTGTTCACTTGAGTGAATGGGACTTGAAAGTCTTTCAAGCTGCAAAAATCACAAAAAAGCACCATAAAAGTAGGTCAAATTGTGCGCAATATTTCAAGTCTTCTGAAGCCATATGACAGCTTTGTGTCATGAAATTTGTTTTGAATCTCACACAACGCAGTCTGTTTTTATTTTCGGCATACTGCACATTGCCAACTTAAATTACTTGTTTATTGTATGCCAGAGTAAAATAAACTATAATAATAGAATTTGATTTCTAAATTGCATTTTTTTATTAAAACGCAATGATTGAAATCGAAAAAGTACCACTGTTTAAGACAGTATTTTTTTGTGACTCCCTTATTTTGAAAGAAGAAATACTTTCACCTTTTGGTGCTTATGTGTATCATCAATATGGTAAATTTTCGAGATCTGACAACTAGGTAAGCCTCTCACATGACCTCTAGAGGGTGCAAAGGACACTTTGAGAACCACCGGGTCAGGAAAGTTTCTTTTACATGAATATTTGTTAAAAAAGTCAAATCTTTAACTACACTTAAAGTTTAAGCTTAGTCGAAGCTTATTATTTATATCCATATTATTTACCTCCAAGGGCCCAAATGTGCACTCCAACAGTGGTTCCCAACCCATTTTGCATCTCTCCTTTTTCTGACACACCCATTTCAGGTCTTGGAGTCTCTACTAATGAGCTGATGATCTGAATCAGGTGTGTTTGATTAGGGAGACATGGAAACATGCAGTGTTGGGGGGCCTCCAGGAACGTGGTTGGGAACCACTGCACTACAATGAAGGCTGCATGACTTTTCAAGCTGATCATGATTCACTGGATGAGGATTTAAAAAATCCTCATCCAGTTTAGCTTATTTTAATTCTTGTTTTGTCTGATCTTGAATAATTTGAAGTTAGCTCGAGGTCCCATTTGAAAGTTGGCTGAGGATGAGAACCACTAAACTAAAGCAGTGACAACAAAAACACTTCACCAGTTAGGTCTAAATCTAAATGTTACAAATAGCAGACTGGCCAAATTGTTTTATAACCAATTGTTAGCTGACCACTGAAAAACCCTTTAAGTAATGACTTGGTGGGGCTGCTTGAGAATACAGCCCTCATGCCATGACGATAATAGCCCAATTACTGAAGCAAAATTGTGTGAGTTGTTATTTTGGACAGAGGGTGGTATTAAACTCGCTGCTATTTGCCAAGAAAATGGAGGCCACTGCTGCACCAAGGGATTATGTGTCAGTCAGTCCTAATGTGGGTAAAAATGAAAAAATGGACTGTAAAGACATGGGGCAGCTGCCGGCAGTGCTCTAGCTCAGCTAACTACTAACCCGCAGCTGATAAATGCATCCGGAGGGAGCCATGAAAGTCAAATCAGAAATAGAGGACAGCATTAAAAAAAAAGAAATAAGAAATATTCTATGTGGGTATTCTGGATATGCACATATTAGTGTGATTCTGTGTGGATATAAGAAGTCTCAAGGCAGTGGAGTTCAGGATGAGAAAAGTTATCGGAATGTTGATAAATAGCTTGTAGGAGTGTGTGATATTGACAAATCTCAATATTTTGGGGGATTTTTTCCAACAACAATAATTAAAAGATATGTTGATTAGTGTGTTTTTATGCTGGTACCTTGGCTGGTTAATGAGTGAATAATGAGTGATTAATTGAATCACTCATTCAAATCAGTACAGCCGATTGATTTAGAAACAAAGCAAATGGCTGTCTTTATGAATGGATTATTAAACAACTGACTCATTAAAAAACAGATTCATTCAGGAATGAAACAATGCTGTGCGTTGCTCTGAGACGTGCAAATGTTCTGCTTTGCCTTTGTTTGGAACTATTTTCATTGGCAAAACAGAAAAAAACAGACAGTATTATTTAAAAAATGTAACTCACTCAATATTAACTTCTTGTTTTTTTTTAACTGTTGTATAAAATTTATATCCACCAACACACAATAATATTCAGAAAAACGTCACTCTTGTGTGATATTACTTAACTATATCATATCCTACAAATATAAAAAACAAAAGCCCATAAAGGGATATTTTTTGCTTTCGTAACTTGAATTATAGGTATGTTTTAACGGCATTCTGATAAGATTCATCACGCAGTGAATGCTTTTGGACTCTCAAGACATGTTTGTTTTTATACTCATACACACTCGATCATGTTAGCTTGTATATCATTAAAACAAAAATTACAATATTTTTGTTGATGATAAATATTGCATACTCCTAGCCAACTAGGTAGATAGATTAAAAAATGCTCTGAAATTACTTTACTTTTCAATGACATCACTAAGCCCTCATATTTTAGCCCCTCCCCTTATAATACTTGTCATAAACACATTTCATAATTTGATTAATTCAAGATAGATAGCATTTGTTTGAATCTCGTCTGTGTGCACAGCTGATGAGAATTGAGAAATGAGAAACCGCGATGGAAACATAGACAAGCTTTAACACACTTCCCCCACTATGATTCAGAGCCGTTGGCACCTGTTGACAGAACCAGTGGGTGGCAATTAAGCTGCATTTGGAAGAACATGGCATTTCAACACATTGCGGCTGAAGTCATATACTGGAACAGCTTCAGCGGCATTTAATTGGACACATCATTATCTGTCGACACCGCATTTGGATTCTTGAATTATACAATTGTGTAGTTTTGTTCCCGCCACTGAACCTACAGGGGGTCTCAGTCCTATTGTTTATACTTCAATTAGTCTAACAATGCATTCAGCTGACCGCTGTGCCCCCCCAGTGCCCAGACCGCCACACAAGACCAAAACAAAATGCATCATTCAGACACTCTGCTTGTTTACTCAAGGATGCCGTCAATCTATTACTCTGCTTAATTTACCATGACAATTTGGTAATTCAATAACTAACAATTTTCCTCTCTTAAAGTTTCTTATTAGCTCTTCTTAGATGAGATTGTTTACTTCCTCAGGAATAATGTGGTTATATAAATGCACCCAAGTTGTTCTAGTTCAGCTACAAGTCTTTTTGAGATCTAACCAAATCTACGAAATGTTCCAATCTGGTTTCAGGAAATTACACAGTACAGAAACAGCCCTCTTAAAAGTTTATAACGATATTTTAATGTCAACAGATGCTGGAAATAATGTTGCTTTGATCTTACTAGACCTAAGCTCAGCTTTTGACATGGTTTGATCACAATTTATTACTTTCTCGTTTAAAAAATTGTGTTGGTCTGAGAGGTACTGTTTTAAATTGGTTCCAGAGCTTCTTAACAAACCGAAAATTCTCTGTATGTACAGGACAATATACCTCTTCTAGTGCCCCTCGGACTTGTGGTGTCCCTCAGGGTTCCATTCTTGCTCCAACTTTATATGCTGCCGATGGGTTCTATTTTCAAGAAATATGATATCTTTTCACTTATATGCTGATGATACACAGTTGTATCTTTCTTTTAAACCTGGTGATAAAAATGCATTAGCAAAGTTGTGTGTATGTATTGAGGAACTTAAATTATGGCTTATGAGTAATTTCTTGACACTTAATGAAGGTAAAACTGAGGTGATTCTGTTTGGACCTAGTGATGCTCTTTCTTTTAATTCTTATAATCTCGATATTGGTCATTTGGCCCAGTGGATTACTCCTTGTGTAAGGAACCTGGGTGTCTTATTTGATTCCAGTCTAAAGTTTGATAAACAGATAAACAGTGTGGTCAGGTCATGCTTTTTTCATCTTCGACGTTTGGCTAAAGTTAAAACTCTTCTTTCAACACAGACATTCGAAAAAGTAATTCATGCATTTGTGACATCTAGATTAGACTATTGCAATTCGCTGTACTATGGGATAAATCAGTCCTCCATGGAGCGATTGCAACTGGTTCAAAATGCAGCAGCCAGGCTATTGACCGGCACGCGTAAATTTCAGCACATTACTCCCATTCTGACCACATTACAGTGGCTACCAGTTAAACTTAGAGTGGAATATAACATTTTAACATTGGTTTTTAAAGCACTTAATAATCTTGCACCAATCTTCACTGAGTTGTTGCAAACACACAAATCTGTGAGGCCACTCAGATCCAGATCTTTATCAATGCCTAGGTCCAGATTGAAACACCGTGGCGATCGAGCCTTTGTAATTGTGGGTGCTACACTCTGGAACAATCTTCCGGTTGCCATCCGAACGACGACTTCTCTATCTATTTTTAAAGTTATGCTTAAATCTCATCTTCTTGATCGATTTGCAGCAAATCAATGAAGGGTTTTTGTATCTATCTACTGGGATTTTATTATTTTTTATTATTTTATAATTTTGCTCTGTTGTATTGTTGTTTACTTTGCTATGTAAAGCACTTTGGTCAACTTTAAGTTGTGTATAAATGTGCTATATAAATAAATAAAAGAAAGAAAGAAAGTGCGTAGTACATAGCTGAAATAAACATTTCCAATATTTCAAAGTTAAATTTGAACAATTCTATATATTTTCATTTAAATAAATAACGCTAGAATGTGTATATATTAGTGCTGTCAATCGATTAAAAAACAACAACTAATTAATCGCACATTTTTCTAAAATTAATCGCGATTAATCCCACCTAACATTAAAGTTTTAAATATACTTTTATATTGCTATAATTTCACATTCAATCTTCAAATGTACAATGTACAAACAACATAAAGACAATATATTTTTAATATTTCTTTAATGGCATCTTTTTTATGATTGAAGGCCAGCATAACTGATATCAATACTACTGATGTCTCTATAAAATAGTTTTTTTCCCCCTTAATATTTAACCATTGACTGTAGCCATTCAGCATTACAGTATAATTGAGAGTTATCAATTTTAACATTTATTAGACTTAATTTCTAATTTAAGAGAACTTAAAACAATCTTCACAAGAACCCATTACAATAAATGACATATTTAGCTACCTGTGCTCTTCAGCAGAAATATACAGAAAATTAATAGTAACCAAACACTAAATTCTAAATTAAATATAGATAAACCCCTTAAACTATAAAAGTTATTGATTTCCTCTTTTTTCTTTTGTTCTTGGATTAATAGACATCACAGCAGCTGGTTATTAGCTTATTTGCCTGCTATTGCTTTAAAAGCTGCTGCTGCTGAAAATGACTAGGATCTGACATGCATCGTATTTTCTCACAACTCTCTTTACCTTTTCTAACCCACTTCAGGTCTTAAAGTCTCTACCAATGAGCGGACGAGTTGAATCGGGTGTGTTAGATGAGGGAGACAGTGCTGGGGTGCCTCAGGACAGTTTTTAAAAACCATTTCAGAGACATGTTCTTAAATGTGATGCATATATAATATATTGCATGCATGCACACAGATTTAAGACAGCTTTAATCGCCTTTTTGGTAACTTCATGCCTTAAGTCGTGGCCTAATGGTTAGAGAGTCAGACTTGTAATCCAAAGGTTGCGGGTTCGAATCTCAGGTCCGGCAGGGATTGAAGGTGGGGATTGTGAATGAACAGCACTCTCTCCACCTTCAATACCATGACTGAGGTGCCCTTGAGCAAGGCACCGAACCCCCAATTGCTCCCCGGGTGCTGGAGCAATGGCTGCCCACTGCTCCGGGTGCGTGTTCACAGTGTGTGTGTTCACTACTCACTGCTGTGTGTGTGCACTTGGATGGGTTAAATGCAGAGGACCAATTTCGAGTATGGGTCACCATACTTGACAATACATCACATTATTATATTATTAACTGACGGCATAACTAGGACATTGCATGCACGTAGTTTCTTTCGCTGTTTGATATGAAATGATACAGGCTACAGCGCGCGTCAGCACCTGTGTACTGTGCACCTGAGCACAGTATCTTTTACGCACTCGTTTGACTCGCGCCTGGCGCGGAGGCGACGTTATGCGCGTGTCTGAAACGTCTCCCGTTTGATGTGGTCATAAAGATGTTCTGCATCTAAATAAACGCAATCCTTTTTAAGAAAAAAGAGACAGAGGCAGCAGTTGTGAATGGGGTTGCCAACCCTAGCCCCGCCCCTGCGTTAATTGCATTAAATATTTTTAACGAGTTAATCTGAAAAAATTAATCTCCTGCGTTAACGCGCTAATTTTGACACCACTATATGCATATCTGTGCATGTGTAGCTCTGCTGTTATACTGGTGTTGATAATGTTAGATTTAAGGAGTCAACAATTCATAGTACAATTCATAGTAAGAGAAAGTCCGAATAATTTTCGCAAATCGACTTTTTTGAACAAACCAGCAATTCTGTGAAGGATAATTAGCCCTACACATTTGCATCATGTCGTAATACATGCTCTAAACGTTAATACACTTCACCCTCTTTCGGTTGAATGTGTCGGTTGGTTGTTTACTTGAGAACCGCTCGGATCGATTTAGTTCTATTCGCATTGCTCAGAACTCAAAGGAACGATTCATTAATGAAGCCGACAAAGTTAGGCAGACACAAAAGGATAAAGCACTTCATCAAACTAATATATTTCATTTTAATTAAAGTCCTTGTTTTAACCTTGTTTAATCGCTTGCGGCATCACGACAGCAGCTCCGCCCTGTCATATAGGCCTACTAAACATCGTATTTGGATAAGGAGTTTGTGAAAGTATCGAATATTATATCCTTCAATCCTCCCAATTACATAATGAAAATTATAAAAAGCTTACCGTCTGGAGAACCATCACGGAAATCGTGAAAATACAAGGTATGTGTTTTTGTTTACGCTCTTCAGCTTTAGTACATTACCAGTGCGAGAGCGCGGGCAGAGAAAAGTGTCCTGATTGGCTGAGAAGTTTTCTGAGGTGTTCTGTGATTGGTTGTCGCCGCAACACGTTTCATTTTTCGTGTTCAGTGTGGTATGACAGATTGCTTGTCACTGCAATCTTGTTGCATCGCCGCTTTGTTATGACATGGTTATTTGAATAAAGCTCAATATCTTATCTTATTTTCTTTTATTTACAATTATACAATGTGCCAAAAAATATTTGAACACGTTACACAGGAAACCTGGTTGAATTTAATTTCTATCCCCACATCTATCTCTGAAATAACATATAGCTAGTAAAAACATCTCTTACATACAGTATAGGCCTACACATCAGGAAAGAGAAAACCATCAGATAATTTAAAACAAATTACATAAAATAGTTGGTATCTTAAACTGTGAGCTGATTAACCAATGATACTTCTCGTAGAGAAACTACTCGCAATACTCAGATGCAGTTGTCATTGCTGCCTCACACCTGAGGGAGTTCCTATGGCAACATGAGCCTCAGGTGATACCGTTGCTGTTCTGATGCTCAAAAAAGAAATGCGAGAAGACTTTAAGAAGAGTCAACAATGAATCATGCTCTATGAGTACATTGTCATATTCAAGGCTGCTTCTGTACCTCTATGAACATGGCAGATGGTGTGATAATGAACCAGTTTTTGTCTGGTATACTGCTACCATGCAGATTGTAAAAGCAACATCTGTTGAAAATCATTTGTAGCCTCTTTTACTTCTATAAAGTGATGTTTTTCTGGGTGGCACATATGGCTGACTTCGATTAAGATGGATTGCAGGTTAATTTAAGGATGTCATAATACCATTCGCCTTTGTTTTTCCATCATTTTTTGCTATATTATCACTGTTGTCAGTGATTGCATTGTTTCATGGGTTGAAAGGCAATTTATTGCACCATTATAAGTTATTATTTGATTAAAGTGTAATGAAGACACTTGAAGGCATATGTTCAGTTAATCCGTCTTTGGCTTTGTTCATTCATTTTTAAAATTAATTTTGAATATAATTAAGCATCTTAATATTCCACACACATTCATCCCATTGTTAACAACTCCATATGGGGCATGTTTTATGCGGGGTATGAAATGAATATATCAGTGTCAAGACACAAAGCGGTCTGCCTTTGAATGTTAAACACTAAGAAAAAAATAATTTCACACATTTGATAGTGTATATTCAAAAGCCAAAGAAATAATTACTTTCCACTATAGGTATAAAAGTCTAGATAAAAATTCAATAAGAGTGATAGTTTCAGTTAAAACTGATTTGTTCAGTCCAGTGAGTGAAAGATGAATCAGTCACCCCGTTTGTGCTTAAGAAGATGTGAGAAAGCCAGAGCCGCTGTGAAAAAAACAAACAAATGTCACAGACTTGTTTACATTGTCAGAAGTACTTCTCTTGAGGAGTCTTTCAAACTCCTTTGTCTTTCTGCATAAGATGTTGTGTACACATATCTGTCATATTAAACCCTGGCAAGTTGCTGCCTGATAAAAAAAAACAAAAAAAAAAACAAGGCTGAGGCATTGTGGGACAGCTTAGTTTGTTAAGCACCATTATATGCAGCTCATGATATGACATGTTCCCGTTTAGTTAAAAGATAGATAGATAGATAGATAGATAGATAGATAGATAGATAGATAGATTGTGACATGTGAATTGTGTGCTTCTAATTTTATAGCAACAGTTTGGACAGGACCCTTTTCTATTCTAACATGACAATGCCTCTGTGTATAAGGCAAGGTTCAAAAAGAAATGACTGATTCAGACAATGTGGAAGAACTTGACTGGTCTGCATAAAACCAAGTCCTAATCCCAGTTTAACACCTCTGGTGTGACTTTAAATACAGACCTTTAGCCAAAAACTCATCAGCAAACACCAATGACTTGTACATATGGGTTCAGTCATTTTAGACACTTCCAAAACTGTTGCAACAGAGATGGAAATAGAATTTTTAAATACATGAATTATGTTTCCATCTTTGTAGCCACAGTTTTGGAAGTGCTTTTTTCTGTTCTAAAGAAGGGGGTGTCCCTATACTTTTGTCCATATAGTGTATGTACAAGTCATTGGTGTTTGGTGATGAGTTTTTTGCTCAAGGTCTGCATTTAAAGTCACAGATAGATAGATAGATAGATAGATAGATATAGAACTGCATGTAAAGCCAGAATTTCTTTACTTTTTATGGATTTTTTGATGGCCAAGGACTGTTGAGGTGACTGAATCAGCTTTGCGGTAAATATGTCTGTTTGAAGTAGTAGAGGTAGAGAATTAAATCAGACACTTTGAATGGCAAGAGTGCAGATAGAAAGAAAATGAATCATGGATCTGTCAAATGTACTGCAATTACATTTATCCCAATATTCACATAATATGCTGACGCTGCTGTGACTTTCCTGTGGTTTGATTGATGCAGGAAATTAATCTACATCAAATGCCAAAGAACACCAAGGCAACACGTCTTTGTTTAAACCTTGTAACTATAAAATTAAATTTCACACAATTTCTTTATTCATTGTAATATCCAGCCAATGATATAAAACAATGACAATAAAACACATTTGCTGTTAATCTTTATATTTTCCACGTTTAATGCAGAGACAATTATAAGTCATTTGTAGGTTGACTACACAAAATAAATAAATAACAACAACAACAATAATAATAATCGGGGGATCACGTGACCCTTCGACGGCGATGCAGACTTAGTCTTTCGCTCTGCTCACTTTGCCACATATTTTACGATCCTGTCAGTAAAATTTGAACCACTCTGCATTGGACCCATCATGAGTACTAAGGCAGACAAAGGGGATTGGAAAAGAGAGATTGAGCAATCGCCAATGAAGAAAAAAATCAGAGATTCAGCTATCTCCAGAGAGGACCTCGAAGATGCTATTGCTAGCCGCATTGAACTAGCATTTAAAGAACAGCAAAGCACTTTGAATTCGGTTGTGAATTCGGCAGTAAGAGATGCGATGGACTCGGTGCTGATTCCAGCATTGCGCGAACTGCGTGAGGACATACAAGCGACCAACAAGTCTGTTAAAGAGCTAAGAGAGGAGTTTGAGGCCATAGCTACCGAGATGAAGCAGACACGTGACCGCGTTGATTCTGTTCAGACAGCAGCGCGTGAAGATAGGAGGACAGTCACGGATTTAAGAAATCAGCTGGAGCGACTCACCGAGAAGATGACAGATATGGAGGACAGGTGCAGGAGGAACAACGTAAGACTGGTGGGTCTACCAGAAGGCGCGGAGGGTCCCGAGCAGCTGGTTTCCTCAGAGTTAATCTTTCCAAGTGGATTCCTTCCTTGAGGGCCCGTTACATTGAGATTGATCGGGCGCACCGCGTGTATGACGGAGGGAGGGGCTCCGATCGGCCGCGCACTCTCATCTTCCGTGTACTGAGATGGCATGACAGATCAGATATCCTGAAGGGTGCTCGGCAGGCTTATCCGGTGAAATGCGCACAGAACAATGTCACACTGCTATTTTTTCCCGACTTTAGTCAAGCTACAGCGATCAGGAGAAAGGCATTTGGTCCGGTTTTGAAGAAGATGACAGCGCTTGGTCTCCAGCCCTTCCTCATCTATCCGGCGGTAATCAAACTACGGCACAAAGGGGAACAGGAAAGCTTCGATTCCCCTCAGAAAGCGGAGGATTTTATCAGCTCCCTGTCTCAGCAGAAGACGTATGCCGCAGCTCTGCGGGGAGGGGGTGGGGGAACAGCGGCCACTATCTCTCCAGCCCGGCGGGAGGAGCTTAATGGCTGGAATGGACATGGTCCTAGCTTCCCAGGAGCAGAGGATGGGAGGATAGACATGGACGCTTGCTAAACCTATTTTTGCTTTCTCTTCTCTCCTCTCTGCTACTGGGATATTGTCCCTATGTATCCGGTACAACGATCTCTTTGCTGGTAAGACTGACACTCCTTTTTTCTTTTTTGGAGGGGACTAATGGAGAGTAGGTTTAATTAAAAATATATATATTTTTTTTTTGGCTGTGTGAGCCTTTCGGGAGACATGTCTTGCGTTGGAGTGGATCGGTCACGAACCATCACTATTTTTTGTTGCTCGGTCAGACCTATGTTCTCGGTAATGTGCGGTCTGAGTTGTTCTTTGTTTATGGTTGTCGGTTGTTCATGTTTTTATGTTGTTTTTGTTTTTTACAGCAGACATTTATACTTTTATTTATTTTACCTTATTTCTAAAGGGATTTTTCATCTAGGAGGTTTGGTATCTAAAATGCACATCAGCGTTTACATGTTATTTACTGAATGGAAGTGCTTCTGCTTTTTTTCATTTATTGAGTACAATCTTGGGATTATGAATATTCAATGCATATTCTAAATATTTTATCACTGAATGTGAATGGTTTAAATTCTGCTGTTAAACGAACCCGTGTGTTAGAATATTTACACCGTAAATCTATTTCCTGTGCCCTAATTCAAGAGACACATTTAAAACAATCTGATGTGGCACGTTTCCAAAATAAGTATTTTATAAATTAGCAGCTTTTTCTAGCGCTCAAAATAAAACTAAGGGGGTGCTTATCCTTGTTAACCGGAAGTTAAATTTAACAATTGAACACCTTGGTAGTGATGAGAAGGGTAGATTTGTTTTTATCCGATGCAAAATATATAACAATAGGTTAGCATTGGTCTCTATTTATGGTCCGAATGAGAAAGACATTCCTTACACAGATTTCCAAAACTCTACTTGAGGAGATTGATTGCCCTCTAGTGGTGGGTGGTGATTTTAATGCTGTCATAAACCCTGCTTTAGATAAATCTCAATCTGATACAACAGCCAATCCATCCTCTAAATTGCTGAATAAATTTATCACTGAGCTTAACTTAATCGATCTTTGGAGAATTCAGAATACTAAAGCTAAGGACTTCACTTTTTTTTCTAATAGACACAAGACTTTCTCTAGGATAGACTACATATTTCTCAGCCCATCTTTAATTTCGTCTAATTCCTCCATCTCTATATTACCAATTTTATTATCTGATCATTCTGCTGTGTTGTGCAGTGTTCCTCTTTCCGATGTTAAAGCCAAGTCCCCTAGATGGCGCTTTAACATATCATTATTAAGTAATCAGACTTTCATTACTTCTCTAAAAGAATATATTAAGGAATTTCTTGAAATGAATATGCCCTCTGATGTGGATCCTCAAATACTGTGGGAAACGACTAAGTGTGCTATACGAGGTTTCTGTATATCTTTCTCTTCTACTCTTGCCAAAGCGAAAACTCACCAGTTTACACAATTAGAAAATAAAATCCAATCATTACAAAATCTACAAAAACAATGTTTTACTGAGCAACAGGCTACACAGCTGTCCTCTTTAAAAGAAGAATATGATTTACTTTCACATTCAAAGGCATGTGAAATGTGAGATCCAGGGGGAGAGGTTGGATCCAGATTCAACTCCTCCCACCTTACATATCCCTAACTACCCGTCTCTACACCCTGATCCCTAAATCCACCCATCTCCACCCCTAAACCTACCAATCTCCACCCCCTAGATGTGGATCCAACCTCGCCTCCTGGATCTTGTGTTCTGCAGTGAGGGGTTGGCCTACTGTGATTTTCCACCGTTATAGTTTGGAAAAGTTGGCCCTAGTTGCCAAAGTCAAAGCCTGCAGATTAGAGATGACAGATTCCAAAATCACAGTGTAAAATGGTCACAGAATTCGATTTTTTAGCTTCAGATGATTCCATCCAGTCAGAGGATAGATACATAGATAGATAGGAATGACTTGAAAGTATGGTAGTACATAATCCTCAGTCATGTATTGTATGCTGTATGCCACTCATAACAAACTCAAAACATAGCAACGTCCTAGAAACCACCCGAAATACATCAGCTATTACCTAGAAACCACCCAGAACATGCTAAAAAACACCCCAAGTACTAGCAAAAACCCAGAACATTTGAGCTGTACAAAATACCTCAGCAACAACCCAGAACAATCTACAAACCATATAGAAACAACCCAATGTACCATAGTAACCACCTAAAAACACACAAAGTACCCTAGCAACCCTGAAGATCCATAAGAACCCATACAAAATACCCTTGCAACCACTACGTTCTAAGATTTGGCAAGGTTTTCCTGGGCAAGCACAAGCTACATTTTCTCCAAATCTAGTTTTAGCAAGTCTGTTTTATGCCACTAGTGATGCAGAAATTACACAGACCTTCACCTTTAAATAAATTAGTTGTTTAGTTGTTCTTTGGCCCTTTTGGAAATCTAAACTCAAAGGATAAAATGTCAGGAAAGTCTGTTTCATGAACCAACAAGAGGTCTGTCTGAATAAGGAAAGATTTGATGAATTTATATTTATGTCCTTTCTGTGCCCATATTGAATACAAATTTTAAATATTTCATTTATTTTGTCTTGTGTTTCACACTCTAAGCTTAGTTGCTATGCAAATACAGACCTTTGTAAGTCCGCTGCCAATGGCACTGGGCTGATTAAACCAAATGCGATTTAACCTTCAAGTGTTTCAGCCTGAAATAACCATTTTATTTTCAAGCAATATGGCTTTGCTTGGAACAATGTTAAAAGTTCGCCTGCTTTTGCGATGTTCTTTTTTCACACATCCAAGCTCAAATCCTCGATTACCAATGCAGTTAACGCTAACCTGACACAACATCAATCGCATCCACACCATGATGCATCCCTAAAGTGTCCTTGATTCCCCTCCAACACCTCATTTGTAAAATCCAAATATTCATGGTCATAAACAAATCTTTAGCCTTGGAAAGCAGACATGTGAGACTTGGGCAGCATCTGGAAAATCCACTTTCCCTCTGACGGTCATCAGATGGATAATCTGACGGGCGAGAGAAACTGCGGGGTGCGGTAATTCAATCCAGACGGCAGTTTGCTTCTCAGCACTCAGTCGGCTAATGTCATTACGGACAGGACTGTCTTAATGTGTCAGGGGACGAGGCGGAGGTGTCGCGGAGTCAGCGTCTGTAAGGCACACAGCTCCCTCCTCATTTAGCAGGAGATTTCCCAGCAGGCCGCCCCTGAAATGGATTGTTGGCTCTTGGCAAGGCAAACCACTCTATCTTAGAAATCTTTCAGGGGAGAACTAAGAAAATGAGCAGTCGCTCTCTTTTTGATTGTTAAGGTGGTAAAATGATCGTCTACTTGATGAAGAAGTTTGAAGTCAGAGTGATCCTACTTGTGAGTTGAGTGTGCACAAATGCCACTTTAAAGTCGTAATTACCAGTGGGAAACTTTGGCCTTTATGAGTTTAAGTCATTAATTAAACACTTGTGGTGGAAAGAAATTGGTATTGATCATTAGAAGTTGTAATGCAAATTTAGGCCCAATCCCATTTCTACCCCCTACCCCTTGCCCTTAGGGGTGTCTCGATTCTCTTTTGGTTGGAGGCGTAGGGGAAGGGGAAGGGCCAGATAGCCCTTCAAACGAAGATTATCCGGGACCACACTTCAAACGAAGGGGTATGAATTATCTCAGCGTAAACCGGCTACAGCAGCAACATGGCTGCACGAGCGAACAAAAAGACACATAAATGTAAGCATTATTGGCATTAATAAAGAATTTAATGAAAAGTAACCATTTGTTTGTTACATTCACTCGTGTGTTCATATTTACGGTCATGTTATTCAAAGAAATGTTTGCAAAAAATTGCTAAAGTTCGCTAACGTCATATCATTACAGACTGAACGATAGTGCCACAACATATTTTCATGTCTGATCAGGTCGATAACTACCATAGAGGGGGGCTAGTCCCCCCAATAATTAGAACTTAACTTTTTTCTCAAATATTGCCAATTCGAGAAAGAGGGAGAGAGAGAGAGCTTCTTTGAGTTTCTTTTACAACCGGCCTGCGGTCCCCACGAGGGAAAAAAAATTGTAAAAATAGTAAATGATGTTTATCTGAAAGTGTAAGAATGCAAACCAGTTTTCTGTAAGGGGTACGTTTAAGGTAAGGGGATAGAAAATATCGTTTGGTCAGTATAAAAGTAATAGAAGTCTATGGAAAGTCCCCACAATTCACAGAAACAAACGTGTGTGTGTGTGTGTGTGTAAGCAGCGGATTAATATAGAATGGTAAGGCTCTAATGCACACCAGTATAGATGTGTTTATTGTAGGAGCTAGATGACGTATGATCACGTCACGTGTAACGGCATAGTAGTGGTGTCCCAATTCTTAGGGGAATATTTTCACCCCTACCCCTTGACACTCTGTTTCAAGGGACAAGGGGTAGGGGTAGGTGAAGGGGTATAAAATAGAATTGGGATTGGGCCTTAGACTGGACAACTTAGTTTTTAGGCCTACATGTTTTATGAACCATTGGTGAAAAAAGCGAAAAAGCAAAGCTCGTCTGAAAATGCTTATGACCAAACTACATTTCCCATGATCCAACATTTTCCTATGTTTTACTGTGAATTAAAAAAAAAAAAAATTAATATTTCAACAATTTTACTGTCATTACATGTGTTGCATCCATAGAATCCATCATGTTTTGTCGCTGAATCCCAAACTCTTAAAACTGGTAAATTCGAGTTTCATAATTATGACTTTGTGGTGATGTTCATGTGCGTTTAACTGAGTTTAACAGAAATACTTAAATGCACCAATCAACACACAGACAAAACATCATTTTACACACCTTTAGGTTGACCAGAGCATGTTCTGGAAAAGATATATAAATCACCCGGGTTTTGGCTTTGTTTTCCTAATGCCATACTCTCTGTAGTCCTTGTATATTATATTTACACACGTTTCTTTTTCTTTGACTGTTCTCTATAGATCCCTCCTTCCCTCACACCACAATTGGTCAATTGTGTACAATGTCTGCATGCTATTGGTCGAACTACTTTTCAGTCATTTCCTTCAGCAAATATGAAAACAATAGGAAATCAAAGCCAAAACCGAGAGATTTTAGGCAATTTAGAAATCCTGGCCTGGACATGTCTGGGAAAAAGAAGACGTATGGTCACCCTACACACCTAGAATGCATCTTTTGCACTTCATTACATTGTACTGGCATTAAAAAAAGCTTCCTGTCTTTGGCAGAAAATGACAACAAAAAAAGGAAATATTAAATTGTTCAGCAAACATTTTGTTTCAACAGAAATCACTCATAAGTAGAAACTTCCAAAGATGATTTGAACCCTGACTTTTGACCATGGTTTTGCAAAGTAGGATACATTTACATGTTGGTCCTGGGACAATATTACTATCACAGTATTAGTGATAGGGAAAAAGATTAGGTTTAAGTGCATGTAGGCCATTCTTATCAATCCATATTTCAAGGTTGAGGACTGAGATAGGTTAGGAATGTTATTCCTATTCCTGGAATAACAAAAGTTGATTAAACGTTGAAAGGAGCATGTCCTAAAAATCATGTATCAACACTTTCTTTGTTATGATGCCCTTTAGTGAGGTTTGAGTCTGGTCTGTTTCATTTCCCAATCCCACTCCACTCATTCCACTGTTGTATCCATAAATATGAAGACATCAGCGAAGTGACAAGTTGGTAATAAAATGCAAATATGTCCTCTGTGCCTATTGCAAAAGAGTCTCGGGTTGCCTTGGGTTACTTTCCTGTGCACGAAGGAGTAGCAATATCCTAACTCGTGGATTAAGAATGATGGATCTCAGTTTAGCATTCTCCGATTCTCCCCGCTTGTGTTCCAGCAATCACTCCTTTGGGTGGCCCAATGGCCATAGAGTGTATGACAAATGCTACAATCTTCTGTTTAGCTGAAGCGTCAGATTCTTTCTCATTAATACCAGAAATACGACTGCATCTTTAACAAGACAGATTTAGGATGAAAGGGAAAGGATTGTGTTCTTTAGATTCCGGAGACAAGATTTCTAAAAGCCTCCGGTGACCCAAAGAAAGGAATTAAGTGCAGAGGAATGACTCCGGCATAAAACCAAAGGTTAAGGTAGGCCACTAATCCACCGTTCTGTATTCAAGCAAGGATGGTTTCAAACACGAAAGTCTTAGCTGGAGTGTCCTGCTTTAAAATCGAGCCCTTCTTTAAATTTGCAGACTGCATTAAATCCACCCCCTTAAGGGACGTGATGGACTCTAGTTGCACATGGTCCAGCAGGTTAGGAAGATATATAGCCATGAAAGTCCCATCCATTACTCAAGGATGCAAATTAAATGATTAAGTGAGGTCTTTACCCTTGTGCGGCTTAAACCAAGGGGTATTTGCTCCAGGATTGCAAGGCTTGCTACAAAGTGGGTTAATCCAGAAGAACACAGAAGAAGCTGAAAACCAAAGGTTTAAACTATGACGCTGTTGAAAATTGTGATTTCTCGAGCAGGGTACTTGCTGCTCACGTCTTAATCAAAGCAATTTCAAGATATGCCCATCTTCAAAACCCTGTGGATTCACCACAAACAATCTCGGTCTAAACAGGCCGTGTTTAAATGGGTCATGGGATCTAGACGAAAGTGAAATATTTTTGGATTTTGAGAGGGCAGATACGAATGCGAGCTGACTCATCCTGTTGACGGATGTCTGTATAAAGGGTTCATGTCTAGTGCCCTTGAGGTCAAAAAATTGGATTAACGTCATATGGTGGCAGTTCAGATTTTTCTGCATATTAACTTCTGCTGGTTTGGAACTGAAGTTTGCTGAGGCAAAAAATTAGGGTTATGCAGATTCTTTAATGAATCAGTAGCTCCATCTAGTGGTAAAATAAGAGAATTTTATTTCAAGAAAATGTTCAAAACAATTAAACAACAAAAGATAATGGATTTTTAAGATAAACATCTTAAATGCCAAACCTGTTAACAAAACACATCTTAATTCATATCTGTGCAAATGTATCTGTCAAAATCATACCAAGCCCGCTTTTAACATCATAGTCCAGCAGGATTTACTTTTTAGCAGACGTCCTTCTGCATTATGACAAACTCAGACAAATAATCAACTCAAGGTGCCACAGATGAGCCATGATTGGTCCACATTTGACGTTTCTTGTACTGATTGGGCAACTTTTTGCGATCTTTGGTGGCATTACGCTTCCTCTTCTTACTCAAGAAGTTCTCCAGTTTCCCGCTCTTTTTCAGCTCGCTGTACTTCTCAGCCAATTCCAGCTTCTTCTTATCAGCTGTAGAAGGGTTTTAAAGATGTTATAATCTAAAATAATACCATGAATATTACATAATACTAGGGCTGGGCGATATTTTGCATGCGATTGTCATGCGTAGATCACTGACAAGCTACGCAATATCGCGTTCATTATCGAAGGCGATTCATCTGTGATTATGTACGCAATATTGCGTAGCTTGTCATTGAACTTCGGCTCTGTGTATTAAATGCCGCTCCATTTGAAAGCAGTTGATGGAGATTTACCGCTAATCACGGAACCGGCTTTACTGACGAGATGCGCATGATCATCGCGTTCGATATATAGCCCAGCCCTACATAATACCGTATATTATTTGATGTTTCTTTTCTAAATAACACACAGTTATGAACACTGGTGCTCAAAAAACTGACTAGTATGACATTCACCAACAAATGTTCTTCAAAATAACTTCTAAATGTACATACTAATATATGTGAACAAAGAACAAAGACAGATTTACATTTCTTTAGGTAGAAAGGTTTGTGTCCCTGGCCAACCAGCTCTCTCTGTTTCCGCTTGAAATGAAGTTCCTTTTCTCTTTCCTGCTCTTGCCGCTGTCGGTCCCTCTGCTGGTTTTCCTGTTGTACACACACACACACACACACACACACACACACACACAGATTAGACAAAGCTCCTCATAATCAGCAATATTAAGGTTATCACAACTGTAATGATATTTTATATAGCTTTCTTTGAGTTAATTAAGCTTAAATTGTCAGTATATTTTAAACGCACCATTCTCTTAAGCAAGGCTTTCAGCTCTTCCTTTTTAGAGTCTGATTTGGCTTTCTTGAGTTTCTTCCTCACTACCTGAAACAAACAGCAGTGGGCATAAAAATTATGCATATAATGAAAACAAACAAGAATCAGTAAGGCATTTTAGAATTTCACAGACTTTTGTTTCCTTTTCTCGGATGTCATTGATGAATTTGTACGTCTGACAAAAAATTTGCGGCTTGTATTCCCCTGAGAGGTCATCAAAGCGAGGGTCCCTTGAAATCTGAAAAAGTAATGTTTAAAAGGTGATAAATCAGGTCTTCACAGTTTGTTCAAATACCTAAGCCTAAGTATGAGCAATCATTAATTAAATAAACTCCTGAAACACACCCTTTTCTTGACAGGAACCACTTTTCGGAGGAAAGGCACATGTTTCTTTGCAGAAATCTCTTGAGGTCTAAGAAACAGTTTTTAGACAAAACATACACATAAGCCAAAACAGCTAGACAAAATAACTTTAACTCACATAAATGATTATCGTTTAGTTCAATGCACTACTAAAAACAGTGATCAAAGGTGGTTAAAAATTTAAAAAGCCTAGCTGAGCATTGCTCAGTGTTGTTATTGGTAACTAAAACTATTAAAAATAATTTTCATTAACTGAAATAAAACAAATCTAATCGAATATCAATATTAAGAATATGAAAACTTAAAAAAAAATGGACATGCTGCTTTGACATCTAACTGAAATAATTTGAAGTAAAATTATAAAAACTAAAACTGAAATAAAGCTACACATAAAAAAATAACAAAAATGGAAAAAAGCACAAAAATGACAAACTTTAAAATGAAAAAAATCTAAAATAAAAACTTTATAAAATAAAAATAATTTTCATTAATTGAAGTGGAGCTGAAATTAAATAAAATATAAATATTAGATTAAAAAACCTTACAAAAATAAAATTACAATAAATAAATAAAAATATGAATAATAAAGACAAAGGCACATGACAAAATTACAAAAACCGTTTAATTATATTGGTTTATTTAACAGTAATTTAGTAACTAAAATTAAAATGGAAAATAAGTATATAAAAGCAAAATCAAAATATGAATAAATACTATAATAATTAATCTATAGAAATAGTACTGAACACAGCAGGTACCTGTGTTTACTTAATCGTTTCATGGGATCGTTTTTCTTCTGAGGCTTTGTGGCACCATAAGCGATTTTATTGTACGCTTTTGTTCCAACTTTATTCTGTAGCTTCATGATTTCCTCAAAGGACATGGCTGACAATTCTACACAAAGACATGAAAGTAAATGTAAAATTGCTCCTTTAAACAGCATCAGCAATTAAATATTCCTAAATAATAACTTAAATGATAAAAAGATTGCCAGGGTTACATAAATATCGGATCTTACCTTTTTTAAGGTTTCCCTCCGTGTGTGATGGGTCATTGCTGACTCCATCTTCAGGGTTACTATCTGCTTCATCACTCCCTGACTCATCTTCATCACCCACACCATTGTCTTCATCCTCTTCAGGTTCAGCTTCGTCTTCCTCTGCAGATGCATCTTCATCTCTCATCTCCTCTCCATCCTCTGCTGAAGTTTGCACTATGCTCCTTTTACTAAGTAAAGCAAAGTTTCTCTCCATCTCTAAAGCGTCCTCTTCATCATCTGAACTCTGATGTTCCATTTTAGTCAGACTCTTTGCTGATTTAGGCATTATGTTTTGGTTTTTGTCCTTTTCAAACTTACTTGTATTTAGCTTGTCTATGAGCTGTAGAAATTAGGCATCATTACGTTATTAATAGGACGAAATTTGAGAACATATCAAATGAAATATGCAAATAAACCGATTGAAAGTTTCTTGTTAATAATTACTTAAGATAAATTAAATTAATTCTGAATAATCTTGCACAAATGCATTAAAACTGGTTTGAATAAGGTTGTGTCAAGTACACAATTATAATATTAAATTATAGATTTCTACATGACAATATGAATGTCCTATTGTCATTCAACTACAGTAAGCAATATATGAAAAGCCAACGTTACATTTGTTTATTAGTATTTTGCTCGTAACTTACTTACCGTGGTGTTGTTTTTATCCAGACATCTGTGCTTAGATAACACAGACAAACATGCCGATAGAAAGAGGAAAATCTTAACAAGACAGGCTTATTAAAGATGTAACATAGTTCCACTTGACGTAAAGAACAAAACTGTCAACAATTATTATATCATAGAATTAGCGAAGATGAATATTTGCGAGAAATGCGCTTCCCATTCGCACGTGGAAGTGGGAGAACAGCGCATGCGCGTCACAACGCCTATCAAAATAAAAGTCTCAGTATATTTATAATTGTTGTCAAAATAATTATGACTGAGACACTTTGATATTAGTGTTTATTGCATTTAATACAATAGCTTTGTAAATTCATTCATAATAATCCTGAGTATAGCCAAATAATAATAATAATAATAATAAAAAGATAATAATAATATTAATAGTATCTTGAAATTAAATGTAATATTAAGATAAGATTTAATTCAAATTTTAGTTTCCAGAATAACATTCTAAATGAAGTCATTTAATAAAATAATAATAATAATAATAAATAATTAATTACATTTATATAGCGCTTTTCTGCTTTTCTAAGCACTCAAAGCGCTCTACATTGTGAGGGGGGAATCTCCTCAACCACCACCAGTGTGCAGCATCCACCTGGATGATGCGACGGCAGCCGTAGTGCGCCAGAACGCTCACCACACACCAGCTTATTGGTGGAGAGCAGACAGAGTGATGAAACCAATCAGTGTATGGGGATGATTAGGAGACCATGATGGTCAGAGGCCAATGGGCAAATTTGGCCAGGATGCCGAGGTCACACCTCTACTCTTTTCGAAAGACATCCGGGGATTTTTAATGACCACAGAGAGTCAGGACCTCGGTTTAACGTTTCATCCGAAGGACGATAACAATTAGACTTTCAAAACATAGAGACAATTAATTTTGAGATTTAGATTGACCAACATTTAATGTAATACCAGGATTTCATTTTTTTATTTTTTATTTAACATTTAACATAACTTTATAAAAAAATGATAATACAGATCAAATATAAAACTGGTTGAAAAATACAGACTGTAAATTCATATCGTTTCCACATTTTACATAATGTTCACAATAACCCTTTAACCTCCATCAAGACTAGTTATCTGGTATCTGTTTTGATATGGCTGTGTAGCCAACACATCCAATTACTTAGTATGCCTTCATTTTATGATCAAGATAGTGTTTTATCTTTCTAAGTTTGTAAAATTTATTTCACATCTTGAGTTTTCATCCCTGCAATTCTGAGATGTCCCAGACCATGTTAAGAGGTACGTCCTTCATTCTTTCTTGGTAGACACGGTCAAAACATTCACTCTGAGCCACAGTTAAAGAGTTCTTCCAGTCCCCAACTGTTTTAGGATGAAACACAGCAGGTTGAAAACATTAATATAGCATTTTCCCACGGCCGCTTATGTGTCACACTTATCACATTTAATAATGCAATTTTAAATAATGAACCATTTGAAAAATTATATTATCATGAATGAATGAATGAGGCATTTATATAGCGCTTTATTGTGTATTGTTGTACACCCAAAGCACTTTACAATCATATGAGGGGGTCTCTCTTCAACCACCACCAGTGTGCAGCATCCACTTGGATGATGCGACGGCAGCCACAGTACAACGGCGCCAGTGCGCTCACCACACACCAGCTACTGGTGGAGAGGAGAGAGAGAGTTTATCATGAAGGTGATACATTTATATATTTATATCTTGAAGCTTTATTTGATGCTGCTTTATTTTCCCACTGCCGCTGATTTGTCACACATTATATTAAATAATAAACTTTTAATAAAAAGCTCTGCACTCAGACAACTCTCAGAGAAGACTATAGAATACAACCGCGATCTCTATCTTGTATTTGTAGACCAGGAGAAAGCATTTGTTAGAGTGAACAGAGACAAGTTGTGGCAGGCCCTCGAGCAGTACGGCATTAAAGGGAAACTGCTGGATAACATCCGTGCCTTCTATGCAAACAGCAGGAGTGCAGTTCGCAACACCAGTGAAACATCAGACTGGTTCCCGGTAATATCTGGCGTCAGGCAGGGCTGTGTGCTCTCCCCCCTGCTCTTTACCATCTACATGGGCCGGATCTCAAAGGAGGCCAATCTAGACTATGAGGCATTCAACAAACTTCTGTTTGCTGATGACCAAGTAATTATATACAATAACAAATCACAACTACAAGAGCACATATACCAGCTCAATGCAAGCTGTGAGAAATATGATATGAAAATCACCGTCAGCAAAACCGAGATCATGAGTGTCAGCAAAAATCCTGACAAACTGGACATCAACATCTGCAGAACCCCATTGAAACAGGTCAGGGAATTCAAATACCTCGGCAGCATCTTCACTGAAGATGGCAAGCTAGACTGGGAAATTGAAACCCGATGCCAGAAAGCAAACGCAATCACCTACCAGCTTGCCCATCAGCTCCTTAAACACCCCAACATCTGCCTTAGTACAAAGGTAAAACTCATCAACACCATCTTTATACCCACTCTCACCTACCAGTGCCAGACATGGCCCCTAACAAAAGTCCATGAGAGAAAACTGACCACCTGTGAGATGAAATGCTTGAGGAGAGCAGTCAATAGGACCAGACGAGACATGGTCAGAAATGAAGAGATCAGAGATATGGTAGGAACAACATCAGTCCTAAGCCACATCAAGAATCAGAGAATAAAATGGTTTGGCCACCTCGTGCGGATGTCACCCAATCAACCAGCACTCCGAGCTTACAACATCAGATACTCCGGAAGGCGAGCTAGAGGAAGACCAAGATTACGCTGGATAGACGCAGTGAAAGACAAACTAACAGCTCATCAGTTGTGCCTTGCTCAAGCCACACGCCTAGCAGTTGACAGATGTCTATATCTCCCCACGACACCCCCAGTGTAAGCGGAAGAAAAAAGAAAGAAAGATAAACTTTTAAATAATGAACTATTACAAAAGCCTTCTGTGACTCCTAGAAGATATGTTATATTAATAATGACTGGATTGTCCACAGGCCTGAATGAGACAGGCAGGGAAAATGAAGATAAATGAGTTATTATATTATCATGAAGGTGATTGAAAAAAACTATGTTCTTTGAATTTTAAATCTTTATATCTTGATGCTTTATTTGGTACTGCGTAAATGATGAACTCTTGACTTTTCACTTTGGTCTGACTTTTGCAAAAAAAAAAAAAATCCTTTTGGATGGTCTGTGATATTCTGAGGAATGAATTCATAGTTGGCCAAGGGGTCATTCTTCATGTGCTTGAAGTGGCTGTTTCCACCACTTTATCAATCGCTGCATCTGATAGATTCTTTCCCACAAACTCACAGATTTCCACAACAACGGATCTGAGGTCCTGATAAAAGATTTATACATTTCAAATAGGCTACAATAACTCAATATAAGTTTGATGGAAAGGTCATAAGCCAAACCAGTCTCACCTTGATAATTTCTTCATAAGTGAGGATCAAGATGTTTTATTTGTCTTTATTTGTGATCCATCCTTTAACATGATCAAACCAACAGTCACCAACCACTACAAACCAGACACAACATTAGTGTTTTTCAAACTTTATGCAGGTTTAACACACACACACACACACACACACACAGAGAGCGAGAGCAAGAGAGACATATGATGAATAACTAAGTGTCTGATATGCAAAAAATGCTGTATGTTGGTTTTGGCTCTTACTGCATCCTGTGAATAATATATATATATATATTATTATATATAAATAATTAATATTATATATAAATATATATATCCTGTGAAAAAAAATTCAAACATCCAATCAAAGGTCTCAGAGGAATCCAGGTTTTTCATGTTGTTGGAAAAATGACACCATGACGTCTTTAGGGTTTCTCATGACATAGATGACCTGACAGTGAAGACAGATGTCAGAAAAACTTTGCATGACATCAAGCCAGTTTGTTAATTGATTGATGAACACATACACACTTTTCCTTTTTTTTAGCAGCATTTTGTGTAATAGCGGCTGGAGTAAATGGAAACAGAAGATGGATGTGTGTTGTAATATTTCTCCATACTCTAGCCAGGGCATCAAATCGGGTGTGATTTGGCTGGCTTTGTCTGGGAAATCTTCCACGTAATATTAAGGTCATGATCCGTTGGGTCCACACTGTACCTGAGAGAGTGATCTAGAGTCGAGCAACATTCTAGGGGCTCGATTGGTATAACTTTAAACATTTACATGGTAATGCAAAGTTCACTGTTCCGCTACACTGGCAAAGTCAAAGTATTTTAAAGAAGTCATTTTAAATAGACAAATCGTTAACATAGCCTAACATCTCACTTACCAGATTTGGGGAACACTCTTAAAAATAAAGGCGCTTAAAAGGTTCTTCACAGCGATGCCATAGAATAACCATTTTTAGTTCCACAAAGAACCATCTCTTTTTTACCTTTTTATAATCTGAAGAACCTTCTTTCGCCACAAATAACCTTTTGGGAATCAGAAAGGTTCTTTATGGAACCTTTTAGACAAAAAAGTTATTCTATGGCATCGTGAAGCACCTTTATTTTTAAGAGTGAAGTTAACAACAAAAACATCCTCATCCTTTGTTTGAAAATCCTCTAAACTGTCAATATATTCTGGAGTAAGATCATGATTGTTCCCTAAAGTTATGACAGTTTCTTTATAGGTGAACATTTTGTCACTATGTATTTTGTATTCCTGCTGAGCCATGTTTGAGATCTTACTGAAACAAACCAACAACACTAATGACTGTAAACAGCAGAGAAGACCTTGATATATCCAGAGACAGATTTCATTGAGAAAAGAGCCGTTACACAATAGTCAAAGTTGTTTATTTTTGTGTAGTTAATGGCCAACCTTTGGACTCATTTCTTCAACCTAAATTTTTATTATCAGCCTTTGTACACATCTTGTACACATTTATGTAATCATAAAGTTAAGAAGGTCAATAAACCTCATCACTCCCTGACTATGATCTTTTTTTATATGATAGCCAACACATCCATTCACATATTAACGGTTTATTAGTTTGGAAAATGAATGCCACAGCTTGAATTTTCATCCCTGCAATTCTGAGATGTCCCAGACCATGTTAAGAGGTACGTCCTTCATTCTTTCTTGGTAGACGCGGTCAAAACATTCACTCTGAGCCACAGTTAAAGAGTTCTTCCAGTCCCCAACTGTTCCTGTAACACAGCAGATATAGCATTTTCCCACGGCCGCTGACGTGTCACACTTATCACATTTAATAATGCAATTTTAAATAATGAACCATCATGAAGGTGATAAATTTATATATTTATATCTTGAAGCTTTATTTGATGCTGCATAAATTACCAACTCTTAATTTTTCACTTTTGTCTGACCTTTGCGCAAAAAGAGTCCTTTTGGATGCTCATTGACAATCAGAGAAAGGGTTTCATAGTTGGCCAAGGGGTCATTCTTCATGTGCTTGAATGTGGCTGCTTCCACCACTTTATCAATCGCTGCGTCTGACAGATTCTTTCCCACAAACTCACAGATTTTCACAATGACGGATCTGAGGTCCTAATGAAAGATTTTTTTTTTTTTCACTGGTGAGTCTAGAGATTCATATCTGAAGAGAAGTAAAATAACTCAAAATAAGTTTGAAGGAAAGGTCAAAGGGTCATAAGCCAAACCTGTCTCACCTTGATCATTTCTTCATAAGTAAGGATCAAGATGTTGTATTTGTCTTTATTTGTGATCCATCCTTTAACATGATCAAACCAACAGCCACCAACCACTACAAAACAGAAACAGGCAGCAGGGCCACAAAAACAGGTCGAGAAGAAAAGGTAATTAACTACAAAATAATTTAAGATTCAAGGTGAGGAATTAGGTGTTAAACTAAAAATTAAACCATCAGGAACACTTTAGTCCTGTGCCACTATTTTTCAGACCTGTAAACTACTTGGAGTCTTCACAAGTACCTTCAGAAGGTTCTTAGAGACCTTGCTAAGGTAAAGAATCCTGAAACATGACCCCCATCTAAGAACCACAAGCTGAAGTGTTGTGAAATATATATACATTAAGACAATTTTTTTTAAAGATTAATAGACAGATTGAGGTTGAGAGTGACTGTTGAGGGACCAGGACCACTTTCACCACAGAAATTATTTTCCAAAATCTGGCAGTAAGTTTTGAGAGTTAATTTTAAGTCCATCTCCTACTTGCTCATTGTTAGCAGCTCACACGAGAACTCCCTTACACCATGGTGTTGTCTGACTTAAACTTTAAACTCTCAATCATACTGTCCACACTGTCAACTATCTGTCCATAAAACCTTTTTAAAAAATTAGTTTTCATGTATTTCATCTGTTATGCAAAAAATTATATATAGGGCTATATTGTTTTGGCACTTACTGCATCCGGTGAAGAATTTTTCCAGCATCTCATCGAAGCTCTCAGAAGAATCCAGGTTTTCCATGTTGTTGGAAAAATGGAAATATGACACCATGACGTCTTTAGGGTTTCTCATGACATAGATGACCTGACAGTGAAGACAGACATATAAACACCTGTTCATTATATCAAGCCATCATCTGATGAACGCATACACACTTTTCCTTTTCTTTGCAGCATTTTGGGCATCAGCGGCTGAAGTAAATGGGAACAGAAGAGTCTTGGAGATGGACGTGTGTTGTAATCTCTCCCCGTTATCCGATACTCCAGCCAGGGCATCTGCTCGTATGTGATTTGGTTGGCTTTGTCCGGGAAATCTTCAGCATATATTAACGTCATGATCCGTTGTGTCCACACCGTACCTGAGAGAGCGGCGTAGAGTCGAGCATAAAATACTTATTTGGGGCTTGACTGAATAATGTTAAATATTTATGTTATTACCTTGAACATTCACATGAAACGTTCACACTGTTCCATTATAGCTTAAATGGGCAAGGTCAAAGTATGCAGAAAGTTTGACTACAGAGGTAATTTATCTTATACATACATCTTACTTACACATTACTTACCAGATTTGGGGAAGGTAACAACAAAGACATCATCATCCTTTGTTTCAAAATCCTCTAAACTGTCAATATATTCTGGAGTAAGATCATGATTTTCTGCCAAAGTTATGACAGTTCCTTTGTAGGTGAACATTTTGTCACTAAGCATTTTGTATTCCTGCTGAGCCATGTTTGAGATCTTACTGAAACAAACCAACAATGCTAGTAAAAAGCGTTATAGTGGAGAAGACCTTGATATATCCAGGGCCAGATTTAAATGAAAAAAGGGCTGTTACACAACAGTCAGCTAAAGTGTTATTTATTTTTGAATAGTTCATGGCCAACCTTTGGACCCCTTGTGCCAACCTAATATTATCATTTCAAATAGGTAATGTAGTAAAGTTCAGAAGGCCAATAAAATCACAAATATGAAAGCAAAGACATGGTGTAAAGCACAAATTGTGATTGCACTTGGCCCCGTTGCCCAACACAATATTCAAAGGCCCACCATATACTGTAGGCGAAAATATGCCTATTTTCTGCATTTCTACTGTAAATTTGATTTCAGTTTACATCTTGACATTATTATTATTATTACTATAACTTTTAGTATTTTAACTCAGATTAATAAATATATTTTAAAGGGGGCCTCTTGGTTTGCTGAGGGCCCCTTTTGTGTCGCGGTCCCCTGATTGAGGACTGCTGATATAGATATACTGAGAGAATAAAACATTAAAGTTTACTCTAGGGCTTTGTCTTAGGTTACCCCATCATAAAAACACTTGTTTGCAGTTTTGAATGTAGATACGACTATGAAGCAATTATAGAGATTGCTGCACACCGCCACACCTTCATTAAAACTACAACACAACTACACCACATTCATTAAAACACAAACAAACAGGAGTTTTAATGTTTGAAATTATCTGTCATTGAAATGATTACATGTATGGACTTGCGGCTTGGCCTTGACTGTGTTTGCTGACATCTACTGGTCATTTTGGGGAGCTGAAGCATCTTAGAAATATCAGAAGGGTCTACAACAAATTATTATTAAATAAATAAATTAAAAATATACAATTAATTGTAAGTTAAACCCCTTAACTTACTGCATTTGTTTTTACTTAAAGGGTTGCAAGAACATTTGAAATGAATTGGAAAAAATTGAAGGTGATTAAAATCGTGAAAACTGTTTAAAAATGATGACAAACCAATGCCATCCTCATACCAGAGGGTTCTTCTTTGGTTCTTTTTACATTACATACTAGTTTGTCGTCACTAACGTATTTTCCAGTCATAACATCTCACAAAAACACATTATAAAAATAAAACAATGAAAATGAGGACATGTGATAAATAAAACTGTTTTAACACTTTCTAACATTTTCTAACTGCATTTAACATTTTCAATTTCACAAACTGTGAGTAGCTTATACAGTAATTACAACCTTTCAAATGACTTTTGTTTTATATGTTTTTTGGAAATGGATCATATCAGAGTTGTGGCGGCAGATGTTTCAGGAACATTTATATTGTGTCAATCCTGCAACCTTTCATGCCTTGTTATTATACACATAAACAGTAATACTTTAGTTTAACATGTACAGTTTGTATGTGACTACCTTGAAACTGATGACGGTGTCTGTTTTAATAACTGATGATAACGGCACTCTACTCTTGTCCAGATTCAGTTCCCTTCTGAGGAATCTCGAAGTGCGTCCTCTTGCGGTCACTCTGGGGAACGCCTTTGGCTTGACCGGTGTGAAGCACATGTCCAAACATGACAATAATATTGCCTGGGGCGACAACCTGTGACGTCACTACTCGTGCAACCACAGTTTAAAAGGGCGCCTGGGGAATACATCCCCAAGAGCATGCACACAAAGTCCTTGAGGGGGCAGCGTGTGTTCATTGTGTGCTTTTCTCAATGAAAAATTGCTGTCTGAGAGACAAGGACTCTGCCCCCCGGAGCTCTGTGCGCAGTCATATCAGGTAGTTAGGCCATCTTTTTGCCTCCCTGTTAGGCTGCTCCTGTGATCAAGTTTGGCAGTGCTCCTCTCACTCTAGAGGTTCGCCTATGAGGACACCGCTCCCAGGGTGAGCGTCTGAGTCCCCCTCTCATCTCTGAGAGCTCCGTGAGGCAACCATACTGGGTTGATTGGGCCTTTTCCTCTAGCCTCCCTGACGGCCGCCTCTGTGTTTGAGCCTGGCATTTCTCCCCTCATTACAGGGTCACTTATTAGCATGCTGTTCCCTGGAGCTCCCATCATGTGCCTGCCCTTATGGTTGAGTTGGCAGTGCTCCCCTCACTTGGAGGGTCTCCTATGAGTAAGCCACTCCCAGGTCCTCCGAGCTTGTGAGTTCTCCTCTCGCTTTGAGAATTGAGTACTCCATCTCTTGAGCCCACGAAGCAGTCATACCAGGTCCTTTCGGCCTCCTTGATGGACTGTGCATAACAGAGCCCTCCGTGGCTTTGACGGGTCTCCTTGAAGGGATAGTTCACCCAAAAATGAAAATTCTGTCATCATTTACTCACCCTCAAGTAGTTCCAAACCTGTATGAATTTCTTTGTTCTGCCGAACTGCGATTTTCAAAAATCAATTAGTGCACCTTTAATAAAATATGAAAGTAAATAAATCAATTGTAATAAAAATGTATTATTTATAAATTACAATTGTAGCTCTAGACAGTTACCTGTGGCTATGATTTTATTAATAATAGTTAACAGTTGTCTGATTGATTTTATCGTCTAATCATTCAAAAATCCTACACAAAAGAAAATTTTCCTACGATAAAACCATGGTTAATTTTTGTAAGGGTTGTGATGTCCACATGTTTTCGTTGAAGAAATTATAGAGGCTAAATAGCATTTCTGTCACAAAAAGATGGCCAAAAATTAAAGATTAAGTGAATATTTGAATTTAATGTTTGGGCAATATTAAACAATGATTTGATTGTCCTGAAAGTGTAACAACAGAAATTATCAGGCATTTTGCGCCCTTTACAAGCATTTTCAATAATGTAATGTACATTATTAGTTAGTTAGTTACTTTATTGTTCAGCCTTGGCTAAAAATTGGTCTTTGGTCTCGCTTACATACACAATGACAGAACAATTCACATATCATTACAATTCACATAACACGTCAAATAAATAATTAATACATTTATCCCTCCTAAAAACACTGTAATCCTACCCTTTATTCAAAATACTTATTGCGTATGGTGCAAAGGTTTGTTTATATATTGCTTTAATTGCCTTCAGTGCCTTCAAACAATTTGAAGGCATAGTTCAGAGGGTGTGTTGTATCTCCACTTATAGCCAAAGCTTTACTCCTAACTGCCATCATCATTATATTGTACATTGAACCAGCTTTTGGTACCTTTGGCAGTGTGGGCAGGTGCCAAGTCCTGCTGGAAAATGAAATCAGCATCTCCATAAAGCTTGTCAGCAGAAGGAAGCATGAAGTGCTCTAAAATTTCCTGGTAGATGGCTGCGTTGACTGTAGACTTCAGAAGACACATAACGTGCCATTTTCCCAGGACGCGTCCTGGCCAGGATTTCTATATTGCCTAAAATATCTAGGATTTGGCTTTGTTTGCGTGTGCAGACCGATCGGTGTATGATGCGGTTCCTTATGTTTTCGAAATGCATCTCGAGGTACTTTGAATCAAAGCAATATAGAAATCCTGGCCAGGACGCGTCCTGGGAAAATGGCACGTATGGTCACCCTACTCTAGTGAGTCCCAGTCCACTGATTGAGAACTGCTGATCTAGATCTAGACATACCGAGAGAATAAACATCAATATAATGGTCATAAACAAGCTCAGAAAGAAAGCCTTTAAGTGTTTTATCTTTGTCATATTTCTTTAAATGGGATAGCTTAAACCTAACATTGAAAACAACAATATTAAAAGTCACACAGTAGTTAAGTAAGAGATGAGGGCAGAGAGTTCACTTCTATGGCTTTGTCTTAGGTTAACCCCACCATAAAAAACACTTGTTTGCAGTTTAGAAAGATAAGACTATGAAGCAATTATAGAGGCCGTTGCACAAACTACACTGCCTTCATTAAAAAGCAAACAAACAGGAGCATGAGCAAATCATTGACTTAGATTTAGGTTTTAAATTATCTGTTACTGAAATTATTATACGTTTATGAACTTGCGACTTGAACTTGACAGTGTTTGCCGTCATCTACTGGTCATTTTGGGGAACTGAAGCATCTAGAAATATCAGAATGGTATACAACCAGTTAACCCCCCCACCCACACACACTTTTAATAAAACATAAATTCATTCCCCACACTTTTTCTGGGCAAGTGTGTTCACGACACGTAGAGGTTTTCAATGGCCAGTGTGATTAAATCTAGATTTAAATGCAAACAGACAAGATAGTCTATGCATGACCTGGCATTTTATTTTGAAAATTTTCTATTAAAAACATAATTTGTACAATTCCTTTAACTGTATTAAAACTGTATAACTGAATTGCAAGCTTGTGAATTAAAATCGAATTGAATTATGGATAGCTGTTTGGCTGGAGAGAAAATCATGTAAGCAAGACGCAGACCGAAAACATAGCAAATCTTTCTAGAAGGACCAAAATTCCTACCACATTCATCATGGGATTCTTCTGTGATTTCTGTTATTATTGTAATCAGAACAGAATAGTTGTTGACTGCAGCAGTGCGTACAGTCCATCTCATTGGACAGAGAGTTCTCAGGTTCTGAGTGTTGGGTTTCATTTCAATTTTTAATGCTTCAAAATGCATGGTTTCATTTTGGAGACTGTTTGATCAATTGAGTCACTTCTTGCAATGCATCTCTTTTCATCTTACATTTTTTCCCAGTGTCTTGAAGGAATAAATTTAAGCAATGAGCTAAACAATGCACATGTACACATGCACATGCTCTTTAAATTGTGCAGCAACACTTCTCAAGTGACCGGTGTTGTGCAGAAATCTGCACCCCTGCCAGATTATGCATCCCCTCGTTGAAATCGCTACCTGATTGTCTAATCCCAACCCCACCCCTAATCCTAACCCCTCCCCCACACCTACTCCTAAACCTACAAATACTAGGGGATGCATAATCTGGCAGGGTGCAGAATTCGGCACAACACCTGGACATGTTCGCTGCGCAATCGTATGCCTGTCCTCTGGACATATCATACGATATATTGCAATGGGTCAAAATGTCTGTTTTTGGCAAATCAAAAATCCTCAAGAATTTTGCCTGAGTCGTCCACCCAGTGAAGCAAAGTCACAAGTTGTTCTTTGTTGGAAATGTCTTTGGTTTCATCCGAGAGTAGCTTATTGCATAAAAGCCATCACGAATGGGAGACAAAAACCGTTCGCAGTACATTGAGTCAAATTATAGGCCTATTCGTCATTTTGTTGATTATGCCATGAGCCATATAATTCTTCTCAATAAGCCCAGTGTTTAATGTCTGAGCAGTCATCAGACCTTAGTATCATTAACTTGTGAAGGCTGACACCTTCCTGACCATAGCGATGCCTTGTCACATCAGAAACCTGAGAGTAGTTGTTTCATTAGCATCTCTTGACAGTATTTTTGCTTCGCTTTTAACTGGGAGTCTAGCTGTACTGCCACACTAGGTAGAAAAAAATCAGACAAAAATCTGAAACTGAGCCAGATTCTCTTTGATTATTCAGTTTTCTTATTTATACAGTTCGCTGATTATGCAAAAGCGACACTGCATGCAGAAATGTTTTCCCCATGTTTCATATAAGTCAACCAGGGAAAGTCGTTGGACCACTGTGGTTGAACTGACCTCTTTTTTTTGTGAGGAGCCGGTTCCTTGTATCCTTGTATTTGGACTTAGTAGTGCAGCAGGATTTATAGGTTGATTTTATTTTGTAAGATCCCTGCAGCGGGTTTCAGAGGTGCTGGATGCAGGAACAGGAGTGATATAGAAGACAATTGAGGGAGATCAACCGGGTTAGATGTTGCATCCAGATGAACTGCATCATCAGAAGGTGAAGCAGAGTAGTCATTTGCAGGACTAGTGTCCATGGTCTGCTTGCTTATAAAGTAATCAGAAATTGGCCAATGTCTCTTCATAGTGCAGTGCAATTATCATTTTACACCATGGTGAAAAGTAATTCTCGTAAAAAATATTTGTATGAATATTAAGAAATGTGTGTATATAGTACTTTCTTTTTTTAATAATTAGTAATTGGTGGTTTTAAAATGATCACGGGCAAAAAAAATATATATTTGCAAACACACTTCTTAATATTAAAAGTACTGCTACTATGTTCGATGCAAGATACAGTATATTATATGCTTCATTTGTGATATAGCCTAGGTTTACTTTTCATATGTAATTTTTGTACCAGAATCCAAAAGTAACAGCTTTCACAACCCATGGATCTATATATTTAACTTACTCTCTGGTATCGGCAATTCGCGTGTCCTGTATTTTCTGTCAGTTGTTTAGAATCAGAACTAGCGATGCACGATGCACAGAGGATCGTTCTTTTTAGTCGGTTCTTTTCAGTGGATCGCTTCCATTAATTACTCCTGAATCGGTTTGTGATTCCATCTGAACAGTTCGCTGGTGAACTGAATCATTTGGACCATGTTGCTTTTATAGGTATTTTCAAATAAACACATACCTTAGCTTAAACAAGCCAACTATTCACGGTAATTACATATGAGTAGTCCAACATGATAGTGACATTCTTAACGTTTGAGTGTGTGATACACATCTAGATTTAGTCTTACATGGAGCCTAAGTTTGAAACGCGGATTGTCAGGTTTGTCAAGCGTGGCTCTCCTCTCTCTTTTCGAGCCCCTTTTCTTTTCCCACACACAGGTCACCTTATCCTTCCTCTGCAGAGCCTATCATGCAAAGCGACTGGGATTAGCAAACTTCTCTGAGACTATAAGATCCGAGTTCAGATTGTGATCTTCTAGGCCTAATATAACAAATCCTACACCACCGAGAACTAAATTTGTAGAGAAATTGGTTGAGAGTTTCAAGACAAGTACATATTTTACTTAAATTAATTGCTATTTTCATTTTTGAGTGAACTTATTACTTGCATGCTCATGAACATCGAAATACTAACCTTTTCTGTCAGTGCAAAGATGAACCCTGGATAAAAAGGTTCAGTTTTAGCAAAAATAAATAAAAAATAAATATATATATATATTCACAATATTATGCCTTCCCTTTATTATTGTGATAGAGTTTTATCTTTATTAGATTGTATAATGGATGGGATATCACAGCTTGAGTTTTCAGCCATGCAATTCAGAGATGTTCCATACAAAGTTAAGAGGTACGTCCTTCATTCTTTCTTGGTAGATGCGGTCAAAACATTCACTCTGAGCCACAGTTAAAGAGTTCCTCCATTCACCAACTGTTCCTGTTACACAGCAGGTTGAAAGCATTAATATAACATTTTCCCACTGCAGCTGATATGTCACACTCACTTATCACATTTAAAGGGATAGATCACCCAAAAATGAATATTCTGTCGTTATTTACTCACCCTCATGTTGTTCCAAACCCGTAAGACCTTCGTTCATCTTCTCAACACAAATTAAGATATTTTTGAGAGCTTTCTGGCCCTCTATATACATATTATATATATAATTTTATTCATATATAATTTATTCAACAATTCTTCTCCCAGAGTTACTGTCTTCTGCCATTTTGGAGCATATCCCAGAATGTAATCAACGTAATCAGCATTGTTTACGTTCAGCATGCGTGCACTGTCTACTGAATGCAAACAATGCTGATTACGTTGATTATGTTCTGGGATACTCTCCAAAATGGCGGAAGACGGTAACTCTGGGAGAAGAATTGTTGAATAAATTATGTTATTATTGTTTTCTTTGTGCACAATTTTTACCGATGTCCTTACTACGTTTCTGGACCTAGGAACATTGCAGCTGCATTGCTGTCTACGGAGGGTCAGAGAGCTCTCAGATTTGATCAAAAATATCGTAATTTTGTGTTCCAAAGATGAACGAAGATGACAGAATTTTCATTTTTGGGTGAACTAACCCTTTAATTTTTCAATTTGGTCTTACCTTTGCGCAAAAAAAGTCCTTTTGGATGCTCTGTGATATTCTGAGGAAGGAATTCATAGTTGGCCAAGGGGTCATTCTTCATGTGCTTGAATGTGGCTGTTTCCACCACTTTATCGATCGCTGCGTCTGACAGATTCTTTCCCACAAACTCACAGATTTTCACAACGATGGATCTGAGGTCCTGATAAAAGATTTGTACATTTCATATAGATATTCATTATATCCAAGGAGAAATACAATAACTCCAAAGAAATTTTGATGGAAAGGTCAAAGTGTCATAAATCAAACCAGTCTCACCTTGATCATTTCTTCATAAGTAAGGATCAGGATGTTGTATTTGTCTTTATTTGTGATCCATCCTTTAACATGGTCAAACCAACAGCCACCAATCACTACAAACCAGAAACAACATTAGTGTTTTTTTATACTTTGTAGCAGGTTTAAGACCTTTTCTTTTTCTTTTTACCATTTTACCATAACCTACACTGATTGATATATCAGAGTGTCTACTTACACTAAGTGCAAATAGCCCACCTTGTTGGCAGAGGCAATTTACACTAACTCCACCCACCAATATGTGATTGGGCTAGTCAACATTATAAAGATGACTGTGAAACATTAGCTCCAGCTGTATTAAAATCATAGCCATAGGTAACTGTCTAGAGCTACAATTGTAATTTGTAAATATTACAATGTAATTACAATTTACTTATTTACTTTTATATTTTATTAAAGTTCTATTTTGAGCCCCTATTTTTTTTTTTTTTTTTTTTTTTTACTTCCATAATATTTGGGGAAGGGGCACAACAATACAATTCTGCTTTGGGGACCCAATTGGCCAGCAGCGGCCCTGTTTGAAACAGGCTTCTAGGGGCAGGGCTGAAGTTTTGCAAATCTAGAAAAAAGCCCTTCATCAACGAGAAGCAAAGAAAAGCCAGGCTGAGGTTTGCAAAAGGCCATAAGTATTGGACTGTAGAGGACTGGAGTAAGGTCATCTTCTCTGATGAGACTAATTTTAAGCTTTGTGCACAACACCTGGTCATCTAATAGTTAGACAGAATCCTGGAGGTGCCTACAAGCACTGTGAAATTTTGTGGAGGATTGGTGATGATCTGGGGGTGCTTCAACAAGGCACATTCATCTTTGTAAAGGGGGCATGAATCAAAACAAGTACAAGGTTGTCCTTGAAGAAAACAATGCTCCATGCCACACAGCCAGCTCATTCAAGACCCTGCCATGGTCAGCCTAATCTCCAGACCTAAACTCCATTCTGTGGAATGTGATCAAGAGGAAGATGGATGGTGGAGAAGAAGCTGGAGACGCCACAGGGAACGTTATGGAAATAATGTGGATGAATATTCTTGCAGGGCTCCACGTGCTAGCCGATGTTTACTGCTGTTAGGTACCAGGATGAAATCCTCAGAGCCACTGTCAGACCTTACACTAGTGCAGTGGCTCTGGGTTCCTCTTGACCGGCCTCATGTGGCACAAGTTTGTAGTCAGTTTCTGGTGATGAAGGGATTGATGCCATTGACTGGCCCTCCCATTCCCTAGACCTGAATCCAAATGAAAACTGGAACATTATGTCTCAAATTATCCAAAGCCACCAAGTAGCACCACAGACTCACTGATGCCCTGGTCCAGGTCTGGCAGGAGAACCCTCAGAACACCTTCCACCATCTCATCAGGATCATACCTAGATGTTGCCAGGAGTGCCATACACACTACTGACTTACAATATGAGTTGCTTTGATGAAATCTGTGCAAGTTTGATCAGCCTGAATTTCAGATTTTACTTTGATTTTCAGTCCTCAGTGCCTTGTTGATTTTAATTTCAATTGGACATTGTCACACCATTTTGTTCTTAATGAATTACTCAATAGCTATGTTTCCATCCAAAGATTCAAATTAAACTTGTGCGCAAAACTGGAATATGGCATAAAACATTTGCAAATAAAGCACCGTTTCCATCCAATAAGTCAAAGAAAACAAAATCGTCACTTCCTGGTAAACTGGCACTAAATATCACTAAGAAAACTAGGAGTAGCCACTGAATATAATAATTTTCATATATGATAAATTACTTGAGCCTCAGAGTGAGCAGACGAAACACAATAAATGCTGTCATTGCTTTCAGAGGGGAGTGCCAGCTGTTTGGGAACGCAGTCATGTAAGACAGTAATTATACAGAAATACTTTGACGACAGACTTTGCTCAGGCATTTCAGAACGACCATAACAACATATAGATGCTGTGAACGAGATCGGTACGCTGCTAGTCAAATTATCCTGTCTCATAGTGCAATGTCACATGTCTTTTCCGATGTGCATGGAGGAATTTATTCTGTAAATATGTTTCCATCATAGTTTATGCGCATTTTTCTTATCGAATAAAAAGTTTATCCTACTCAGATGTGCGCATATGTTTTTTATGTGCATTTTAAGAATTTATGCACATCTTAGCGCATCAAAAAGTGCATAAAAATAGGTGGATGGAAACATGACTAATGTTTGTAAGTAAAGATTTTCAACTTGAATATTAGGGCTGTCGATTTAATGCAATTAACACCCCCTCACGAGTACTGTTTTTGTCCCAAATGTGATATTGATTTTATACAACAGTTCAATAAATGAGAACTTAATATTGTGTTATATTAAGACACTATACTGTTTGTTTTGGTTCAGTTTTGCCAATGAGAATATTACCTTTAAAGCCACGGCAGAACTGTTTTGCATCTCCAAGTAAGGCCCTGTCCCACATCACATCCCATTCAAGATTAAAGATTCAAGATTTTTATTTGTCACATACACGATTATATAGAGAGTATATAACCAGCAGTGAAATGTGAGTCAAGTCCGCTCCATGGACAGTGCAAATATTATAGAATACAACACAGAGGAAATATACATAAAATGAAATAAGTAAAAAATAAGATATAAAGAACAAAATATAAAGTATAAAATATAAAAGAATGTGCATGACAGTATACTGTAGACTTAAATATTAAGATAAGCAGGAATGTACAAGAGAGGAATGTGCAACAGGTTGTACATGGTTGTCATGTAGCAGCAATACCAAAAAAACAAAAAAAATACCAAAACATGTGAAAATGACACTGTCAGTATGAGGTAGAGAAACTTACTGATTGTTAGTGATTATAAAGTGGAGTCATGTGATGTTAAGAGGCTGAGTTTGAGTTTAGGAGCCTGATGGCCTGGGGGAAGAAGCTCCTCCTAAGTCTCTCAGTTTTTGCCATCAGGCTGCCGAAGCGCTTACCAGATGGCAGCAAAGAGAAAAGACAGTTACTAGGGTGGTTCGAGTCCTTGATGATTTTGACAGCTCTGCTACTGCAGCGTTTGAGGTACATGTCCTGCAGAGAGGGGAGAGCAGACCCTGAGATGCGCTCAGCTAAGCGCACAACTCTCTGCAAGGCTTTGCAGTCTTGACTGGAGCTGTTTCCATACCACACTGAAATACACTGAGTCAATACACTTTCTATGGTCCCTGAATAGAAAGTTTTCAAGATTGTTGGTGAGACCCTGAATTTCCTCAGCTGTCGCAGATGGTACAGTCTTTGCCTGGCTTTCTTAACCTGTGTTTGAATGTGTGTAGTCCAAGTCAGATCCTCAGAGATGTTTACACCGAGGTACTTGAAGCTGCTCACCCTCTCCACAGGGGTCCCACTGATCATAAGAGGAGTGTAGGGCCGCAGGTGTCTCTTTCTGAAGTCCACAATCAGCTCTTTAGTTTTGCTCACATTCAGAGAGAGACCGTTGTCCTGGCACCATGATGTAAGTCTCTCTACCTCATCCAAGTATGCGGTCTCATCATTGTTGGAAATGAGGCCCAGAACCACAGTATCATCAGCAAATTTGATAATAGATGTGGAGCTGTGAGAGGACACGCAGTCATGTGTGTAGAGAGAGTAGAGCAGGGGACTCAGGACACAACCCTGTGGGGCTCCTACGTTCAGGGTGATGGAGTTTGAGGTGAACTGGCCGACTTTCACCACTTGAGGTCTGCCGGTGAGGAAATCTTGAATCCAGTCGCAGAGTGAAGAGTTTAGGCCGAGGTCTGTGAGTTTTGAAAGCTGAGCTGAAGTCAATGAATAGCAGCCTTGCAAAGTTCCCATTGCTGCTGTCAATGTGTGTGAGAGAGGAGTGGAGTATGTGAGAGATGGCATCATCAGTAGATCTATTGGGACGATAGGTAAACTGAAGAGGGTCCAAAGTAACAGTGATGGAGGAGCAAATGTGGCTCTTTACAAGTCTCTCAAAAACCTTCATGACTATTGATGTGAGGGCAACTGGACGATAGTCATTCAGGCAAGAGGGTTTATTGTTCTTAGGCACAGGGATGATGATAGATTTTTTTAAAGGAGGTGGAAACCACAGAGGTAGCAAGGGACTCATTAAAGATAGAAGTGAACAAACCAGCAAGCTGATCAGCGCAGGACCTCAGGACACGGACAGTAATCCCGTCAGGTCCGGCCGCTTTTCTTACGTTCACTCTCTTAAGGGCCCTCCGAACCTCGTCCTCCGACACAGTGATCACATGATTATCGCTGCTCTGCCTGCTGCTTCCTGACGCGCTGATCGTCAGAGTCGCACTGCCGCCATTGCATTCAAAGCGGCCGTAGAAGGTGTTTAACTCATCGGCCAGCAAAGGATCTGCTCTCACCTCTGCGGAGGATTTGTTTCCAAAGGCACAGATGGTCCTTAGTCCCTGCCACATGCGTCGAGAGTCATTGAGCTGAAAATGAGACTCAATCCTCTCCCTGTATCGGAGTTTGGCGACTCTTACTGCATGTCGGAGAGCATAGCACGATGCTTTATACTCGCTCATATTCCGAGACAAAAGAGCCTTGTTGTATGTGGCAGTGCGTTTGTTAACCGCAGCACGGATTGTTCTGTCCACCCACGGTTTCTGATTTGGAAAGTTCCTAACAGTCATTGTTTCTGTAGCTTGCTCGGTTAGTGTGTTTACAAAGCTTAATGCTACATCCGTGAACTTGCTGACGTCAGATGAACTCGCCCGGAACATGTCCCAGTCGATGTCATCAAGAGTCGCCTGTAGCATAGCTTCTGAGTGGGAGGACCAGCGCGTCACTACTCTCTGCACCGGGGGTTCCTGAGCGAGCCTTTGTTTATATTCCGGTGTGAGGAAAATGGCGGCATGGTCCGATTTGCCAAAAGCCGGTAGTGAGCGGGCTTTGTAGGCTTTCTTAAATTGAGAGTAGCAATAATCCAGTGTATTTGGTCCTCTAGTTGGACAGGATACATGTTGGTGAAAGTTCAGCATGACCTGCCTGAGGTTGGCTTTGTTAAAATCCCCCGCGATGATAAAGGCAGCGTCAGGATGTTTGTTAATGTAGCCGCTGAGCACATTGTGAAGCTTAGATAAAGCCAAGCCGGTGTCTGCCTGTGGTGGAATGTAAACAGCAGTAACAATGATCGAAGAAAACTCACGGGGCAGATAGAATGGGCGGCAGATAATGGATAGATGTTCCAGATGAGGCGAGCAGGAACGCGACAGAGAGGAGATATTCCTGGGGTCACACGATTCCTTGTTAATCATAAAACACACTTCTCCACCTTTGGATTTACCAGCCTCGGTTGTTCTGTCCATCCGTAAAACAGAAAAGTTGTCAGACGGTGTTACAGCAGTGTCCGGAACCGAGGGCGTGAGCCATGTTTCAGTCAAACAAATGATGTTACAGTCCCTTATGTCCCATTGGAAACTTATCCTGGCTCTAAGATCGTCCATCTTATTCCCCAAGGATTGGACATTAGCGAGCAGAATGCTCAGTAAAGGAGGACTGGGAGCCCTTTTCCTCAGTCAGTTTTCCACAGTGTTTCTTGTTCCGTCTCCTGTGGCCATTGTTCCCCTCCGCGTTCCGAAGAATCTCAAGAGGCCACGATGGATTCGGGGATAAAGTGTCCTGAAACAGGTTAGTGTAGCGGTGTCCAATGTCCAAAAGTGTTCCTTTGTCGTAAGTGATCAGTGCAGACGTTGTGTGTGTAAAAAGAGAAATCAAAAGTAAGTAAAAAAGTAAATAAAAGCACAATCTAAGCGGAGCGACCTGGACGGCATCCGAACACAGCGGCGCCATCTTGTGGCGCCATCATCCTAAACCCTTGTGGGCTTCCTCTAAGTCCACGTGACATAATGACACTTTGACTGTCGGGTAGAAGTCTGCCGCAGAGCTCGGCCCTTTGCGGGCTTGGCAGAAGTGCACATCGAGGGTGCATAGCGGCCGTAAAGGGGATGCTCGCAAGCATCCTTCTGAAAGCTAAAATGACAAATGGGATACCCTACGGTCTCATGGACTTAACGGACATGCACACGCGGCGGCCATTGTAAGTCCACAAGACCGTAAGTGCACATGGAGTGTGCCATTTGGGACATTTCATTTCTGAATGAATTCGCATTTTGAATGAATCGAATGAACGCATGACTCAATGTCTTATCTTAATGAATAAGACATTGAGTCATGTGTTCATTTTGAATTAATCGAATGAACGCATGACTCAATGTCTTATTCATTAAGATATTTACTGCCACCTACTGGCAGTTTTAGTTTCTTATTTAGAGTATTATATTTAAAAATGTATTTTATTTGTACATATTAATAACAAATATAAAAACTAAATAAAATAAAAAAGCTAATTAAAGAGATGGTTCACCCAAAAATTATAATTGAAAAAAAAAAATTGGGTAATTTGCCAATTGTGTGTGATTAATATGTGACTAAGTAGATTAATTAATCACTACATTGTGTAATTAATTAGATTACAAATTACAAATGTATATATACGTATATATATATACAGTATATACACTGTTTTAAACTTGTTTGCATTTATATTAAGTATCTAATTTCCACTAAAAAAAAGAAAGAAAAAGATATATTAGATCTATTGGTTTTGGCTCTTACTCCATCCTGTGAAGAATTTTTCCAGCATATCATCAAAGTTCTTGGAAGCATCCAGGTTTTTCATGTTGATGGAAAAATGGAAATATGACACCATGATGTCTTTAGGGTTTCTCATCACATAGATGACCTGACAGCAAAGACAGACTTATTAAAAAACTTTAATGACATCATGAGAGTTCATTAATCGATTGATAAATGTGTACACACTTTTCCTTTTCTTTGCAGCATTTTGGGCATCAGCGGCTGGAGTAAATGGGAGCAGAAGAGTCTTGGAGATGGACGTGTGTTGTAATTTTTCGCCATTGCTCGATACTCTAGCCATGGCATCTGGTCATGGGTGATTTGGTTGGCTTTGTCCGGGAAATCTTCAGCATATATTAAGGTCATGATCCGTTGGGTCCACACCGTACCTGAGAGAGTGATGTTGAGTCGAAAATAAAATACTAGGGGCTAGATTGAATAATGTTAAACATTTTGTCATTACCTTAAACATTTACATGCTAATGCATGGTTCACACTTTTCCGGCTAAATCAAAAAGTGGTAAAGTCAGAGTACACCAAAAATTTGACTACAGAGGTCATTTTAAATAGACATTTCATATATATATATAGCCTAACATCTCACTTACCAGATTTGGGGAAGGTAACAACAAAGACATCACCATCCTTTGTTTCAAAATCCTCTAAACTGTCAATATATTCTGGAGTAAGATCATGATTGTCTGCCAAACTTATGACAGTTCCTTTGTAGGTGAACATTTTGTCACCAAGCATTTTGTATTCCTGCTGAGCCATGTTTGAGGTCTTACTGAGCGAAATGAAGTCAACACTAATAAAGAGTGTAAATAGCTGAGAACTCCTTGATTTATCTAGGACCTGATTTCACTGAGAAAAGAGCTGTTACACAACAGTCTGTTAAAATGTTATTTACTTTTGCATAGTTCATTGCCAACCTTTGGATTTGTTACTTTAACCTAATTCTTCATTATCTGCCTTTGTAGATCAACATTACTATTACATTGATCTACAAAGGCAGATAATGAAGAATTAGGTTACTTTAGCCTAATTCTTCATTATCTGCCTTTGTAGATCAATGCAATAGTGATGTTCAGAAGGCCAACAATATCACAAATATAAATGCAAAGTCTAGTATAATCACAAAATCTGCTTGCATTTGGTTCATTTTTATAGCAATACTTTCAATAATATTCTAGATCAGTGGTTCTCAACCTTTTTGACATTAAGGGCCCCCCATTTTATCAACAGAAGCTGGGACTGCTGGTGCTGGCATATTGAATTAACTGTAATTCATTTTTGTGATTCCAGAAGTTTCAAGAACCACTGTTCTAGATATACTAAGAGAATAAGCTAAAAAGTTACACAATCGTTACACAAGAGATGAAGGCAGTTTAAGAAAGTTTGCCTCTTGGGCTTTGTCCCAGGTTAACCCCATCATAAGAACACTATGTAGTGTTGAACTTAAGACTATGAAGCAATCATGTAGAGATTGATGCACAAACATGAACTTCATTAAAAAAAACAATCAGGAACATAAGCAACTCATTTACTTTTAGGGTTGAAATGATTTGACACTGACATTATTCTAAGCCTATTTATATATTTATGACTTGAACTTAATGGTGTTCGCTGACATCCACTGGTCATTATGGGAAACTAAAGCATCTTCGAAATATCAGAACGGTTCTATAGTGTGGGACAAAAAATACTATGAAAGTCGATGGCTACCAGCAACTGTCTGGTTAACAAAATTGTCCAAAATATCTTATTTTGTGTTCAACAGATGAAAGAAACTCATACAGGTTTGGAACAACTTGAGAGATGAGTAAGATGGTAGTAAATGATGACAGGATTTTCTTCAAAACATATTTCACACTGCTTATATCACACATAGGTCTACAACCCGAATTCCGGAAATGTTGGGACATTTTTTAAATTTGAATAAAATGAAAACTAAAAGACTTTCAAATCACATGAGCCAATATTTTATTCACAATAGAACATAGATAACATAACAAATGTTTAAACTGAGAAATTTTACAGTTTTATACACAAAATGAACTCATTTCAAATTTGATGCCTGCTACAGGTCTCAAAATAGTTGGGACGGTGGCATGTTTACCATGGTGTAGCATCTCCTCTTCTTTTCAAAACAGTTTGAAGACGTGTGGGCATCGAGGTTATGAGTTTCTGGAGTTTTGGTGTTGGAATTTGGTCCCATTCTTGCCTGATATAGGTTTCCAGCTGCTGAAGAGTTTGTGGTCATCTTTGACGTATTTTTCGTTTAATGATATGCCAAATGTTCTCTATAGGTGAAAGATCTAGACTGCAGGCAGGCCAATTCAGCACCCAGACTCTTCTACTACGAAGCCATGCTGTTGTAATAGTTTCAGTATGTGGTTTTGCATTGTCCTGCTGAAATACATGTCGTCTGGAGGGGAGCATATGTTGCTCTAAAACCTTTATATACCTTTCAGCATTCATAGTGCCTTCCAAAACATGCAAGCTGCCCATACCGTATGCATTTATACACACAAATACCATCAGTGATGCTGGCTTTTGAACTGAATGCTGATAACACGCTGGAAGGTCTCCCTCCTCTTTAGCCCGGAGGCCACGGCGTCCGTGATTTCCAACAAGAATGTCAAATTTGGACTCGTCTGACCATAGAACACTTTTCCACTTTGAAACAGTCCATTTAAATGAGCCTTGGCCCACAGGACACGGCGGTGCTTCTGGACCATGTTCACATACTGTATGGCTTCCTTTTTGCATGATAGAGCTTTAGTTGGCATCTGCAGATGGCACGCCGGATTGTGTTTACCGACAGTGGTTTCTGGAAGTATTCCTGGGCCCATTTAGTAATGTCAATGACAGAATCATGCCGATGAGTGATGCAGTGTCGTCTGAGGGCCCGAAGACAACAATCTTTTGAGGATGTTATGCACTGTAGATGATGAGATTTGCAAAGCCTTTGGAATTTTACGTTGAGGAACATTGTTTTTAAAGTATTCCACAATCTTTTTACTCACTCTTTCACAGATTGGAGAGCCTCTGCCCATCTTATGTTATGTTCTCTATGTTCCACTGTGATTTGAAAGTCTTTTAGTTTTCATTTTATTCAAATTTAAAAAATGTCCCAACATCTCCAGAATTCGGGTTGTTGATATTTGAAAAAAAGAGACATTTTCCTAACAATATTTTAGTCGTCAATTCGTGTGTCTAGTGTTTTTTTCTTTTTCTTTTTGGGTTTAGAATCACTAGTGATGCCCGATTCAGTTCTTTGATCAATGAATCACTCTAAATGTTAGAGAAAAGCCCTGAATCGGTTAGTAACTCCATCTGAATCATTCGAAAAACTTCACTCATGGACTGAATCGTTTGAACCATGTTATGTTTTCAGAGGTATTTTCAAAGATCAAACTAGCCAACTATTTAGTACTATACAAGTAGTCCAACACCGATAATATTTTTTTTTTTACTGTTGTCGAATGTTTGATACACATTTAGATTTAGTCTTACATGGAGCCTGGGCTTGAAACAACAATCGTCCACGCCTCTTTTCCCACACATGGGTCATCCAATCCTTCCTCTGGTGAGTTGAACAAGAAAAAGGACTAGGATTAGCAAACTTCTCTGAGACTACCTGAAGATCTGAGTTTAGATTATGATCTACAATTTGATATAACAAATCCTACACCAATTATAAATGTAGACTAATTGGTTGAGAGTTTCAAGACAGCAAATTCAGCAAATTTTAATTTTGGGGTGAACTATTCCTTCAATGAAATACAACTTTTTAAAGTATTTTACATAGTTCACCCCAAAATTAAAATTTGGTGAAAATGTAATTACCCTCAGGCCATACAAATTGTAGATGAGTTGGTTTATTTATATTTATGGAAAAATGTATAGATCTGGACTAAATAGCTAAGGTTAAAATATGAGTCCTCTATCCACAGAATTACTTTCTCCAGTAAAAAAAAGTGTCTCGTCTGAATCAGGAGAGAATATGCTCAAGCACATTTTACAAGTGAAAACAGTCCGAAACTGTTCTAAAGAAATATGTAGGTGGTATTTGATGTAAGAGGACAACAGGGGGATGGACTTTTCAGTAGAAGAAGAATCATTACAGATTATGGAATCGGATTTTGATGTGTTGTATGTTGTTTTTATCAGCTTTTTGGACTCTCGTTCTGACAGTACCCATTCACTGCAGAGGATCCATTGGTGAGCAAGTAATGTAATGCTAAAATTCTGCAAATCTGTTTTAAAAAAAAGGAACAAAATCATATTCTTCTTGGATAGCCTGAGAGTGAGTCCATTCTCAGGAAACTATTCCTTTAATGTATTACTTGCATGCTCGTATTGAAATACCGATTGGAATATTTGTGCTTTAAAAAAAAAAAATTATAAAAAAAAAAAGTATTTATTTTTTACAACAATTGACCATTAAGTGACAAAATCCAAACGTAAGAGAATGTAAATACTTTCCCTTATAGATGTCCTTCACTAAAAAAAAGTTTTAAATATTAGAATAAAAGTTAATGTTATTCATTAGCTACTCCTTTTCTCACATAAAAACTAAACCATTTTTTTTCTTTAAAACAAAATTAAGGGTAATTAAACTTAAAAAGTGTATTTATCTATTTATTTATTTGTTTGTTTATTTTTTATAAATCTGTTTTCAGGTGGAGTATATCATGTTTCAGTCTTTTTGACTGTTGATGTGTCTCATAAACAACCAGATTATAAAAGAGGCCTCACATAAACAGAATAGTCAACTCTGTTCTACAATCAGAAACTTGATTGGTTTCTTCAGATTGTTGATGGTCCCCCACACACCTGGCGTCCGCAGACACTGGTATTTGTTTGTAAACTTGAGTTTGAAGGATCTAAGGCTTTTGTGCTGTTTTTGAAGGATCTGAGGCATTTATGCAGCCTGTTTTGTCTGCTCTGTCTAACACACTGTTGTCTACACAAAATACTGTATATCTACAATGAATCTCGCATTCAGAACAGCAAGTCAAGAGGCACGTAAAGGGCTTTTCAATGCATAAAGAGTCTGAAAAGGTCTGCTATTGTTCAAAGTAGGGAGCAATGTACTTGCCGTTTTAAAAGGATCTTTTCAGGTAGGCCGTAAACCGATCCTGGGCCTTTCCTGGCCAGGGTGTGCCTGGGCATCTCTGATTTACCTAAGGGACCAGACACCCGTCCATGGGGCCGCTGAGGGAGGGGGGACGGAGAAAAGGAGGCAGCTGGTTACTGGTTGCAATGGATGAATGGATGAAAGAGGAGAAGGCTGAGAAATTACAAACAAAGGTGCTGATGAAGGTTACTGCAAGGTTTGTGTTGATCATGTCATCCTAAATCCTCTTGACCTGAGGAAAAGTTTAAGCCAGAAGATAACAAAAAAGTGTTTAAACACAATAAACGTTTAAACTACATGTACACTTGACTACTTGACAATAGGTGCTTGGGATAACAGTAAAGATAATGTAGTTCTCTGGCACAAGTTAAAAGTGAAACGATAAAGTAGTTCAAGACAGATGCCAGAACGCCTGCAGTGTCATACAGTGAACCAGCAGAAATAAAACAGAACATAAAGAGCTGGGAACCTCCCACAGAGTGAGTCCTCTAAAACATTGCCTAAACAAATATTATATTCTCATATGTTGTCATCATTCATTGACTATTCAAAGCACTACAAATGACATGTTTTTACTATGACATACTATTTTACATGAGCAACTTGTCTTGCAAATGCTAATTTCATAGCTAGCATATATATATATAGTATATATATATATATATATATATATATATATATAGAGAGAGAGAGAGAGAGAGAGAGAGAGAGACTTATTAAAGGTATAAGTATATATTTATATACATTATGTATATCATGCAATTATTATTTTATTATTAATAATATAATTTTATTTTGTATTATAATATTTTAATTTGACAAAATTACATCTTGATTTAAAAAAATCATCAGTTCAATTTATATTTATCTTGATTCTTTGGTATATTTATGTACATTATTTGTTTATATACAAATATACAATTTATTTGTATATAAATATACAAAAATATACAATTTATTTACTCTTTGATTATTGTTTAAAACTTAGAATAATTGCCTAAATATCTATATTTAATAAAACCATGATGAAAACCAAACAATGTTGATAAGATTTTTCCAAATCAGTTTTTAAGATTTAAAAAATCTTTCTTGGTACTTTTCTGCTATTTGTAATTTTAAGTCAAGTCAAATTTATTTTATGTAACGTTTTTTTACACGTTGTTGTTGTCTTTTTACACAGCAGCTTAACAGAAAATCGTGATATTAATGGTTATTATAATATTTTAGTACCTTCACGCTTTATAATCTCATTTAGCAGATTAGAGCTATGTAATCATTTATAGTTTATATTTTGCGACGTTATTACAATTACATTACATGAAAGAACGAGTTTGCCTTCAAAAATAAGTTTTCAACATGAAATTTGGTTTATTTGCACATTTGCAGCCATACACTTTATCTTATCATTCACAATCGGAGCGTCACTGCGGAAAGTGGGCGGGGGCGTAAAAAGTTTGCGTAGCCTGAAAGTGAATGACAGTTCATCCATCCTCCGCTTTAACAGAACACATGAGGGGCATCAGGCAGGATCCGAGCGCAATTACCAGATGAAAACTTTTACGGAATCACAATGAATTTGAACTACATATTCCAACCCACCCAGGGACTTACTAGTTGTTGTATTTCATTATTATTTTTTAAACATTCACGCCTTTTTGCGCGCTAGTATGCGCCCAGATGTCGCCGGTTATACTTGAACTAGTTTAAAATGCGGTCAAAAGCGAATTAAGGAATTTAGAAGATGATTGTAAGGAGGCTGTTTCATGTACTGCCTGTCTTCGCTCTGACACTTTTCATCCTGGTTTTGCTGGATTTGCAACTGCGCACCCGGAGTGACCAAAAACCCACCGCGCCTTTTGCGCACGTAAAGACTCCATCTATATCAAGAACTACGGCTGTGAACCAACACAGAGATGTTGTCAATGACAAACAAAGGCCAAAACGTCAGAAATGGAGGGAGATGAAGCCACAACCACCTTTAGGACTCACTGACATCTTCATTGCAGTGAAAACCACTGGCCGGTTCCACAAGACCCGCCTTGCTCTTCTTCTGGAGACCTGGATCTCCACGACTAAACACCACGTGAGTGTTCCTTGACTTTTAAATACTCAAACTTAAGAGTATTTAATGTTAAAATGTGAGAAAACCCTTACTGATCAACCACCAGTCAATGTTTATGATGGTTCCTTGATCATTTTATGTGTCATAATCTTGATTTGAGATGCAGTCTCATCCAACAACCGCTCCTGATGTCACGGGGCATCTGGCAGACGTGTGCACATCCTGTGGCATCAGCTAGAAGTTGTGTGCAAACGTGTTTGTGAAAGCACAGGTGCAAAACCTCAGACTTGTGTGATGCCAAAACCAAGCGTGTTTGTTATGACTGTCTCACAAGTGGCACCTATGAATTACTGCAACCCTCATGGAGTTATTGGTTGTATTTCATTGCTAAACACTGCAAATAAAGTCATTTTTTCACAAGCACAGATGAGCCAATTTTATTAACGTTGGCACCATGCCATAAAGATTGGCCCACGAATGGGTGCATCTACATTAAAACGCAGCGATCTGCCCCATTTCCTGTTTCGTCCACACCATGCTCGTTTATAGACTGAGCACTTCCTGTCTGTGTTCTCTAATTCAGCAGTAGTCTTGTCACAGATGCTTGAGATGGACTTTTAGGTCCTCTTTTTGTCACAAGAAGCAGAACTCACAGCTGTGACCTTTGAAAGATAAACTAATGAAGATGACTGACTGAAATGCCATTTTAATGAAGCCAAGTTTTGTTCCTTCCACTGTTTTTCTTATAATACAAAGGATTTGGAGTGGCAGTGAATTAAAGACATTTTTAAACTCAAATAAGCTCAGGGGTTTTACCAAAGGATTCTGGGTTAAGGCTTGTAGATACTGAAACCATGTCTTATTTGACAGATCTAAAAGACCAGACCAAGTGTGTGGTTACAACATAGCGGCTCAGTGAATCTCATGCAAAAAACCTGTGACGTCATGGTCATATTTCACCGCAATATCCCCCAAAAAAAGGAGAGCAAAAAGAAAATATTTTGCACTTTGACATTATGACATTATTTTTAAAACAATTAAGCACTTAAGTGTTTCCAGGTAACAAAACTAATACTAATATTAATAAATATAGTATTTACTTTTTTTTAAGAATAATAATTATTATAATTATGATTATTATATGTAAATACTATATTTTTATTATAAGCATTATTTTAATATTTTGTTATTATGTGAATTAATTAAAATATTAATACGATTTTTTAAACAATAACACAACGTTAGAATTAAAATAAATATTATTTTTGTATTATTACTTGTTTTTAAAATAACAATAATAACATTTATAATAATAATTATTATTAATATAAATAATACAGCTTTAGATTAAATATCTTTTTTTTAAGATTATTATTATTATTATTATTATTATTATGTGATTAATAATTAACAACACAAATACTCTTAATGGTCATAAAAATGGCTTCAAATTATTTAAGTAAAATAAAATTGCAATATAACATTTGTTTATTTATTTTCTGAAATATGGCCCAAATATGTTTTTTCCCACTATTTGTCAAAAATCTCATTATATTTTTCATTTATGCCATTAAATTCATGCTCATATTTATTTATGCCTTGGGATTTAATGGTTTGTCAGCTGGTATCTAATATAATTTCCCACCCACTTCTGGTGTTACTTGGACCTGGTTGTTGCTTAAATCCGTGTTGCATGAGATTAAATGTTTATGAGTGAAGCCCTGGCCCCTGGCATTAATTCAGAGAAAGTAAGACATAATTAGTGGCTATTATTGATACTTGCCAAAAAGCAAACTTTGACAGAGATTGATTAAAAAAAATCTTGAACGTCCCCCTTAATGGACCTCCATTTAAACTGTAAATTATTAGATTTGACTGTGGCCTGCTGTAACATGACATTAAGCAGCAGAACAAAGCCAGACTGACGTACTAACACATGCTTACACACATACACACTCGCGGTTTGGCAGGTGCTAACAACACAAGGAGGACTTTGGGAAGATGTTAGTGATTGGACTTGCTGAGTGTTATCTCTGAGTGGCTTGTCAAAACGAATTCCCAATGTGCAACTAAGGATGTAACACTTTCAAAGCAGCAGCCGTCACTCTAAATATAAGACGACAAGTGCGAAATAGTGGTGCTGCTGATCCAAATACTTGTATGATCAAAGAGAACGTGTGTGAAACGCTTAGGGCTAAAATTACTCTCGTATGGCATACTAATATGTGTTTGTTTTTTTCTCTCTCCGTGTGTGTGTGGAAGAAATGACTCTCAAACGTTCGGCAGTTCGCCACTCTGAAAGTCTGAAACTGGAAGGGTTTGATGTTGAGGTTTTGCATCAGATTTTGGCTCTAAAACATAAGAATAAAAAAAATAAAAAAATCCGTGCTTCTGCTTTATTGCTACTGTTTTGAATATGAGCAAATGGTGAGTGTGAAGAGGAAGTGCGTTCATCTGAAGTTTGAAGATTCAGCTTTTCCTTTTCCTCTATGTAGAGAAAATGACTAATTTTAAATATGATTACTCAACATTTAAATTTTCTGACGAGTTGTGCTTGCAAACATCCCTGCCATGCAATTGCTAGGCTATTGCCATATAGGGCTGCAACAAACGATTATTTTGATAATCGATTAATCTACCGATTATTACAACGATTAATCGACTAATCGTCGATTATTTCACTGGTTAATCAGTAGACTTTGATTGATAATTCAGTTTTTACAATTAGTTAGAATATTAAGTTATACATATTCTAACATAAATAAAGGTCACTTCAGCTTTAGAAAAGCATATTATGTAATTACAATTATTACACAATTAATTGGTAACACTTTACATTAAGGTTCATTAGTTAACATTAGTTAACATGACTGCACTGTATTTTATGTATAATCATTTTCTATTCATAACGGTTTTAAATTCATTTTAAATAAATTTTTATATAATTTCCTTGTTTTTATTGTTGTGATTATTATTATTTTTAATTCCTTGTTTTTATTGTTGTGATTATTTTTAATGTCTATTTCACTTCCTTTTATGTAAAGCACTTTTGTGTTTTTGAATTTTTTTTGTGTATGAAATGCGCTATATAAATAAACTTGCCTTGCCTAACATGAATTAATAATGAACAATACTTCTATAGCATTTGTTAATCTTAATGTTAATTTCAGCATTTACTAATGCATTATTAAAATCACAAGTTGTTTTTTTTTACATTGATAAATGCATTGTGAACTAACATGAACAACTGTATTTTTATTAACCGACATTAACAAAGATTAATACTTAAATGTAATAAATGTATTGTTCATTCATGTTAATTAATACATTAACTAATGTTAACAAATGATACCTTATTGTAATGTTACCAATTCATTATAAAAATAGATGGCACAGAAAATGAGATGACAGACAGAGACACTCTCTCACCATTTAATTAGCTACATGAAAAAGTAACTGAATGACACATTTTGCACATTCTGCCTAACATCTCCTTTTGTAAGTCATATAGATAAGAAACAAAATAAAGGGAAGTGATAAGATGCTTTGGATAAACTATTTTATTCACAACATGTCTTAAAATACCTTATAGGGTTATGATAATCAAAACAGCCCTGAGCTAGATCAAGCTTTGATCTCTGCAAACCAAACTGTCACTTTAATGAAATTATTATTTTTTCCCACTAATAAAAATATTTTATCATTGGCTAGCTCACACTGGAGAGCTGCTTTATAACAGAAAATCAAGTTGTAATTCTAACTGAAAGCGACACTGACCTTCATGTTTTTCATGTGTAATACCGTAAAGCTGCTTCAATTAAGGCTATCTATTGCATAAAGTACTATATAAATAAACATAATGTGACCGAACTCTACTGGAGTAATGTTACGTTACTGAACTGCAGAGCTCATGCAAACATCCACATCGTTGTAATCAGATGCATTTTTAACTGTTGCTTTCACACTGCTGTCAGTTTTTGTTGTTTATTTCGTTACTGAGAGGAAAGCGCGCAATATATATTTACATATTCATCCAAACGCCGCTCAAGTGCTGTGTGTGTGTTTTTCTTGATCTGCATCCAGGAGGGCTGAACTAGAGTCTTGCGCTACAGCGCCACACTGGTCAAACCGCTGTATTGCAGGCTCTTACATTAGGTCATATGAGATCAAACGACTACTCGACAACAAAAATATTTGTCGACAATTTTTTATTGTCGACGTTGTCGATAATGTCGACTAATCGTTGCAGCCCTATTGCCATATGATTGCTATGGTGTTTTAGGGTATGCTTACACAACAACGATTGTACTAAAAACATATTTGAAAAGTTTGGCGATACCCGTTCAAAATGATACACGTTCACATGGATCTGCATAAATGACTAAAAACGTATGCTGTATTATGCATGCCAGGCCAGTAGTTGGCGATGTCATTTCTGTAGACTGAAAATGTAATATGTGTGACATTTTGAAACTCATTTTAAAATCTTTGCATTTTCAGGCCCCTAAAACACCGTTGTCGTATAAATGAACGGCTAAAGCGCATAAAAAGTTTTCCAAATTTTTTTTTTATGGTGTTGTGTAAAAAAAAAAGTTTCTAGAGAGATTGTTTTTAGGGTATTCTGGCACAGTAATAAATTACGTGTTAATTTACAGTAAATTATTGCAGTACGGACAACAGTACATTAAATTAATCGTACAGTATCATAATTATACTTGACAGCAAATTACGACAAAAACTTGTGTTCAGAATTATGATAATCCATAAACTTGCAATGCTCAGAAAAAAAGTCAGACTTCTGAGATAAAACCACTAGAATTCTGAGTTTACATTTTGCAGTTCTGTTTTTTTTTGCCTCCACTACGGAATAAAAATTGCATGATTGCGACTTTTAATCTTACGATTATGACATTTTTCTCACAATTTAACCTTCGCAAAAACCCACCCTCCTCTGTTACTGTTGCTATGTCCGACAAGCCATGCCACTCTCACGCCACACATCATGTTCTTAGGCAGTAAAAAATACATTGCAGAGCAAAGAGGAAACTGACAAAACACCATCAGACAAGACGGAGCAGGTTACTTCTGGTATGAAACAAAGTCTTAGCTTATTTTTTTTTTTTAAGAAATTCAAACAATAATACAGTTTTATGGCTCTTTAATGTGTCGTAGTCTCAGCCTCAGACGTCATGCCCCTGGACCGTTGGCTAAACGTCTGATGCATATGGCACACTTCTCTGGAAACACTTCAGGAGTTTCGAAGTCTTCATCGGATTGGTTAGATTATACAGGATTTCCAGGAGACGTGTGTGTCACGTTCTTTAACGTTCTGCCTGGAAACAAAAATGCCGTGACGCCAAATCCCCTCACGAAAGAAGAAAGCCATCATGTTTACAACGGTGACAACGAGTGCTTATCAGGTCAACTAAACACTGGATTTTCAAAAGTATGTGAAATATTTAAAGTTCACGGCATAGAATCTTTAAAATATGTCTGAGAGTTTTACACACCGGTCTGTTATTGTGGCGACATTTTCACGCCCCTAAAGATGACGCGGCACAAAACGAAACGTGATTGGTTGCTTTACCTGTCAGTCATATGGCCTCTTGGGCGGGCCTCGGCCATTCAAAGAGGACAAAGTTCCAAGACCTTCAGCCGTCAGTCTGAAGGTCTGGCTACGCGAGACTAAATGTGTTGTGACAGATCACTGTAGCGCCTCAGTTCAAGCGCCACATGAACCAATCATCTTTTCATCTTTTCCATCTCCCTGTGAAGGGTCAATTGTCAGCAAATTATCGCAAAAGCGTGCGTTCAGAATTGCAAGATACTGCATAAACTCGCAATTCTAAGAAAAAAGTCAGAATTGTGAAATATAAACCCCAAAGCTTACAATTTGCCGTTCTGTTTTTTTTTTGTTCTTTTTATCTTACAATTCTGACTTTTTTCTCACAACGACGTGTTTATATCTCACAATTTTGACTTTTCGATTATTTTCAAAATTGCGAGATATAAACTCAGGATTTCAGAGTTTCTAAACTCATATAAACTCAAAATTCTGAGAAAAAAGTCAAGTTTATAAATGTGTAATTTTTATTTTTTAGGGAATTCTTAGCGTAGGTGGTTGCTAGGACTTCGTTTAGTGGTTGCTAGGGAGTATCTCTATGATATTCTAGTATTATATTCTTGATATGGCTTCAGTCTCTCGTTCGGTGTAAGTCTTTGAGGTTTTTTTCCCATTTTATTTAGTCTGCCAGGCAGAAGTCATAAATTAGATTTCTTTGGAAAGTACGACAAACCATGAGAGTTATTTCCCAGTGTTTAATGCTTATGATTAGGGGTTTGTTCAAATTACATTTCAAGCTCCAAACAGCGGGTTTTTAAGCACAGGATGTTGTTTGTGCTTGTCAGTTTTGGTGCTTCTGTTTGTGTGCCCTTTGCCTCTGTGCCAATAAGAGGAAGCGACAGCCGCAGACTGCGTTTTGCAACAATGACAAAACGGAAGTCTATCTTAACAGAGGAAGTCTTAAGCTGGGGAAACAGGAACAAAGTGTGAAACAACAAGTCCGGCACTTTTAACAAATGTCAGAAAAGAAAAAACACACACACCAGACATCCGAGCAAAGACTTTTTTCATTGTTAGATTTTGTTATTTATCGCTGTTACAGACTAATATTGTTTTGTGTTTGTTTTCGTGATGTAGCCTATGTCTATGAGGCTTTGATAGCATATTATAATCAGAAAATGTTTTGGATGCTTCTGCTTTTACCGTCCATCACATTATTAGCCTTTTTCCGAGATGTGTGCCTTTTTCCTATCCCATTCATCCCATTTGTGCTTATCTTAATTCCCTCTCAAGTTGAGAATACAAAAAAAGTTTCACTTCATTATGCCGCTAATGGGCGGTTGTGCTGCAGTTTCACTCTTTGTAGGCTATATCTCCAGACGGTGTTTTATAAGCCGCTGTCATCAGCCACTTCACTTTATCCGAAATGAACGCTAAAGATCCACCCTTATGATTTATGAAGGAGCTCGGGGTTTGAGTGGGCTGTTTCCGCTCGCTCTGGCCCATTGGCTTTGATGGCCGCTGCATTGATCTGCGCGCTTCAATTATTCCGTTTGTACTCAAGGACCGCGGCGGGAGCGGCACGTAGACTTACGATATGAGCCGTCTGGAGCACCTACACGTCGTAATGAAGCTAAACTTTCAGAGTGACATCTCCACTGCATCATGGGGAACATTAAAGGCTCTAGCAGGGGTGAGGTGTGTGTGTGAGAGAGAAAACGGATGAGTAGAGGAATATGGTCGTGGCTGACCACAGATAGGATGTGTCGCTGTCTAGCAGGAAATGGCTCCTAAATCTGCTTCTCTCAGATGGTTGAGGGACCATTTTTTTTATATAGGCCTAAATTCGGTTTTGTGGTTACAAACGACACTGAAAACCATCATTAATTATATTATATTATAGATAATCAACATTCTGACATTGTATATTACGAATATTATTGGCTCATGACGAATTGCTTTTGTTTCTCTTTCAGTCGTTTATTGGATAAATGCCTCTGCTAAATGCGTGGATGTAAATATCTACTTATTAAAAGTCATGTTTTAAATAGCCTATGTTTAATAATACTAATTTTAATAATTATAGGCCTAAGGTTTTGAATAATTTTGTAATTCATAATTGGAATTAGGCCTATTCATTGTTGTGTAACAAAATCTAGACAGCACAATTATGACAAAAAAAGACCGAATAGGCCTAATGTTAGTCCAAACAAAATATCTGTTGAATTAATATTTTATATAATAATAATATTTTTATATTATAATATATTTTGTGAAATCTGTTGAATTTATAAATACTTGTAGTAAAAAACTGCTATGTCATATTTAACATGATTAATTTTTAAATAAATAATTTAAAATAGTATTTAGTTGTAATATTCTTTAACAATGTTTTGTTAACAATGTCATAATTTTGATATAAACTATATACTTGTAGTAAAAAAACTGTATATATTACAGGAATATATTTAAAAAAAAAATTAAATAGACAAGTTATTTTGCATTGTAATAATAGTTAATGCGTAGTGAGCATAAGTGATGATGTCCAAAACAATTAAAAGTTGACATAATCTGTTGAACTCATATTCAAAAAAGCCATTGTAGGAAATCAATATTATAAAAAAAAGTTTATATATAATTAATAATTAAATAAATAAAATAAATTACTTGCACACACACACACAAAATGTGTTGACTGCATTGTCATTGTTTACTATTAATTTTAATGTTAATTTAATGTTCATCTGGCTATTTTAAGTAGCTTCAAACAATCCTCATACGATCATTTTATAATATTTTTAATGTTTCAGCATATTTTGCCAACCCATCTCAGCGGTGTTTTTTTAGACACTTTCACACAAATAGCAGTTCTGTCGTCCCACTTTGAGACAACATTGGTAATTACAAACCAGAGTTCTAATGGCAAAACCGGGAACACAGATGCTCTGAGGCCTCCTGGTGCAGCAGCTGTTGCCTCGCAGCGGTGCATGATGGGAGTTTGGTTGTTACTTGTCCTCATAAGACCACCAGGCTCTCATTGCACCATTTCAGAATTAATATTTTAGCCAGTTTTGCCTCATGAATTTGTGTTTATGTTTCACTTCTACAGACATACATCTTCACAGACAGTCCAGATGAAGACATCTCCTCTGAAGGTAGATCATCTTTCTTCTGCAGGACTGATCTGAGCTTATGAATTTTGCCCTGAGCTCACTGCATGTGTCTTTGCTCACAGGATTTAACATCATCGTCACCGACTGCCCGCCGGAGCACAGTCATCAAGCTTTATCCTGCAAGATGGCTGCCGAGTACGACCACTTCATGGCTTCGGAAAAAAAGTGAGTCGGCCACTAACGTAATGTGACCTTACGGTGCGATTTATTTTCATATGCAGGTACAGATTTTTTCTTTTCTAATAGTATGTATTGTGTATGTTGACTTTTTATTTACTATTTTATTTATTTTATTTCACAAATTCACAACCTACTTTAACCTGTTTTAATATTTATATTTACTTAACATTTAAATGCTAAGACAAAATTCAAACAATAAATGAAGAGTTCAGATGCAAAAGCCTCTAAGTGTCGTTTGAAATTTTCTTGTAAAAGGAGCATTTTTATCAGGATCCTATGTATATAGTTAATGTCAATGAATAGGTTATTTTCTTTGCAATTAACATACCGGTAAAATAACTGAACATAAAGATAGGAACCTGGGAAAAACAACCATTTAAGAAGAAAACACGGCAGTTAGAGGCTTTTACATCTGAACACTTCAAATACAAAATCTAGTTTATTTAACGTAATATCTATCTATCTATCTATCTATCTATCTATCTATCTATCTATCTATATCTATCTATCTATCTATCTATCTATCTATCTATCTTTAAATACATTTCAAAATTGCAATAATGTATAAAAAAAATATTATATTAAACATGCCTGTCATTCTGACTATAATGTCATATATATATATATATATATATTAAGAATTATATATAAAATATATATAAAAAATATATTGAAAAATTAATAAATAAAACTGATTTATCAAATTAAAAATATTGTATATTTATTTTATACAATATATTATTAAATGTAATATTTAGATGTATTGTAAAATATGTATATATAGAGAGAGATTAATTATTTATATATATATATATATATATAGAGAGAGAGAGAGAGAGAGAGAGAGAGAGATAGATAGATAGATAAAGCATCTTGTGATTTTATTATTTATTTATTTGTTTCCACAGGTGGTTGTGTCATGTTGATGATGATAACTACCTGAACCCTGGAGCCCTTCTGTCTCTCCTGACGGCCTTCCCAGTGGACAGCGATATCTATGTGGGAAGACCAAGCCTGGATCGCCCAATGAGAGCCCAGGAGCTGCTGGAAGGAAATAAGACGGTCAGTTGTTTTATTGATATTTTTTACCAACATTTTTCTGCCATGAACTTGCAGCAAAAGAGCCTTTTCCTTCAGGGATCAATCAGTGATTAGAGCTTTATTGCTTATTGATCTGGACAATTCTGTCTGGTCTTTCAACGTATAGCCGGAGAGAAAAACTGTCAATACCGTCGGGGGAATTAATCCAATCATGTACAATGTGTGATGGCAGTCATTTGAGTGTGTGTGTTTGTAGTCATGCTGTCTTTGGAGCTGTTCCCTCAGTAGTGTGTGTTTGTGTGAGGTCTGCAGGAACAGACAAGCCATTCAGTTCAGCTTTCCTCATCCCTTCTTTCCCTCTGTTTCTCTGCTCTACTGATCTCTTGGTCACAGAGGCACCTGGGTAATAAAAAAATGAAACCTGTATTTTCATTTCTGCTGCCCTGCCGGACTCTACCTCTGTTTGTTGGAAAGAAAGACCAAAAAAAAAAAGTTTAGCTATACCTGCTATACCTATTTCAAGTTAAGTCAAGTTGAGCTTTATTGTTATTCCGCTACATGTGGGGACATACAGTGGAACGAAATGTCGTGCCTCACAGGACCACGGTGCTACATAAATACAGACATACAACAATGAAGTAAAACACTATAAACCTATACACAACTAACCTACTGACAGATTTTGACTAAGTATACTATATATAAATGTTTACCCTATGCAAACTAAAAATAAAAAAATAAACGATAACATTTTAAAAAAAATACAAACTATACGAATGCTTCACATAAATACTGTACATTGTGCAGAGAGAAACATTGTGAGTCAGCAGCTGGCTGGGGAAAAGTACAAGATGATTTGTAGTAGTGCATGAGCATGTAAACATACCTATATTGCTGAGTCTTTTGTGGGATTGTGTACACAGCAGTGTGAGGAAAGTGTCTAGTGCGCATAGAGGAGAGTGTTACTACAGGTGGTTTGTACAGGCCCACTCACCTGTGTGTAGCACACTTTGAATTGCACAAAAAAAGTTTCATACAGTTTTTTTATTTGGTGTATATATACGTATATATATATATAATAACATTTTAATATATATATTTTTAAAACATTTTAATTAAAAATATTTCCCCCCCCTTTTTTAGTTCTGGTGTTACTCTTTACAAATTTATTTTGTCTGCTTCATTTTTCTCAGTTGGACACTCAAAGCCCTGCTGAATCTAAACTGCTGTTTTGTTCTGGTGAACAGATCCTGATCCTTCCTGTCTGCCTCTCTGTGTGTCCTCTGTGTTGTTTATGTCCACATTTATATGTCTGGCTGGACAGGCCACAGCTCCCTATAGGGGAGGAATACGATTGAAAGGATGAGAGGACAGAAAAGGGCTGCATGTTACCTTGAGGGTAACGGCCACATGGAGGAATGAAGGGAGGTATAAACGGATGGGGGGACGAGTAGATGGACACGGTCAGATTTATGCCCTGTCGCTTATGATGCTCCACAGAATCCCACAGGAAAACAAACCTGCTCAGAATTTCAGGAAAGCCAAGAAATGAAGAGCAGTGAAAAGCTTACAGAGGGAGAGAAATTCATGGTTTAAAAAGTGATTTAAATTTTAATTGAAGGAAATAGAACATTAAAATGGAATGAAATTTGAATACATTTTATACAACAGTTTTTAGTCATTAGTAGTGGGTATTTGACTCTTTTTATGTCACATTACGCCAGTGTGTGGCGACAAATGTCAATGAATCAATCGATTCATTCAAAAGAATAGATTCATTCAGGAATGAAGACAAGCGTCTTTATAATAGAATCAATCATTCATGCAACACATTCATTTAAAATGCTGAATAATTAAGAAACAAAACAGTGACCGTCTATATGAATGAACTGATGAAACATTCATTCAACAGCTTGGTTCAAAAACGCTGAATCATGCAGGAACAAAAGAGGTGACCATCTTTTATGAATGAGCCAATGAATCATTAATTAAACCGATTCATTCATGAACATTAAATAATTCAGGAACAAAATAAGTGACACTTTACATTATATATTAATATTAATATTATAAATATAATATATTAATAATATAATTTTCCCATAAGTATTTTTTATTTCAAATGTATGAAATGTAAGACTTACTGTATATATTTTACCCTTTGCTCAAAGTTTTCTGAGAAACCTGCTTTGAGGTTCATCTGCAAGTCTTTTTGCTTAAATACCTTCTTTAGGTGAGGCTTTTTACTCAAAACCTCAGCGAGTCTCCACATGTTCTACTGTATAACTATCACACACTGACCGATTGCACCACTAGAACTTCAGATTGTTTTCGAGGCTTGATTCTTTAATCATTAGGAACTGTTAGTGATAAGACATGAAAATGCAAGATATTTTCTTGAAATTTGCCTGTATGTGCAGAATGTATAGAGCTGATGTGGAAGCTGACTGGTTGGCTTTTTCCTCTGTTTTTGTTTCAGAGGGACGTCCGTTTCTGGTTCGCTACAGGAGGGGCTGGTTTCTGTCTGAGCAGGAAGCTGGCAGAGAAGATGGCACCCTGGGCAAGGTGAGGCCTGATTCAGTGTGTGTGTGTGTGTGTGTGTGTGTTTGACTTTGATTTTGAGGCCATTTCATGCATATGTTGGTACTTGTGCCTTGATCACAAAAAGTACCTCAATTGTTTCTCCTAGACAGCAATGAGTCTAAATTGAGTCTAAATATGTGTTAGTCGCATGTCTCTATTTGCAGTGGTCCCAGGTTCGAGCAGACCTCTGCTGTGATCATGTTACCTGATGACTGTACGGTGGGCTTTATAGTTGAGAGGCGTCTGGGAATCTCAATGGTCCATAGCAACATGTTCCACTCTCATCTGGAAAACCTACTTCTTCTTGCTCCTAGCGATATCCCAAAACAGGTGAGATTTTTAAGTGGTGGCTGTTAGTATTGCTTAAATATTAAAGTGTTGGTATGGAAATTAATGATAGCATCTTTTGACTTTTGACAAAAGTATCTTTGGGCTTAGCCTTGTTAGCAACCTCCTAGCAATACTTTAGCAAGCGCTCAGGCAAGAATTCACAACACCTTAGCAACTTTACCACAGCTCGTATCATGCTAAATGTTGAAAAGAAATGATCAGAAGCATTTTGTAAGTATGTTTTGAACCACCTAGAATACCCTAGCAATCACTTAGACTACCCTAGCAACCACCTAGCAATGCCCTAGAAACATCTACTGTAGAATACCTTAGCATCCACCTAGCAAAGTGCTAACAGTCACTCAGGCAAGCACTGGATGCTAATATTTTACCACAAAGAACAGGATGCTAATATATTACCACAAAAAAAAAAAAATACCACAGAGAACTGGATGCTATACCTTACCTCAAAGAACTGAATGCAAATATTTTACCTCAAAGAATTGGATGCTAATACTGTATATTATCACAAAAATCTAGATGCTAATATTTTACCACAAAAAAACCCTCAAAAAACTGGATTCTAATATTTTAGCACAAAGAACTGAGTGTATATTTTACAAGAAAGAACTGGATGCTGATATTTTACAGAGAACTGAAGGCTAGTATTTTACCTCAAAGAACTGGATGCTAATATTTGAACAAAAACAACTAGATGCCAATATTTTACCTCAAAGAACTGAAGGCTCATTTTTACCACAAAGAACTGGATGCTAATATTTTACCTCAAAGAACTGAAGGCTAATATTTTACCTAGAACTGGATGTTAATATATTTAGCTGCCAAAACACATTTTGGGCCAAAAGTTAGAGTTAGTTAAAATCAGACTACTTTTCAATTCTAACAGCATGTTATTTTACCTCAAAGAACTGAAGGCTAATATTTTACCTAGAACTGGATGTTAATATATTTAGCTGCCAAAACACATTTTGGGCCAAAAGTTAGAGTTAGTTAAAATCAGACTACTTTTCAATTCTAACAGCATGTTATCTATGAACACATTTTGGGCCAAAAGTTAGAGTTAGTTAAAATCAGACTACTTTTCAATTCTAACAGCATGTTATCTATTCTAATCTTCCTGTTTGTTTCTCGACCTCTAACACTGAAGGTGACTCTCAGCTACGGATGGTTTGAGAATAAAATGAACAGTGTTGAGCTAAAAGGAGTTTTTACCAAAGATGAAGATCCGTCCAGGTTAGTCATACACACACCTTCACACACCCACAGGCCCTGTGGATACAGATATGTTATTTATTTATGACTAAAAGATGACGCATACTGCCGCTAACTCCACTTTCCTTTGTTCATTCAAGACAAATTATCAGACAAATTGAAGTTAAAGTAAGATAAAGCCGCTTTAACTGATGTAAAAGCATGTTATCCTTCTACTAAAGTTCCTGAAATCTAATTTCATGCTAATATTTGTATGTTTATCTGTAAAATATGCTTACCACAGTGATTTCATTATCTTCTCAAACATCTTTCTGCCTGGGCTAGCATTAAACATCCAAGCTTTTTCTGTTATCACCACAAATCCACGCTTACACATTTCGTGAGCAGACATCTCTTACGGGCAGTTTAAAAGCACTTCCTCGTACATCTTAATCTGCTTAATCTGAATACATTTGTCTGTATGTATTGCCAAACTCTTCACAGGCTAAAAGGTTTTGTGTTTTCCTCAAGAGATATGCATACTTGCTTTTGAGACCCAGTAAAGTTCGGTTCCTGCTTAAGATTTCTCAAACTTCAACCATGGCTTGAAGCCAAACCCATAAAACAAACTAATCATTTTTTTTTTTTTTTTTTTTTTTTAATCTATGACTTTTAAAAACTCACCATAGAGTGTGAATATTATGCATTTAAAGGGATAGTTCACCCAAAAATGAAAATTCTGTCATTAATTACTCACCCTCATGTCATTCCAAACTCGTAAGACCTTCATTCATCTTCGGAACACAAATTAAGATATTTTTGATTAAATCTGAGAGCTTTCTGACCCTCCATAGACAGCAAGGGTCCTACCATGACCAAGGCACAGAAACGTAGTAAGGATGTCGTTAAAATGGTCCATGTGACATCAGTGGTTTTATGAATTTTACTAATTTGTCCTTAGTACGTTTCTGTGCCTTGATTGTGGTAGGACCCTTGCTGTTTATGGAGGGGCAGAGAGCTCTTGGATTTCATCAAAAATATCTTAAATTGTGTTCCGGGTTTGTATCGACATAGGAGTGAGCAATTAATGACAGAATTTCCATTTTTGGGTGAACTATCCCTTTAAGATGTTTTTAGCTAATGTTGTTCTGTTTTTTTTTCAGGTTCAGGACAGTCCATTGTCTTCTGTACCCTACAACAAGTTGGTGCCCTGTAGCCCTCAAAAGCGCCTTGTCGTGGAATCAACATGTTCTCCCATGATGCAATAGTCTAATTGGACAATAATCATAAATAATGTGAGAATTTCAGTGCATAGTTTCCTTACAAAACATTTGTGTTTTGTAAAGTCCAAGGAGCCAACAAAAGCCGAAAGCACTGCATGTTGGTCAAACGAGGAAACTGAGAAACCTCAGCCTTTAACTGAGCCATCATTGTTATTGAAATTTGAAGTGTAACTTCTGTCTACACGCTGCAGATTTTAGTTATTATATGATCATCTGATTCCTTGAATACTTAATATATTTGTGATTATTAAATAACACATATCTATCAATGCACTGTATATTTGTTTGTAAGTGTAAAAATGCTTTAAAATTAGTTAACTTGATGAATTTGTTTTGAAAAATTTCAAATGAAAAGATTTCAAAACAGGGTAATCAAATTTGTTTCTTTCTATATCACTCGTATTCTTGTATTTGCACTGTACGCATTTGATTACTGTAATCTATTTGTACTGTATGATTTATATGAAGCGCTTAAGTGTATATCCAATAAAATATGTTTTGAAATACATTTCCATACAGTTTTAGATAAATAAAGATTATTTTCCTGTATAAACAATCTGAATTATTTTCTAACACACATATATGTATTGCGATGTATGTTGTGTGTGTGTTTCTACATTAGACAGATAGACTTTAAGTCAGGATCTTGACAGACTGTGGTACTGGCCCTTTAAGACCACCTGCCAATCAAATGAATCAAGCAAAATGGTCAAGTGAAGTAAATAGTAAAGCCTTCTATGATTTTATTAGAGACACGGGATTGATAAATAGAATATAAAACTCTGTTCCACAGTCCGGAGCAGAAGGTGGCGGTAATGCACCTATTTACGTTGGTTGCCAGCTGCCGTTAAAAATCAAGAAGAAGAAGAAGAAGAAGAAGAAATGAATCAAGCAATCAAGTGGGAGGTGGTCATTGTGAACAAACTGAGAGTTTGGCACACCAAACAAACTAGCATAATTCCAGTGTGGGTTATACAATGTAAGGCCTAACCAATCACAACATCTTCCCCTGAGTGAGTTTGATTCTTTGTGTTATGTCTGTTGATGGTTGATTATGTTTGAAGTGCTTATGTTTGGGCTGGAGAAGCTGAAACCTTTGAAATATTGGCCTGCATTTGTTTATATGTTGGATTAGTTGAGTATTTACTTGGCTTGACTTAATTAGTGTTGAAAAGCCTTTGATGAACTTTTGAGTGCACTTTGATCATGTGGATGGAGCTTTGGAAAACTGATTTAATGTCATGTATTTAGCATTTTAATACTAATATTTGATGATTGATTGGGTGCTTGACTGGTGACTTTCTTTCTTGCCATCTTAATGTTTTCTTTAGCTGGTGGATTTATGTTTAGTTCAGCAGGTGGAAAATCTGAATCTACTAGTGTAAATACTTTTTAGTTATTCAGTATTTATTTATTTTTCATTACATGTGATGTTATCAGCAGCCTAATCTGAGTAAAGGTAACATAACATAACATTGCTTCAATGACAGAAGCACTGACATGAACCCCACAAGTTTTATCTGATAATCGTGCTTAATATGTTTGTATTTAAATATAAAATATAAAACTAATTAGAATATTACAAATATATTACTACCAATTTGCCTTATATTTTATATAAATTAACATATTTTGTATTTATTTTTTGATTTTATATCTGCTATTTTATTGGAAACATTGTGCTCAAACCTGTGACCCTTATTGAGATCAGTTGATTGGCATCCTATGTTGAATGTGCACTATGTATAACTATAACTGTTACTATAGACCTCTTTGAATGAGTGCATGCTAATGATCTGTTAAGCATATGTGTACATATAAATGAGAAATGCCATATTCGTTTTTTTCCCAAGTTATTCGTTTTTTTCCCAAGTGAATGGCCCTTTACTTGTATTACAACACAAATTTGGGAAGTTTTCTTTCAGCCCCATAAGTCTTTATGTCCACCTGTGACATTCAGTAGACCAAATCAAACCAACCAGAGAAGAATATTCACAATCTCATTTTCTGCCGTCTGCTCACCGCCTGATCTGTGTGGCCATAAAAGCAGCTGGAGATAATAAAAGCCCTCAGATACTCGTATTCATCTTGTAGTCGGACACAGGGAGGTTTATAATGCCACCACAGTACCACAAGAATGTCACACATTTAAATGCCCTTTTAAATTGTTTATTGTAACTATTATATTACATTATGGCCTGGTTTCACAGATAGGGTTTAGACTAAACCAGGATTTGGCCATAGTTCAATAAGGAGATTTAAGTAATTTTATAAACATGCCTTAGAAAAAAAAAAAAACATTACTGGTGTGCATCTTGAGACAAAACAAGGCCACTGATATATTTTAAGATCAGTCAGTGCAAGTTTCTTACAGTTTAAACAGCTCAGACATACATTTTAGTCTGGGATTAGGCTTAAGCCTCGTCTGTGAAACCGGGGGTATGTGTATTGCAGAATATATTTGTCACAATTTTTTTTTCAAAATAAAATATATTATATTATATTATGTATTTATTTAATATACAATTATAATAAAATATAAATAATGTTATGATGTTATTTATTTTAGACAAGACAATCAAATATATGTATTATTTATATTTACATGTGTGCTGCTTTGGGATCAATAACATTTTTTTTTATATAAAGAAGTCTGCAAATAATAAAATGCAAATAATAACTGCTCTCTCTCCCTCTCTAATAAATTTTGTAATCATATTTTAGTATATGTTTATAATATTTGCATGTCCTTTCAATGAACAAATGTATTTTTGGCGGTAGATGACATTATATTGTAGCATACAAAATATATTTAAGTGTCACTTATTGATATAAATATAGAAAATATTTAAGTGTAGGGCTGTGCAATTAATCAAATTCAATTATCATGCGCATCTCGTCAATAAAGCTGGTTTCGTGTTACACACACTTACTTACATACAAACATAAATACATACAGGGCCGTCCTTAGCTGATGTGGGGCCAAGTGCGAGTTCGGGAGCGGGGCCCCCTTCGTTCCGTTCACGATCATGTTCTGGGTAGCCAATCTGTGCGCAATTGCGTTCCTTTGCTCCCCCTCGGTCTGTTCGCCATGGGAGACCCCTCAAGCGGGGGGGCCCGGTGTGACTGACCGCACCAGTTGCACACCACTAAGGACGGCCCTGCTTATAGTACTGTGAAACGATTAATTGTGATTAATCGCTTCCTAAATAAAAGTTTTTGTTTATATAATGTGTGTGTGTAGTCTGTGTACTGTATATTTATTGTGAGTAGGCTATATACAGTGGGTACGGAAAGTATTCAGACCCCCTTAAATTTTTCACTCTTTGTTATATTGCAGCCATTTGCTAAAATCATTTAAGTTCATTTTTTTTCCTCATTAATGTACACACAGTACCCCATATTGACAGAAAAACACAGAATTGTTGACATTTTTGCAGATTTATTAAAAAAGAAAAACTGAAATATCACATGGTCCTAAGTATTCAGACCCTTTGCTGTGACACTCATATATTTAACTCAGGTGCTGTCCATTTCTTCTGATCATCCTTGAGATGGTTCTACACCTTCATTTGAGTCCAGCTGTGTTTGATTATACTGATTGGACTTGATTAGGAAAGCCACACACCTGTCTATATAAGACCTTACAGCTCACAGTGCATGTCAGAGCAAATGAGAATCATGAGGTCAAAGGAACTGCCTGAAGAGCTCAGAGACAGAATTGTGGCAAGGCACAGATCTGGCCAAGGTTACAAAAAAATTTCTGCTGCACTTAAGGTTCCTAAGAGCACAGTGGCCTCCATAATCCTTAAATGGAAGACGTTTGGGACGACCAGAACCCTTCCTAGAGCTGGCCGTCCGGCCAAACTGAGCTATCGGGGGAAAAGAGCCTTGGTGAGAGAGGTAAAGAAGAACCCAAAGATCACTGTGGCTGAGCTCCAGAGATGCATTCGGGAGATGGGAGAAAGTTGTAGAAAGTCAACCATCACTGCAGCCCTCCACCAGTCGGGGCTTTATGGCAGAGTGGCCTGACGGAAGCCTCTCCTCAGTGCAAGACACATGAAAGCCCGCATGGAGTTTGCTAAAAAACACCTGAAGGATTCTCTGGTCTGATGAGACCAAGATAGAACTTTTTGGCCTTAATTCTAAGCGGTATGTGTGGAGAAAACCAGGCACTGCTCATCACCTGTCCAATACAGTCCCAACAGTGAAGCATGGTGGTGGCAGCATCATGCTGTGGGGGTGTTTTTCAGCTGCAGGGACAGGACGACTGGTTGCAATCGAGGGAAAGATGAATGCGGCCAAGTACAGGGATATCCTGGACGAAAACCTTCTCCAGAGTGCTCAGGACCTCAGACTGGGCCGAAGGTTTACCTTCCAACAAGACAATGACCCTAAGCACACAGCTAAAATAACGAAGGAGTGGCTTCACAACAACTCCGTGACTGTTCTTGAATGGCCCAGCCAGAGCCCTGACTTAAACCCAATTGAGCATCTCTGGAGAGACCTAAAAATGGCTGTCCACCAACGTTTACCATCCAACCTGACAGAACTGGAGAGGATCTGCAAGGAGGAATGGCAGAGGATCCCCAAATCCAGGTGTGAAAAACTTGTTGCATCTTTCCCAAAAAGACTCATGGCTGTATTAAATCAAAAGGGTGCTTCTACTAAATACTGAGCAAAGGGTCTGAATACTTAGGACCATGTGATATTTCAGTTTTTCCTTTTTAATAAATCTGCAAAAATGTCAACAATTCTGTGTTTTTCTGTCTATATGGGGTGCTGTGTACATTAATGAGGACAAAAAATGAACTTAAATGATTTTAGCAAATGGCTGCAATATAACAAAGAGTGAAAAATTTAAGGGGGTCTGAATACTTTCCGTACCCACTGTATAAATACACACACTTGCATGTATATATTTAAGAAAAATATTATGATTGTATATTAAATGTATTTCTATATAATATAAATTATATGAATTATATAAATATATACATGTAAACATGTAAATATTTTCAAAATATATACTGTATGTGTGTTTCTTTATATATGCATAATAAATATACACAGTACACTTTTGCAGGCAGATTGTTATATGAAATATATTTAAATGTCACTAAATTGTTTAAATATTTAAATACATAATGCATAATATTTATAAGTATATTAATTTATTTAATTAAATATTTATGTATGTGTATATATATATATTTTTTTTTTTTATTTTGTTATGGTGTAGTTACGACTTTTACCAGCAGGGGCGAACGTGACTATGCTAACCAGGTTAACGTTAACCCAACTCCCAGAAGTCTCTGAGTAAGGAAAATCAGTTATTTACAACCCAAATAAACGGAAAGAGAAGACACCCAAAGACCGTTGTGTAAAGACATCCAGCAGTAGGGAATTGCTCATTCCGAGTGGATCTATCAGGTTGAGGAGAGAAAGCAGAGGTGACAGAGGGAAAGAGGATGATTGTGTAATTATACTCCACGGGTTCGCGCGATCCGCGTCTGTCTCTTTCCTTTCAGTTTAGCGCCTCGGAATAATGGCTGTGTGCTGACAGGCCTGTGTATGTGGGCAGGTGGATTCAGTGGGTGCAGCGTTTTGATGTCGTGTGTGTTGGTCAATGAACGCCCTGCAGCTTGATAACAGTATTTATGTGTGTTTGTGTACTTGGCACTGAAAGCTTGAGCTCTCAATACATCCGTGTAAGCGTTTATTTGAAAGAAACGGCCAAAAGATGTCTGAGCAGTAACTGAAGTTTAAAAAAAAAAGAAATCATTTCGCATAAGGAACATTTACATAAGTACCATTCATTAATATAATTAATATAGCCTAGTCTGTATGATATTATGAAGCACTCCTTTCATTTTAACCCATGCTGTCATTCCCATTAATGTTTGTAAATATTTATTCAATAATTTTCGAATAATAATAATAACTGTACAATTTTACATTTTCAATATTCATGAAAATGTACAATATTACAATAAAAAAAATAAACTTAAATTATTATTTAATAATTTCCAATAATTATCCAATAATGTTTTTAGTAATAATGTCATAATTTCCACATTATTATTATTTAAATTGTAAAGTACATTGTCAATATTAAAATATTATAATTTAAATATATTTTTTAATTATTTTTCTTATATATTTTGTATTGTCATAATTTATTATTATTATTATTATTATTATTTTTACATATTTTCAATATTCTTGAAAAATTACTTTCCAAATAATTGCTTGTAAAAATAGATTTAATAATAATTTAGTAATAATAAAGTGGTAATGTATGTTTTTAACATTCATAAAATGTTATAATCCAAATCATTTCTATTGACTTCTTTTAAATTTTCTTTTAAATAGACTTTTTTTTTTGCTATTATTTTCTAATAATAATAGTTTATGATTTGGGGTTGAAATGAATTTCTTCTGTAGATTCATCTTTTATTACTGGTGCTTATGGTACATGACTAGACTGCTGTTGCCATGACAACTGACATTTGATGAACATGTTGACATACCAGTATCTTGATGATATCTGAGTTTTATTGCTCTCGCTCATGAGATTTCAATAATGTTTAATTTTAGTATCAAGTTTATCTAAATTTGAAAGTCCTTAGGAGAAATCTAATTACGTTTATAACAAAGTGTCTGATTTTTTGCAGACTTCTGTGTTTTGAGAGATTTTTGAGATTCTTCTGAAACTCTAGAACATTAGATTTCTTAGTTCTGCTTCTCAAGAGAAAGATCAGGTATATCTGCTTTGTCGCTGTCTTGGAGAAACAGTTGAGATATTTAAGCGATCACATTGGTCATTTGTTGTTTAAACTTGCTTTAAAAAGCCTGGTATCTCTTTCTGAGGCTGGATGTATTGAAAGCACCATAGCAATGCCACGGTTGACACGGACAAGCTGTGTTGTGCTGCAGCTCTTGGGAATCAATAGCCATTGTGCCTTGAACCCGTATGAACCCCAGCAGCCCCCTACAAAACAATCAATAGGTAAATCAATACGATCTCAATGAAGACACAAGCTCTCGCAGCAGGTGTCTCACTGTATTTTCTCCTTCTGAGGGGCCGTTCATGGTGGAGCGGCCATCAATTGATGTTGATAATGGAGGGGGCAGTGAGAGGCAGAGTAGAGAGCGGTGGAGTGGCCCTCAGTCTGAGAGCCCGCTGAGGGTTCATCTCCATGGAACCGCCCTCCTCTCAGACCCAGAGACACACGCTGACTCCTAACCAGACCTTTCTATGAGAGTGCAAGAAAACCCTCTATTTACAACCAGCTAATGTTGAACTTTTTTGCAATGTGAGAGCATATCTTAAAAATCTACACATCCTCAGGACATTTGTGTTGGGTTTAGGTGAGTCTTCATGTGACTGTGTCACGTTAAGATTGTTCATTAATAGGAAAAAAGTTAATTAAAATAATTTACAAATAAAAAAAAAAATTCATAATATTTATAAATGAAGATTTATATATTTTAATGTATATTTAATTTATAAATAATATTTTTTCCAGTTAGTTGATAAAAACAAATTGAATTATTATAAATAATTATAGATTTTGTTTGATATGTAAAAATAGGATACAAATGAAATATGAAATGAAATGGGTTATTACATTTTATGCACGCAAAGCTCCGGGTCCTGACAACATTCCTGGGCGTGTACTGAGAGACTGTGCAGTGGAACTCACTGATGTCTTCACAGACATTTTCAACATCTCACTAAGTCAGGCTGTTGTCCCCACATGCTTCAAAGCTACCACTATCATTCCAGTCCCGAAGAAGTCATCTCCATCCTGCTTCAATGACTACCGTCCAGTAGCACTCACTCCTATTCTCATGAAGTGCTTTGAACGGTTAGTCATGCAGCACATCAAGTCTGTCCTCCCCCCCTCCCTGGACCCCTTCCAGTTTGCATATAGGTCCAATCGCTCGACCGATGATGCCATCGCCACTGCCCTCCACCCAGCCCTCACACACCTAGACAAAACGGACACGTATGTCAGATTGCTGTTCATAGACTTCAGTTCAGCATTCAACACAATCATCCCTCAACAGCTCATCCATAAACTGGTCCAGCTGGGGCTCAATACGTCGCTGTGCAACTGGCTGTTGGACTTTCTGACCGGGAGACCTCAGGCAGTACGGGTCGGCAGTAACACATCCAGCACCATCACACTGAACACAGGGGCCCCCCAAGGATGTGTGCTGAGCCCCCTCCTCTTCACTCTGCTGACCCACGACTGCACACCGTCACACAACTCCGATGACACGACTGTGGTGGGTCTCATCAGCAACAGAGATGAGACAAACTACAGGAGCGAGGTGAGCCGCCTGGCCGGGTGGTGCAGTGACAACAATCTCTCTCTGAATGTGGAGAAGACGAAGGAGATTGTCGTTGACTTCAGGAGAGTGCACACTCAGCATGCTCCTCTGACCATCAATGGTGCGACCGTGGAGAGAGTGAGCAGCACCAAGTTCCTGGGTGTACACATCACAGAGGACCTCTCCTGGACCAACAACACTGCAGCACTAGCCAAGAAAGCACAACAGCGTCTCTACTTCCTCCGCAAACTAAGAAGAGCCAGAGCCCCGGCCCCCATCATGTGCACCTTCTACAGAGGCACCATCGAGAGCATTCTGACTAGCTGCATCACTGTGTGGTATGGCGCCTGCAACGCGTCCTGCCGCAAGTCCCTTCAACGGATAGTGAGAGCAGCTGAGAAGATCGTTGGTGTCTCTCTCCCCTCCCTCCAGGACATTTACAACACCCGTCTCACCCGCAAAGACCTCAGCATTGCAGGTGATCCCACCCACCCGACACACAACTTCTTCAGTCTGCTACCATCAGGGAGGAGACTGAGGAGTCTCCAAGCTAGGACAAACAGACTGAGAGACAGCTTCATCCACCAGGCTGTCAGGAAGCTGAACTCCCTCCCGTCCTTGCCCCCCCTCCCTTCTCTTACCCCACGAATCACTGAACTCGGACCCCCACCCCACCACCACCACCACCACCACCACCCACACTCACTCACACTCACACTCACACACACACACACACACACACTCACACTCACACTGAGACAAGCACCGGTCACTTGTACAGCATTGGACTGACCTCATTCATTCAACTACCTCTTCTGGCAGTCTGAATAAAAAAGACTGCTCCTTGTCACTTTAAATAGTCTTATAAGCTCTTTGCACTACACCATTTATATTCTGCACTGTTTGTTTGTTTGTTTATCTCACTGATTTGCACTATCTGCCATGTGCCCTATGCCACTTTATCCATTCTTTATTTAATGTTTTATTTTATTTTTTTCCTACATGTCCTTATTGTATATTTGCAATAGTTGCATTTTTGTGTGTGTGTGTGTGTGTGTGTGTGTGTGTGTGTGTGTGTGTTGATTTGTACTTATCTGTATTTCTGCGTTCTACTGTTTGTGTTTAGTGTTATCTGTATGCACCAGGGAGTAAGAGAGTAACGCAATTTCAATTCTCTGTCTGTATGTACGGTACATGTGGCAGAATTGACAATAAAGCTGACTTTGACTTTTGACTTTGATTTTATATTATTTATAATATCCTTACATGTATTTTTATTTAGTTTATATATTTAAATTCACATTAAATGTATAAAATATAAGTTAGTAGGGGTGTAACGATACGCATATCGTGTATCGAACGGTTCACGGGCAGATCCAAATGGAAGTGATCATCCCTATCCCCTTGGAGTGGGGACTTTGGAGTGAACAGGGCACGTGCGTGTCGCTATTTAGTCGTTTGGAATGCACTTGGTGAAGGGAGCGATCTAATTTCCTCATTATCTTCAGCTGGGATGTTCCCGTGACAACGCAGCACGGTGTCAGTCAGCAGATTCGCTGACGGACACCAGCATAAAAAAATATATACATTTTAAAAAGTTTTATATATATTATTTTTTATATATTATATAGCAAATTTTAAAGACTTTTTAAAATATAAAATGTATGTTTATTTGCAACAGTTATGATAACAAAAATAAAAAGACATTTGACATTTAAACAGCGACATCTGCTGACTGACACCGTGCTGCGTTGTCAACGGGAACATCCCAGCTGAAGATAATGAGGAAATTAGATCGCTCCCTTCACCAAGTGCATTCCAAACGACTAAATAACGACACGCACGTGCCCTGTTCACTCCAAAGTCCCCACTCCAAGGGGATAGGGACGATCACTTCCATTTGGAACTGCCCGTGAACCGTTCGATACACGATACACGTATCGTTACACCCCTATAAGTTAGAGAAATAAATGATAATAAATAAAGAAAATAAATGGAATTATAAATATTTAAAAATTAAATGGGGAATTATTATTTCTTAAATATAAACAGAATTTATTGCATAAATTATTTGTTTTTTAACATTTTAATTAATTTCATTCGTAAAATCTTTTTAGGTTTAGCTTTTTAGCTTTAATTAATGAAAAATGTAAAATTAAATTAATATTTTCTTTGTATTTAATTTAGAAATATTGTTTAAATTCATAATGCAGTTGCATTTTAATGCAATATAAATTGTTATAAATATTTATAAATATGAAAATGTGATTTATGTTTAGTAATATTTATAGAAATAATACATTTTAATATTTATACATCTATCTATATATATATATATATATATATGTATATACAGTGGTGTGAAAAAGTGTTGGCCCCCTTCCTGATTTTTTTTGTTTTGCATGTTTGCCACACTTTAATGTTTCAGATCATCAAACAAATTTAAATATTAATCAAAGATAACACAAGTAAACACAACATGCAGTTTTTGAATGAAGTTTTTTATTATGAAGGGAAAACAAAATCCAAACCCACATGGCCCTGTGTGAAAAAGTGCTTGCCCCCTAAACTTAATAACTGGTTGGGCCACACTTAGCAGCAACAACTGCCATCAAGCGTTTGCGATAACTTGCAATGAGCCTGTTACAGCACTGTGGAGGAATTTTGGCCCACTAATCTTGGCAGAATTGTTGTAATTCAGCCACATTGGAGGGTTTTCGAGGATGAACCGCCTTTTTAAGGTCATGCCACAGCATCTCAATAGGATTCAGGTCAGGACTTTGACTAGGCCACTCCAAAGTCTTAATTTTGTTTTTCTTCAGCCATTCAGAGGTGGATTTGCTGGTGTGTTTTGGATCATTGTCCTGCTGCAGAACCCAAGTTCGCTTCAGCTTGAGGTCACGAACAGATGGCCGGACATTGTCCTTCAGGATTTTTTGGTAGACAGCAGAATTCATGGTTCCATTTATCACAGCAAGTCTTCCAGGTCCTGAAGCAGCAAAACAGCCCCAGACCATCACACTACCACCACCATATTTTACTGTTGGTATGATGTTCTTTTTCTGAAATGCTGTGTTACTTTTACGCCAGATGTAATGGGACACACACCTTCCAAAAAGTTCAACTTTTGTCTCGTCAGTCCACAGAGTATTTTCCCAAAAGTCTTGGGGATCATCAAGATGTTTTCTGGCAAAACTGAGATGAGCTTTTATGTTCTTTTTGCTCAGCAGCGGTTTTGGTCTTGGAACTCTGCCATGCAGGCCATTTTTGCCCAGTCTCTTTCTTATGGTGGAGTCATGAACACTGACCTTAACTGAGGCAAGTGAGGCCTGCAGTTCTTTAAATGTTGTTGTGGGGTCTTTTGTGACCTCTTGGATGAGTCGTCGCTGTGCTCTTGGGGTAATTTTGGTCGGCCGGCCACTCCTGGGAAGGTTCACCACTGTTCCATGTTTTCGCCATTTGTGGATAATGGCTCTCTCTGTGGTTCGCTGGAGTCCCAAAGCTTTAGAAATGGCATTATAACCTTTTCCAGACTGATAGATCTAAATTACTTTCTTTCTCATTTGTTCCTGAATTTCTTTGGATCTCAACATGATGTGTAGCTTTTGAGGATCTTTTGGTCTACTTCACTTTTGGTCTACATTGAACTGTCATTCAATTTAATTGCGTCAATTTACAACCGATTTACGCAAATTTGTTCTGCTCATGTTTAACAGACGAGGCCCAATAAATAAAATGACAAACTGCAGATCGATTTAAAACCAAGTTTTTCTTTAACCTATTTATGACATTTTCTTGATTAAAGAACGCTGTTTAAAGGGATAATTCACTTTGAAATTAAAATTTGGTATCTATCAGCTTACCCCAAGGGCATCCAAGATGTAGGTGTCTTTTTTTCTTCAGTAGATCCAAATTTGATGTTTTTAGGTCAAACCGTTCTAGTCTGTCAGTCATATAATGGCAGGTATAGGTCACTGTCTCTATAAGAGGGAAAAAGAACATGCACAGAGAAATCCAAATTAAACAATTCCCCATCGTAACTACACATTGATGGCCTAAGTCACGAAACGAGCGGTTTGTGTGAGAAAACGAACAGTATTTATATCGTTTTTTACCTCTTGTACACAACCATGTCCAAGTGATCTGAGTGCGCACACACATCCGGTGCATTCACACGGGGCTGTCTGCGTCAACGCTTGACGGAGGGCGTGTCTGAAGCGTGGTGCTGACGCGCCGTCATAGTTACAACAACCAATCACTTACTTCTCTGGTGTTGCATGAACGGGATTGGGTATTTGCATGAGGCGATCTGATTGGCTGACGCCTCCGTTGGCACTTGAAAAGTTGCGTCAGCACCACGCTTCAGACACGCCCTCCGTCAAGCGTTGACGCTGAGCCAGAGCGCGCGCACACACACACGTCACACACCGGATGTGTGTGCGCACTCAGATCACTTGGACATGGTTGTGTACAAGAGGTAAAAAACGATATAAATACTGTTCGTTTTCTCACACAAACCGCTCGTTTCGTGTCTTAGGCCATCAATGTGTAGTTACGATGGGGAATTGTTTAATTTGGATTTCTCTGTGCATGTTCTTTTTCCCTCTTATAGAGACAGTGACCTATACCTGCCATTATATGACTGACAGACTAGAACAGTTTGACCTAAAAACATCAAAATTGGATCTACTGAAGAAAAAAAGACACCTACATCTTGGATGCCCTTGGGGTAAGCTGATAGATACCAAATTTTAATTTCAAAGTGAACTATCCCTTTAAGGTGATCACATGACTTATTGGTTTATTAAGCCGAATCAGTGTGAGATTGTGTGTAATGGCTCTTGACTGGTTACTTAACGATTACATGTTCAGTTAAAAGCAACAGGACCCAAAAACCTGATCTGTGTAAAAGTGCAGTTGTATAACCCTCCACTGAGACTTTGTAGTGCTTTTCTCAAAGGAAAGCTCACATGGGGACCTTGTGCAACAAAAAAAGCCTGACCGTATTGCCTCTATAAACCCATCCAGAGGCTTTTTGTGCTCTTCTAGAGAACAGAATAGCTCCTGTTCCATCTGATAGCCCTCCACAGAGAGATAGCAAGTGCAGGAATGCCAATCACCTTCTCTCTGAAACTCTTTCAGATGCCTGAAATGGGACTTTTCCTGTTTTCTCAAGCCAGACAGAAGAAGCAGAGATCATTTCTTCAGCACTGACCCTCTAACCCTCGTTTCAATTATTTCTGGACCAACCGTGATGTAGAAGTTTTCCTTCTAACAGGAAATCTTAGGCCTCAGAAACAAACAAACAAAAAATACAGCTCAGTTAGACCAAAAGGACAGATTTTTTATTTGATTATTTTTTGGCATGGTCGTCACACAAACACATGGCTGTCAGAGTGTATGTTCTTCTGTCTTTTCAAGGGGACTCACAGTGACTCAGTTCATGTCATGCTGTCCCTGTCCCTGTCCCTGTAGGGTCAATGCTGTGTATTTAACCCTGAAGCTCAGGATTTGACGCTCACACCTTAACTTGCATGTTAAGGGCAAAGAGCTCGGTTCAGATCGAGATGACCTTGTGAGGAGAGAGGGAACAAAATAATCAAACATTGCTGTTTTAGGACCATGAAAAAGATGCAATATTTTGTAATAACCCTCATTTTTTTGTTCCAGTCATTTTGACCCAGAAAGGATGTTCTTTTCCCTAAATATGCTAGTTGTTATTGCGTTTGGCATCAGTACGATTTTTAATGTTTCTTTTTTATGGAGTCTCTTATGCTCATCAAGGCTGTATTTATTTGATCAAAAATAAAGAAAAAATGTAATTTTGTGAAATTATTGCCATTTCTAGCATTGGTTTCCTATTTTAATATACTTTAAAATATAATTTATTTCTTATTGTGCTGAATTTTCATTACTACAGTCTTTTCTAATATGCTGATTTACTAGCAGTGTGTATATAATATATACACACACACACACACACACACACACACACACACACACTATTTTGAGACCTGTAGCAGGCATCAAACTTGAAATGAGCTAATTTTGTGTATACAATTGTAAAATTACTCAGTTTAAACATTTATGTCATCTATGTTCTATTGTGAATAAAATATTGGCTCATGTGATTAGAAATTCTTTTAGTTTTCATTTTATTCAAATTTAAAAAACGTCCCAACATTTCCGGAATTCGGGTTGTGTATAATTTTTTTTAGTTTAGTTTTTAAGGTAATTTTAGTACTTCATCATAAGCATATTTCCGTTAGCATTTCTAACCTGCTGTTTCCATTTTTCATGTAATATTTATATTTGTATTTCAGCTTCATTTCAATTATCGAAAATTATTTTTAATAGTTTTGGATTTAGTTGTCAATATCAACACTACTGTGGGGATAAATTGTGTTAGTCGTTGACAACTTGACCGTCGTATTGATGGGCGACTTTTTATTTTTATTTACTTATTTTTTTCCCCCCAAGTATATGAATATAGTAAGACGCAATTTCCATGAGCGCCCAGAATCATAAACATAAATAGTGAACCTTTAACACTGTCAGGGATAAAGCAGTGTTGCACAGCTACATGATTATTATCTGTTTGATAGCCATTCATTTTTGTCACTGTAGACTAATAGTGAATGTTACCAACAATTGCAGCTAAAGGAGAAGATGAAGCTGTGGGGGAAAGGAGGGAGGAAAGCAGTTTAGGTGAATTTCAGGAAGGGAGAATTCCCAGACAGATGGTGAGAGGGGAGGAAGGGGAGATCCCATCTTTATTAAACAAAACAGTGAGTCACCGTCACAGTACAGAGCCTGCAGTACCTCTCCTAACCACCAGGGCGCAGCACATCATTGAAGATGTAATGATTATCTTACAATCCATGTATTTGTTAAAAATGAAACAATATGTAGATAGATTTTAATTGCTGGAGAAACCAAACTAGACCACTTGGAATGTACAATCAGCAAGAGGATCCACATCTCAAGTCATTGCTTCCCGCTAATGGACCATGACACTAAAAGTAATGTGTTTACAGACCTGTCAGTAACATTTTGTCTTAGTGTCAGGAATCTGCTCTTTGCTTTCAGCCTTCTCCTGGAAAATGTGACGGCTTGATTCAAAGGTACGTATGGGATGGCCGGTTAGCGCGCCGTAATTCCCTTAGTTGACAAAGCTTTTAACCTCGATGACCGGCTGACATAAATCATCAGTAAGAAATCTGACCTCCAACACATTGAATCACCTCGTTCCCCAGGTGTGACATCACCATATCTGTCAAAACACATGCTGCTTGTGATGGATGGCCTTGCTTGGATGAAAGACATTTAAAGAGACATGAAACAGCATTTGCAGGCCATTTTACTGCTGTAATTGGAGATATTTTAAAGCTTTCATACTTCAAAGATCGAAGAAAAAAAAAACAGCTGTTTAGTTAAGATAATGTGTGCTTATGAATTGTGTATGATAAGAACTGGAGCACATATTTACAAAGTAGGTTAATTTTGGGCTACATTCTGAATTGTGAAGAAGTGCCTGCTTCGTGGTTTAGGCTAAAATAAAGCTAACACTAATATTGCTATTCTTGTGAAACAGATTGTTCAGAACCGTGTGTGGAGTTATTTGCCGTAGCATGTGGTTCATTCTTCAAGGGCCTAGCAGAACTGTTGCGATTGTTTTCTCACAGATTAGTGGTTTGTGTTATTTTCGCAACCATTTGTTAGCATAGCACTACTTTCCCTGTTGGTTCTCCCTGTCAGATCTCGAGTCTGTCTCAATTAACAAATCATTTAAGTGTGAATGATAATTCCCCTTCTCTCAGGCCAATGACTAAGCGGGGAAGGCGCTGCACTATGAACACTTGACTCTGCTTGTGTTTGCACAATATAATGTTCGTAATGTGTGAGTTCTGTGAGACCCTTACGCAGAATAGTTTAACACAAAAAGGAAATTCTGTCACCTCTGTGTGCTGCTGTTTGTTCTGTGGAAAAGATATGCAGATATTTTACTTTTTTTTTTTTTTCTTAACCTATGAGAGTCCACAGTGACCAATACTAGCAAGTTCCAGTGGCACTAAAATGACAAATTAAAGTAATCCTTGCCACAGCTTTGTGTGAGGAAGGCACACTTACAACAAAAAAGCTGTGATACAGAGGACCAACAGGTATCAGATGCTAAGCTAACAAATTCTTACACTTAAATCACGAACCACTCATCTTGGAGAAAACTTTATGAAAAAATGTTCGACCCCCAAAGATTGATCCATACTCTTTGGCAATTAGTATTATTAGGTTTTCTTTTAAGCACCGGTTTCACAAGCGCAGCGATTTAGCTTTATATTGGCATATTAAAAATAAATTAAAACACCAGCACCCAGGTTTGGATTGGCGTGAGATTGACTGACCAAATAATGGCAATTAACCCTTCACATGGGAGTTTGATTGACAGGATATCTGACCAATCATAAGTTTCAAGTTTCAAGTTTTATTTGTCACATACACGACTATACAGAGACTGTATAACCAGCAGTGAAATGAGAGTCGGGTCCGCTCCATGGACAGTGCAAATATTGAAAAAACAACACAAGGGAAGTAAACATAAGATAAGAAGAATGAAAAATAAGATATAAAGAATAAAATATAAAATGTAAAAGAATGTGCATGACAGTAAGCTGTAGAATTAAATATTAATATAAGCATGACTGTACAGAGAGGAATGTGCAACAGGTTATACATGGTTGACATGAAGCAGCCAATCACAAAAAATAAAATAAATATGAAAATAAGATACGATTTACAAGATACAAATCATATTTATAACAATCATAATGCCAAATCTGCCCTTTTTGTCCGACAAACAAACCAGACTGGAGAGTAGATTACACTCTAAAAAATGCTGGGTTAAATACAACCCAGCGTTGGGTAAAATATGGACAAACCCAGTGATTGGGTTGTTTTGACCTAGCATTTGGGTTACTACCAAAAAGGTTGGGTTAAAAATTTAACATTTAACCCAACCGCTGGGTTAAAAGAACCCAATCGCTGGGTTTGTCCATATTTTACCCATTTTTTAGAGCGTAATATCGGTGGACTTGAACTTGAAAATTGGTGTATTTTTGCAGTTGAAATGAGATACTTTTGATGTTCATTCACGTTTATTTCACGCTACAACTAGTATAGAGGAAGAGATGATCAGTTCACATGCCGTTCGAGCTACAGCGCTCTGTCACGACACATTAAAGAGCCACAAAATGGTATTTATTGTTTGAATTTCTTACTAAATGAAACTATTTTAAAGCCACACTTTTTCATACCAAAAGTAACCTGCTTGTCTGTTGCACAATGTATTTTTCACTATGTGAACACATGATGTGTGTGGCATGAGAACACCATGGCTTGTCGGACATGGCAACAATAACTAAGGGGCGAGGGTCTTTGCAAAGAGTCAATTGTCATTTTTAGTTTTAACTTCATAAAGCTGATTTGAGGTCCTCATTTTGAACCCAAATTCCATTGACAAACAGAGACCTAAAAACTGGTTTTATCCTACTGTGCAAGAACAGCTTCACTAAATGTTTAGAGGCAACCTCTAAATGTTCTAGAGCAGAAGCAATATACAACCATAAAAGATAAAAAATGTGTGCATTAACCTGAATGCCACACACTTTCTTTAGGTCTCTCAACCTCACAGCACACAATATGGATGAATGTCAAGCTCGTTCATTGCTATTCCAGATCTTTCTTGTTCTTCACCCCAGAATCCCCTCATTTCTCTTCCTCTCATGGTGTGAAGATTAATCACACTTGACATCTCATTTTCTGACTGTGGCTTTTTGCAGAATCTGTTCGGTCGGCCGGAGAGATTGTGAATGTTACAATATACTTTAGAAATTCCAAATACTACCTGCATCATCCTCCTCTGATCATGATCACGTCAATACCTGGTACAACTTGGTACGATATATTCTGATACTCTATTTTATAGGATACAAATGCAAAACTATGCTAGGTCCTGAATACATTTACGTTTCCAAGTTTTGCATGCATAATTTCAGTTATTTGCACTTTATCTGTCACACTCAATATATGACCGAGGTGTTCACGCGAGACATAAATGGAAATGTTGGATAGATAGAAAGACCGATAGAGACAGTGAGAGAATTTGTATTTGGTGTCTATCTCATTCAGTTTTGGCATGCGACTCGCCTTGCATCGCTGCTGTGCTCCGTTACCATGGGAACGTGCAGGAACGCAAACGTAAGTGAAGAACGAAAGCAAGCGAGGGGGAGAGAGAGAAAGCATTTGCGCCTTTTGGTGCTTTCTCCCGCATGTGAGTTATCGACAGCCCCTCTAGCGCTTGGCAAATTAAAACATATTTCATCTGCCACAAAAATCTACAATGAGCCATTAAAACTCAGGACTCCTTCTGTCATTTTCTCTCTCCACCTCAAATCACTGAACCATACCGCCTTGGCCAGTTTGGAAGGTAAAAAATGCCACTGACAGTAAAAAAAAAAAAAAAAATTTGCTTTGCATTTCAGATCCTCCCACTTCATGTATTTTTTTTTTTTCTGGGAACTTCTGCAACTGATGACTCAAGTTTTTTCCAAGGTGTGTGGCAGAGACCAAGTTAGAGTCACTTTAAGCTATAGGGGGTTTCTCGCCCACTGGTTTCAATCTGGTAATTTCCTTTAGCCAGTGTCACAGTCCAGTAGACAGGAGCCAGTGTACGTGTTGACCTGGACTTCTTCTGTTGGTTGCGCTAACTAAACCTCTATCATTTTTTTCTCAGCGGTTCTTCAGCCCAAATGCTGAGAACTAGCAGTAGGAGGTGTGGTGACGGTAAGACTCCTTTTTAAGTACTTGGGTTATTAATTATTCCCAAGGAAAATGCCAGGCTGGTAATCTGAAACTAATGGGTTTAAACCCCAAAGTGGTGATTCATGATTTACAGCCATTGCACCCTTGAGCAAGTGCCCCAGGTTGGGCAACTGTCCCAGTAGTAGAACTGTACTGTAAGTTGTTTCAGATAATTAATGTTTAACAAAGAAAAATAGTCCCGTTGCACTACATTGAAGGTCCAACATGAATTTGTGGCAGCCATTTTTACCACAGCTTTTTTTAGCCATTTCTACTGCCCGTAAGCTAATTCCCATCAGGCAAACCCACCTTCTTCAAAAAAGTGAGGTCTCGCTTTCCACGAGGAGCCTTTGTCTAGGTGTAAAGATTCATTACTGCCTACTGTAAATTATTTTGGTGGAATATTTCCCAACCATCCATGCAGTATTGCATCACCTAAGTATGGATGCAGAGGGAGACCGGTGTTGAGAGCGGTATCTTGGATAGGGCCTTATTTAAACAGTTGAGTGATGGGGCATTTGGTTTGTTGAATCAATAGTAAATGTATTTGTGTCTCCGCATATGTGTGTTTGCAATGGCTCATTTGGCAAACCTGGGTCTCATCTGGCATATTCCAGATTACCTGCGACTCCTGAGATAACTGAGAGACTCTTGCAATCCATCACCTGCCGACAAGGCCTTGTCTGAAAGTTGGAGGGAACGAAGGAGAGGGGAGAACTGACAAATGAGAAAAGAGAAATGGCATTGAGGGACATGCGATGGTGGAATAAAATTATTTTTCTCGTTTTCTCACAGGAAACGGGTCTTGAAAAGATAACTCTAAAATACTGGCGTAAAAATGACACTGCTGTAATGATTATGATAATTGTGAAGCCGGGATAATTGAGGACAGTCTCTCGCTGGATAGATATTGACCACATTAGTGCTTGAAGTGGAGATGAGCTTTAATTAGACTCAATTAATCCCCATTTGGTCTCGGAGGATGGAGGCAAATAGCAATTTTCAGAGCACAAGTCCCTTTACCTGCTCACAGCTCAATAGACGATATACCGTTCAGTGGCTTGTCCAGTGGCACTGAGCAAATGTGAAAATTACAAGACCATAATCCTTCGAATGGAGCTCTCCGAGTCTTTGATTTCTAGTGGCGACATTGTCAGTGTGTGTGAGACTTACAACACTGGAGGGACTGTAACTTCAATAAAAACCGTGAGTTCACAGACTTTAACAGTGTATTTTGGAGGTAAAACTTTTTCCCTGAAGGACAATGCTTCTCCTCTGCAGTTTTATTTTGTATTAGAGAGCCATACATGCCATAACACTTTAACACAATGTCAAACTACAGTTATCAAAATAACTGGTGGATTTGCCAATCTTTGCAAGTGACACAGCTCACTCTGTGACCTAGATGAGATAAGATATGACCAAAATAGAAATCCCTTTAGCAATTCTTTATGTAAGTGTAAGACCTATTTGTGTAGTAATATTGAATTCATTTAGTATGCAAGAAAACTGGGTTTCAAATCCCAACTTGATGGAACTGAAAGATAAGATTTGATTGGATCCACTTGACTCAGAAATCTAAGGGGGCACAAGCATCTCGCCATCACTTTGAAAATGGAAGGTCTTGTCTGCAGATATGCAAATTGCTGCAGCATAAGTGTCTTCACAAACATGCATGTCCATTTTGGTGCATCTGTTTATTAGCTGCCAATATCTAATGGGCATCCATAAGTGATATCCTCCTTAATCCGGAGAGCTAGACACATCATGCAGAATTCTCCAAGGCTGTTATTTTCTCTTAAGTCCTATCAGTCTTTTAGACAAAGCTGAAATAATTGGCCTGTCTCCTCTCTGCCTGCCCTTATTCTCAACACTTTATAGCAGTCTTTTGGTCTTTTTATGCAAACGAATGGTTAAATGGTAAACAGATCAGGCTCAGATCAGAGCCTGACTTCAGACCTCCATTATGTGGGTAGATTTTTGTGGCTGCAAGCATTTCCGTGTGAGCGTGAGGGTGTGTGTTAGAGAGAATGGGAGAGAGAAACAAAGGAAAGGGTGCAATACACACCACCTGTCTTTCTCGCTCTTTATGTAAATTAGGACATTTAAAATGGAAAAATATTTCTGCAAATGTTGTATTGCTTTGGTTATTTGGGTTTTCTCAGTGTATTTAGTGTATGCAAGCTTCTGGGTTTGTGCAGGTTTTATAAATAGTATGAATTCTGTTAACTGTATTTAGACTACTAAATTTGACAATTATTAAAATATAGACTATATAGTGAAATGTGATGATACTTAGGCCTATTTTAATTTATGTCTGCATATGTTACTAATTTACTACTGGTAAATTAGTAACATGCATGCTACTCGATTAGGTCAAAGTAGGAGGTTATTTAATTACATGTTAATTTTAATTAATGTTAATTACATTTCCTGAAGCGATCTGAAAGAGTTGCAATGCCCACCTGTTCCACCCCAGCCACCGTTCATCTCTTGACAAGAAGAACATCCATTCATTTAAATGACTCTATCTTTTCCTTCATGCTGACACTTCATTTGTCACTCATGCTGAGCAGCATGACCATGTCTGCAAAGGTCACCAAAGGCTTCAAACATTCTCATTGCCCCATGAGAGAGCCTGCTGCCCTCTGTGAGAGAGCAAAGGCCGAGGCTGAGTTTTAAGTGGTAGATAAATTGTATCAATGACTGACCATGCGTCTTTAGATAATCAAGTTCGAACGGATCCCTGACGGAGGGATAAAAATAGATCCTGGGCCATTACATTGTGCAGTAATAGCACAACTGCAGCCAATACATCAAGCCCTGGGGAGATTCAAAATGAAGGCCAGGGCTTTATTAACAAGAAACAATTACAAGGAAACAGAAATGTCCAATATTCTTAATTTAGACTCTTGTTGCTATGGTGTATGATTCACCTAAGACAAAGACAAGACAAACGCATGAATTTGATTCAGTGTGTACAAAGTGGCTTATTATAGAGAATTAACAACATTACTGTTAAATATCTCTCTTGCCAGTTCTAATTACACCTGAGGATCCAATTCGGGCTTTTGTTAGGATAAACTAGATGTGTTTTTGATTTCTTAAGTAGTGTTGCGTGTAGTGTCATGTGCAATATTACTTAACATACCCTCCCCAAATATCTTAATTGCTTTTAGAAGGAATCATTAGTCTCTAGACTAGAAAGGAAAAGGGAGGGAGATGGTTTAAGTGAGATTTTGTGAGCCAACAATTTTCCCAAGCAAGTGAGGGAGAAAGCTATCCTTTCATCTCAATGGCAGGTGCTTGGCAGGTGTAGAACCTCTCGGAAGGACCCGCCAAAATTTACAGTCCAATTATCTACAACTCTTAAGATATGACAGGTTATACAATCTTTATTATAATTAAGCGCCTAACTACGTTCCTACCAAGAAGCAGTGGGTTTTTACCATCAACAAGTTTCTTCCCTGCATACTAGTGGTGCCATTTGGATAAATGACTGTTGAGCCATGGGGCAAGGTGCGGCTCGCCCCAACCCGGATCGACCTCGATCGACTTAAACTGGGGTCGATGCTATGAAGCATATGGATGGGACTCTCCTTCCTCCACACTATCGGTCTTAAAAGAGGGGCTATTTGTCTTAAAGAGGGGATAATTTGTTTGTGCTTGGCCCTATTGTGTGGACCAGAGTAGTGAGGCAATAACTGAGGAGATCGGTACAGGGATTAACGTGGTAAAACAAACAAAAAAACAATATCGAGGCTGACGGGGATCTCTATAAAGAGAGAAAAAACATGCAGTAACAGCTTAAAAATGTTTTGCATGAATAGACTCTTGTCAGACTGTTAAAAATGGCTGCAGATAGAGGCAAGTTGAAGTAAAACAAGCTCCAGACCGCAAGGTTGGTTAGGTTGAGTATGAGGAGTATATTTTGCAGTTTAAGGAAGCTGTAACTGGAAGTAATTTTGACAGTTCTGTTGAAGTGAATGCTGGTATATGTTTTTTTAAGGAAGAGACTGGAGTTGGTTTGGGTGGGATTGTCAGATCTAAAGTCAATAAACGAAGATGCTTTCAGAATGGTATTTTGTGATTTTCTTGATGTCTTTAGAGCTGTGGAGCCCCTGTGTCTTAACTCTTTTGGTCAATCAAATCATGTCCTTAAGCATTACTTCTATGGAGCTGAAATTAATATAAGTTGAATAGAAGATATTTTGAATGAACGAGACGTTCTCAAGTCTGCTGTCTAGAATGTTTTTCTTACCCTTTAAAGACACCTTTTGACCTTTAATAGAGAGAGTTTACTCAAAGAAGATAATTCTGTGATTTCTATTCACCGTCATTTCATTCCAAACTTGTATGTTCTATACACTAATGGCATCCAAATCTTTTTATACTTCAAAATATCGCCTTTTGTGTTCAGTACAGATTTGAATCGACATGAGGGTGAGCAATGATGACAAGAGTTTTCATTTTTAGGTGAACTAGCCCTTTAAACTCCAGCTCCAACAGAATCTCAAATCTAACCCAAGTTGCAGTGACGCAAAAGAAAGCTCAGTTCTGGTTCCTACAGCTGCACATCATTCTTCTAAAAGCTTATGTTGCTGATCTTGAGGGAGCTTCCATCTTTATAGAAGCTATCCTGTGAGTCCCTGCATCAGTAGCATTGATCCTGCAGAAAGCGTGTAAATCCATCAAGCCAGATATGTCAAAGTTCCTCTGCTATCTGTGAGAACGTGTGTTTGAAGGAAGGTCCTGTACTATTTTTCTACTTTTGCATCCAAGGTGAAAAAAAGGACAAGCAGTCACTAAAAAATTAAAGTTGTTACAGTATGTTTGCCGTTTTCTTGAATTTGTAAATGTGAGATGTGTGGTGTCTTGGAAGTCCTATAGAAGGTTCCTATATAGTAGTTACCTTCATTTACAGAACCACCTGCTTAGTGATTGACTTGCTGCTGTGAGGCAGCATGCATAATAAGCTTCCTATGATGTTTACTGTGCCTTTCTGACTGAATATGCACTCCCCATTATTTGTACTCCCACTTAAGATGGTCGGTTATCCTGTATAGTTCACTTCTCAGGGTGACAAACAAATTCTAACTGGTCATAACACCGGTCCAGTGTAGGGGAACACTAGGCAAGATTTTTTTTGTGAATGAGCCTCTTGCACCCTCCATTCACCTAAATTCAGTGCCTGGAATCTCTCTGAGGATGTTTCAGGATGCCAGAGGGGGAGCTGCACAGTCATTCACGTGAAAGATTGATTTAACACACGCGGGCAGCTGTGGCTGCTCGAGCTCTGGCGGAGTGCCTCTCTATGACGTCAAAGGCTCCTGCCTGCTCGTGTGGGCGCGCGCTCGCTCGCGCGGGGAGAGACACGCGCTGAGAGGCGAGCTACGTGCTCAGAGTGAGAAAACAGATGTGCTTGGTGGCCGATGGAAAAGACAACGGGCACAAATCTGAAGCTATACGAAAAATGCATTTATGCGCATCAAGACATGCGCGTCTCGTGCACTTTAGATGTTACGGTCAAGAAGCCGTTGCAGTAAATCCAATAATAACGTGTAAACATATTTTCATCATTATCTGAGATGGATTCTTATGATCCTGTGCACCATCTGTGCGTTTATTCGGTATGTTTATTAATCCGTTCTCACTCCCACAGCGTCAAATAGTTGTATGTAACTGGAGATTTGAATTGTAGGGAATTTGATGATTCTTGGATTCCGATTCCTTAAAGATTCCATTTAAGATTTGTTTAGTTCTTTTGAAGGATAAATATTAAGAAAGGATAAATTATTAGCAGTCGGTTGCCACATGTGAGATCAATAAATCAGAAATGTAAATGTAATGGTTTATAATAAATGTATTTTTTTTGCGGACTTTTGAGGTAGAATAAATGCAATTCAATAATTTGACCTGTAATTTGAACTATATAGCCTACTAAATAAAATACTTGGAAAAAATAATTTTATTAACTTTTTTTTCATATAAGTCAATATTAGGCTACTTATTGCAACAAGTCATTGTGTATATTTAGATAGACTTACAGGTTGTCATGTGAACAGTAAGTAACTATAGTTACACTAATTTAAGTCTCAGCTGAAGCCTTACAACACAACACCTTAGGTCCTTGGTTAATTTGGAGTTGCATGACCAGTATTAACTGAGGTTCAAAAAGTGAGTCAGATTAATTCAGGAACCAATTAAAGTGTTTTTTAAAAGGAATCCGGCTCATTTGTTAATCGGAGTACTCTGGTCGTACTATATGGATTGGATTCACTAAAAAGAACAGGCTCTGAAGAGTCCTTTGCTGCATCTGAAATAGAATACTTCCCTACAATATCTACCAGGCAAAAACAGTATGTGAAGAGAAAAAACAGCATTTTTACCCGGGGTAATGAATCTCAGCTATGGAGCTGGGTTATCATCGTTTTTAACAAACGTGTTCAGTGTTGGAATGTTTTGACTAGATGCTCAGAAACCTCATATTCAGTCACGGAAAAGCCATGCATGTTTAAACAGCAGGGGCGCATTAACGCATGAGCTTCAAGGGGCTGAAGCCCAGGGGCCTACACTGGAAAGGGGGCCCACTGATTGGCTGCAGGAAAATTATATTTTTTTAATTATTTATATTGGAGTTTGCAGCATTCTGTAAACAAACATGCACTCATTTTCAGCAACGGGGAGAAGAGATTTTCTGGGGGTAGGGGGGCCTACATTAATGCTGTAGCCCAGGGGCCTCTGGTTATCTTGGCGCCCCTGATAAACAACCGTTTCAGCTTTTGAGGGGAAAAGTGTCAAAAGGTGATGGAAAACACATGAATTGGAGTGAAGAAGATTCTGTTTTGTTCTTACCTTTTTAGTCCGAAAAATTCGATTCAGGAAAAACAGCGTAGCCAACGCAATCTCACGGCAATTCGTACGTATTTTACGAGGTGGCTAATTCGTACGAATTCGTACGACCTCACTCGTACGATTTAGTACGATTTGTCTAAACCCCAGTGACGGTTAGGTTTAGGGGCGGGGTTAGGTGTAGGTCATTCGTACAAATTCATACGATTTCACAACTCGTAAAATACGTACGATTTAGCAAAAAACGTATGAATTTGTACGACTGAGGTCGTACGAATTCGTACGAATTAGCCACCTCGTAAAATATGTACGAATTGCCGTGAGATCGGGCTGGCGTAGCCTACTAGCAATGCTAGAGCCTTTATGTAAGGGATCACGTGCTTCGTTCATCCAATCAGTAGCAAATAACGTTAACCTGGGTTATGTACAGTGTTAAAAATCATCTTATAAATACACAGGTTTAATTCTTAACCCCAGGAAAATTATGAGCTGTGATAAACGAAGAGGATTACCCGAAATTTAGAATGACCCAGGGTTAAAAACTGTTAAAAGCCCGAGAGAGAGTTGCTACTGTAGGCTATGCGATTTTGGTTACAGCCCTTATTTATTCCGTGAATTAAACCGCTGTATGTTTTAAGTGATTCATCAAAAGAACCAACTCATGAGAGTCATTTGCCTGGGAACTGGACTTGCACTGGTACCTATATTTGATTCACAGAAGGAGTCGATTTATTAGTTTGGTAATCGGACTACATTTGACCGCGTTGTATGTTTTTGTTTCACACACAAAAAAAGAACCGACAAAGTTGCGTTTGACTGACCAAAGGAATCAGTTCAGAAGAGTCATTCGTTGAGGAATCGGTCTACACTGATCCAGTTGTTCCCCCACTCTCTCTCTCTCTCTCTTTCTCTCCCTCTCTCTATCTCTCTCTCTCGCGCCAGCTCAGTCCGTATCTCCGTCGGTCTGAGTCCTCAGCGCTGGCAAGGGATAATAAACTGCCTTTCCGCAGCAATACGTGGTCAACGAAACAGCCCACAACAGAGGTAGGAATTCAGTCTCCGAATTCAATCATTTATGTGTAAAACTGCTAAAGAAACCAAGCCCGTGAGATGTTTTATTTTATTTGATCAATATCCTCTCCATTGATGAGAAGTGATTCATCTGGAAAGCCACCTGCATGCTGATCTGTGTGCGCAGGGGTTTGGTGAGATGTGTTGCATCCTTCAGCTGAAGATAACGCGGCTTTATCAGATCTTCTCTGACACTATCAGAGTTTCAGAAGATGGTTAGGTTTTAAAACGCATCCCAAACCAGATTCAGGGCATTTATAAAACCCATACGAGGACCGTACTAACAAAAACAGGTATTCTATATAGACTTTAGATGGTGTTGTCTAGCTTTTTCTTCTGAAGATTATTGTCATTTTCCATTCATTTTAATAACTCTGCATGTGTGTTTTTGTTTTATTGGCTGTAGCAGGCTTTATAAGAAGTAGGTGCAAAATGAGATTCCTATCCTTGTCTACTTTTTGTACAATATTTCATTCGAGTTTTTCTAATAATAAAAGCGCGAACGATTTAGGGAATCGTCTCTTCTTGGCATGCGTTCACCAGAGCATCGTTTTGTCTTTGGAAATGAAACGTACTGATGGATATAAACGACAGAGAGGGGGTGCTGGGAGAGATACGGGACGGGGAGAGCGCCATCGTTTGATTTATAACCTCACTATACGCAGCGACTGCCGAAGCCTGGGGTCCCCGCTTTGACTCGCTGTCATTTTAACAGCAGACGCCGATTACACTGGAATACTGATAAAAGACAGAATAGCTCCCTCTGCAAGGGCTTCAGAAAGCTCTTTACCACAGCATGGAGAGAAATCAATGTGATTAGGGAGCTACACTACAACCACACCTGTTTCATTACAGCACACAGCGACAGCGGGAATATCTGCGAGCTCCGAGCGTTAAAACCACATGAAATCGAAATTAGAGTTTTGTGGCTTTTAGTCGATGGGTTTTTCTTTTCAGCTTTGAAGCTATTTGGATGATCGTATACTACAAAAGTTGACAATCTGTGCTTATGCATTCATTTTGTATGATATCAAATTTCGTATTATATCAAAGTTCATATAAATATTTTTTTATTAGATTTATTACAGCTTATAAATATAAATTTATAAGCTGTATAAACAGCTGTATAAATCTTTACAGCTAGATTTATAGACATCTAAAATGTAATCTATAGGAAAATTTACAATAAAATGCAATACATTTTTCTATTACAGTTAAAAATATCGATATTTATAACTGCTTTTGTCTGATATTATCTGTCAAGTGAAATTGACGATATGCTCCGCCCCCGACTTAGTCTACTGTTTTGTAAGAAGACTTCAGCATGGAAACGACTGTCATTATATCTTTAAAGTGAACACGAAACACCAATTTTGCTTCTGTAAAGCAATTCAATGATAAACAGGATAAACTGTAACTGTAATGATGGTACTCTATACAACGGAAAAGCTGTAATAGATCTAATGTACATGGACATATTCAATTTAATAAAATACTGTTAAATCTAGTTTTTGGAAGTGAAAAAGAACTAGTCAACTTATTATTTACAGTGGAAAAAAAAAACGTAAATTGATTTCCCATATTTCTCTGTGTGACTATTCACATTAGATTTTTATTTTATATTTTATTTTACTTTTATTGAAATAACTCTTTCTACTTACTTTTTTTTTGTTTCAGTTAGTTTTTTGTCGTCTTATATTTTATTTATTTTTTATTTTTTTGATGTCATACATGTGACACTGTGCTCTTTTTGCAAATTAGTTTTTACCTCAGCTTGTGGAAAAACTGTGAACAGTATTTTTGCAATTTTAATATATTAATATTATTCCCTTTTTTTAAATCGTAATTGTAAGATCAATCTGTAAAACCTCAAAGCTGCTACTGTATTTTTACTGTAAAGTTGACAACGGCAGCTGGCTTTTTTACTGTAAATGTAAGCTTTTGTGTGTGTGTGTGTGTGTGTGTGTGTGTGTGTGTGTGTGTGTGTGTGTGTGTGTGTGTGTTGGGCAAGACTTGCTTTTGTCCACTGAAATTGACTGAATTGTAAAAAGGTGTGGAGTTGAGTAATGCTAGTTCTTAGTGATGTCACTCAGAAGGGAAAGTTATTCTAGAGGTGGAGCAAGTTATTTTGATCATTGTTTGAAAAAAAACATGCATTAAATCTTGCGCAATTAGACAGAATGTGTACTAAAAGTAAACTGGGTCTATTTCAAATTCACACTGGCTTTACTCTGTGCTTGCAGCAGATTTAATGACGGGTTGGATGAGAAGCGGAGTCTTGGGTTAAACCACAGTGGATGAATTCAAAGATGATGAATTGACCCCTCACTGCCAAAGCCTATTTGCCCCATATGGCAATGCTGAGTATGTGACTTCATTATTTGCAGCCTGGTTTGCAGGCTTTTGATTTATCTGCAGCCTTTTTTAGACGCATCCACAGGTGCAGGAGTGAGTCTCGCGGCTGCTTGGTTAAAGGCAAACCTTCACGTGAGCCAGTAAAAAAAGAAATTTTTGAAAAAAACATTTTAACTTTGAGGCGATCTAAATTAAAGTATTCTACATAAAGTTGACGATTTGTATTATATATATTTTTTATTTTATTATTTAATGGAATTAAATAACACATTTGTTTGTTTATTTATTATATAATAAATAAATAATATAAAAACTGCTGAATTACTAAATTACTAAAATTGCTGAGTATGTGACTTCATTATTTGCAGCCTGGTTTGCATGGTTTTGATTTATCTTCAGCCTTTTTTTAGACACATCCACAGGTGCCAGGAGTGAGTCACGCGGCTCCATGTTTAAAGGCACACCTTTACGAGAGCCGGTCTGTTTAATTAAATGAAACGAGAATGTATGCCTACGCATCCACTCCCAGCACGTTTGCCTGCGGGACTCTTTCTGTGCTGTTTTACTGAACGCACACAATCCAATTTTGCCAACAGGTGCGTAGCGACAGCTATAGGCAAATGGTAGGCTGGTCAATGGTATATCCATTTCATATCGAGATCAGATAGAGAGTGGCAGGTACAAAGCATGAAAGAGTAAGCGAGACGTAGAGGGGAAGGGTTTTGCGATGCAGGAAAAGCGTGCACACAATTCGTACTTTGATATTCATGTCTGTGACCCAAGCATGGCCACTAATAAAGACAGACTGACCCTCTTTAATTCATAATACAATCACTACAGCCTTTTGAATACGAAATCTGAATGAACATCCTGAATATTAATGACTGTGTTTCCATTAGACATTTTGGGGGTTTGATTCATTTCTGTGATATTACAATGCTGTGTGTTAAGGGTTTTGATGCGTTATCGTTCCATCCTTGTCATATCAAGAACCATGTTTGTGGTTTAGGGTTCTTGAGTTATTGGCATTGATGGTTCCATGAAGAACCTTTGACATCCATGGAAACTTTCCATTGCACAAAAAGGCTCTTTAAAGTAGGGCTGAAACATTTTGGAAAATAATCTAAATGCGTTTTTTTTTTACCAATATTGCGATTGCGATTTAATATGCGATTATTTTTTAAAGCTCTTTATATTCTGTATTATTCAATAAAGACAAGCAATAAATCATTGTATAGTATGCAGTGTTGGGCACGTTACTTTAAAAAAGTAATTAGTTATATTACTAGTTACTTCTCACAAATAGTAACTGAGTTACATCATTATAATAGAAACTAATTACAAGGGAAAGTAACTATTGTTACTTTAAAAAAAAAAATGTTCAAATATGTCAAATAACTTGGATGTCCCCAATATTAAATGTTAAATGAATGAAATGGACACTAAATAGAATACATTATCATTATAAAACATTGCACACTAATCTACACTATTTTAATGTTTCTGTGGAACAATGTGAGAGACACCTATCAAATTCAATTGATTATTGTAAGTATTATCAACCCTCTATGGACACCTTGGCAATAGACTCACCATTGGCTTGTCATTTTTTTTTTGTTTACTCACCAGACTAATATTAATTGTCTGATATACTATATATATATATATATATATATATATATATATATATATAAAGCTTATGTTTGTAAAATGGCACAGTTTTTTTTAATATCTCACTTAGCATCAGTCAGTCAAACATTATAATATGATATTATGATAATTTAGCATAAAATTTTAGCATTATATGATGATGGAACTTTAGTAATTAGAATAACCATATATGAATGCATATTTGTCATGTTGACTGAACTTAGGACTGGTGGTGGTGCTTAAGATATTGTTTGTCATTTAGTGTTTCTATAAAAAAATGAAAAAGAAAACTACAAATAATACTGATAAGATAACAAAACTACTACGAATTCTACTACTAATAAAAATATAAAACGCCATGAGGATTATTGAGCAATTCTGCATGTTATGAAAGACCCGCGGACCTGCTATAAGAGAGCAGACATCTCCTTATGCTTTATCTCGCCGTACTTTGATGTCATACGATTGATCTTCAAGTCGAACACACCGCTTTACTCCTACTCTCGCGTGTCACGTGACAGTGTAATCGCAGGCTCTGCGGTTGAAAAATCGCATTTTTACATATCGCGATATTATCGCAAATGCAATTAATCGTTCAGCCCTACTTTAAAGTGAAAAATGGTTCTTTAGATTATTAAAATGTTCTTCTAAAAACTGTTCATTTGGAGACCCTTTTAAGAGTAAAGTCCTAATCAAATTTAGTTATTTTCTCTATGGTAATCAGTTTTTTAGAATGTATATTGAGCCAAAAACATTAATATTAAAACTTGGCCTTGTTGAAGTTCATTTGATTTTTTTCTAAAAATGACTATACAGAAGGTTCTTTAATGGTTCTTCTCAGTACCTTAGGTAAAGTAAAGAACCATCTTATCTAGAACAATGTTTATACAACCCCAAATCAGAAAAAGTTGGGACAGTATGGAAAACACAAATAAAAAAAAGAAAGTAGTGATTTCTAAATTTACTTTGACTTGTATTTCATTGCAGACAATATGAACACAAAATATTTCATGTTTTGTCTGGTCAACTTCATGTCATTTGTAAATATACATCCTTTCCTGTCATTCAGACCTGCAACACATTCCAAAAAAAGTTGGGACACGTAAAACATTTACCACTTTGCGGCAAACTGCGGACTCGGTAAATTGGTTAAATAATGATGTGTCCTTTGAAACAGTTGATGTCAACAGGTGATTGTAATTATGATTTGGTACAAAAGCAGCATCCAAGAAAGGTCTAGTCCTTTAGGAGCAAAGATGGGCCGAGGATCGCCAGTTTGCCAACAAATACGTGAGAAAATTATTGAAATGTTTAAAAACAATGTTCCTCAAAGAAAGATAGGAAGAGATTTGGATATTTCACCTTCAACAGTGCATAACATAATTAAAAGATTCAAGGAATCTGGAGGAATTTCAGTGCGTAAAGGACAAGGGCGCAAGCCTAAGCTGAACAACCGTGATCTCCGATCCCTCAGGCGGCACTGCATCAAGAATCGTCATTCATCTATAAGCGATATCACCACATGGGCTCAGGACTACTTTGGCAAACCTTTGTCAAGTACCACAATACGTAGTTACATCCACAAATGCCAGTTAAAACTGTACTGTGCCAAAAGGAAGCCCTATGTTAACAGTGTCCAGAAGCGCCGTCGACTTCTCTGGGCTCGGAGGCATCTGGGATGGACCATCACACAGTGGAAACGTGTACTGTGGTCAGATGAATCAGTATTTCAGGTATTTTTTGGGAGGAATGGACGCCGTGTGCTCCGGACCAAAGAAGAAAAGGATCATCCAGACTGTTACCAGCAACAAGTCCAAAAGCCAGGGTCTGTCATGGTATGGGGTAATCGTGTCAGTGCCCTTGGCAAAGGTAACTTGCACTTCTGTGATGGCACCATTAATGCTGAAAAGTACATAGAGATTTTGGAGCACAATATGCTGCCTTCAAGAAGACATCTTTTCCAGGGACGTCCATGCATATTTCAACAAGACAATGCAAAACCACATTCTGCACACATTACAAAGTCCTGGCTGCGGAGGAAGAGGGTACGGGTACTTGACTGGCCTGCCTGCAGTCCCGACCTGTCTCCAATAGAGAATGTGTGGAGCATTTTGAAGAGCAAAATGCGACAACGAAGACCCCGTACTGTTGCCCACCTTAAGACTTGTTTGCAGGAAGAATGGGACAAAATTACAGCTGAAACACTTCATCACTTGGTGTCTTCAGTCCCTAAACGTCTTTTAAGTGTTGTGAAAAGGAATGGCAACATTACAAAGTGGTAAATGCTTTACTGTCCCAACTTTTTTTGGAATGTGTTGCAGGTCTGAATGACAGGAAAGGATGTATATTTACAAATTACATGAAGTTGACCAGACAAAACATGAAATATTTTGTGTTCATATTGTCTGCAATGAAATACAAGTCAAAGTAAATTTAGAAATCACTACTTTCTTTTTTTATTTGCATTTTCCATACTGTCCCAACTTTTTCTGATTATATACACATATATACATACATACATACATACATACATACATATGGTTTTTGAGTTGATTGTAGGCCTAGTTCTTTGAAGCCTAAAGATGTCCTCAATGTTGCATTGATACTTGGAGCTTGATCCTTTTTAACAGAGTTGGGGTACTTGGACTCGGGTGGACTCGGACTTAGATATTTTGGACGCAGACCTTTTTCTGAGTACATACGAATCCATGTCATGTGTAATATATATATATATATATATATACAGTATATACAACATAAGTAACAACATAAAATTAATATAAAAAGACATTAATAAACGTCTCCCACTTAAACTCAATTGATTAAAAACTAGGACTCAACAAAGTGGACTCGGACCCAACACTGCTTTTTAATATTTAGAAGTTCATATTTTTTGACAAATATGAGTTTTGACAAATTGTAATTTCACAGTGTTTTTAAAACTTGGCTTGTTGGAGTTAATATGAATATTTCTGTAAACTGTTCAAGTTTCTGGAATATTTTTTTCAGCACCTTAGATCCAGCAAAGATCCATGAACCTTTTTGTTTTAATTGCATAGGGTTCCTGATGTGGATGTAAGTTTCTTTAAAGATTACACAAGTTATTGATGTTACATTTATGCACCATGTAAAAACTCATATTGGAACACTAAGGTTCTGAATTGAATCGAGGTTCCTTTAGAGGCAGTATTTGGCATTTTGTATTCATTTCCTTTCAGAATGTTGTTTGTTGCAAATTTTCACCAAATGGCTGTATGTTTGTTCTTTGAAAAGTTCTTGATGTTACATTGTAGGTTCCTCAGGTTGGCATCATTCACTAACAGAGAAGCTCCTTGTTTGCTTTACCATTCCGTTCTCCTATAGCATCATACATTTAAATTTATTTGTCCTGCCATGGAATCAAACTGTAAAACCCTCTTGGTTCTAATTAGAACCATTATTTTTAAGACTTTACTCTGGACCATTTAAGACAGCTGGCATCTGTACTAAGAGTGATAGACTGAGGGAAGGGAGAGCAGGTGAGAGGAGGCAATTAATGGCTTTTAATCTAAAGTGAAAATAATCAATGAGGTGTTCACAGTTCTTAGGGCCAGTGGGGATTCTGGACCTCTGAGTGGAGCTATCCAGCTCAGAGGACGAAATATGTTGTTGCTGATTAGGTATGTGTGTGTGGCCAGTATCTGCGCATATGCTTAGCATTGAGTAAATCAGGTGTGACTGAGTGCCGATTTAGGCCGAGGGTGGTCTGGAGCCTGCAGTGAGATGTTTACACATGCAGCTGTGTAGATGCACATTCGCTCTTGGACGTCAGTTTATCTGTGACTAGATCTGTCCCAGTGCATTTCCATTCTGCCTATTTACTCTTCCTCCCACATACTACAGGGAAAACTGTTAAAAGCCCAGTTCCCTCTCTTGTATAACAAAGGCTGCAACTTTAGTTTAGCCAGTTCTGCAGCAGTTAGTTTCCTCCATCTATCTTTTTGGTGGAATATTTGTTATCTGATTTTTTTTTTAACCTCTTAAGACCCTGCGGCCTCATATGAGGACATTATATTTTAGTGAATTTCTCTGAGACAATACATGCCACAGTTTTAAGTTTGGATGTCCTGTACAGAGCACATTCAGGGCTTTTCAGAGATACCAAATAATTGGATGTTTCACCATGACCACTCCCTCTCCTTGGTCTTCAAAAATGTCTGAAATTAATTTAGTGACACTCTTGTTGAAATATGATAATATTTTGTAATTATCATTTAAATCTGTCTAATTTTTAAATTGTGTGTCATAAATCAACATCTCAGGAAAATGTTCAAATCAAAATATGACTTTCTGTTACGAAACAGGACGTTGATTTCATACATGTCCTCATATGAGGACACCGGGACTAAAAACATGTTTATTACGCATTTTGGGAGACATAACAAATTAATAGGGAAATAAATTATATTTCAATATTCTATGAAATATTATATATTATTATGAAAATCTTGTCAATTATTACTCCCATTATTACACTTTTTTCATTAAGCTGCCCCAAAAACACATTAATATGCAAATTAGATTTAGTTTATAGATACATTGTATATAATGAGAAAACCCATTTATGGCCATTTTGCAGAAAGAAAAAAGGTATATCGAATCATTCTGTTATAACATAGTTGAGCATCATCTTTATACAAAGTTTGGTAAAAAAATAAAAAATCTTAAACTAAAAATGTATTGGTGATTTAAAAAATCAATTGTTTTTGCCTATGCATGTTCATTCATGTCTTTTTATTTTTTTAAAGAAATTGAGTCCCGATGTCCTCTACAGAGGACATAGCATAACTTATGAATGAAATATAATTTTTTTACACTTTTTTTTTTTTTTTTTTTTTTTTTTACATTATTCTAAATGCTCTAAAGTCTAAACAATTTAAAGACAAGAAACTAAACTTTTTTTTCCTAAAACTTTTTTCTCAGCTCTTAAGAGGTTAAGGCTGAGAGGTTCTGACTGGTCTTTTGGAGCATAAGAAGTTTGGCCAATTACCACAATCTTATGGATTTAGCAAGGATGTCGTGGTCACTGACCATTAATGACACTGAAGTCAGGATACTATTGGTAGTTGCGAATGAGTTTAGAACTGTTCACACTCATTTATTCTTCCTCACTTAGCACTAGAGATAAAAAATCCGAGACTATCTTTTCAAGGCGTATCCATAGAGCAGTGCTTCCCAACCAGGTATTTTTGTATTATCTTTCCTCAAAGTGACTAAACTTGCTAAGTATTACTAAAAATGCTTATAAACTGCAAATATTTTTTTCTTTTTTGATGCTTAAACAAGTTCACCCAAAAATTTAAATTTGCTGAGCATTTACTTGCCTTCAGGCTTATAAGATGTAGATGAGTTTGTTTCTTCATGGGAACAGATTTGGAGAAATTTAGCATAACGTCACTTGCTCACCAATGCATCCTCTGCAGTGAATGGATGCTGTCAGAATGAGAGTCCAAACAGCTGATAAAAACATCACAATAATCCACAAGTAATCCACATAACTCCAGTCCATCACTTAACATCTTGTAAACCGAAAAGAATGAGCCATCTATCCATAATATTCCATTCTCAAGTGAAAAACTTATTATCTGAAGCATTTTTTCTAAATTTGTTCTGATGATGAAACAACTCACGTAAAGAGTTAATATAATTTTGCCAGAATTTTCTTTATGAAATCCTTTTATTATATGTTAATGCAAAAGTAAAGTGCAACATAGACTTGTTTGTTTGTTTGCAAGAAGCAAGTTTTTATTGTCCATTTGTTATACTCATCTCATGTCCAAATCACTGTATTTTCAAATCAGTTTTGCCAGTGATTATAGTGTAAGAATGACATGGCACATATCCACGTGTTCTAGTCTATATATATACAATTATAATCAGTATTTTAAATAAAGGAGTATTTACCAGAAATATTATTTACCAGAATTTATTTAGGAGAAAAATGTAAATGTGCAGTATTTCTTAAAAAGTAAAAAACAAACAAACAAACAAAAAAAATGGAACCATTAAAATGGAATCCAGAAAATAATGGAAAACAGAATTTGGTACAGATAAAACTGTAAAAATTAATTAGACAGGCTTTTTGATTAATAAAATTTATTTAACCATTAAAACAGAGTATAGAAAAATGAAAATGGAAAAAAATGAATTTGGAAATAAAACGGATTTCATAGGGCCCTATAATTATAATAATGTTTTTGTGGTAATAAAAATAGATGTAAGTGAACAATAGCTTTTAAAATGACTTAAAATACATATATAATAGCAATGATGCAATAATAATTAGTTCAAATAAAGTATCAAAAGCAAGAAATCATATGGTTTTATTGAACAAAACTGTTAAAATACATAATGTATTATAAACAATAGAGCTAATGTAGATAACGCATAACAACAAAGGCCTGCAGGGGGCGACGACAACCTGATGATTATTTTTAAACATTACTGCGCGATCTAATCCTTGTTTAATATTGACCAAGCACCATTTAATTCAAATGTCCACTTAATCTTTAACATTTGGCCATTTCTTTTGGACAGAAATGCTATAGCCACTGTAATTAAATGAATATGTGGACATCAAAACGTGTAAACTCAGAGTGAGGGTTTGAGCTTTTATTTTGAAATCGCGATGCATTCTCCTGTGTTTGTGTAGATTTATAAATGATTTACCTTACAAATCTGATGAAATGGCGCACGTTGCGTTCCCAGATGAATGTTATAATAAACCCAAACTCACAACAACATGCAGAGATGGAGTTTGAGACGCTCCACACATGTAAATAAGTTTCTGTGGAACTACTGTGAACGGAGCCGCTGTGAGACGCACGTGCTTAACCTACACGCATGTAAATAATTAAAGCTCATATACTGTGTTAGAACTGCATCGCATATAATTATTTAATTAAATCATAGCGTTTGTGAATTCACAATTATGCTTAATTATGATTTTTAAATGGGTTTAATATCATACAGCCTTGGAAAATAGTCTAATAATGTGTTTTATGGATTCTCTGTCTGTGAAATGCGGCACTTCCGTTATTTTGCCGGTTAGTCGACGTGAGCAAAATGAAGTCGATGATTTTTCAAAATCGACTAGTCCACTAAAATCGACGAATCGCGACAGCTCTAGAGTCATCTATCCATAATATTCCATTCTCAAGTGAAAAACTTATCATCTGAAGCATTTTTTCCAAATTTGTTCTGATGATGAAACAACTCACTTAAAGAGTTAATATAATTTTGCCAGCATTTTTTTTAGAATTAATATCATATGTTAATGTAAAAAATCTTGTGTAATATAACTTGTTTGTTTGCTGGATTTTATTGTATTTTATTGTATACCATGTTATACTTTATGTATACTGTATTTTCAAATTGTTTTGCCATGAAAATAGCCTAAGATGCTGACATGGCATTTATTTATTTATATATATATATATATATATATATATATATAACTACTACTCTGATGATGAAACAACATTGTAACCATTTGGATGGCCAGAAGGTAAGCAAATTAAGGCATTTATTTTTCTTTCAATTCAAATACATTTTTGTGTGAACTGTACCTTTTAAATAATCTTGAATGCTTTAAATGAAAAGAGAAAAAAAAAATCTTTGCTGAGAATCATCTGTCTTAAAGTGCCCATATTATGGGTAATGAAAGGTTAATATTTTGGTTTTGGGAGTCCCCAACAACAGGTTGGCATGCAAGGTAAAAACAACAACAGTTTAATTGTCTTATATGCATATATTTTTACCTTATTTGCTCAACGACTCCCAAACTATTAGTTTAATGATTCATTTTTCCAAACCCCTCCTTTGCGTGATGCTAATCTGCGGTGATTGGTCCGATTGGTCTCATTTTCATTTCATCATGCCTGTAACTCCTGATAAAGCAGCGTTTGTGAGTGCAGTAGTGTTGCTTTTGTCAACGAAAATTGACTAAATATCGTCGTCAACGAACCTTTATCACGTGACAAAAACGAGACGAGACGCAACGTAAATGCTGGTCATGTGACGATGACTATAATTAAATGTATAATGCAATATTGTTGACGAATAAAAACGAGACTAAATGTGGTTTACAAAATAAAAACTATGCTAAAATGTCTCTTCATTTTCGTTGACCAAAACGAGACGAAACGAAATGTTATAACGTTATTTCGTCTTGTTTAGTCGCATTATTATTATTATTATTATTTTGCAGTATTTCTGTTTCTTGTGTGTCACTTCAGGGGCTGACCGTTCAGGGTTGCCAGGTTTTTGCAACAAAACCCGCCCAATTGCTACTCAAAACTAGCCCACAACTAGCCCAATCGCATTTCGAGGGGGGTTCCCCGGTAAAGTTCGCATTCCAGGGGCTAAATATCACGTTATTGGGGTCGCTACAACCCGCGGACATGAAAAACAACCCGCGGCAACAGTGTTAAAGTAGCTCAATTCCGCGGGAAAACCGCGGACATGGCAACACTCTGCGCAGGCGACGTCACTTCCTCAAGCCCCACTCGCGGCATTATTTAGAAGACGACAACAAACAAAGTTAAGTATGACACAGAGAAAGGAACCGATGGCCGGCTTCATCTGACTTCATTTACAAGCAAACAAGTAACAGCACACATTTTATTTGCACTTTTTAGTATGTTATTGTAGCTCGAGCATTCAAGCACCTTGTTTCTCTTTGTTAAACTTGAATGTATAATTTTTTTTCCTGGCATTGTCATGTGATGCTATTTTATTTTATTTATTGTTTTTATTTATTTAAATGTATGTGTGTGTACTTCTAACATGTTTGGTTGGTAAAATAAATGTTGTAAATTCAAATCAGAGCGTCTTCCGTGTCTGGAATGGATGTATTCTTGAGTCTATAAGGTAACAATAATATAATAAGATAACCTTGTTTGAAATGGGTTTGGCTAAAATAAAATTTTGGTTTCGTCTATACTACTAGGTACTTATACTATATTGACTGGGTTAAATAGAATTGCATTACTAAAAAGAGAGTAAAATACAATTTTCATAGACTAAATGTCATCGGTTTTCGTCGACTAAAACTAGACGAAAATAGTCATGGATAATTCTGACTAAAATAAGACTAAAATGCTCAGACTTTTAGTTGACTGAAACTTGACTAGACTAAAAAGAGTATGAACGTGACTAAAACTAATAAAAACTAAAATGACAGCTTCACACAAAGACTAGACTAAAACTAAAATTAAAACAGGCCGCCAAAAACAACACTAGAGTGCAGTGCTGCTTTGTGTACAGCGTTACCGGGGAAACCACTATTTTACTGCTCCAAAAGTGGCACCTAGTAGCATAGAATGAGAATTCAGACCAATGCGAAAGACCAACAACTGGGCGGGCAATATGCTATTGTTTCATGTTGACGTCAACATGAAACGGCTTGGGATTCGTTTTAAAAACAACTCGTTTCAATGATTCAGAGTCGACTCTTTCTTTTGAGAGACAATAACTAGAGGTAGACCGATTAATCGGTTTTGCCGATTAATCGGCACCGATAGTTGATTTGCGGAACTATCGGTTATCGGCAAAAATCCATGCCGATAGTTTTCCGTGTTGCATCTGTTGCTGGAGTGGTTGAGAATGGTCTGCTGTCATTATACAGTACGAGAGCAGCCTCTGGAGGCGGAAATCACTGACAGCACGTGTTGTTTGTTTTGGCATGTGACACTGCGCGCTGCACAGAGAGGGAAACTCCAGACTCGCATTTAAATACAGCCGACAGAAAATCCTGCCGCGGAACAGAGCGCCATTCACATAGTTTTCTATTAAATTACATTATGTACATTAACAATGATTTGGGACACATTAATGACTTCACCCTAGGTATAAATTCTATCATAGAATTTAAAATCTTCATTTTTTTAATTTTAAAGTTTCTTCTTTTAACATTAGTAAACTTGAAATAACTTTAATGATCAATATAATAATTAATATTAATACTAAATTTGTATTCATTTACAAAGTTGGTTCAGTACTGTTACTGCTTTTTTAAAAATAGCAAAGCTCTATTTTAGTTTTCGTTCCGTATCCATTTAAAAAAACTATCGGTTGATTAATCGGTATCGGCCAATGTGGTCCAACCTAGCTATCGGTATCGGTAAAATCCAATATCGGTCGACCTCTAACAATAACTTTATACACGGTGCACTTTCAGATTTAAAACTTTGCTGGATGTTTTCATTCATTTAGAGCTGTTACACACTGCATGAAAGGTAATTTTCAAAAATCCATAATGGGGCACTTTAAAATTCATTAGTTAATACAATCTTGTGTTTTTGATGTTGTTAACTTTATTGTGCATCTTGCAACATTAAAATTCTGTATTTGTCGAGTTAAAAATAGTTTTCATGTAATGTTTCACGTCCTTTACATAGAGACACTGCTCAGTTTTAAGAAGCCATACATAGATTTTTTTTTTCACAAAGTCTATAGCATTACTGACCATGAACACTATCCTGTAATAACTGGTACCATTCAGTAGACATGAATATCTGAAGCTTAGCATGCATTTAGCTCCAAATTATGTCTAATAGAGTCATACTGTCAGACTATTTCAGAAGGACCCAAGACACGGCCCTGAGGAACCCCGGAGGCCAGTTACCACTCATCAATTTCTGTTAGATAAATTATATTGCACGTAGCACGGTCCTTTTGGTTAGCAAATTTAAAATTACTTGCTATGGATAAAGTCTGTCTATTAAGCTAATAGCCTGTGGTTAAAAAACGATTTACTGTTTATTCAAGTAATGAGAGATCTCTCAGAAAAAAAAAATGTAAACTGTTAAGTCTCACATTTAGCTTTTAATTTACTCTGACTGAATAGCCATTTGGCATTGAATGTGGCATGTTAAGGCAATCTGAATACAGAATTTAATGCTACTGTCCCTTAAATCAAAATTTTTTTTTTTTTTTTTTTTTTTTAGAATAAAATTGGTTTTGAAGTGGAATATGTCAGTAAACCACAGTTTGAAGCACAGTAACTTGAATTTAACCAGAAACCAAAGTGGTACTCAAAGTGAAACTTTCAACACCTCAAATGTTTTTAACAATCTTAAATGGATCGCTTGGGGCAAGGAGGTTTCATTCTTACACAAGTACACGCTTACAGTTCCATCTAAGCATCCATCTAAGCAGCGTTACATTTGGTTCTCTGAGAAGTTAAAAAAGTTTCACAACTCTTAGTCCCTTGCGAACCTTCAGCTTGCTTTTTAAAGAACAGAAACTGCCAAACCATTTCCTTCTGCTCTCTCTCCTCTGTTTCAGTTTTCCCCCAATTTAATTTTCTTCTAAACAGTTTAAACAAGGCCACAATTACCAATGTGATTTTAAATATGCAAGGTTGGAGAGGTTTGGGAAGAAGGGACCCAGTCCAATAAATGCATGTTTTTTTTCTTCCCCGAGGCGGGAAGATTGTGCCAACCAGCAACCACCTCAAATAGGACTCATAAATGCATAAAAAAATGTATTCATTTTACTGCATCAATTCATTTTTGTTAAATTGTTTTTATTGAATCTGAAGCAGCATTTGTTTCCATCTCACAGCTGATCAAATCTGTGGCTTTAAATTTTGCTGTAATGATAATTATAGGTAATGGATGCACTGGAGAAGCCCTTTTTAATTTCATACCTAATAGCTTGTATGGCCTACTAAGCATATGTTCTAGTGCACTGAAGTGATTTTATTGATGAATAGATTCAAACTCTAGAGCGCTATTGAAATGATGGCTCATGTCTTTAATTGCATGTCAGCTATGTGTGCATCTTTCGTTGTGGAGCTCAAATCTTTAATGGTACAATTATTTTTGTGAATTTTCACTATATGCAGAAAATATTTCATTTATTTCTGTTCTGTTCCTGCCTTTTTTATCACAATAACTAGTGAAGTTGAATGACCTGCTTTATGTGAATTTAACTGAAGTCATTCATTTAATTGTGTTAAATAACCTGTATGAGCTGTGTTTTTTTATTTCCAATTTAAGGCAAATTATGCATTTGGTCTGATTTTTAAAGGGGTCATCGGATGCCCATTTTCCACAAGTTGATATGATTCTTTAGGGTCTTAATGAAAAGTATATAGCATACTTTGGTTAAAATTTCTCAACGGTAGTGTCAAAAAAAACAACTTTTTACCCTGTCAAAATAAGCTCTATTTTCAGCACGCTGTTTTAGTCCATGTCACTTTAAATGCTAATGAGCTAATGCTGACCCCGCCCCTCTCTTCCATGGGGTGACTAGCAGATTGCAAACTTCAGCCGTGAAACTGGCTAACTAGCACATCATTAGGAAAGGCGATTTGCCAAGATTCATAAAAAACCCGTATACTCACTTCTGCTGTAGATGAAGTTGGATCACAAATGGTTTGCGCGAATATAGACGCATTTAGGCAGATCGGGGATCGGCGCATTCCCTTTCAAAAACGAAAGTAACGTTAATCCTCTGCATCTTCAGCGGCTCAGATCTCGGGAGTAAATGACGACTGCTATATTCAGTAAACCTTTTTTTCAGTAAACTCATCATTTAAGAACAGTTTTAGTGTAAAAAAAAAAAAAACTTGGTTTCAAGCAGTGTTATTTTATACGGAAGAGGATTAGGGCCAAGCCATAATAAAAAAAATAAAACCATCTCGAGGTTAAAGTCGTTATGTTTCCAGAAAAACTAATTGAATTTCGAGAAAAAAAGTCAAAATAAAATGTTGCGAATAAACTCCTTGAATTACGAGAATGTGTTTACTCAATACAAATGCGTTTACTCGCAGGTCTCGATCAGGCGACCACTAAACAGCGCTGTGAGATGCGTTCGAGTTTGGAGCTGAGCTCTCCTATACAAACTACAGATGTCACAGTGACTTAAACTAGTTTAAAGGCAGATGAAACAGCGCTGCCATTCTCAACAACACTGATGCGGAAAACAGGAAAAACACTGTGTGACAACAATGCAGTTAGAATAGTTTTCAATTCACAAATGAATATTTACAATGGATTTACTGTAGTAACACTAAACCTACCTAATTAATACATTATTATTAAACACTCGTTAAGTAATTGATTTCCACTTTTCCGATGTGATATGTGATGAGAAAAGGAAGAAAAGCGAGTTTGGCAAAAGACGGACTCGAACCCAGTCGATTGTATCATACGCTATTCCCCAGTGCATTACTCTCCAACCCACCCCACTACAGATGCTGAAAAACACTTTCCAACGAGATGAAATGAACATGACACGAGTGTGTTTATTCTCGACTTTTTTTCTTGAAATTTAACGACTTTTTTCTTGAAATTTAACGACTTTTTTCTTGAAATTTAACGACTTTAGTCTCGAGATGGTTTAATTATTTTTTATTTTTGCTTGGCCCTAATCCTCTTCTGCAATTTTTGTATTATTTATATACGGTATGAATAAATGTTAATTATAATTATTTATTATTATTATTATTTTGCTTTTATTTTTATATTTTCAGTTTACATTTTCATTTTAGTGCTTTTGGCATTTTTTTTTTTATATTTCCATTTAGCTTTCATAATTTTTTTATTCCATTTAAGGACCTGAACTTAAACTTTTATTTTTCAGATTTTTAAGTTTTATTTATCTTATTTTATTGCAGCCTCATTTCAGTCTAAAATAAAGTTTTAGTTAACAAATAACAATCATATCCTCATCATTTGAGGATTTCAATATTGATAACCATATCAGTTTGGCTGATTGACATGTTTTTTTTTAAACTCCACACTTGTAAAATAAAAACTCTACTGAGAGCTTTCAATTCATAGTGGACAAATTCCTGTTTTAATTTCTTATTATTTTGTGTAAATGTGTTTTTTGGCAAGTTAGTGTACATCTCATTTGCAATCATTGAATTGTATTATATATATCAGCTTTCATTGTCCCACTTTTTTCCTATATCGATCGAAAGTAAGTCACAAGATGCAAAAACAAATGCCATTTGGTGTCTTTGGCATCAGTCTTGATTTAAGAGTTTGGACAGAACAGATGAATTTCAGGAAATAACATCTTAAATCTCAGTCTGTAATGAAGCTTGGGTAAATAATTGTTTTGGAATGACATGAGAGCATCTGTGTATTTGTCCACATGCTTCTCTTTGTGTCTGTGTGTGTCCTCAAGAGTATGTAAATAACAGTTCCTCTGAGTACATGTAATGACTGCGTGCGTTGATGTCCACCCTCCAGTCGAGATGCATGATGTGATAATACACACATCCCAGAGTGGGGGTATTTAATTATCGTCATCTCATAATTAGTCATCAGAGGGCAGAAATGCCCTCCCCCCTTCGTTAAGGCCACCCCACCCTCATTAAATCCCATCTTAACGAGTCAGGATGTGACCCACGCGTGACTGATTTATTTATTGAAGCCATTTAAAGTCTCTTCCCGTCATCGCGGCTGCATTTGAGATGGTAATGGTATTTGAGCTCGCTAATTAGCTCTTGAGGTTAATTCGTGGGCAGGTGGAAGTGCTTTCATCAGGTGTTGTAATTGGTGGGACTGGGAAAGAGAGATAATTGTGATCTCCTCACTAGAATTTCCTTACTTTTAAGTGCACTTGAAGGTGCAATATTGCATTGTGTTTGTTAGCAGGTTGCTAGGGTATTTTGGGTGGTTGCTAGGTGGCCATTTATTGGACTAAATGAAAAAGCCAATGTTTTTGATGTTCTAATACCTAAATATGGTCTGATTGCAAATTTGGGTTACAGTGAGGCTCTTCTAATGGAAGTAAAATTGCTTGCAACCTTTTCTGTGTAAAGTTAGAGCCAATTTAACAACTCTGTTGCCATGAGAATGCTGTAAACTCTAAAACGACTATAAAAATTATGATTTAAAACAGCTTTATGGCTCAAATATGAGTTTTAACAGAAGAATCAATTGAAGTACTTTCATATAATTATAAATTTCACATTTCCACATTTAAGTCTTTCAAAAATGGGCCCCGTTCACTTCCATTGTAAATGATTCACTGTAACTTAAAAAAAAATAATAATAATTGTGAATGGGGCTAATTTATAAACATTAAAAATAAGTTTAAATAACATGTAAATGATGAGTGTTGGCATGATTATAGAGTGGAAAAAATAGCTTCCTAACCGTAAAGTTTACAAATCCAACTTTACAAAACTGTAAAAGCCATAAAACAACTGTAAAAATCGATTTAAACAGTTTTATGACTCAAATTAAACAAGTTTTAAATGCTCTCAAAAAATTAGCCCCATTCTCTCCCATTGTAAGAGCCTCACTGTAACCTTATAAAAATAATTATGCCACATTGATTAGTTAAAGTTATGCCAAAATGCTGTTGATTGAGCTTAACTGAACTTGGAATATTGCTTTAAAGGGATAGTTCACCCAAAAATGAAAATTCTGTTATTAATTACTCACCCTCATGTCCTTTCAAACCCATAAGACCTTCGTTCATCAGCGGAACACAAATTAGGTTATTTTTGATTAAATCCGAGAGCTTTCTGACCCTGCATAGACAGCAACACAACTGACACGTTCAAGGCCCAGAAAGGTAGTAAGGACATCGTTAAAACGGTCCAACCGTAATTTTATGAAACTACAAGTGTGCAAAGAAATAAAAAAAAACATTGTGGTACTCTCATGAACGTGCGTCGAAGACTGACACGGAAGAGAGCAAAATGTTGAATGAAGTTGCGCAAAAATATTTTCGTATATAGCTTCATAAAATTACGGTTGAACTACTGATGTCACTTGGACTATTTTACCGATGTCCTTATACCTTTCTGGGCCTTGCATATTTCAGTTGCGTTGCTGTCTATGCAGGGTCAGAAAGCTCTCGGATTTCATATCTTAAAAATATCTTAATTTGTGTTCTGAAGATGAACGAAGGTCTTACGGGTTTGGAACGACATGAGGGTGAGTAATGACAGAATTTTCTTTTTTTTTTGGTGAACTATCCCTTTAAGTATGGTTTATAGTTATAGTAAGGACAATCAGTGCGTGGTGGTCAACTCTCGATTGTCGTCATGTCTCGTTTACCGTCTTCTTCACTAAACCTGTCACTGGTCACTTATGGCTGATTCCTCTGCCAAGAGTCTCCTCCACTTCGCCCTCTCACCTGTCAATCACACGTGTCTGCAGGGGGCGAGCCGTCTTGCCAGGGCCAATTGGAGAACCTGTCTGTCCAGAGATGTTGCCATGGAGACACCCGTGGATGACCACCTGGTTTCTGTATATATTTTTTTAATTACAGATTTTGAAATCATGTTTTGATATGCACCTCCATGGCAGCTGTCAATCAGTAATGGAAGCTGTTAGTGATCGTGAGTTTGTGTTAAGATTAAGAGTTACAAAAGACATGCGTTACGGTAATTTTTCATGGGAAATATATTGTACATTTGAGTATTTGTGCGTGTTGGTTCTGTGAGTTTGGAGGAGAGTAAAGGAGAGTGTTGGTTTGCAGGTCAACACTTTCGCTTTTCTCATTTCATCACTTACTCTGTTTTTCGCCCGCTATCACGCCTGCCCTGACAGCCATTTCTATAACATCACTCGTCGAAAATGTGTGTGTGTGTGTGTGATGAGGGATGAGGGTTTGAGGGATTGAGGGATTCAATACCTCAAACGTTTTAATATATATATATATAATATATAATATATATATTTAATATTATTCATTTTTTTTATTTTTATAATTTGACTTATCATTTTGTATAATTTATTTTGAATTAACTTTACAATTTATTAAACGATAACAATGTAAAATAAGTTAATTGGTATGAACAAATGAACTGATTCATTAAAATGAATCGAGCTTCCCACTGCTACCACACAGCTGGCTTTATGCAATATCGTTTGCAGCCAAATGAGGCAGTAATTTGTTATTCAGAATGCATACTCACTACACCTGCGACTCATCAGAAAAAATTGTTTGGTCCTGGAGAATCTACATTGTTTTTGAAACGTCCAAGCTTCTGAGAGTTAGTTGTTCTAGTTAGTTATTCCTCAGCAGAATTGTGTAGGTTGCAAACTGGCACCTGATTTCTGATCTGGAGGTTCAGACTAGTGATCCATGGCTTTCTTATATTTACAATCCTTATGTTTCTTTCAAAAAACTTGTTTATGGATTTGCAAAGAGGCGAGATGTGGCGCAAACTGATGTTGGCTGGAAGCTCAGGGGAGTTGAATCATCATGTCTTTCTGTCTCTTTGACTCTTTACTGGCGGCGTGTCTAGAGGTTTGGGAACAGCAGATGGTCCCCCAGCACAGGAATGAGAGTGGGCGGCAGGGGAGAATGAGGTGTGGATTATCTCACCCAGAGAGAGAGAGAGAGAGAGAGAGAGAGAGAGATCGAACTACAGCATCTTAATAATTTCAAACCTTTTTGAAACAGAGACTCCGCCTCCTGCCTCATTAGAGCTACTGATTCGAATTTAAAATTCTCCTGTTGTGAGATTTGAATATGAATATTATTTGAATAATACTGAATTAATATTTCAGTTAATACTTTAATTCCTTAATAAATATTTAACTTTGAAAATTAATATTAAATGATTAATATTAATGAGATGTTTAACATAAATCATTTCAACTCTTTTTTATCCTGAAATGTAAGCACTGGAGTTCAAGACATAAGGAAATGTAATTATTGTAATATTAAGTTTAGAGAATTTTCATTTAATATGTGTATGTGTATACATGCATGTATATCTAATATTTATAGTTATTGTATTTTGCAGACCTTAAAATTTTGGAGTGCTGTATTTACAGAATATCAGCATGATTGTAACTGTCATATTGATTTTATAAAACAGTTTAATAAACTGTTAACATTTTGAGGTACATAAATGTAAAAAAATGAAAATATTGGCAATACTGTGTATTAAATTTAATACATAGTATTGCCAATATTTTCTGCTTTTCGTTTCTAAATTTTCTTATTCAAACTCTCCGAGAAACACATAGCAGTATTTTCTTACTAAATAAAATGTTTAGATCAGTTTAGATCAGTTTCAAATGAGTTTGAGTGATTCAATGATCGTTTGGTTTGAACGAATTGTTTGAATGAATCATTCAAAGATTAAGACAGCGACTTACCGCCACCTACTGACGGTTTTAATTTCATATTAAACGCCTGTCTTTTTTGAAAAACTGAAATCAGTTTAAAGCTGCAAAATATCGCCTCCTAAACATAATTTCCATCACTGAAATGAACTAACCATTGTACGGAATGTAAAGAATATGAATGCTTCGGAAGTCAGCTGTCCATGACAGTTCGAAACCAGCAAAAGGTAAAAAACACTCAACAAAATATGTAAAAAAGTAAGTCTGATCCTTATCGACAAAATCCTAGAAAATATCGATATATATTTTTTGTCAGCATACACCTGTCACGGTGCACACAGCAGGGAGGAACAAGGACACGCAGACGAGGACGTAAACTCAAATAATAGTCTTTAATCAGGACACGACAAGGCTGACAGACAGGAAACACCGGGAGTAACGAGTAGACCAGACGAAATCAAACTGAACAGACAGGACTATAAATACACAAGTAAATCATAGATAACGAGACAAACACGGCTGGACAAGGATTAACTCATAATGACACTTAACGAGGACAGGAAACAAACCAAATATGGACACAAGAGGCGGGAACACATGACACACACAACAGAACCCTGACATAACTCCCCCCTCCCGGAAGGCATGTCCCACAGGACGGGGATCTCCAGAGCGGAACAGATGACGGAGGCCATGGCGGAGCTGGGAGCTCTGGAGGCCATGGCGGTGCAGGGAGCTCAGGAGGCCATGGCAGTGCAGGGAGCTCAGGAGGCCATGGCAGTGCAGGGAGCTCAGGAGGCCATGGCAGGTGGTCTTTCATGGCCGTGCCCTCGTCCCTCGGCCAGGCCACTCCAGCCGGAACCCTTCTACCCCCAAAAAAAAATTCCCTGGGGAAGTTAGGGGGTATCAGGAGCCCTCCGGGGCTAGACAGACAGGACAGTACATGACAGGACAGGACAGGACAGCCCTCCGGGGCCAGACAGACAGGACAAGACATCCCACAGGAACCAGAAGCTCTCCTGGGCTGGCTTGGAAGCTGAGGCCTCCTCTGGGCATGACGAGGAGTCAGGGGCCCTCACAGGGTCCCTCAGCATCTGCTTCCACTTCTACGACAGGGGGGCAGGCGGCTAGAATGGCCTCCGCGGCCACAACAAGAGGAGCCGCCTGCCCCAGACGAGTCTCCGTTGACAAGACTAGACAAGACTTGATTAAAAATGTTCCTGTGGGCACAAGAAGACACAAACATGGCTCTCCTGGCCGTGATGTGTGGACTGGATCCACGGGGCTAGGGTCAGCGGCGTCCGGCGGGCTTGAGTCAGCGGCGATCCGGCGGGCTTGAGTCAGAGGCGGGCCGGCAGGCATTGAGTCAGAGGCGAGCCAGTGGGCATTAAGTCAGCGGCGGGCCGGTGGCGTGATCTCCCGCGAACGGCGGGCCTGGGGGAGCGGCAACCCGGGAACTAGAGAACCAGCCGGCGGGCTTGGGATAGCCACAGCCGGTGGCGGATATCTCCCGCGATCGGCGGGCATGAGGGCTCGCGGCCAGCGGACTCGCTTGCCATGAGAGACAAAACACAGGAACAAAATCAAAACTAGAAAAAACAAACAAAACAAAACGAGGTGAAGGGGCGCCGCTTACGGTTAGGTCTGGTCTTCTGTCACGGTGCACACAGCAGGGAGGAACAAGGACACGCAGACGAGGACGTAAACTCAAATAATAGTCTTTAATCAGGACAAGGCAAGGCTGACAGACAGGAAACACCGGGAGTAACGAGTAGACCAGACGAAATCAAACTGAACAGACAGGACTATAAATACACAGGTAAATCATAGATAACGAGACAAACACGGCTGGACAAGGATTAACTCATAATGATGACACTTAACGAGGACAGGAAACAAACCAAATATGGACACAAGAGGCGGGAACACATGACACACACAACAGAACCCTGACAACACCACACTACTGTTGCACCTCTGATAACTTTTAAGGCTTATTCTGCAGCATTTATATAAGCTTTTTGACGGGTTGTCAAGGAGCTGTAAAAACGGTTACACTCACTACGTGAACGAATGAATCATCGATGTACTATAGATAGTTCAATGGCAACAACATAAACTAACGTTACTGCGCATATGCGCTTTTGTGACCCAAACTTAACTTCCAGTAGACTTCCACATAGAATTAATAACAACAGCAAAGTCCTTCTTGAGTAGATTATTTCTAATAACAAGCTAAATATGTTTGCTGCGTAAATCAGACGGGCTTATTGAAAATGCAAATTCATTCTCTGCCAGCAGGAGGCACTTTGGAGCGCGAGAAATAGAGGTTTTCCCGGCTGTACACAAAGCAGCGCTGAGCTCACAAACGCTGCTTTATCAGGAATTATATGCAAAGTGAAATGAAAATGACATCCCAAAATTTCTAAAGACTGTCGGTCTCTTTCAGAGATACAGTGATATCTAAACAACCGCACTGCGTTTTGATTTTGAAACGTGCAGTGCTCATGTTTCTTCAACAAAGTCAAAGCCTTTTGGAAAATCTATTTGTGGCGGTCAGTTTTGATATTGTGTCAGGTTGCCACAAATAAATGAATGGAGGAAACACATCCCACAGCACAACAACCTGAGCCCAACTTCAGTCTACTCGTCACTTTAACTTTAACTGTGTTTGTAGTCGACGCCACTAGCCAGACCAATAAACAAACACAGACCGGAAGTTAACTTTGGGCCAGGCGCGTGTGCCCAATGAAACCGTCTATAGTCCTTTGCCACATCACAAATTGTGATGTCAATGCGATGTAGATTTTAAACCTGGAAGATTGCACAAAAAAAGCTTAAAATTGACCAGTTTTCTCCAGCAATTAAAATTAACGGGTGCTAACATTGTCTTCTATGATGTACAACACAAACTCCTCTGCTAAAATCTCAGAAAAAGTAGTCTGGGGTTTCATGACTCTTTAAGTGGTGCTTCATGCATTGCTATTGATAAAGAACAACAGACCTTCTTTGTCCCTGAGATTTCGCCAAAGTTTCGCTAATGTGATCGGACCACAAGTCAACATGAAATGGCATTCGCAAACACATTTTTATCTCTGTAATGTGACATTTCTGCAGGATATTCTGTTTTTGTGTTCAATACTGTACAAACCTTGTATTCATCGTGAAATTAAGTCTTGGTATTGAACAATGCAGTGCCCTCCATCTCACCCAGACACACAAATATCATTTTAAATATTTGCATATTACCTTTTTTTGTGGGAATTTGACTCCAAGCTCCGAAAAGTGTGAAAATCTGACGCATTTGCAAATGAGGCTGTGACTAATAGAGGTTGTAGCCGAAAGGTTAAATGTCTAAAGTGTGGAAGTTCTGTGGTTTAAATCTCACAGCTGCTAGAGAACGAACATGCCTAAAGAATTGAAGGGTAATGAGTTTAACTTTGCTCCAAACCCTAGTGGAAATGATTAAGAATCCTATCTATCTATCTATCTATCTATCTATCTATCTATCTGTCTATCTGTCTATCTGTCTGTCTGTCTGTCTGTCTGTCTGTCTGTCATCATCTGGACTTGAATTTAAGTTATCAAAATATTTTATTCTGTCTAATGAAATTTCAAACACGTTTTTGAGATTTGTCATTTAGCCCTCTTGTGTTCTTTGATGATTCCGATATGTTTTGACAGTAGAGGACACTAGACACCAGGCCCGGTGTCATAATCGCACAAACACATCCATGTACTGGTAAACTGTCAACATCATCCCTGAAATTTCATTAACGAATGCAAACTCCTTGGCCAGCTTTGACCACACACACACACACACACTCTCTCTCTCTCTCTCTCGCCATCTCTCGCTGCATACTAAGAGGCTTACACACAGATCCTGGTCTGTTCACTATGGAGGGCACGCAGTGGCTGGGTGAAATGCTGAGGCTTGTGTGTGTGTGTGTCTCGTCAGTGTGTGTCTGTGGGTGTAAGGTCCAGCCCCGGTGCAGGCTGACTCATGGCAATTAGAGAGAAGTCTTAGACCAGCCAGAGACTCCAGACATCTGTGTGTGTGTGTGTGTGTGTGTGTGGCTTCCCACTTTTCCTCCAGACCACTGATTGTCTCTCTGTTCTGTACTTACCAGCTTGTTAATTTTTTTTTTTAGTATAATAGTTAGTTATTTTTTCAGTATAGCATTTTTTGGGTATAATGAGCAAATTGTCAGCAAAAATGTTTGTGGCTGACCAGAAAAAAAGATAAACATTGTAATTGACATCTGTCAAACGTCATTCTGTAAGAATGCAGATGTCCTGATTCCTCGAGTTGGCTGGCAATGAAGTTGACCCACATGAGTCACTACAGTTTCTAAAAATGAATTTGCCCATTAATGATGCGGCCAATATGCATATATATCAAGCTTAGAAATGGCATTTGGCTTACGTCGAGATCATGATAGCTTTTTTTAAAATATAAGTTTTCTATTTATTTGCTTACTAATTAATTAATTAAACAATAACAATGATGTGGATAATAATAATCAATTATTTATATCAATATATCAATTTATTATTATTATTAATAAAAAAAAAAAAAAAAAAATATATATATATATATATATATATATATATATATATATATTATATATAATATTTAGTTGCTTGCTACTTACTGATTTGTTCATTTAATAATAATGATGATAATAATAATAATAACATCAACAACAACAATATTAATTCCCATTGCATATCACGTTGTACCTGAAGCCGTAAGTTAAACATTTCTCTATTATACAGAAAAATGTTTATCTATTATTATATCTATGCTTAGAAATGTCATTTGTTTTACTTTAAGTTGAGATCATGAGAACATAAACACTGAAAACAATTAAAATCTTTATTTACATACTAATTTATTGATTAATTTATTAACAACTACAACAATTACTATTTATACTTAGATTTTTGTACTTTTATACTTTTTGTAAGTGAAGATTGCATGAAAAATAAATATAGAAAACATCATAAAACTAAATTTATATGATGATGTTGATAGTAATATTATTTGCCTGAAGTCACAAATTAAATATTTCTCCATTATGCAGTAATAATGTTTCATGCCTATTAATGAATTGGTACTTTGTACTTTACCATCTTGAGAAAATAATGAAAAAAAAGAAAAATATTTATTTTAATAATAGTTATTTATTGTATATCACGTGTACCTGAAGTGAGAACTTAAAAATCTGTTTTTTTGTTTTCCAGTTTAAGGTAGTAATATGTAGCCATAGCAAACCTTTTAATATTGTTCTCATTGTATTGTCCTTATTTTAAAATAACCTAACCACTATGAAATAGCTATGAAATACACTTCTTGTTTTCTCACTTCCTGTGTCTGAATGTTTCGAGCTTCTAAAATGTGCAAACAGTGGAGCTGTTACATTTACAAAGTTGAAAACGATGGCGGAGAAGTATCATTGCTAGGGTTGCAAAGGGGTGGAAAATTTCCTGTAAATTTCGGAAACTTTCCAAAAATTCCCAGAAGATTCCAAAAAATTCTGGAAAGTTTCCAAAATTTCTGGAATGTTTCCGAAATTTACTGAATATTTTTCACCTTTTTGCAACCCTAATGACATTTTGAAGGTTTGAATGAAAGAAATTGGATGGGGTGTTTCTATAAAATCTTTGTAAACGTGATCATTCATACAGATAGTCCCACCCCAAACTCCCACTAGTGGCTGAGCAGGGTGCCGGAACCATCAGAGCAATGATTTGAATGCACCATTGAGCCAAATTGGTGTATGAGAATGTATTTGAACATAAATGACATGCATCAGCTACACCATTTCCTGTCATCACTTCCTGTGGACACTACAGTTAGCAGATCCATCATTCCTCAAGCTCCGTTGTTCCTCCGCAACGAAGCCCCGAGCCTCTGCATTTCTCTCATTAACTTTCAAAGCACACATGAGGAGAGGTAATTTCATGACAGTGCACTGCAATCTCCTCTCAGCCTCCAGGCATAGCATGTGCCATTAATTAAAACTGTGCTAATGTCTAGTAGCAGGGGGAAAAAACACAATGAATCTTAATTTCTTTTTTTCAGACAGTCATAATTTCACCTTTTATGTGCAGAGATGCATATGCTCCATTATTACCTAGGCTTATCGCAGTTGTCCCGGAAAAAGGAAAAGCGTGTCGGCGTTTCATGGTTTATGCATGGTGCGCGTATTCGTTCTGTCAGCGAAGCGTTTTCTAGGTTTTTGTGTCAAACAGATGAGTCTTTTTAAATCCCTGCAGTTTTATGCTTTTAAACAATAGCGCTCTCTCTCTCTCTCTCCCTCTCTCTCTCTGTCTATATATATATATATATATATATATGTACTGTATACACTGAACAAAAATATAAATGCAACACTTTTGTTTTTGCCCCCATTTTTCATGAGCTGAACTCAAAGATCTAAGACTTTTTCTATGTACACAAAAGGCCTATTTCTCTCAAATATTGTTCACAAATCTGTCTAAATCTGTGTTAGTGAGCACTTCTCCTTTGCCGAGATCATCCATCCACCTCACAGGTGTGGCATATCAAGATGCTGATTAGACAGCATGATTATTGCACAGGTGTACCTTAGGCTGGCCACAATAAAAGGCCACTCTAAAATGTGCAGTTTTATCACACAGCACAATGCCACAGATGTCGCAAGTTTTGAGGGAGCGTGCAATTGGCATGCTGACTGCAGGAATGTCCACCAGAGCTGTTGCCCGTGAATTGAATGTTCATTTCTCTACCATAAGCCGTCTCCAAAGGCGTTTCAGAGAATTTGGCAGTACATCCAACCAGCCTCACAACCAGACCACGTGTAACCACACCAGCCCAGGACCTCCACATCCAGCATCTTCACCTCCAAGATTGTCTGAGACCAGCCACCCGGACAGCTGCTGCAACAATCGGTTTGCATAACCAAAGAATTTCTGCACAAACTGTCAGAAACCGTCTCAGGGAAGCTCATCTGCATGCTCGTCATCCTCATCGGGGTCTCGACCTGACTGCAGTTCGTTGTCGTAACCGACTTGAGTGGGCAAATGCTCACATTCGATGGCGTCTGACACTTTGGACAGGTGTTCTCTTCACGGATGAATCCCGGTTTTCACTGTACAGGGCAGATGGCAGACAGCGTGTATGGCATCGTGTGGATGAGCGGTTTTGCTGATGTCAACGTTGTGGATCGAGTGGCCCATGGTGGCGGTGGGGTTATGGTATGGGCAGGCGTATGTTATGGACAACGAACATGGGTGCATTTTATTGATGGAATTTTGAATGCACAGAGATACCATGACGAGATCCTGAGGCCCATTGTTGTGCCATTCATCCACGACCATCACCTCATGTTGCAGCATGATAATGCACGGCCCCATGTTGCAAGGGTCTGTACAATTAGTGGAAGCTGAAAACATCCCAGTTCTTGCATGGCCAGCATACTCACCGGACATGTCACCCATTGAGCATGTTTGGGATGCTCTGGATCGGCGTATACGACAGCATGTTCCAGTTCCTGCCAATATCCAGCAACTTCGCACAGCCGTTGAAGAGGAGTGGACCAACATTCCACAGGCCACAATCAACAACCTGATCAACTCTATGCGAAGGACATGTGTTGCACTGCGTGAGGCAAATGGTGGTCACACCAGATACTGACTGGTTTTCGGACCCCACCGGATCCCCCCAATACAGTAAAACTGCACATTTTAGAGTAGCCTTTTATTGTGGCCAGCCTAAGGCACACCTGTGCAATAATCATGCTGTCTAATCAGCATCTTGATATGCCACACCTGTGAGGTGGATGGATTATCTCGGCAAAGGAGAAGTGCTCACTAACACAGATTTAGACAGATTTGTGAACAATATTTGAGAAATAGGCCTTTTGTGTACATAGAAAAAGTCTTAGATCTTTGAGTTCAGCTCATGAAAAATGGGGGCAAAAACAAAAGTGTTGCGTTTATATTTTTGTTCAGTATATGTATATGTATGTGTGTGTGTGTGGGTGTGTGTGTGGATGGATAGATAGGCCTATATTAAATAACTAATATAGTGTCATTTGTTAACATTAGTTAATGTATTAACTAACACGAACAAACAATGATCAATACATTACACTATTTATTCATCTTTGTTAACGTTAGCTAATAAAAATACAGTCGTTCATTGTTAGTTCATAGTGCATTAACTAATGTTAACAAACACAACTTGTGATTTTAATAATGCATTAGTAAATGCTGAAATTAACATTAAGTTTAATAAATGCTGTGAAGTACTGCTAATTCTTAGTTCATGTTAACTAATGTTGTTAACTAATGTTAACTAATGAACTTTATTGTAAAGCATTCCAAATAACTTGAGATTATAAAGTTCAATATGGTGTGTATGTATATATACTTAAGATACTTAAAATATCTTAACTTAAGATTAAATAAATATTTATATAAAATTAAATAAATATAATGTATATGGTGTATATGATTATGCATATTAATTATACATTTTATGTGGTCTCTCTCTATCTCTAGTTTAATAAATATTCAGCAACAATTATAATTTTGTGCTCATATGGATACTTTAGTTTTTGTGATTTTTAATTCTACATTTTTTATTATTATTCAACATCCTTAATTTAATAAATTGTAAATTTATTAAATATATTATACAAATATATTATAAGTTTTATGTAATATTAAATATTATGTAATCATATCAAATATAATATTATGTAAATATGAATTTATATTAAAACCGATAGATAAATAAATACATAATGAAACTATTTATGATATAAAGTAATCAATTATGTTTTTTCAGGTGAACTTTTTCCAAGTTGTGCGTGTCATTCAGATTCTTTCTTTCTTTCTTTCGTTCATTTAATTTTTATTTATTTGTTTATTTATTTATTAAGTTTTACAATTTATAAGTGTTTTTACAATAGTGTCATTTCAGACAAGTCCCATTGATGCTAAAACATTGTGGGTCTTGGCAGGAACTGTCCGTGGTGCTGAATTCAATGGCTCACCCGTTTTCCCATAGCACAATTCACTGGCTCTCTCCGTGGTGCTGAAACAACTCTGTGGCCCAGACCAAATCATGTTTGTGTGGGTGACCATGATCAAGACTCCTTCACATCCCACATTACACATTTTTCAGTATGTTTGTGTTACAGCCTGAGTTGGCATGCACACCTTTACTGCTGTGTTGTTGTTCCTACGTATGTTTGTGTAGGTGGACGCCCATGAACGGATGTGGACGTGGCTTTCTCTGCGTGTGTGGGTAGGCAATCAACCATAATTGGCTACATTCTCCTCACCATCTGGTCCAATTAGAAGCTGTGATTTCTATCATGGTGTGGGCACGGAAAGCGGCCAGAAGGCCCCCTGCCCAAAATGCCAACGTTCTTCTTCTACATTCCAAGGTTACTGAATCAATGGCGTTATCGGATTGAGATGATGTCATTTAGGATGCCTTCTTAAAGGAATAGCTCACTCAAAAAAATGTATTTACTCATCCCCAGGCCATTCAAGATGTGGATGAGTTTGGTTCTTCATTTTAACAGATTTGGAGAAATTTAACATCACATCAATTGCTCATAAATGGATCCTTTATAGTGAATGGGTGCCGTCAGAATGAGAGTCCAAACAGCTGATAAAAACAACAATAATCCACAAGTAATCCACATGACCCCAGTATGTCAATTAATGAAACAAATCCATTATTAAGTGCTCTCTAGCCATATCACTTGTTGACTGAATCAGGAGAGAAATATGCAAGCACCGTTTACAAGCAAAAACAGTTCTAAACAAATATGTTGGTGGATTTTGATGTGTGAGGACAACGGAGGATGGACTTTTTCACTGGAGAAAGGAATGGTTTAAAATTAAAATACTTTGATTTGATTTGTTTACAAACACAAACACAAACATGCAGCTTTTCACTTCACAAGATAATAATTGATGGATTGTGGATTATTGTGATGTTTTTATGAGCTGTTTGGACTCTCATTCTGATGGCACCCATTCACTGCAGAGTTAAAATTTCTTATAGCCATTGATGGTTCAATGAAGAACCTATAACATCCATGGAACCTTTTCATTGCACAAAAGGCTCTTTATTGTGGAAGAACCTTCTTTATATTATTAAAATGTTCTTCACACTGAGAAAAAATGGTTCTTTTAAGAACTTGGGAACCAAAATGGTACTTCTATGGCATCACTGTGAAAACCTGCTTTTGGAGCCTTTATTTTTAAGAGTGTAGTTGTTCTTCTCTGAGGTGTTCAGTCATCCTCCAGTGGTCCAGGCCTCTCTCACAGGTCACTGGTCACAAGTGGCTCTTCCATTCTTGGTGTAACCGAGTCTGAAGCCTCTAACCCAACTGAAATTTCCTCACCATGGTGATAATGACTGTACTGCCCTTTTCCCACCTTTTGATCCGTGTCAACGGGGCTGGACTGCATTGCTGCCGGTTCAGGCACCGACTCTGACATTTAAAAGAGTAAACGTTCGAGAGGATGCCGAGCAGCCCTATTAATGCCAACAGTTGTGTTGGGTAACGGTTGCTATGTTCCTCCTCGTAAAGCACAGTGACCGTGAGAATGTTGCAAGGTTTGATGTGTTTATTATAGCTGGAGTTATACTATAGATTATTGTGTTCTTGAGGAAGTCAACGTCTCTATGAATAGATTAGGTGGGCCTGCGTTCTATTGAACTGATGTCATTTTTTAATTGGAGCACAGCAGAAGGTTCTTTTGTTTTTTATGATATAAAGAGAAACATAAGGTTAGCGTTTGAATCTAAATTTGTAATTTATGCCTTTTTGTCAGGTGTCTTGGAATTAAATTTGGCTGCTTTTAAAGCTGTGACAAATAGAGCGCTGGTATTGTTATCCATTTAATAATGTTTGAATTCTTGCCTGTCCGTGACAAAAGGCATGACAAAACTATACTCTCAAAGAAATGGCAATTATTAAAAATAGAATGGAGTAGTCGAAGACCTTGAGCTGAAATTTAATTGATGTTTTTGTGGTTTTATTCCAAAACATTTAAAACAAACTCGGTGGATTCAAACAGTTCTTTAGCCTATTTTTGCATGTGATCCAGTCGACAATATTATACTAAATGTGACATAAAATAATAATAATAATATTTTAAGATAATTTATTTATATTTATTTTAATTTGACTGTTTATTCCCAGACCTTTAATCAAATTTATTTATTTATTTATTTTCCCAGCCTTGACCCAGACCTTCAATCAGTACCTAATTATATACATTTTTTAAAGGTTTTTATTTATTTATTTAGTCTCAATTAATCTTAATATTTATTATTTTACTCTTAACCCAAGCATAAAAATAATAAAATAAAATAAAAAACTTAATATACCAAAGTTAAAATTTGTTCCTTTAAATAAAATATACAAACATAAGTGCCCATACAAAACTACACATGTAGCATGTTGTTTAGTGGCTTACTAAGAAGAAGAAAAATCAAAGCAGTGCGTTGCAGGAAGAAATTTATTTGCAAACCAACACTATGCAAGTTATAGCCTACATGTATCTGCAGCTAATTGCATTGCCTTTCTAATTTCTAAAATTTATGCAATTATCATGAACGGTAATTACGCTGCACAGCTTGAAACAAGAGGCAATTAGCATAACTAAAACCGTGAGTCAGATTTGTGCTCAGTGAATCCTTCTGCCAGACCCATTCTTTTCTTGTCAGTGCAATTATCACTTATTTTTTTATATATATATATATATATATATATATATATATATATATATATTTTATTATATTTTATTTTATTTTATTGCCATTTAATTATTTTTGCAATTATTAGTTTACACATAGATATGGGCTGTTAGAAAACACGGGTCAGCTCTTGGCATTTTATTGTATAAAACTCATGCCACCAAATGCCATGAATTCCCAGAGTCTGCGAACTTTGGACTTTGAATATAGAGCCGAGGTCTTCGGACCACAGTCCAAATCCAGACACCAAGATTTATTTTCCTCCCCAGACCATGAACTATTTTTCAAAATTAAATTAACATAAACAGCATTTTGCTCTCCACATATAAAATGAGCATCTGAAGCAGCATATATAGAATGAAAAGGTCAGTTTTGCTATTTCTTCACTGATAAATGATTATCAGCTTTTCAAAGACGTTATAAGGAACATTGTGATAAATATGTCATATGTGGACATTTTAGGATAGTATTTTGCAAATACGATTTGAATGATATTGAAGTACTGGACCTCAGCCTTAATTTCTTCCTAGTGGAGCAATAACACATACAAGTGTAATTTTGGATCCAGCGACTGTCTCTTTAAGTGCTAATTCAGGCCGCAGTGATGCAGCGTAATAATAATGATGTATATGGGGCTCCCCTGCTCCTTATGGTCATTTTGAGATATTCTGAGAGGACAATAACTAATCTGTGCTTAATTTCCTTTCTTTTTTTAGCATCCTGCCTAATCATCATTCACAGAGAAAATCTCTTTATCTGCTGGTTTTTCTTGAGTTTCTTCTCTCTTCCTGGTTTCCTCTGGTGGTTTCCTGTAAGGATTTTCTCACAGACTTCTCCTTTAATTTAATTTTACGCTCCATTAATAAGAAGCAAAGGTGTTAGCAGGGTGATTTGCGGACTTCTCGGCAGGAAGTGGAAGAGGAAACCGAGAGGTTTATTTTAATCCATCCGACAAAATGGAAATGAGGGTTTGTAGCGTTACTTTCAACACAGTCCTCGCTGACAGTCTAGAAAATTCTTGTCATTGCAGTTTTTACTTTATATTTTGTAGATTTTATAACTTAGATTTCAGATAATTTATTTTAATAGTTGAACTTTTCAGAATTACTCTAGACTGTGTATAATTTGTTTAAATATTTTAATTTTATTTTTTAAATTCATTTATTATTATTATTATTATTATTGCAAGGCAAAATGCAAACTAGACGTTTTCACAATGATCTGCTAAGTTTGTCATTTATCTAAATATTTAAACTTTTGTTCATTTACTTATTTTATTAGTAGTGGAAAATGTTTATTTATTTATCTGTTTGTTTAAAAATTGAAAATTGGAATTCCAGAGAATCACTTTAGATTTATCCAAAATATTTATCTAAAAATATTTTAACATTTCTAAAAATATTGTAAAATGATCTATCCGTGTGTCTGTCTGTCTATTTCTATTTGAAAATGGAAATTAAAATTAGTCACAAATACATTTACATTTGGAACTCCAGAGAATCACTTTAACACACACACATTTGTATCATTCATCTAGAATATTTAAACTTGTTTATTTAAAAAAATATATTGTTTTATTTATTATTTTTTTGTTATTTTATTTTATTTTACTTTTGGCAATGCAAAATGCAAACTAGAAATTTTCACAAGCAACATCAGCTAAAATATTTAAACTTATGCAATGCAAACTACAAAATTTCAAATAAATTTATTTTTTATTGTTAAGCAAAATTCAAATGCAAAGTTTTCACAAACATCTAAGTTTGTATAATTTTTCTAAATATTTAAACTTATTTTATTCATATTGTTTTTTATTCGCAGTGGAAGATTGAAATATTAACAGATTTTTAAAAATAAATTGTAATATTGTTTTTTATTTTATTTTATTATTTATTTTAGGCAATGCAAAATGCAAACTAGAAATTTCACAAACGACATCAACTTCAGCTAAAATACTTATTTTATTAAATATGCAATGCAAACTACAACATTTCAAAGTATTACATTTGCATACATTAGGTATCACCACGTTTAGAGCCAGTCTCTCCGGGTGCATCTCCACGGTCAACAACCTGTTTAATAGGCTGGTGCCTTTTTTCTAACCGCACGCATGTTTTCACTCCCCTGCTGATTATAAACTGACGGGCCTCAGATGTACACAAGGTTATGTTGTTTACTTCATCTGTCCAAAACAGCAGGTCGACAAATAGCTTTGACTACCTAGCTCTTGTTCGGGACTCTAGCCAAAATGGTGGGTGACTGCGGCCCCCTAGTCTCTCTGCTGCTAAAACTGGAAAACAAAGTCTGGCACCCTCACCCATTTCCTGTTTCTGTTTGCCATGTGAAATTATTGAATATGCACTTTCGCACAAGCTGGTTAAATAAACCGAGGCTCTAAATACATGTTGTTGTCTGTATTTGAGTGTGCGTCGTTCCCTGGGTGTTTACAGTGGTTCACGTCATGCATCTACATTAGGTCCAGAGCAAATTGCTACTCTCTGTATTTTTCTGTTTGAGCGGTGGGGGTTACAGACTCACATCGTCCCTGTTGACAGTGTTTGGTCATGTTCCTTGGGCTTGTTGCTGGCGCGGTTCAGATGCTAGTTCAATAATGTGACAACCAGCTGGATAACTCACCCGGGAGGGTGTTTTATCATGGATGAGATCATTTGCAGAAATCAATGGAATATGCGACTGTGATTTTCCAAATGACCACGCAGGAAGGCCGGCTGTTGCATCAGCCATTTGGCTCATAATGGATCAGAAAACTTGTGGTACAGCAAAAGCATGGACATGTTTGTAATTTATTTTAGATCAATGATTGTAGTTGAAAATATAAAAAGCAAGTCAAGCCTTAGACTAGAGGCTTATTAATGAAAATATGATTATATAATTATGGTCATTGAAGTCAGTATTAATTATAAAGATTACCTGGACACACTTGAAGATAATAGCATTAGAATTGTGTTTTAGTTTTATTTTCTTTCAGTAAGACACTTTGAAGGGATAGCTCACCCAAAAATGTAAGTTTCTGTCATTTGCTCATCATTGTTCTTTCAAATCAAGTTAAAAATGACGTTTTTTTTATCAAAAAAGAAATATGTTGGCATATTCAAGCTTGGTGCATGTTCATTTTTGGTTGTGAGACCAATAGTGTTTGGTCTCAATAGCTGCATATCCATTACCCTTCAAGTTGCAAAAATTGAAATTGCGCAAAATACCCAGCAGGCACACAACATCATAAGATGCTGATATTTGGTTAAATTTCGGTTGCGACGTCGGGTGACATTGATATTTTTTGTTTTAAGGTTGTGTAACCAAAATCCAATGTTAAGTCAACGTCACATTTTCATCAAATAATGACGTCAACCCGATTTTCATTCTCAACCAAAATGAATCATCTGTCCGACGTCATGTCCAATGTCAACCTGACGTATTATTAACGTCAGTTAATAATACTAATATTAACATCATGTGCCTGCTGGGAATGGAAACATGACAATTTTGCAAAAACTCCCATATATCGTAAAAAAAGTTTTTACTCTCACGTCAGGTGGTTTTTCACGCAGCTCGAAAAACTGCAATGGAAACAGTTTTTTCTTTTGCATTTACAGGTCAGCTGGCATATGTAAAAGTCACATGATCATTCTTTAATTTACTATAACCTCCAAGAAACACCTCATACTTGGCCGCTCTCAAGTATAAAGGGCTTTTCTTGCCATTAATGCTTGGATAACCCCTTGTTTACATTGCACACGGCTGCAATATATGCAAACTAGAGGAAAATGATAAATGTTTAGTCGCATAACATCTGTCAATAGAAACGGCGTCATTTTGCAATAGTTTTTTTCCACATTTATAAAATATCGCAAATCTGTAATGGAAACGCAGCAATTCTTGCTCCACCATGTTTGAATATGCGCATGAACAAATAAGATGTATTTTATTTTATGTTTTCCCCTGGGCCATTATGCTTTTGTTGTATGGAAAATAGCAGCAGAAATGTTCTTCAAAATTTCTCTTTTTGTGTTCCACTGAAGAAATTAAGTCATACAGGTTTGGAGTGACATTACAGTGAGTCATTTTTATTCATTTATTTCATATTTCGGTTAACTATCCCTGTAAAATAAATAAATAAATATGCTTTTGAGCATAGCAACTCTGTAATGGTTTTCCTCCTCCCAAGAAAAGTATCTATAAAAGAGCAGAAAAAGACAGATGGTAAAGTGGAGAAACAGAAAAGAGATAAAAAGAAAGGAAAAGTGCTCCTAATCACAGCTACACTCTAAATCAGTGGTTCAGAAAAATCAGGGGGAAAGTGTCTCTCGTCTGATCTGTCATTCCCTTAGTTGCTGGTATTTAATGGATTTTGAGTATTTTGTATTGATCTACAACAGCCAATGTTCTGTATCAGGATAATTGGACTTGAATATTTTAAACTGAACATGGTTCCATGTTGAAAACAGCTTGGTATTAAGTGTGAATGCTTCTTTTTGAGAGTATGCGAGCAAAGGTGAGAAAGCAAGAGTGTGAGATAAAAAGAGAAGTGAAACATGTGATTTGAGGTAATTCAGTGTTAATAATGATTGACGTGAAGGTGCAGATTGGAGATGAGATCGCTCTCAGTGTTAAGAGCTCTGGGTACGTGTTTTTAAAGCACTGATAAAACAACTCTTCTCAACTGATAGGAGAGACACCTCCATAACATATCTGACAAGCTTGGCAAGATCCAGACATGTTAACAGCAATGTGGGACACACATGTGAGAGAGAACAGGCAGGAAGAAAAGAGAAAGACAACAAAATCACAATATGTCATGGCAAAAGTCCTACTTTCAAGTTTTGCCATTGAGGAACATGCTGCATGAAGCTATCAGCGATAATTAAAGTCATTATTAAAGACTACATCAGTTAAATATTTGATGCAAATTGTACATTATGGTGGTTTTTAATCTTATTCTGATTTAGTTTCAGGACCATGGAGAAGAATCATTCTAGAAACTACAAGAACCACAATCAATCATTGTTTTCAGAGCTAAGAACTAAATCAACTCTAGAAACTGTTAGATCAAAGATTCTTCTTTCTCTCATTGTGATGGTCTTTTAACTTAAAGACTGAAGGTCCATCTGTTCTTGATTCTAATGATCTAATAATTTCTAGGTGGAAGGTTATGCTACTGTATGCCTGATTTTAATAATCTAGTGTCTAGATGGGCAGCTTTGGTCTTGGAGGGCCTCTGCCATAGGGACTATTGAACAGACATTCAGATATTGATTTTAAAATGTAAAGTATTTAAAGTGCCCCCATTATGGGTAATTAAAGGTTCATATTTTGGTTTTGGGAATCCCCAACCACAGGCTGACATACATGCAAGGTCAAAAAACACTTTCATTGTCTTATAATATGCATTTATTTTTACCTTATTTGCTCAACTTCATTTTTTCCAAACCCCTCCTTTGCGTGATGCTAATCTGCGGTGATTGGTCGATATCATTTCCATTTCATCATGCCTGATAAAGCAGCGTTTGTGAGCATGCTGCTTTGTGTACAGCGTTACCAGGGAAACAAAAGGGGCACCTAGTGGCAAGGAATGAATTAGCATTAGCACACGGCTGCGATATATGCAAACTAGAGGAAAATGATAAATGTTTAGTCGCATAACATCTGTCAATAGAAACGGCGTCATTTTGCAATAGTTTTTTTGACATTTATAAAATATCGCAAAGGTTTTTGCGCAAATCTGTAATGGAAACGCAGCAATTCTTGCTCCACCATGTTTGAATATGCGCATGAACAAATAAGATGTTTTTTATTTTATTTTATTTTTTTTTTATATTATTTATAATTTTTTATTTTTTTTTTTAGTATTATTATTATTATTTTATTTTTTATTTTACTTTTTCCCCCCTGGGCCATTATGCTTTTGTTGTATGGAAAATATCAGCATGAATTAGCATTTTCATTCAGACCAATGCAAAAAGACCAAAAAGTGGGCGGGCAATATGCTAATGTTTCATGTTGACGTCTACTTGAAACGGCTCGGGATTCAAGAGTCGACTCTTTCTTTTGAGAGACAATAACTTTATACACGGTGCACTTTCAGATTTAAAACTTTGCAGGATGTTTTTATTCACTTAGAGCTGTGCAATTGAACAAGGCAATTAATCACTTCAGGCATGTTTAAGGACAGTGGCCCTCCAGGAGCAGGTTTGGACATCCCTGGTCTTGATTGGTGGCTCTTCTAATTCTAATGGTCTTGTATTTTCCAGAGCGACGGTTTGTTGTAGTTTCAGTACCCTCAGAATCAGGAGAATTCGTCTTGTACTTTCTAGTTATTGCTTGTGATGTTCCTCATTTGTAAGTAAGCCACTTTGGATAAAACTGCACCTGATTCTGATGGTTTTCTAGTGTCTAGATAGAGTCTAGATTCTACTCCTCATTGTAATGGCCTAACAGTTTCTAGGTGGAAGGTTCTTTTAGGCCTGATTCTAGTGTTCTTTTAGTGTCTAGACTGATTGGTTCTTCAGATTCTAAAAGTTTTGCTTCTAGAGAGGTTCTTCTACTCCAGATTCTTATGGTTTAATAGTTTCTGTTAAACCATAAGAACCTTCTAGTGGAAGGCCCTTCCATGCCTAAATCTAAGTGTCTTGTAGAGTCTATATAGATTGGTGGTTCTTCTGATTCCAATGGTTTTGTAGTTTCTAGAGCGATGGTTCTCTGTGGTCTAGAAACTACATACAGTATATAGTTATACAGCTATTTATAGTTATATAGGTGCTTTATAGTTATTGTTTGTGCTCATCATCTGTAAATTGCTTTGGATAAACACATCTGCTAAATGAATAAATGTAAATATCTTAGATTAAAGATATGTCTGTCCCTGATTCTGATGGTTTTATAGTGTATAGATTAGTGGTTCTATTCCTGATTGTTGGCGACTGTATGTTGTATTTTCTAGATTGAATGCCCTTTTAATACAAATTCTAATTTTGTTTTTAATGTCTATGAAAATTAACCATGGTTTTATTGTAGTAAAAGTGTAGTAACCATGGTTTCTTGGCGTATTGATTACCATTTGTATAACCACAGTTTTAATACAAATACCATGGTTAAACTATGGTTAGTGTAGCAAAACCATGGTTAATTTGTAGTTACCATGGTTTAACTATAGTAACCATGTTTTTTTTTGTTTAATTTGTAGTAGAACCATGGTTAATTTTCGTAAGGGTAATGTCTACATTGATGGTTCTACCTTTGATTGTTACTGTCTTGTATTTTCTTGGAAGCACTTTTGCACCTGATTATGATGGTCCTTGTAGTTTCTACAAAGGCTTGCACAAAACATTCACTTAAACACACGTGCAACTTGTGGTGCTACATTTAGATTAAAATTTAGGAGTCTACTCATAATGATTCAATGTATTTCCTGTTTTGTTTTGTGTTTTCTTGTGGTTAAAGTTGTTTTACTCCTGTATTCTTATGGAGTTATGATTTCTAGAGTCATATTTTGTGAAGCCGCCTACATGCTTTTTCAACTAAATGTTCCTGTTATCATAATGCTGTGCATATAAAAGGAAGCAGACAGAGGGATTGAGCATATAAAGACTGTAAGAGCCCAAGAGGGAGAACGTGGGGTGGGAAAGGGGAGGGATAAATTGAATCAAGGCAGTGGTAATGCTCTTAAGTACTGAGATAGTGGCATCTGACTCCTGCCCACTTGGACCGCACACTGAGGGGACCCCGCTGGGCGTATTAGTTTAGGACTGGAGAATGTATAAAGGGATTAAACTGGGATTAAGCTATACATCTCCAATGCAAGAAGTTGCTCGGGAGGGAGAACAAGAACTAAGAAGATAGGCCTACCTGGTAAATATGATATGCATACAAGTATTATGTGGAGAGTGTGCATGGGGATTTTAGAAGTGTTTCAGCTTCTGGACACAGCCTTATACCCTTGGGCACGGCACTTGTATTTATGCATTTGGCGGAAGTGTTAGTTTTATGCATTACAATACATTTTTTATCAGTTTGTATGTTCCCTGGGAATCACACCTGTTAACTTGGTGCACTCAAGAGTAACACACACTTAACCCTAGGTTGTTCCAGTGTTACTGTTTCTGTAGTACTGTAAATAACTTTGGATAAAACAGAGACAGGGTAAGGTGGAGCTGACAGCCCAATGGTGTTTTACCATTATTTGAGCTAAATCTGATGCCATTTCTGTCAGATTTTTTTGCGGATTTAAAATATCTTATTGAAACTTGATAAGGGGATTATAATATTTTCCCATTCAAGTAGATAAGAGCTGTAGATGTTTATTGCATTCACAGAAAATAGGTTTCAGGAGGTGTTTCCAAGATGGCTGCTAAATCTCTGACTTGCATTAAAGGAATTTTGGATAAAAGCATCAGCTAAATGCTAGTTTCCTAATTAATTATACATTAGAATGTGCTTCCTAATGTATAGTGGTATAAAATGGGCTGTAGAGAAGCAGGAGGTCTTTGTAGATAACCAGCGAGGAATGCACAAACTAGCGGGTGCAGAGATATCAGCCATACACAAATATTCATGCACACAGGCAGAGTAGTTCTTGCTTACAGAGTAAGACACGGCCTGTCACAACACAATACAGCGAGCAGAGGAAGGCCACAACACAAGCCACGAGAGAGCGAGAGAGAGGGCAGCAGAGGTCATGTCTGAGGAAAAAAGCGGCACAAAAAGCATTGCTCATGGAGGAATTGATTTCACATTCTTGCACGACTGCCAAGCAGAAAACAAAGAATACAGCTTTTTCCTCAGGTCCCTGTTGGAGCAGGACAGCACAGAGACTGACATAAACACACACACATACTAAAGCCTAAAACTTGTATTATGTATGGGATTTATTTTAGGGAAATGAGTCATAAGCAGCACTTGCTAAGACAAGCACTATTACTATTACTCATAGTGTATTTAACTGACTGCACGTAACTCGTCCCACACCATTTGTGCTCTGAGCATGAATGGTACCTAAAAATATGTGGAAAATTATTAATTAAATGAAAATTTGCCTAAATTGTGATTTTGGGTGTTAAGGCACCAGAATTTCATTTAGACTTGCAACGGCTTTTTTCAACACCCTAGGAACTGCATACAATGCTGTAATATGTAAACAATGAGCAACCACCCAGAACACAATAGCAACATGCTAACAACTGAAAATCCACTCAAAACACAACTGCATCGTAACATGCTAACAAATGAGAAACCACCCGGAACACAATAGCAACTGCATAGAAACATGCTAACAACCAAAAAACCACCCAGAACACAATAACATGCTGAAATGAGAATTCACCCAAAACACAATAGCAACATGCTAACAACCGAGCAACCACCCAGAACACACTAGCAACTGCATAGTATCATGCTAACAGTCAAGCAACCAACCAGATCACCAGTTGCTGCATAGCAACATGCTACCAATCGAGAAACCACTCAGAACACAATAGCAACTGCATAGAAACATGCTGACTGAGAATCCAATTAAAACACAATAGCAGCATGCTAACAACCGAGAAACCACCCAGAACACAATAGCAACATACTAACATCTGACAATCTACCAAAACACAATAGCAACATGCTAAAAACCAAGAAAGCACCCAGAACACCACAACAACTGCATAACATCGTGCTAACAACCAAACAACTAACCATCATTCTAGAAAAATTTGTTTGCATATGTTTGAATTTGTTTGCTTGTTTGTAGATGTGTTAGTTCTGTTGTGCTGTGGTTATGTTGTGACCAACTTTCTTTTTTAAATTTTACATTACTATAGCATTATGTACAGCCATACCTATGATAAAAAAAACTAAAAAAAACTTGACTAGAGAACTGCTTAGGTAATTTTGCTTTAAAGTGAAAATGTGGCTATAACCCCTGTATTCTGTAACACTTTCAATCTGTTCTTCATAAGAACTGCTAATGGGCATGATCGATCAATTTTTTTCATTAATTACATTTTTTTGTTCCATTTTAAAACCCAACCATACTCACTAAACAAAAAAACCCTGCCTCTTTTCTCTATCTCAAATTTCAGCTCATAATGCTCCAATTATCTCTAAGAGCCCATTTGTGCAGCACACGGTTACCACAAGAGGAATTTTCCTCTAATAAATGTCTATGAAAGTGCACCTGTCAGAATTAAACCAAATGCTATTGATAAATAGGATTTAAATGTTATTTAAAACGGCTCACTGCCTGCATTGCTGGCACAGTGGTCCATTTGGTGAAGAAATCTAACATTTCAGCTGTAATAGATGAAATTAGTATGATGCCACTCAGATGGAGACTGTGGTTAGCATGTTGTATTGATTTATTCGGAAGTAATGGTCTGCATTATATAGTATTTCTAAATGTTAATAACACTGATACATATAGTTCTTGTTTGACTGTTGAGTGAAAGAAATATGGTTTTAAAAACATATTTTAGAGTTCAGGGTTTGTCTCATTAGATCACTTTCTTTAGATTTTCAGCAATATTTTATTAAAGCACTAATATAAAACAGCTTTTTTTCTGGAGTGCTAAGATGCATCTGGAAATTTCGCTTCTGAGTGTTTGTTTGTAAGCAGTAAATTCATCTATGAGATGCCGAGATCTGCATTATGCATTACTGAAAATTATATTAAAAGTGGACTGAGAAACTGAGAGTGGAAAAGTTGCTAAGAGTGAACTATAAACAGCAAAAAAAAAAAAAAAAAAATAAAGAGTATTGAGGGAAGCGAGGAGGCATTCGTGGTGAAGAAACCAGGGAGATGGAAGACCAGTGGAACTGTTAGATACACGATTGCTGCCTCTCTATTAGTCTTTTTCAAACTTTGTTTAGTCTCTAAGTTTTTTTGTTTTTTTTTTCTGTTTGGATGGAGTTTTCTCAGTTAAGATGTAAACGGGGGTATCAATCACGTATTTTGAGTATGCTTATAGCGATTGATGACACTTGAAGTGATAATTTTGAGAGTAGTTGTATGTGTGATGGCAGTGAAATAAACTGAATGGTGTGAAGGGAATTTAGAATATGACAGTGGCTTCAGACAAAATGGTTTGAGGATGGAATTACAATCGAGCCTGGAAGTTTTTTTTTTTTTTTTTTTTAAGTCCAGATGGTGCACAGACTTACGGTTGTGAGTGTAAAGCCAGGTGAGTTTCTTGCTGGGTCCACTTGAGAAACCCAATCCGATTAGAGAGTAGAGCAGTGAGTCAGCTTTTAGTAATTAAAATTAGTTTCCTACAGATTCAAAATCTGAAGGAGCTGAAAAATAGCAGGTAATCAAAATGCACTTACAGTACAGTTGCAGGGAAGTATTTTATATTATGTAAAATCATGTTCTGAAGAACATTGAGCACTGATTAAGAAGAACCATGCCCCCCCCCCAATTTTCCATTTCCATACTCAAAAAACAAACAAACAAAAAAAACACAGAAGGAAAAGGGGAATGTAAAGCTGCCTTTTCATGACTGTTTGTTAATTATGTTGTTTTTTGTGAGATTATCACTTCTTGACCTTATCACATTATCTGAGAAAGATACTCATGTATTATGCATGACATGATTATTTGGGGCTCTTAAATATGCAAACTTGCTCATTAAATATGCAGTGATTACAGAGGACAACCAGGGGACTTTCTAGATATATTAGAGTAAGAAAGTATTTCAAGGGAAAAAGCTCTGAAAAAATACACAACAAAAGGAAAACCAAGGAAGGGAAAAGGGAAGAATTAGTAAGGAAGTAGGAAGAAAGGATTGGTAAGGAAAGGAAAACAAAGAAAGGGTGGCAGGGAAACAGGAAGAGAAGGAAGGAACTAAGGAAGTATGAAGACAGAAAAAACACAGGGAGGAAGGAAACAAAAGGAATTCACAGAAAAAAAGGAAGGAAAGAAAGAAATAATGAAAGGGAGGAAAGAAAGTGAAGGCAAGGAAAAAAGAACAAAAACCGAATGGTATGGACAGAAGAACAAATTAGTACCAAGTATTGGAGAGAAACAGGAAGAAGTGTAGATGGTAATTATGGAAGTACAAAATAAAAACAAAGGAAATGGGAAAAGGAAGGGGCAACAAGGAAGTCAAGAGCCAGACAGAACAAGAGCCAGAGCTAGATATATATACATACGGCTGCCTATCAAGTCTGGCTAATGTTAGCGAACAAGCCAATTAAATATTTATCTGTTTACCGTGGTCAAAACAGATGAGCTCAGAATGCTTAAACAGATTAGCTGCCAGTCCGACAGAATGAGTCAGATATGCAGAACTGCACGAGCCAACATGAGCACATTGAAGCACACATAAAAGCAAACTGTCTAGTGTCCGGAAATCTCTATAACTATCAGATGAGGTTCTTTTAGGAGCTGCTGGCTTGAACAGTTCGGATCCGTTTCCTATTGTGGCGTTTCACTTTGTTGCTACAGGGCTGTTTTAATTCCTCTAATGACTCTGGCGTTAGATGGAATGACACACGATGTACAAAGCGCACCTGCAACATTCAGAAAGCATCTTTGTTGCTGTAAATCTTGTCCATGTTGGCATGCTTAGCCGTGTTTGTGCTTAGGTGTGTGTGTGTGTGGACTGCAATAAGCGTGCACCAGATAAATTCCTGAAAGATTAATAAGGCCTATCACAGAGATAAACGGACAGAGAATCGACCACTAGCAGAGAGATTGCTGAGAAGATACTTATGTGATTGTGTGTGTGGGTATTTGGGACTTGCTTTTTCCTTTACGTCTCCATGGTGACTTGCCCTATTCTGGTTGGTTTTCATCCATGTAGTGAATCTTTGCATCTTGCTCTTTCAACTGCTTTTTGATTGTGCAAGAATTGCAAAACAGGATTCACTGAAGGGTTTGCTATCAACTTGATGATGATCTCATTGAAATTGGATGTAGAAAAAACATTCAGTTTTTGTTTTTAGTAGCTTTTGGGTGATTATCCCCTTATGTTGGGTTTAGTCCGTATTCCAGAGGCTTGGGCAACTCATATTATTTGTACATTGGGACTTTGTTAAAGAGTAGGTATGGATAATGGTATCTCCTGAGATGCTAGATGACAATAATAACTTGCCAAGTTTGATCGTTTGACCTTTGACCCCTAAAAATAAGAGTCCTCTACTGTATTTGGACTTTGCATTGCGTATTGAAAGTTGCTTGTCGGTAGCCATCAACTATGAACTTTCCCACAGAGTACTAATTTCACCCATTAAATAATATATTCATATGTAATGATGAAGTAGCGTGTTAATGGCAAACCTCATTATCAGCCTTCAAAATTGGTCTATTTTTTTAATAAATGAACCAGAACAATGCCTACACCTACATTACTAATTTACTATTGACTGCAGATTATACACTGTACTTTTTATGTAATGTGCATGGTATACAATCTACATACTGCAGAAATAGTAATATTAGCATATTAGCATGCTGCTCTGAACATAGCCAAAATCATCTTTTCCTGAGGGACTGGAGGGTCAAGACCTCTTCACATTTTGCCGTCTCTTTTGGAAACACCAATTATCTCCCTTCTTTCTTCCACCCTCCCCTCATCTTCAGGAAGATAACTGTAATAAGCCTAGCAAATAGCACGCTGGCAATATATAATAGTGTTTATGAATATAACCCTGCTGACTGGCAGAGCACATCAACAGAGAGATTAGCTTGTCAGCGATAGGGCTTTCCTTATGTAAATGTTCTCCCTTGGACTATCGAGACGAGAACAGCATGGTCTGCTGAGCTGCTAATTTCCCACGTTAACGATCATTTAAGTTGTTTATTGTCAACTTATAACCTTTTGGGTTATAAAACGTAATTTTATTATCCCACATTTTGTTTTAGGACAGTTTTAGTCCCAAGGGCTTTTATTCAAGGGCTGTGAACAGAAAATAAGCTTCCCTTGTTAGTTGGATGTTGGGGTTGTGTGTTGCAAACAAATTAGATTTTGTTGTTCGGTTTCCCACCACTGACTAACTGGCACCCTCGTTGAAATGGGGGCAGAAAATGTGTGTATTGTCCCCATAAAGCAGTAAATAGGCAAATACACTCCATGCAAGCTAAATAATCCAAATCGACAGTTGTGTTTACAGAACAGGCCAGTTTTTCATTCTGCAAAGCCTCCAAACTCTGCCGTAATTAGCCTGATGACCTTGATGGGAAGTGTAGAACTTAGCTACACTGGTGGTCGGAGGAATTGTTAAACGACTACAATGCATATCTATTGGGCCTTTAACAAAACACATTCTTTAAAATGCACTGGTTCTGCAAAATTTAGAGGCCCTAGATGCATCCCTTCCAAAAAATAATAATAAAAAAATCATCAAATGTTATTGTGGATGTTGATGTTCAACAACTTTTGACAGGACTAGCTAAACCAGCACTAACCAGCAATAGAAAGTCATGTCAGTCTACACTGATCTTTTCAATAGGGTTGTAACTTGCCAAAAATGATCAGAGGGACTTTCTTTTCTTTGTGTTGTACCTGAGTGTGACTTTATTTTGCAGACTCTGCCAGAGAGATCCTCAGTTCTTCATGAAGCGACTTGTGCCAGGAAATCTTTTGTGTGGAGAACATCATCGGAAGGCTTGAGGATTTTTGTCAGTGTACAGAATATTGCTTCAGACTCCTTTCTGCTGTCTGTCTCCTTATTCGTAAACACACACGAACAGTCCCACAGCAGATCTAATGGTGGGTGTTGTTCTAATATTGTAGGAAACACATACTCACCATTCTGTTGGGTGAGCTCAGATAGACACAAAGACAGCTCTCTTGCTTTTCCTTGCAAATAAACTGTCCACTGACAGGAAGCCAATCTGCAGGGACTGGGAGAGCCACCCAAGAGAACAGAAGCCAAGGCAAGCATCATGCTTACCAATGCTCATATAGGGTAAGTGTTTGTTCAGATCCTAACCCTATGTATTAAACTTTGGTGAGTAACTCATTCATGTCATTAGCACAAAAAATACAGGATAATACCTCAAATTGAGAGGTGTATTGGTACTTTTCCTAGAGATCAGACTCATTTTTTTTTTTGTCTGTGAGATGATGGAATGAGTGAATAATTCCCTTAGAACATGAGTGTCCAATTCCGCTCCTGGACGGCCAACATCCTGCACAGTTTAGCTCCAACTTACCTCCCTAGAAGTTTCTAAATTGAAGACATTGGTTAACTGGTTCAGGTACGTTTAATTAGAGTTTGAGCAGAACTCTGCAGGACAGTGGCCTTCCAGGAGCAGGATTGGACACCCCTGCCCTAAACCAACATTGATGGTCCAGAGCCACATTTAGGGACCAGAATATCAAGGAGAATTGAGTGTGGGCTCTTTTGTCTTGGGGCAATAAGCAGCCACACAGCAATATCAATGCTCTGGAACCTGCCCCCAACACTGTACAAATCTCATTGTCTCTCTTGTTAGGTAGATAAACTAGGTGGAACTGGAAGCCTCAAATCATGCTGTCCTACAGATAAGCAGGCCCATGTTCAACTACTTGGTCCACTACACTTACTCTTACAGTTGACGAAGATAGTCCTTATTCCTTCTCCCAACATCACTCTCAGACATGAGCTCATTTCCCGACAAGAGCCTTCAGGATTATTCCAACTGATGCATACACTTTTGTTATTTATAAGACCTGCTGATTTCTGTTTCTGGGGAACCATCTGGGTCTTATAAAAGCAGACAGAAAAGGTTGTTCCTTAGGACAGACAGTTGTGAATCTTATTGTAACTGCACTGGAAATACTCTGTCTTATTTATAGGTTCTGGCATTGAAGTAGTTTCTAAATCTTTAGAATTATGTGGACTATTCGTCAGAGACCCAGACTATATTGAGGCTTTCGAGTTGTTGTGAGTTGAGTTGTCAAAAGGCCACATGTAGTATAGTGTTTTTGTCTAATGGAATGTAATCTTTATTCATCACCAAACGAGCAAGGCCAGAATAATTATTTTTCAGAAACTTGCAGTGCGCGATGTTGACATTGAAGGCCACCCACTAGCAGGGACAGTCCTTCTGAAGCAACGTGGTGTTTATTTTGGAATCTCAAGGATGACAGTGGTGGAAGCTCAAAGATTGCCCCTTGCAAGTCTGAATCCGTCGCTTTTCATTTGCCAACCCAGATCTCTTCCAACTAGGCTAGAACATAAAAATTCCATCATTTTGCTTCTTAATTGCCTTAACCCTTTGGCAGATCCAAACCCTTCCATTTTTAAATTCCTCTTGAATAACATGAATGATGTGTGAGAAATCCTGTGGCCATGCTAATGTGTGTGAAATTTGCATTGAATTTTATCTGAAACATTCAAACTGATTTTTTTTTTTATTCAGAGCTAGAAAGCTTCATGTAAGAGTAATGTGCTGTTTTGAATTTAATCGAAACACTTGACCCAGTTAATCCACCGGTTCCTCATTTTCCTCACCATGATGCCTTTTAGGCAAATAGAGAGTTTCATGTGCGTGATAAAGGTCAAGGCAAAATATTATTTCCATATAGGCGGAGTGCAGGATGAACCGCAGTACGGATGCATAATGGGACTAAGTACCCCACAATTTTGTTGTTAATAAATCTCCAGGATGCACTCTGTCTCTTTCTCTTTTTGTTATTGGTCTCATTTTATCATATTCTCTTATTAGCTGCAGCTCTTTAGTTGGAAACTTATTGCTTTTGTACTGCTTGTGGCTTATACTAATAAACCTGAGCCTAATACAGGAATATGGCATTTGGTGGGAGCTGTTAATAAAGATAGAGAGAGAATGAATGCATAATCCTCACTTATCCAATGTGTTTTTTTTTTTTTTTTATGTTGGTAATGAGGGACATGGAATGGAGGAAAGGAGATTTTGCAGGTTGTAACTCTTAATCTTTAACATTTAAAGCTGAAGTGTGTAATTTTCTTTGTTAAAACTCTCATGTCTGCTTAATATGAAAATACAACTGTAAAGGTTGTTTCTCTCAAAGTGTAAACACTGTGAATCCGAGGCTGTAGTGCTATCAAAACGTATTTTATTGAGCATCCCATCAAGCCTGAAATAGCAACATTGGTTCAACCAATGGCATGAGTTTGAGGCGGGGCTCTGTTTGTCTGAATAATAGATTCCTGTTGGTAGCTCAAAAGTTAAACACTTTACTTTTAAAGGCATAGCTCACTCAAAATAATGTTCATTCTTTAAAATATATATATATATATTTTGTTCCACAGAATAAACTTCATACAGGTTTGGAATGGCATGAGGGTGAATACATAATGACAATTTTAATTTCTGGGTGAACTATAATAAAGTAATCTTTATTTAAGATAATAAAGTAATCTTTTGTCTGACATATATACTGATTAAAAATTAACCCTTATTCGGTACAAAGATTACATTGTCTGAATCATTTGTGTCATTCTAAATGTTTCTGAATGGGGAAACAAGCTAAGCTCATTGTTAGTCTGTGAAATGCTAACATAAGCTGACAGAGTTTTTGAATATTCTTTATTGGGCTGTTCGATTTAATGACCGTCAGATTACAGATCAGCTAGCGTCGTTCCATTTAGATAAGGATTGATTACATTCTTAGCAATCATTGTGTTTAGGGGAGTTTTGCAGATGCTGGAATTACCCCTCACTATTTATTTTCTTAAGATAGCTAATGAAAGTAACCAACCAGATTAAGGTCTTAAATTCATTGAGGCGAGACCCATCTCATGGAGGAGGAACCCCATTAAATCAAGGTTATCAGAAAAGAGAGCAACATCAACTCAAACAAACAGCCATGCAAATCTGTATGCAAATGTGTAATGTGACAAAATGGAAAACAATGGATTGCACTTTGCTTTATGCAAATAAGCGAGCCGCACAGCATTGTGGGTGATGAGTAATAGAGATAATGATCTGAACAGGGTGATTTCTTGGGGTGCGGGAGTGCAAATGAACTTGGTGATTTTTTTTCAAACTTGTGATAAAACCCGTTATGGGAAATCATTTGAGAAGCAAAGCACTTGTGACAGGAGAAAAAGAGGTCATGTCGATGAAAGTGAAGAGAGGTGGAGGGTAGAAATATGTGTGTCTGTTATTGAACAGCTTTTGCTATCCAGTTTAGATTGAAATTCAAGGATAGTAAAACCTCCTAGTTGGGATTTTTCCATAAAAGATTCATGGACAGACTAAATAATAGCTGTTTTCCAAAAATTTAGTGGGTTGCCCATCTAGAAAGAATCATAAAGAAGGCTGTTTCAAAAGATAGGCAGGAAAAAAATATGCTACCTTCTAAGATACCTTCTTTGGCCAAATTCAAATGCAGCACAGAAAAGGCAATCCCATAATACCTTTAGACAAGCTCTGTGAGGAGATGAAAAACATCCAAGATGGTGAGAAAGTTCGAGAGAAATGTAATTTATAAACAGTTCAATCCAAGTAAACCACTATTTTAGCTGATATGTGTTTGGTTTGTATTCGAGTTTAGTGTTGTTAGCTTAGCAACATGCTAACAACATAGCTGCCTATGAGTTTCAGATCAGTCATTAACAGTAGGATATTCCATGTCCATAATATGTTGCCTTTGAAGGTTTTGTAACAAGGCTAATATCATAATATTGAAACAACCCTGTAAACATATTGGAGTTAGTTATTTAGTTTACTAATTATAATTAGCTTACATCAAAAAATATTAGAAGGGAGTCTCCTTAAGGATATGCAGCACAAGGTTGTGGTTGTGTGTGCGTTTTACTTAATTTTCCATGTGTGGTCCTCAAACATAAATGTCCGAAGCAGCTGCCACGGCACTTTATCAGCTGTTAATTGACAGCTTCTTGGCATGCAATTATAGCTGAGTAGCGGCTCGTTGCTCATTTTGAGCTTGTACTGATTCTTTGTCTGGGCCCTTCCAGCCACCAGAAAACCACACAGTCATCAGGCCCTCCAAAGCTGCTATATTCCCTCCATTTGCCCCATGATCCCAACATGCAATGTTTATCATGGAGATCAGTTTTACTTCCTTTGGCAAGATAGGACTCATCCTGGAGACCATTTTTTACTCTTGTAGCTCCTCAGATGGAAGTCCCAAGTTATGACTAGACTGAGAAGTTTGCTGTTAGTTTGTCACACTGGACTGATTTTTCCCTTATTTTTGAAAGAGTTTAGACAGAATCAAGACACTTCACTGAGCAGATGCCTGCAAGCTCCACCAACTTCTCAGTCAAGTCATCATTTCATCTCAGTAGCTCACTGAATGTTCCACATTAATGCATCACCAGGAGCAGAAAAACAGTTTGTGGGATATGCCTGTTTTTGTTATTTTTTTATTTTATTGAATTTTTTTTTCCAAAGACACTTTCAACAAAAGACCAGTCTTATCCATTCTACTCAGGTACTCAGCGCCAGTGTGTTTTACCCGAATGACTATATATGTTTGTCTTTTTGTCTCTGGCTCAGTAAACACTCCTTCACACTTCCACGTTCAAGGTTTGGGTGCGAACTGGAGACAGCAGGCGAGTGTCGTTCTCTCAAATTCACATCATGACTGACATATGGCACCATAAAAGTGAGAATGGTATTTTAGCTTTGCCAAATGTGGGATGTATAAGACGCTGTAACAGGTTGTGGGTGTGCAAATCCTGTCAGAGCGTAAAATACACTAAACTTGATTACAGACACCGAAGAGGTTCATTACCTGAAAAGCTGCTTCTGAATCCTACAGAAATGATATTGCGTATTAGCATTGCCAAGGATGCTGTTTCTCTTTTTCCCCCAAACCTTAACTATTTCTTTCTCTTTCACTCTTTTTGCTAGGTGTTTATTTCAACAGAGCAACCAAATATCATTTGGCACTGCAGTGAGGAAGTCTGCATGTTGACCTTTTATTGATTTTTCCACACCAGTTCATAGTCAACACTTCCTATGAACACACAATATGCCATTGTAGCTAAGCTAAAAACATGTACAAGTCAATAAAAGACCTAAGGTTTGTGGAAATACCATGTTACTCTCATCCAGATATCCCAATATTCCAGAAATGATACAACCCACACTTAGACACGCTTTCCCTCATGAAATCTACTTGCTGCAGATATCTGAGGGGGCACATACCGGTTTGAATGGGCATGTCTCTTGGGTGAAGAACAGATAATCAAGTATGTCTAGTGGAACAGAGTAAAAATAAGAATAGAGAGACACCTTGACATCCGTAGCTGCTGTTACATGCTACCCGGCAGGTAAACATCTCAAAGTCATCACGATGAAGGTCACATGACAGTTGTTTTGTTATGATGAATGTACTGAAAAACTCAAAAGCATCTACAAAGACCTTCCACGTCATCTCTTCAATCAAATCTCCTCGAATCAAACATCCTACAAAGTGAGAAGTCAAAAAATTTGAGCTTTAATCTGGGATACACAAATAATTTTTAGGTAACCAAAGCTTTAAATCATACCTATCTGCTTGTAATTCATCTGCAAGGTGAAACAGCAGGGACATGACCCATCTTCAAAGACTGTATTTGCCCCTGAGGTTTCGGTGAAGTGACAGTATAGCACTCCTGCTCATGTCCTTTGATGAAACATCAATGGGATGATTTATTTTCTAAAGATTGATGTTCAATCACAGCATGTTTGTTTAGAGTGATACTCTCTACTTCCCTGTGGCTATAGCCTGTTGAACACTTCATTGTGAGTCATCGTGGACTGCACCGCCTGCTCTTATTACTGCGATACTGTAATTAGGCTCATATACAATCTCATTGGCAATGAGAAAATGCACTTACATTTGCTAACGTCAAGATTTGATGGGTAGTGGGCGTTTTTGACGCACTAGCTGTCGTTAAAGTAATGCTTGGTCTTCCGTAAGTTTGCACGAAGGGGTCAGATGTGGAGGCAGGTGTGTAGGAGACATAAAAGACATGGTAAAGCTTAGATGGTAAGGTTGTTCACCTTAAAGCATGGATGCAGGTACGATCTGAAAATATAATACCTATGAACTTTGCTTAGCATAAATGAAAACTTTTCCAAGTAGCCTTTAGCTATAGTAGGACTCCTGCATTTGTTCAATCCACGGCCTATGCTACTCGATCTACAGTATCTATCTAGATACTTCCTTCTGTCTGTAGCCTATATCATTATCTATCTATCTATCGTTCTATCTATATCTATCTATCTATCTATCGTTCTATCATTCTATCTATCATTCTATCTATCGTTCTACCTATTGTTCTATCGTGCTATCTATCGTTCTACCTATCGTTCTATCGTGCTATCTATCTATCGTTCTATATATCATTCTATTCTATCGTTCTATCTATCTGTCGATTGTTTGTTCAATCTGTGGTTCTACCGTTCTATTGTTCTCTCTAACGTTCTCTCTATCTATCATTCTTTCTCTCTTTTTATATCGTTCTGTCTTCTATATCGGTCTTGGAAGGCACAACCTATTGTTTTTACCCCCTTTTGGGAGGTTCAAGCCGTAAAGGGATAGTATTCCTGAATATGAAAATTCTGTAAGTTAGGGTAGTGGTACACAATAATTTTTTTCCTCTTCTCAATGAATACTCGTTATGTAAGATTTCTGTGGCCTTGGATGCTCATAGCGTCCACATGAGAAAAAAATACAGCTAATTATCTTGATGAAACCTCAATAATGTTTCTATCATCAAACTAAGTGGGATAATTGTCCTCCTGAGATAGAAATATTGAAATTTATCAGTCTGCTGCAAGATATTTGCAAAATAATTAGACTTGTAAAAACACAGGTATTTAACTGCACAGCAGTTGGTGTAAAAATACATCCGTGACAACTGATACTGCGAAAAGAGAGAAAGATGGAGAGGTTGTTGTGACACAAACAGTCATAGCAAAAGGAGAGAGCTTGTCCTCTGAGATTTTAACTTGATGTTTGGACCTTTCCTCGAGGGGTTCTGAGACAGACAGAGGAACTGGACTGGGAAATTAAGAATAAAAAGACAAGTGGGAGTGCAGAAAGCGAGTGAGAGAGATCGACAATAACAGAGGGTAAATAGCAAGTATGGGTGATTTCCACTGACAGCACTGTAGAGGTAAACATTAAGTCTTCTGCTAGTCAATACAGTCACAAATCTGAGTGCAGTTTGAGATATTAAGATTTCACTGAAGCTCTACAGAAGACATATTTGAGATTACAAGGGTCTTATTCTCAGGCGAAACACATGAGAAGCATTAGACTCCATTTGTTCTGCATTTAATATCATTGCGAGAACAGTTGAGATGGTAGAGAGATCTTGCTACGTAGCTACATTATATCTATAGTCTTGAGTTAGATGTTTACAGGTTTTTTACCCTTGTAATAATTCTTCCTGATATGTCTCCCTTAGTAGCTTGGGTCTTCTTTTCTAAGTATTATCTTTTTGTCCAGGTCAACTGTCCCTGGTTTCTTTTTTTGATCTTGTTTGTCGTTCAGTTACTCACTTCCTGTCTGTCGTAGACTTATGTTTCCTTCTAAATCCCATCCGTCACTCGTTCTCCATGTGGTCACGGCTCTCTGCTCTGCATTGATTGCCGCCACGCTGGATCGAAACATCATTTTCATCTTTGCTCAGCTCACTCACATCCACTTCCATCCTGCTCTGCTTGTTTTCATCTGCTGTTGAATAATCACAACTGATCCCTGCCATATAGCAGTATGTTCTTGCACAAACCTATCTATCTGTCTGTCTGTCTATCTATCTATCTATCTATCTGTCTCTCTCTCTCTTTCGGTCACTGACTTTATCTCTATGTGGAAATCAATGTAAAGAGCTCTGATAAATCCTTTCGGTAAACTACGAGATGTCAAAAAGGAAATTATTTGTGGTCACTTCGGAATAACTCGTGCAGAAAAGAAAAGGAAACAGCTCATCCACACCCTGATGCTTATTATACTGTACTTCTTTACTACTTATTTTACATATTTTGTTCTGTCTTATCTGACTTTCTGATTTCCTTTCATATCTGTCTGCCTTATTCAAATTACATCACACATCACCTTCAATTTCGGTTTCCTGTCTTTTTCTCACTTTCCCTCTAATAATAGTTTCCTCTTCATCTCTTTCTGTTTCTGCCTGACACATTGGTTGATGAAAGAGGATGTGATGTGAAGTACATATGTGTAGACTTGTGTAGTTGTTTTTTTTTTCTTCTTTAAAACCCCAATTTCACATTCACCAGAAACTGGTCTCACCAAATGGCCTAAACCTATTTTTAAATATTAAAATTAAATATTTTATTTATTTATATATATATATATATATATATATATATATATATCAATATTTGTATATTTTTTTACACAATAAATATTGAAATTAGGGGTGAGCGATATGAGTGGACACGATTAACCAGTAGAAATTTGTTAACCGGTAGAGATTTTGAACTATCCTCTCTATCACACTGGCATGACTTTGCTGTGCTATATGTGGTCTCGAAGATTTTCATGCATTAAGCATTGCGGTTTAAAAATAAGTGATTTTAAGCCATTGAAATGCAATCAGTTGCGGAAGACAACTCATTTCATTATATGAGCGTGCTGTCAGAGGGATGTGTGCACCAGAAGAAGTTATTTTTGCCGCTTTATACACCTTAAATGGTTAAATACACACACTTGTATGTGTCAAAATGCCCATCTTTGCAAGTATCGTCCTAAACACAGTAATTTAGGTCTTAAGTGAAAGCAAACAGCTGAGAAAGAAAACACATGTGTAACAGTATATTGGATCCGGGCAGCTCTTAAAATGACAGCAGTCTAATATTCCTGCTGTCTGACATCAGAATGAATCAGAATCAGAATGAGCTTTATTGGCCAGGTATGTTTACACATACGAGGAATTTGTTATAGCGACAGAAGCTCCACAGTGCAACAGAATGACAGCAACAGGACAGGACACAGATAATAAAAGAATAATATACAAATAGGCAATGTACAAAATAGCAAAAAACACAATATATAATATAGACAATTATGTGTGTACAGGTCTGATATGTGCAGATTTGAAATGAAAAAATAAGTATGTGTGATGAATAAATAATGTAAATAGTGTTTGCGTGTTCCATGTTTAATGTCATGTGTTCATGAGATGGATTGCCTGAGGGAAGGAACTGTTCCTGTGTCTGGTCGTTCTGGTGCACAGAGCTCTGTAGCGTCGACCAGACGGTAACAGTTCAAAGAGGGAGTGTGCTGGATGTGAGGGGTCCAGAGTGATTTTTCCAGCCCTTTTGCTCACTCTGGATAAGTACAGTTAATTCATGTTAATCAAACAACAAAAGAGAGAAAATCTCTCACTGCCCTTGACTAAATCACTTTTGTAAATTTAATAAGAAGTATATTTAATTTCACAGTGAAGAATATGCAGTGTTTTTACACATTTGATTATTTAATGTATTTAGCGTTTCTTATTAGTTCTACTGTTTTTTGTCATATTGCTTGTAATTAGTCTCTCATTCGTATTTAATCATTGACTGTTTGAGCTTGAGGTTTTTATTTTTTTTATTTTATTAGTTTTTTTTGTGATATTGACACTGGTACAAGAATTATGGAATTTCTATGGTATCAAAAATGTTGATATCATAAAGACCTTATGTAAAGCAAAAACAACTATACTGTAATATATATCATTACCATGAAATAAAATTGCTCATATTATGATATAAGATTTTGGTCATATCGCCCAGCCCTAATTGAAATTGTTTGTCAAATTGTCTGACCTCAATGACATAATAGGTACTGACCTGTGGTGACATTTGAGGTAGTCCAGTCCATTTTGTTCCTTTCAGTGGGATTGTGCCCATTAGAGGCAAGCATTATAGGAAATAGTGTAAATGCACTTCCGTGTTGTTGATATGAATAGGCTGGTTTCGCCACAGTAAATTTAATCTAGCTGTTTGCTTTTTTCACTTGTGTATGTTATAGCTACTCATCAAGTATTCAATCAGATGAAAGCATCTCTCGTTCTCATCTGCCATCTAAATTTCAAATCTTTTTATGTTTACTGCCAGACGTGATTGTGTGCTTTTGCACTCTGGAAAAATCACAGCTTATATGCTAAGGATAAAAAAAAAAAAAAAAACACCGTTTTGATGGTCTTTTGCTGTTGACAAATCTTCAAGCCGTAGAATGAAGTGTGTCTGTGTGTGCATGATAACAAATTGGGATCACTTGGAATGTTGCATGCAGTCTGTTTGTTAAAATGTAATTAAATTCTTATTTTTCTTTTCCTCCATTTTTCCCCAGTGGACTTTCACAGAAGATTTGGGTGTTTTGAAGGCAGGGTCTTCAATGGTTGGTTGTGAAGATCTAAGTAAAAAAAGCTGTTACTGTGGCATAACTGACCTTAGGATCTGAAAAGTGGCAGCAGAGTCCTACTGAAACAAGAAGCCTCCAGAACCATCTAAAATATCCTATATACAGAGGGGAGTTCAAATTAAACCTTGAATGCTGATTTATTAGAGTGAAAAGGTAAGAACTTTTTTAAAAACCACAAACATCTTTTAACTTTAAAGTGAATAGATGATATTGCTCCTAAACACCAGAACTAATGATAATAGTGCAAAAGTTGTGCTAAATATTGTGATGTTCCTGTGTGTAGCAACTACGGCTCTGCATATTGTTCTGAATGTAATTGCAAATACTGCTTAATCATTTTAGTCTGACTAAAATGATTAAGCACTATGTGCAACTACATAGCTTTGTATTACACCATGTTTGCTTATATTATTAGCTTTTGCGTAGAGGCTTGTATTTGAATGATTTGGCAGTTATTAATGATATTGGACATCACTGTAAACCACAGCCCATGCAAAGTGGTGTTGCAAATTTTCTTTTAAAGTCGAATATGAACAGGTTTAGTCCATCTTCTATCTGTCCATTATATAACATTTTGTAAGGAAAATAATGCAATACTATATAACTGTACTTCAAGAAAAATATTAAATATGTCGACGCCGATAGCCTAGTGGACAGAGCACGAATTCCGAGTATGGGTCACCATACTTGGCTGTATGTCACGTCACTTTCACTTTAATAATTAGAAATGTTTCACCTGTGTCATGTTTAAAAGCCTTTGAAAAAAAGTTATACAAATCATTAATTCTCAATTCCCAGTCCTACTGATAAATGCACACAGCTGTGCCAGCATAAAATATTTTTATCCAGGATATAATCGTCCCAGCCAAAGGTGCAATTTGCTTGGTTAGGAGTAGATTGCATTGCCTCATATCTCTCTATTTGTCAGGCAGTCATGTGATAACAGGCAGAGAATGTGATTGTCTGATGCTCAACACAAACAGATACACACTTACTCAGAAATCGCCAGACAGTCCCTGCTGTTCTCCTGCTGTGATTTCTGTTCCGACTCTCAGGTCCAACCGAGAAAGTCTGCCAGCCAATAGGGGACAGTTACTGTACTTGAGTCTGTATGTGTGTGTTGGTGCTGAGTGTGTTCGGCAGACTGTAGTAAAGTAGTGTTACAATGAACCATTCTCCTTTAATAAAGAGAAAAATGTGTTAAAATCTTTTTCAGCAATATAACGTCCAATAAAAAAACATTGTGTTTCTTGTTCCAATGACAGCCTGCACAATGGCAATAGAAACTACAGTTAAACCAAGAGCAAAAAAACTAATATACCTCATATATCCACATTGTAAGTAATGTAGGGATTAACCTATGCTGTCATGGCTGCAATAATGGCTTGTATCTGCGTAAGGCAGAGGTAAAAAATTCACATGAGCGAGAACCCAATTTTTTTTCATTTTCTGCTGTGTTATAGTGCTTTTTCACATTTGTCTTGATACACAGTGGTTCCAGAAGGCGGGGTTTATTTGCTTGCTTGTCTTTAGCTCCAGTTGCTTCAAGGGATTTTCTTTTGTTTGACAGAGTTTGTAGCTTCTCTTGAGGGTTCAGAAGCAAAGGGCCAGTCATTGTAGGGTAGCTGTCAGTCAGTCCACGTTTCAATAACTTGGATCTTGCATGCTGAAAATATATTCACTTAGCCCCTAAGGAATGAGCCAAGAGAGAACGGGTGATAAGAAAAGCATTCTGATCAGATTTTATCCCAACTGAAGCTACACTTACTACAGGGACCATAGAATAAGAAGTGGACTGAAAACCAAATGGTTGTTGGTTGCTTGGATCTTTGCAAGGGTCGATCAGTGATCGATCACCATTGTGTCTTTTGCACCAGAGTGTGCTGAAGACAACGGCGATATATTGTTGAACAACTTGCAACCTTTTAGTTGCAAGTTGTTTAGTTTACCAGCCTAGATTTAACCTGAGTTTGTCATGACAAAATCTGGTTCACATTCAGTTTATTCTAGTCATGAATTGCCAAAGGAGATGGCCTAACTGACATGTAAAGCTACCAAGCTCAATTTAATTTGCTTTCATGTAATTTGATGCCAAAAACCTGGTGAGCCTTGGCAGTAATTAGTTCTTTCTCCAGAAGGACTTGTTGAATCAACCTGGTACCTTGCAAACATGACTTGGTTTCAAAGCTGCCTATTGGAAAAACCTGTGTGCCTTTAATCACAAAAGTTGCAGAAATCCAGCCAATCAGATTAGATCTTGTCAGATCGAGAAAGTCCAATCCAGTTTTGTTTGCAGTATGCATATTCTGTGAGCCTCCCACTTGAAGCTGAGACTAACCGCTAGGTTACACCATCCCAATTTAAACTGCATGTTGGACAGTTTTAAGAACTCCTATCTCCCAGTGAGCATCTTAAAGGACAGAACAAGGTCTAGCGGGTAAAGATTTGGGGTCGTACACTCAACTGTGATGACCTGCTGATGGAAACTCTTAGAGATTTTATCCATTAGCCCTTTTGGAAAGCACTGTAACTCAGTATATGAGTGTCTTCTCTTCACTGTGTATCGTCTCCATCTCCTACCGTACACCAGTGCTCCTGTCAAATCTACTTGTCGGCACCCCAGATTGCCTTGGCGACATGTTGCCTCTTGTGCAATGAGGTGCTACTGAGTGTGTTGCTGCGTGAGAGAGACTGCTTGGCAAGTCGAGCATATGTGTGTGGCTCTGATGGGAACAGCTGATACGTGCTAGTTTCATTTTTTCGGGAGCTCCACCGAAGATAAGGGGCTTTCGGACAGACTGTTTGGGACTTTGTGTGTGCGCAGGGTTATCCAAGATAAATTCAGGCTTGTATGGGATTGTGTTGGCGGCCAATTCCTTTCTTCTCTCTATTTCTGTCCTGACTCCTTAGGCGCACAGGGACATTTGTTACCTGGGCATCTTACCGAGGGCTTCTTCGATAGAGACCAATTTGACTATCATGATAAAGACTTGCCCAGTTCTTCAAACTGAAACTCCTTTGAGACTTGTTAATGAGAGCAGCGGGTTATTTCTTGCTTTGTTGTTTGTTCATTTGTTTGTTGTGTGAGAAACAGAGCCAAGCCTGATGGCGTGGAACCCTGCCAGTCCCGGTGGAATGTTTCCATTGACTGCTCAATCATTGGCTAAGACACCTGTCTGGGGACCAATGAGAGGGTGTTACCAGGCAGAGCTCCACTCAGGGCCCTTAGGATTCCACGCTAAGCTATTCCACCTCTCTCTAGTCAATGGATAGCCAGCACTAGTTGCCAGGTGCTAGTTCCCCTCTCCAGCAAATCAGTCAGGCATGTAGGCAACCCTATTGTATGCCAACCTCTCTCTTCAATAAACGTCCATCTTACATTCCCCCCTTTAACCTCGCTTCTTAAGCCAAATGCCTGCACTTCCCCTTTAGTGGGGTCTTCACCTTCTTGTACAGCACCAGAGTTGCTATTGCTGCTCAACGTTGGGGTGTGATGGAAACTGCTGGTGACAGATCAGTGTAAATTGGCATCCTCTATTGGTTTCCAGGGATGGGGAAATCTTCTCTGGTTTCTCCACCCCAGTGGCTCATCTGCATTAGCGCCGTGCTAATCTTATTAGCTTCTTGTTATTGAATCCTGCAGGATTTTTGCCTGCTGCTACGTGATGCTGCATATTATACAGTCCTCCCTCCGCTGAGCCGCAGGATATAGAGGGGGAGAGAAGAGATGAGGAGACAGGAAGCAGAAAGGATGGAAAATTTGACCGGCCTTCCACTTAAGTACACGTTCAACGTGATATATCCTTACCTGTCATGTGCTTGAGCAAATCGCTCACTGTGTGAACGTTTGCGTGTTTCCTGGCTCAGTGTTGCATATCTTTTTTTATTTTTTTCCTTGCTTCAATTGAAGGCTTTCCTAAATCATTGCTTTCTCAGGGGAAATGCATCAGTCTCTTTCCCTCTTTCTGTCTCTCTCTCTATCTCCCATCTAAAGAGAGTAGGCCAGTGGCTCACAACCTTTTTTCCTCATACGTTTAATAGCCTCCACATTGAAAACAGCACTTTTTATTCAGAGCTAGCTTAGATATGGTGTGCTTTTGAAACCATAGTAAATGCATTTGAATTACATGCAGTTACCTTGCATCCAGTTTGGTATTTAACGTATACACTGACCTGCTTTTTCATCTTTACAAGGAACTCTGTGTCTGTGCGAGTTTAATGATTGCTATGTCTGCCTTGAACCTGTCATGTCTATTACAACCAGTTCAGTGAATGCAGAGAACTTTATTTTTGATACAAGCTGTGTTTTATAATGAATTCCCGTTCACAGAGGATGTCTTATGCATATACGCAGACAATTAAATAATAACACAGACGTGTCTTGTGTGAACAGGGCTGCAAAAATGGCACAATTTTGTAAACCAGCAATGCCGAACACGGTTAAAAATCAATCCAGTTCACTCTGTGGCAGCTGTGGGGTAGAATACATCTCAGACATCTGTGGCTTACACGTGACTGTTGTCCTGCTGCTCTCAGTAATTATTTTTGGTTGGAGCGAATCAACTCAAAGTGATTAATGACCAGATGAGTCTGAGCTGAAGATGCCACTCGACCTCTTGAATTCTGCTTGACTTTGTAAACAGTCGCTGTAAATTACAGCTGTGCTTTTGATGACCACAAGCAGAGACCACATTACCCAGCACTCTGATCCCTGCACTGTCACTTTTATTTAAGGGGAATTGTAGAATTGAAGACTGATGTGGGGTCAGTTGCTCCTCTACCCCACTGTGAAGATCATTAGTAATTGCGTAAACTCGTCCCAGAACAGCTTGTTACAGTCCACAAATTAAGTTTTACACAAAACATTTAAGTGTAGGCTATAGGAAAATATTTTCAATTTTTAGTTATTACATTTTGGCTTTTTTATGTTGTCATATGAATATATGGCACAAGTCATATGGAACTTCTATGGTTTATGGAACTTTTTTTTATCCATTTTGGAGCTTGCAGTTTACATCACAATTGACATTCACTGGATAGAAACAAACAGCTTTGACATTCGGCACAGTATCCCCTTTCATGCTTTACGGGTTTGAAAACAGGATTGTTATAGTTTTATATTTTACTTTAAATTTGTCCTTTGAATTTAGGTAACTTTTTTTTTTGAATTTTCTATTTTAAGTTTACTTTAATTTTATTTTAGTATTTTATGGCTGTCAGATTTAATGTGCTAAGTGGTATAATTTAAAAAAACGTTTTCATTTTTAATTTATTTTTTATATATATATATATATATATATATGTATATATATACATGTATATTATATATACATATATATATACATGTGTTTTTGTTAGTTTGCACTCTATAATTTAGTTCCAGTTTATAGACGTCTTTATTTATTTATTTATTTGTTTGTTTGTTTGTTTATGGCTTCCAAAGTTAATGTGATAACTTGTTTATTTTATTTATTTATTTTTTCTTTTAGTTTTTTGGCAGCCTTCAGTTTTTTAGCACAGTTTATTGTTATTGCTGTTTAGCGGTACTTTCATGTTTATTGCAGGTGGTTTGTAAAAGTTGAGTTTTTCAAAATAAAAATCTAAAATTAATATGTGGCCATATTTGGCTTATTTTGAGTTAGTTTCAAAGTCAAGAAAATGTATTTTAGTTTTCAGTTTAGTTTCAGGTTTTCCCAGCTGTATTTGAATTTCAGATAATGACAGTGTTCTCATTTAGTTTTCATTAACGACAATGGCACTGATTTGTACAGTAATAACATGAGTAAATAGGGATGAACTAACCCTTTACCGTCATTTACACAAGTAGGACATAACGACCATCCAATCACCGGCCAGTCATTGGATTTTAGGGGTTGAGTTATGGTGAGAGGCAGGAAAGGTAATGTGGAACAATAACGGATGTTTTTCTCGGAACATGTGTAAATCACGTTGTGCTGAGGGAATCACGTCATCCTGGACTGTATTAGTATCACTCTATAATTGTCTTTCTCTCGCTTCTGCTAGTCACGACTGGCGCACTCACAAGTGTGACTGCCACCCCCCACAAAGTCCTGGTCATATTTTTCTCAGTATGTGTTTGTGCCTGTTTTAGTCTGTGACTAAGAAAGACTGTGAAAATATAACAAAATAGAGACGATGCTCTCAAAAAACAGGCACAATAAAGAGGCCAGAACAGGAGGAGATAATGATCACAATGGCGGCACATCAAAACCATAATGAGACAAACTGCGCCGCACGTTTCTGACAGGCTGCATGCAATAATGCAGCTGTGGAGCAGTACGTTTTTTTCTGCGGCGGGGGGTTAAGGGGGCTATTTTCAGGCTGGTTTGTTTAGTCGGTGGGTGGTCCTGGTTTTGACAGCACTGATTTTGTTCTCATCAGCTGTCTGGTCACACTGCAGGAATTACAAAAGGGTGCAAAAAAGAAAGACAATGTATAAGAAAGAAATATTACAGGAGTGAATGGGAGCGAACGGTGGGGGAGTAAAAGAATGAGTCAGGTGGATGAAAGGTAGTTGAATGGGAGAGGAAATGAGAGGAGGAAAATGATGATAAAGAGCGAGAGGGCAGGTGATTAAAATGAAAAGATGGAGGTGAGAAGTAAGGAACATGGACTGGGGCCATAAAAGCAGGTGAATTTGGAAGAATTAGCCAGAGAAAGGCTGTTTCTCAATTCCAAGAATGGAAAGAACGGTCTTGCATTCTTGTGGAGGCCAGTCATGCCAGGATACCTTGAAAGAACGAACCCTGAGGTACGTGAGGGCTCAGAACACATCTTTGTGAGAATTGAGATATGCTGTGATCTTGTTGCTTATGTTATAAGGAGTGACATAATAACACATTTATATAACACATGACATTGCAGCCAAATGTTTACAGCGAGAACGAAGTTTAAAGCTTACAGGCTTCCGTACCTCAGACTTCCGCAGCGACTTTTGGGATTTCTAACAGTTCGATCCTCTCAAGTCTGCATTCGATGCGTCCTTGATATCAAGAACATATCCGGGTAAGTTCATGCGTCCTCTGTACTCGCGTTCTTGAGTATTGGAATAGAACTCCAACAGTTGATGACATATTACGAGAACACAGGGACACAAGATTAAGAACACACTGAGAAACACCAAAGAGAGAGAGAATAGACTCTGAAGGAAATAATCTGAGTTAAGTGTAGATTTAGCCAACTTTGAGACACTATCCATCCATCCATCCATCCATCATCAATCCATCCATCTATCGATCTATCGTTCTGTCTGTTGTTCTGTCGTTCTGTCTGTATTTGTCATTTCATCTATCTTCAACTAAATAAATAAAAAATATATTCAATATTTAAATAATTTTAAAAAGTCAGTCTTGTAGGGCATAGAGGCACTGTATTCTACTTTGTTTTTGGACAGGTGTATGTATTATTGTAGGCAGTTACATCCTGTCTACTCTCAAATGTGTAGAAACATGGGCTGGATCTGAGAGAGAGGTAATCCCAGATCTCCTGGAGGTTATAATTAACTTAATTTAAGAACAACAGTCATTATATCCTCACCACAATACAAAAGCAAACATAATAAAAACTTTTGCAACAAGACTGTAGCTTGCATTTAGGTTGTAACTTGCTAGCATAACGTCTGAGCCCTTGGCTAGTAATGGAGATGTTTTTCTCACTTACGCATTGAAAGTTTGGTAGAAGCACTAGATCATACGAGATCTGATGATCAAAAGATTTCGTCTGAAATGTGTGAATTTCTGATATTCATCTGCTCACATAATGATTATATTTAGAATATAATTATTGTGACTTCTTCTAAAAGATCAGAGAATGTGTACAAGAGCGAGTGACTGAACAGATACTGCATGCATTTAATTATTAACAGTTGGTGTTGGGTGGCCGCCTCGTCTCGATTATATGTTATATGTTTCTTCCGGCTTTCATCAGTTGGTCATTTCAGGGCGGTGAGATTGCACGCTGATTTCTCATCATTAGTTCCCCACGGCCCTAACCTCCTCTCTCCTCTCAACTTCTCATCTACTGTGAAGAAAAAAATGTTTTTTTTCCTCCTCCTCAGGCCTGGGGTGAAGATATGACATCAAATCCTGAGCATCTACAGTAACTGAATTTTAAAAGCATTTTGATGCTTGAAGAAAAAAGTATTATTTGATTTTGCGGTTACTCCAAATAAATTATTTTTGTGCAAGCTTGTTTTTTCCCCTGCATCACAAAGTTCAATAGCGCTTTATATTTATGTTTTATTCATGAGAATTGTGACCTAACTTGTAATAAAGTACAGGGGATTAGGACTAAAGGCGAGGTCGTTTCTTTTCTTTTTTAACTTTTTCATATGCTGTCTTAAAACTGCAACACTTATGGCAAAATTATGAAAAACAAAACAAAACCGAAAAAGACATTGTTATAATGGTCATATTTCATGGCAGCCATTAACCAGAGAGAATTATAATTGATGTTTACCAATATTTACAACAATTATTTGTAATTATATTTTCGGTTGGTTTCATTATAGTGCAGTTGCTTTGCTGTCTACATGGTCAATCATAATAATAGTTGTTGCTAACTGTAGATTTTATTATTATTATTATTAATAATGATAATGCAAAATTGTCTTGCAATCTAAATGGTCAATAATAATAGTAGTAATAATTAGTTTTTGTTAAAACTAAACACTAATAATAATTGATGATGATATTATTATTATTATTATAATAATAATGGTAGTTTTTAAGAAATAAAACAATAACTATTACTACTATTAACAATTGTTGTTGTTGTTATTATTAATGCAACGTTTTGCTATATGATCAGTAATAATAATAATAATAATAATAATAATAGCAGTTTTATTTTTTATTGTTGTAGTTTATAAAAACACAAGGAAAAATACAGTATTGGACCCCTGCATAATGTTTATCATACTTACAGAAATATAAAATTTTATCTGTCTTAAAAACACAGTATCAGTTTATTTCTACCTTATTTCTGCAATCAAAAGATGGTTTGCTGTATACCTGAACATTTATTTTTTTGACATCTATATTTTCACCTTTTTTCCATCTTTTCATGCTATCACATGTGTAAATAATGTACATCACACAGTAAATAATGCAAAATCTCTATATCATCGCACTGTATTGTCTTGTCATTTGTCCTAAAAGGAGTGTTGACCATTTGTCATTGTGAAATACAACCGTCACCTCTTTGGCCAAGCCATCAATAACGCTGAGCATGTTTGCTTCTTAACTAGAGCGACCGATCGTTATGCTGAATAATTAGCATGCGTATCCACCTCTCTCTTCACTCCACAGGGAGAGGAAGAAAAGGTGAAAGGTAGGGAGAGAGACGTTAATTGATATACGTTCTGCTCCCTTACGACTTACTTTTATAGGTTATCACCAAACAAACGACTAATTTAACATTTGCAACGAGGGAGGAGTGACCCAACCAACCAATTAAAGGCTCTCCGAATGAATAGAGACCTCGGGTACTAGGAGGATATGGCATATGGACCTGGTCCTGAAGCATCTTGTCTTGAGTGAAAAGCTCCCGGAGGAGGCTTTTCATGAAAAAGGTCACATGTAATAGGCTGTGTCATGAGAACCAAGTGTGTGTGTGTATCTTGGCGTTTAAGTGTGTATGAGTACCTCTGTTGTAAAATGTGATGCTAGATGATCTTTTGCATCCAGAAAGAAAAGTCTGTTGTTGTCATCCTCACTCAGTAAGGGGCACCAGTGGGATCGGCAGACACGAACAAACTGGCAAAAAAGGAAAGATGTAAGAGAGACATGAGACTAAATTTAAAGGACATGTTTTTGTCACTCGATTGACACTCGAAATGTCTAAAATGAATTGATGTTCAGATAAAAAAGGGAATGGGGGAGATGGAGATAAAGAATAGAGTTCCTTGGTAATTACCACCTGGCTCTAGAGCTGTACCCATGGGCCTGGTCCTCCAAAAGCTATCCCAGTGTGCTCTTCTGCTCTTCTTCTTCATTAATGCCGACAGACAGGCAGGGAGCCAGAATAATGGGGTATTTCACAAAAGTCAATGAGGTCTAAATGCTTAACTTTTCTTCTTAGGAACAGGCCATGGAGTAAATGCTTAGCTTTATCCAGTGTTGGAGAAACTACTTCAAAACTGTAGCTTTTCAAGCTATACTAAATTGTTAAGCTACAGTCAAGCTAACCTTTAAAAACACTTGGCTACATTACATTTACATTTATGCATTTAGCAGACGCTTTTATCCAAAGCGACTTACATTGCATTCAAGTTACAGTTTTACATTTTATCAGCTCTTGCTTTCCCTGGGAATCGAACCCATGATCTTGGCGTTGCTAGCGCCATGCTCTACTATTTGAGCTACAGGAAAGCTTGAGCTACAGGCTACATTAGCTACACTACGCGATGCTACACCTCAGTTTATGCCAGCTAACTAAAAACTGATGGACAAATCTCAATTCTTTAATATTACTTTGGTCAATAGTAGCTAACACCAAACAGCATCATTTCCAAAAGACATTTAAGGAGAGTTTGTTTGATTATTACCTCAGGTAGTTTGGCTAATGCTGTTAGCGCAATACTTGTGACAGAACACCACACAGCATAAACTGTTGGCATTAATGTTTCTTGTCTGTTTACTTTAAAACAAACTTGTTGCTAAAGCCATTTATTGCAATTTTAGGAGAGTGCGTTTGATTATTACCTCAGGTTGTTTGGCTAATGCTGTTGGCGCAATATGCTATGATAGTAAACTGTGATATAGCACTTTGATAACTTGGTCAATAGTAGTTAACAATAAACAGCACACACTCTCGACTAATGTTTCTTGTCTTTCTGCTAAAGCAAACAGTTTCTATCCATTTTTAGAAACATTTTAAGAGAGTGTGTTTGTGTTTGATTATTACCTCAGGCTGTTTGGCTAATGCTTTTACCGCAATACATTGTGACAGAAAACTGCAGTATAACACTTTGTCATGCTAACCTGTGACTAGTAGCTTGTTACCGCTAAATCTCATTAGTTTTGAAGATTGGACCATATTGCCTTTCTACAGTTTTATAGCTGTTTGTGGTGAAATAGGATACATTGGAAAATCGCCTCGAGAGAATAACCTCCCATCTGAGTAGGATGATTGCTTCAGTGTGGACATGAATGAGAAAAGTATTGCTGTTTTTCGTTAAGGACCGCTGAGTAATAACGAAAGTATTTCAAGACTGTGGCTCGCCATTTGTGGTCTGATTCATTCTTTGTTCCTGTTCCTTTCGAGCTGAATCACAACGATTAGCTCAGGGTGACTCTGTCATGGGTAAAGAGCATTTTACCCGGTGAGGAGACTGCTAGCTGTTGTTATCGCCGTTTTGAAACCTTGCCACTGGCTTTTTGTAGAATATTTGGGGAAGTCGTGGCTTAGTGGTTAGAGAGTCGGACTTGTGATCCAAAGGTTGTGGTTTCGAATCTCAGGTCTAGCAGGGATTGTTGGTGGGGGAGTGAATAACCAGCGCTCTCTCCTCCTTCAATACCATGACTGAGGTGTCCTTGAGCAAGGCACCGAACCCCCAACTGCTCCCCGGGCGCCGTAACATGGCTGCCCACTGCTCTGAGTGTGTGTTCACTTAGGATGGGTTAAATGCAGAGAATACATTTCACTGCTGGTTATATACTCTCTATATAATCGTGTATGTGACAAATAAAAATGATCTTAATCTTAATTTTGTCCTTGTAATTGGGAACGTATTCAGATTATGCAAGAAAATGTGTTTGAGAGCTGTTTATACTACTTATAAGTTTTGAAAACATATTAATTAAAATAACTTTTCAGTTTGTGGCCACAAACATACACTAGCATATTTTGCATCGCTAACATCAAGTTTAATGTTAGTTGCTAACATGTTTAAGCTGGTTATCTTGATGTTTCGATTACAACAGCATTACCAAGTCACAGTATCTAGTTGTCGGTCATGTGTTAGGTTGTTTCATGTGCAGGTGAGTGTCTCAGGTTAGACTCAGGAAGTGGGCAGTGGGGTCAGGTGATGTTCTAAAACACCTCCTTCATCTGTGTTGAATGTAATGTGTGTGTGGTAGTGTGTATGTGTGTGACATTTGATACGACTGGGACCAATTACTTGTCTTGTGGCTAAACCTGAACCATGCCTGATTACCTCCTAATCTCACACACACACACACACACACACACACACACACACACACACACACACACACACACACACACACACACACACACACACACCAGCACACACCAGCAGTGAGACACCTAAGCTTAAACACACACACACCTCTTCCCTGCCTGTGGTAATTTTCTTCTTCGCTATCTTTCTCACACTGTTCTAAATCCTGTGGAATAAATGTAATGAGGGGCTTTAGGTTATTTTTTTTTAAGGAGATTGAGAAACAAAGATGCTATGAGGCTAATCTTCGTTATGTTTGAGGGTGTACTTAAGATACAGTTTGGGGACAAAATTGTTAAATCTGACAGAAAAAAAAAATCTAAATAACAGACATGCAATTACATTTTTATATAGTTAATTCATCAGAGAAGATTTGTAGAAATGTAGCATTACATCACTTGCTCACCAATAGATAGACTCTCCAGTGAATGGGTGCCGTCAGAATGAGAGTCCAAACAGCTGATAAAAACATCACAATAATCCACACGACTCCAGTAAGAAGAGGAGATGCTACGTCATGGTAAACATGCCCCCGTCCCAACTATTTTTGAGATCTGTAGCAGGCATCAAATTTGAAATTAGCTCATTTTGTGCATAACATTTTTAAATTTCTCAGTTTAAACATTTATGTTTTCTATGTTCTATTATGAATAAAATATTGGCTCATGTGATTTGAAATTCTTTTAGTTTTTATTTTATTCAAATTCAAAAAACCTCCCAACATTTCCGGAATTCGGGTTGTATATCTCCATAATAATGTGGTCCGATTGGACAAAAGAGTTTGATATGAATTCCACATTAGTTTTATAGCTGTGTACATTTGTATATATCCAACAATGTCGTTTGCACCGCACTCTTCCGTTACATGATCTTTTTATTTTGGTGTGTCAATCTGTGAAGTAACTTAGAATAGGAATTTATAATCCGCACTCACGAGAACAGTCTTCTTTTTTCATTTTATTTAACATTCATCACTGATGGGGAAAAGACACAAACGTTTCGGCTCAAAGCCTTCCTCAGTGTGTAGATATTTGTATATATCCACAATTGACTCATTCATATCTTTTTTTAAGGAATTGTAGGAAATGAATTTGATACTTGAATGAAGCTCCATAAAATCTCTGAGAACAAAAGACTTCCTGGCTTTCAATGGAGCTTAATTGTGAGTGGTCCAGTAGGTGAGGTTGCACCAAGCTCACGGCAGGTTCATTCTGCAGTTGCCAGCAGTTCTCCACTGTCAGGCCTCTTTACAATTACTATCCATTGTAGTGGTCTTAAAACTGCGCAGCTGGATATCCAACCATTGCTTAATAAGACTAAATCCTTTGCCTGTTCTCCCCGCAGATTTCTTCCACACCACATAACAAGCTGCAGTTAATGAATGCAACAATGCAGGTTTATGATACATCGAGCAGGGCTTGTCAGCCAGACAGCGAGATTTGTTCCATTTTATGCAGTGCTTAATCATTTTAAACCAGAGGCCGTGGAGATGCTTGACTGGATGCGGAACAAGGCTGTTCAGATTCGGTTAATTGCGTACAGACTGCAGGCTGGTATGTTGTTTTTTTTATGAGCACTCAGACACGATTCAATTTCACCCCTTAAATATATGCATAATTATGTAGGTGGACTGACTATTTTTTTTTTTTTCTTTTTTGATTGTTCACATTTATAGCCATTTTCAGTGACAAAGCATGTGAAAATCAATCATTTTCAGGGAGCGTTGGCAAGGTGCAGTGACAGTTGGCGACGCGACAAAGTTGACTTCAGCTTTATGCAAACGAGCATCATAAACAAACATATATATATTGCAAGCATTTTCAGTCTTTTCTACTAGTCTTAGCCAACATATTAGACCTCTCATTTGATCTATTCTTTAAAAACATGTCAGTATATAAGCACAGTCTTCCTCCTCACATATATATATATATATATATATATATAAAGATATTAAAAATAACTTTACTGAGTAGTTAAAAATGTAAATATGAATAAATAAAATAGTAATTTATATTTAAAGATATAAACATTCTTATTTTGTATATATATTATTTGAAAGAATAGATAGAAAATTAATCATTTTTTTAAATTATTCTAGTTAAATTATATTTATACACTACTAGACAAACCTTTTTGAACAGTAAGATTTTTATTATTTTTTAAAGAATTCTCTTCTGCTCACAAAGCCTGCATTTATTTAAGCCAAAATACAGCAAATGCAGTAATATTGTAAAATATATTTACTATTGAAAATAACTGCTTTCTATTTGAATATATTTTAAAATGTAATTTATTCCTGTGATGTGATCAAAACTAAATTTTCATCAGTACTCCAGTTTTCAGTGTCACATGATCCACATTTATAATGTTGATGATAAAGACATTTATAATGTTATAAAAGATTTCTATTTCAGATAAATGCTGTTCTTCTGAAATTTATATTCATCAAAGAAACCTGAAAAAAATTCCACTCAGCTGTTTTCAACATAATAAAAATAATAAATGTTTTTTGAGCAGCAAATCAGAATATTAGAATGATTTCTGAAGGATGATGTGACTGGAGTAAGGACGCTAACAATTAAGCTTTGAAATCATACTAATAAATTACGTTTTAAAATATATTCAAATATAATTTTTTGTTTAAATAGTAAAAATATTTTACTGTTTTTGCTGTATTTTGGATGAAAAAAATGCAGGCTTGGTGAGCAGAAGAGACGTCTATAAAATTAACATTAAAAAATCTTACTGTTCAAAAACTTTTGACTGGTAGTGTATACTATATCAGTGATTCAAATCCATCTAGTATATCAAAATTCCTTGATACATTATGATTATATTAATGCCAGTTTTGTTTGCCATCTCTCATGAATTCTTTCTATCCATAACTCTTTATCGCAGGTCAAAGCAAATGATTATTTTTATAGAGGCAATCTGCCAGGGCACCGTTTTAGTTACCAAGCAACATGGCGATCAGAGTCGGTGTATTTTGCTTAAATTAGACTGTGCTGACGAGACAGTTAACGAGATGAATGGCTGTAATGGAAAGCTCGAACATTACATTCTTGTTTCATTATACAGCACGCTCATTACAACAGTGACCCATGGTGGAGTCTATTAAAACTAAACAGTCAAGTTCAGCCACCGTGTGTGTTTTTGGTTCTTGTTTTCTGGTCTCCCTGGTCTTCTATTTTCTCACTAGTGGTATTTTGTCAATGTATATACAGTGGTGTGAAAAAGTGTTGGCCCCCTTCCTGATTTGTTATTTTTTTGCATGTTTGCCACACTTTAATGTTTCAGATCATCAAACAAATTTAAATATTAATCAAAGATAACACAAGTAAACACAACATGCAGTTTTTGAATGAAGTTTTTTATTATGAAGGGAAAACAAAATCCAAACCCACATGGCCCTGTGTGAAAAAGTGCTTGCCCCCTAAACCTAATAACTGGTTGGGCCACACTTAGCAGCAACAACTGCCATCAAGCGTTTGCGATAACTTGCAATGAGCCTGTTACAGCGCTGTGGAGGAATTTTGGCCCACTAATCTTGGCAGAATTGTTGTAATTCAGCCACATTGGAGGGTTTTCGAGCATGAACCACCTTTTTAAGGTCATGCCACAGCATCTCAATAGGATTCAGGTCAGGACTTTGACTAGGCCACTCCAAAGTCTTCATTTTGTTTTTCTTCAGCCATTCAGAGGTGGATTTGCTGGTGTGTTTTAGATCATTGTCCTGCTGCAGAACCCAAGTTCGCTTCAGCTTGAGGTCACGAACAGCTGGTCGGACATTGTCCTTCAGGATTTTTTGGTAGACAGCAAAATTCATGGTTCCATTTATCACAGCAAATCTTCCAGGTCCTGAAGCAGCAAAACAGCCCCAGACCATCACACCACCACCATATTTTACTGTTGGTATGATATTCTTTTTCTGAAATGCTGTGTTACTTTTACGCAATGTAATGGGACACACACCTTCCAAAAAGTTAAACTTTTGTCTCGTCAGTCCACAGAGTATTTTCCCAAAAGTCTTGGGGATCATCAAGAAGTTTTCTGGCAAAACTGAGATGAGCTTTTATGTTCTTTTTGCTCAGCAGCGGTTTTGGTCTTGGAACACTGCCATGCAGGCCAATTTTGCCCAGTCTCTTTCTTATGGTGGAGTCATGAACACTGACCTTAACTGAGGCAAGTGAGGCCTGCAGTTCTTTAGATGTTGTTGTGGGGTCTTTTGTGACCTCTTGGATGAGTCGTCACTGCGCTCTTGGGGTAATTTTGGTCGGCCGGCCACTCCTGGGAAGGTTCACCACTGTTCCATGTTTTCGCCATTTGTGGATAATGGCTCTCACTGTGGTTCGCTGGAGTCCCAAAGGTTTAGAAATGGCTTTATAACCTTTTCCAAACTGATAGATCTCAATTACTTTCTTTCTCATTTGTTCCTGAATTTCTTTGGATCTCAACATGATGTGTAGCTTTTGAGGATCTTTTGGTCTACTTCACTTTGTCAGGCAGGTCCTATTTAAGTGATTTCTTGATTGCGAACAGGTGTGGCAATAATCAGGCCTGGATGTGGCTAGAGAAACTGAACTCAGGTGTGATAAACCACAGTTATGTTTTAACAGGGGGTGGGGGGCAAACACTTTTTCACACAGGGCCATGTGGGTTTAGATTTTGTTTTCCCTTCATAAAAAAACCCTTCGTTTAAAAACTGCATGTTGTGTTTACTTGTGTTATCTTTGATTAATATTTAAATTTGTTTGATGATCTGAAACATTAAAGTGTGGCAAACATGCAAAAAAAAAAAAAAAATCAGGAAGGGGGCCAACACTTTTTCACACCACTGTATATATCTGATTCAGGATCGGCCTCATTTGGGTGTAATTGGGAATCCCTTGCAAAATACATAGTGAAAGAAAAAGGAAAACAGAATAAATTGCAACTCCCAAATGGCACAAATGAAGTGGCTGTATTTTAGAGATGGTAAGAGGTAAGCTAGTTCAGAAAACACAGTATTTACTCAAACCTTTTTCTTCAAATGCTTTAATGTAATGCTTTAATAGACCTATAATTTTGCTGCATGTAAAAATAACATTTCACAAAAATTTGTGTTTTTATTATTTTTGTGCCAATCGCAGTCCTATTTTAGTTTTTTCACAACCATTTTTCACCCTCTCTTTGTCTCTCAGAATTAAACTGTCTGTTTTTGTAGCTGCAGAACAGCTTTTGTTATATCCTCTTTGCAAAGCCATAGAACACTTTGACACATTCACAGAATGGCCTGTACCAAAATGTGCTGCACAAACAGATAAAACCAGCTTAAAATGACCAGGAACCTTGTTAAAAATATATTTTCATCCATACGTTTATAACATTGTGATCCCTAAGAAGAATATGCAGAGCGGTAGGTGCTACACACAGGCCAGAAAAAGCATTGATATGGTTTTGGAAACCTGTTTTTTTTTTTTTTTTTTTTTTGCTTTGCTTTGTTTTTCTTCGTGTGTGTGTGTGTTTTGCTTTGCTTTGCTTTCCTTCACTTTGCTTTGTCTTGTTTTAGTTTGCTTTGTTTAGTTTTGTTTGGGAGTAATAGCGTCTATCCAATCTTTTTTTGGCAGCCAAAGTTTTTGATCAACCAATAGGCATCATTACGGTTGCCCAGTAGTCCAACACAGTTAAATTTCCACAACACAACAGAAACAAGCCGCAACACAACAAAATTAGCACAACACAACTGAAACAAGCTACAACACAACGGAAACAAGCCACAATGCAACAAAATTAGCACAACACAACAGAAACAAGTCATAACACAACAAAATTAGCACAACACAATTGAAACAAGTCGCAACACGAATGGAAACAAGCCACAACACAACGAAATTAACACAAAACAAAGCAAACAAGTCACAACACAATGAAATTAGCACAAACAATGGAAACAAGCCACAACGCAAACAAAATTAGCACAACACGATAGAAACAAGCCACAACATAACGGAAACAAGCTACAACACAGCGAATTAGCACAACACAACAATTTTAGTTCTATGCGTTGTTTTGTTTTGATTTTTTCATTGTGTTGTGCACTACTGGGCCACTGTATGTCATTGATGTATAAATTTATCTGTCTATCTGACACTAAAAAGTTGCAAGTTCAGAATTAATTTTTGCTTAGTTAAGTCAAGAAATGCTCTTTTTGGACTGCAATTTACAGTATGTTCATAGTACCTCAAGTTCTTTTTGTCCCAGAAGGACCACGGAAAATATGATATGACCCCATTAAATGAGTCATAACTGTCCTGAGATAAGAAAGAGCAACCTCTTGGCAATGTTTCACATCTCTGAATCTGTTGAATATGTGGCCTGGTGCTTGTTTAGACCTTTATGCGCCTCGTTCTCTGTTCCTGCCTCTCAGTGAAAGAGCGGTTCTTGGGCGGGTAGGTGGCTGGAGCTGTGCCAGTCACGACTGGAAGGAGGAGAGAGGGAGCGATAGATAAGACGAGGAAGGAAAGAGCAAGGCTCCTTACATTGCACTCCTTCCACTCTGCTGATGCATAGAAAATGGTGGGTTGACGCACACACCGCCTCACACAGTGAGAGATAAGCGTGCATGGACTCATTATAAAGCAACAAGACCACACACCATTATGTAGTGTTTAGCGACTAACTAAGAATTTAGTTGACAAATAATTTATGGATTTTTATAACAATTTCAGCTTTTATTTTTGAAGGGAAAATTGTGGAATTCTGTGAAATGAATTTCTGCCAAACAAACAAACAAACAAAAATTCAATTTCCACTGAACTACTTACACTTTGGCATTCTGTCCCAAATATGTCTGCAAAATGTGATTAAATATATACTTTATTATTTTGTATGCAATTTTTTTGGCTTTTTTGTTAAACTTTTTTAAATTTTTAGTACTTCAGCCTTATTATTTCAGTAAGTGTGTATGTTTTTTTTAGTACTTTATTGTGTTTATAAATATTACATATAAGCATGTCAATGAAAAAAATCTTTCTAATGAAAATTAATAGTTTAATGGTTGATAAATAGTATTTGAGTGGTAAATTCACTTACCTTTGGCAAGTCTAGAAAAAAAAATCTATCTATCTATCTATCTATCTATATAAATAGAGGGTGTGATTTAAAAAAAAGTATTTTGTTCTTTCTCTAATTTCATATTTTTAAAAGTAGATTGGATTCATTATGAATTTCCAATTACTTAATGATTGCAAACTTTATTCTCTATAGTTATTGGCTGCCATGAAAAAGAGCAAATTTGTTCTCTTGTGCTTCATCCATTCATCAGGGAAGAAAGAGAGACACACATGAAACAATGCATGTAATAATTTCATCAGTATCGTTGGTGAAAAGGGGTGCAGAAAATAAAAACGCAAGACCAATAAGGGAACAGGCAAATAGAAATGAAAGAGAAATGGGGAAAAAAAGAAATAACATAAGGAGCAAGGAGAGTCCATGGAATCAGAGAGAAAGAGAGGGCGGGAAAAGTGAGAGAACGACAGGAAAGGCCTGTAACAAATCTGATCAAAAGCTTCTAAATCTCTAAGGACTCAGAAAGAAGGCAAGAGAGGCAGAAGTGCACTGCCGAGAAGCTGCGAACTGAAAAAGGGAAGGATGAAAGAAATAAAAGTGAAGCATGAACAAAGAGTGGAGGATTGACACAGCAATGGATTGTTAGCACACGGGCCTTCATCCTGTTTCCACACTTTCAGTCTTCGACATGGGAACATTTTCTTTAATTCAGGGCTGCTTTCTTGACATAAATTTTATAGTGTTTTTGTTTTTTCTAAAAGAAAACATTCAGTAAACAATTTATTTTCAGCCTTATTAGACTTTTTGGATTCTAAAACTTGTTTGAGTTTTACAATGTGAGTGATGTTTGATTGTCTAAAACGCTCCACAGAGATACTAGAGTGCATGGTGGTTGCTAGGTTGTTTCTATGTGGTTGCTAAGGCGTTTGAATTGTTTATTAGTATTTGAGGTTGTTAGGGTGTTTTTAATGGATTCTGGGTGGGGTTTATATTGGCTGTAGCTCATTTCAGTTGGGTTGATGATGGTGAGTGTTTGCTAGGACAATGTTAGGTGGTTGCTAAGGTGTTTGAATTGTTTATTAGTATTTGAGGTTGTTAGGGTGATTTTAATGGATTCTGGGCGGGGTTTATATTGGCTGTAGCTCATTTCAGTTGGGTTGATGAGGGTGAGTGTTTGTTAGGACAATGTTAGGTGGTTGCTAAGGTGTTTGAATTGGTTGTTTGCTCATTGCTGTGAGGGTGCTAAGTTGGGGTGGGCGGTATGACCAAAATCTTATATCATGATATGAGTAATTTTATTTCACGGTAACAATATATGTCACCATATAGTTATTTTTTGCTTTAAATAAGGTCTTTAGGATATCAAAATTTTTGATACTATAGAAATTTCATAATTCTTCAATCCAGTGTCAATATCACAAAAAAACAACAACAACAAAAAAAACTAATGCTAGCCTAAAAAAATAAAAAAAAAGCAACTCAAGCTCACTGAAGCACACTAAACAGTCAGCGGTTTAAAAAAAAAGAAAGAAAGAAATGCTACATACATTGTATAAAGTAATCAAATTTATAAAACACTGCCGTGTAAATTAAATATATATTTCTTCTTAATAAAGTTACAAAAGTGATTTAGTCAAGAGCAGTGAGAGATTTTCTCTTTTGTTGTTTGATTAACATGAAAGACAGACAGTCGGTATATTAGACTGCTGTAACTTTAAGAGCTACCCAGATCTGTTACACTGTTATACTGTTACACATGTTTTCTTTCTCAGCTTTTTGCTTTCACATAAGACCTAAATTACTGTGTTTACAAGGATCCTTGCAAAGACAGGCATTTTGGCCTATAAAGCAGCAAAAATAATGCTCTATGAGCACTGCCTTCACTTTTGCTGCTGCTTGCGTGTCAATGGCATGTAACTGCGATAGAGAGAATAGTCCAAAATCTCAACTGGTCGACAAATTTCTATCGGTTAATCGTGTCTACCGGTATATCACCCACCCATAGTGCTAAGGTATCGTAACTCATAGCAATGATTTGTAGTTCTTTAAATAAAATTGACACCAAAATTAGCTCTCCCATGAAACCGAAATCCCAAACACAAGTAGCACCAGCTGAAAAAGATAAATGCGTCTCGATTGACAGCTTGTGATTGAATCACCAAAAAACACACTTTCATACGCTGGAAACTGGTTTTCGGGATATTATATAATTTGTGTGCATCAGGGAGCCACTAGTATCGCATAGCCAGACCTTCAGATTGACAGGAGAAGGTCTGGGAACCATGGCCACTTTGAATGGTCAAGGCCTGCCCAAGTGACAGGTGAAGCAACCAATCATGTTTTGTTTTGTGCTGAGTCATGTTTAGGGGCGTGGAAATGTCCCCACAATAACAGACTGGTGTGTAAAACTCTTGGACATATTTTAAAGAGTTTATGCCGTGAACTTTACATATTTCACATACTTTTGAAAATCCAGTGTTTAGTAGATCCTGATAAGCTCTCATTGTCACCATTGTAAACATGGCGTATTTCTTCTTCCATGAGGGGGTTTTGGCGTCACAGCATCTTTGTTTCCAGGCAGAACATTAAAGAATGCGACACATGCCTTTCTTAGAAATCCTGTAGAATCCAACCAATCAGATGACAACTTTGAAACTCCTGAAGTGTTTCTAATTTTGTGTGCCTTATGCATCAGACGTTGAGCCAACGGTCCATGGTGTCAATGCCACATTTGAAACTTCTACAATGAAAAAGATGTTTTCAAATTGCCTGTTAGTACCGCTGGTTATATTTTGCTGTTCACGGACAGTGATGCTGACACGTTGATTCTGAGTAGCACAGTATTGGCAATATGTGAGAAGTGGCAGTGCGCTAAAGATAAAAATGTATATGTTTTTACTGCGTTCCATCCCACTTTGAGCACTGAGGGTGAGTACATGGTGACAGAACTTGAACTATCCCTTTAAACAGTTTCCAGTTCTTTTTTCTTAGCTCTTTGCATTCTCTGTTTTCTTTGTACTGTACGTTCACACCTTATGTTCAGTGTTCCAATCCCTAGTATCCCTTGTGCAGTCGGTGTCTTTCAGTACTTGTTCTCTTGGCTTCTGTCATTCTAAGTATCCTCCCCCCAGTGCTCTCTCTTTCTGTCTCTGTCCCTTGCTCTCTCTCGCTGTCCTTTGAAGTGTAAATCTCTTCAGCAGGACTCCTGGCTAATGAAGCTGCTGTCTTGCTGTAATTAGAAGCATCTTGGGTTCCCTTGACACGGCTGTGGTGTGGAAAGAGAGGAGAGAATACATCACAGAAACAAAAAGACAGATACACTGATATTCAGAATTGGCTACAGTCTGAAATATGGCGTGGGAATACTAATGACTCGCGTAAATGAAACAGCCAATAGTCAATAATTGCCATTTTTCACCAGAAAGGTGGGCGGAATACTCAATATGGAGACTGATGGAAGGTGGCTATTATTTTAAATGAGACTTTCATCAGAAGCGTTGAAATGCATGAACACCTTTGGAAAGCTTCTATAATGGCTAAAATTACACCTACGGACGTACAAAGAGAGGGCAGGAATAACATTGATAGACGAAGACTCCTGTGCTTTGATGTTATATAACCTGGCCCATTTTTCTGTTAATAAGAATATCATTTCTTCTAAAATATCAGAGTAGTCAAAGTTGAATACAATAATGTGGGATTTTAGTACTTTTCAATTGTACCAGGAATATGTTTTAAGCATTTATCTCAAAGGGATAGTTTACCCTAGAATGAAAATTGTTGTAATTTAGTCACACTTATTTTGTTGGTTCTTCACAAAGCTCTTTTCCATGCAGTTTTATAGAGATGCATCTGACAAGCTCCAAAAAGGACAAAAATGTCATAAAGGCACCATAAAATTGCTTTATTTTATTTTATTTTATTTTTAGAGATTGACATAAATATAAATTGTTTGATTCATTAGTAATGTGATTTCAGTATTGTTATATAGTATTATTGTATATATATAAGTATTTTGAAATAGATTTTATTTTTTATATTTTTTATTCAATTTTAGTTAATAATTTTGTGCTTTTATTTATTTATTTATTATTTTGTTTGACATTTTAGTAATTTTATTACTTCAGTACTTTTTTCAGTAAGTTGCCAAGGTGAAAGTTTTAATTTTTAAATAGTTTTTTTTTTCATCTAATATTTTTTATTTTATTTTATTTTTAAAAGCATTGTTTTAAATAGTTTTATTTATAGTTCATGATAGCAACACTGTTTGTTATTTGGTTGAGAGAATAAAAATCATGTCTGATGGAGCAGAGATTTTTTTTTTTTTTTTTTTTACTTGTGATTGAATTTATATATATAAAAAAGTAAAATATTCACTTGGTTCTCTTAAACTCACTTCAGTTATTTTCCTGAAGTGTACTTGTTATGGTTCTTTGGAAGCCAGTCTTGGAAGGTTTGGAATAAATAATTCCAGATTTTTTTAGGTGAACTGTGTGCATCACAATAATTACATGAAAAATGTACATGCTTTTTACCTAGACAAGTGCACACACACTAATCATTTACAATGTGTTTGTAATAAATATCCATGACAAATAGAAAAATCGAGCCGACACAACATAAGCCTTCCAAAGATTGTCTCCAAGGAGAGGACACTTTGTGAAAAACATTATTAGTGTGAGAAAAGCTTCTCGTCCCACAGAGGAAAGGACAGATAGTGAAAATGAATCGATGTAATTTGAATTCAGAACGTTGTTTCCCATTATGACATAATCCCACTATTGTCGACGCCAGATCGGTTGTTGTCTTTGCAGTCTAATGCCTGGATGGAGATCAAACAAATTTGAGGTGAGCCGTTCCCAGAGCTTCCTGAATATAATGTCCTTTCAAAGGAACACAAACCCAAAATAATCTTATAGGGGTCATTAAAAAAGGGCTGTTTTTACATTGAGAAAAATGACACTTCAGCTTTAAGGAGTGAAAGAGATCAAATAAGATCTATGTATTGCAGCATATAGCTTCCCACTATTGACTTGAAGCAAATCAAACACAATTCTTCATGACTTCAGACATTTTTGAAATTGTATTTTGATAAGCAGAAGTAATGCAAACATGCACTGTCACGTTGAATGACAATAACCGCAGCAGATGCTCTACTGTTGATATAACGTTGGCTGTGGGTTCCTCTATTCTGGCTTTATGACTGATGTCTTAATAATGTTTTATGAATAAGGCGCAGGCCTACAGGTGGCCCACAGATGACAGGGGAGTCATAACGTGATTTCTTTCATGATCGTCGTGAGGGCTCTGGGATTGCTGGGTGACAAATTACATTTTTCACTTTTATTTTATGGCCAATAGGATAGACAAATGGAAAAATGGAGGAGTTTAGAAAACAGGAGTGTGGTTTGGAATGAATTTTAGTGTATTCCTGCTGTGTCCTGATAATATTTAACATTAATTAACACACTGACTGCTTGGACTCATAGTGAGACGTTTGTAGATAAACAGGAACAGTTAACCCAATAATTCATTAATTATTACTCCGTAATAATCTTCAGTAAGCTGTTAACAGCGAATCATTGAGAAGAGTTAATTAGAAAAAATATTTTGTCACTTCTAAAGTTTTATGTTTTGTTTCAATAATATAAACAGTGCAATTGCAAAATAATTTTACTTTGTGAAATTCCAAATAAAAATATTAAAACACCAAATTAGAACAACCAATCAGTCTGATTTGATTGAATCGTTTAGATGGTTTTGGTGCAACAGATTAATTGGAAAGATTTGAATCAAAACAATGATTAATTTACAAATTACTATTTCTATCATGAGCTATGAATGTGATAAGGTGAGCTAGGGTGTTATAGGATGTGGATGTTAAGATTTTCACTGAATAATGGCATAAAGCTTGGCTGAAGTCATTTTATGATGTTTTATGACTTTTTGTATCCTTTTTGAAGCTTAATGACCTTAATGAAAAGAGCTGTCTGGACTCATCTGAAATGTGTTTTTGTGGGTAAACATATTAATTCAGTGTCATTTTAGAAAGAGCAGGAGGCTGTGAAATGCTCCATTGGAGTCGTCTGTCTGTTTGAAAACACTAGCTAATGTGTTGGTCTCCAGTTCTGGTTGCTGATAGTGCTAAAACTCACTTTTCAAAAAATCTGTCACCCCATCTGTGTTATGAACCAAATGCTCTATGAAATGTGTTAACGGAAATATGAAATACATTTGTTAAGATCCTGTCTGTGCCTCAGGGTTTCTTTAGCCACAATGCTAACTCAAACGTACACAGTTTGTGGATAAAAGTCTGTCAGGAGATACAGGGTTCTGAGATTAAATTTTACCTCAGAAAATAGGGAAGAATATGACTCAAAGTCTTAGTATTCCAGCTTAGAACTGATTTGTAATTCTAATGATCTTACTTTGTTATTCATAAGCTAGCCATTGTTTTGATGCTGTTTCGCTCAGAAATGGAAGTAAGGTAGGTTGCAAAAGCAGTTTTGTGGTAATTTTAAACTGGAAGTGAGAGAACTGTTATTGTTTTTCTGAAGGTTATGATGCACGCTTAATATCTAACACCAAACGCTGAACTTGCCAGAGGGTTAGCACGCTTAGCTAGTTCATTAGGCTGTAGAAGGCTTCAGCAGCTTACACACAAACAGGCCCAGGCTTGGCTTTCATGTAAACCATTTCCTTAGAATCTTTGCCTGAAGGCCTCTAAACATTTTTCCTCTCTCCGAGTTTTGGGAGAAATGAGTTTTGGCGGGTAGACGCTGCGGTAATAACTCAAACATATAGGTACAATCGGGATTTTCATCAACAGCCTGTATATAGTCATTTCAGATGGTGGAAATGTGATGTGATAGAGAGAAAGAGGTAGTGATATACAGCGTTACACTATGGGGTTCAATGACATAGCAGTATTAAGATCATATTGTAGCAAAAACACCCCCACGCTACATTTTTCTCCTTTTTCTTTGTGGTCTGTTTCATACTGTGTTGTGAACAAAGCTACCTTGTTTTCTTTTGTGAAGTCTAAATTTGTTCAAATTTGTCCAAGTTTGCTGTTTTGCTAGAGTTGCTTTAACATCCGTTGAAGTTCCAGAATAGCTAACTAGCTTAAGCTAACTTGTAAAGAAGTTTGATGATATTCAGTTTGCAAACATATGCACTTCTGTGGTCGATTTTAGCATTTAAGTAGAATTACTTACAAAGATAATTAGTATTCTCTCTATCTGAGGATTTTACATCGTAGATTTAAGGAGATTTGACTGATATGCTCATTTTGTTAGCTTGAGGATTAGTCATTCTTTTTCAGTTTGCATCAGCAGTGTCAACAGTCTTTTTTTCATCTGAACAGGCTGTTTAACTAAAGCTATTGTGATAAAGAAAACAACATTGGCTAACAAGAAGGATGAACAGTTCATATCTTTGATGAAATAGCGTGTAGTCTAATATATTTCTTCAATGCTAACAAATAAGCCTATATACATTTCTCATTCCAGAATTTCCCTTTGACTAATCAGACATCTCTTTGTTGGTGGAATGACTTGGATTGGACGTTATCTAATTTGTATGGAAAGCTCTCTATTTTGTACCCAAACAGCAGAGTGTATCTATTAGTGTGCATTTCAAAGGCTTTTGTACTCTTCGGTTCACTGTTGTCCGTAGCTGTTAGCTTGGAGCATCTCTGCCCCGATTTCGTTATCTTCTCGAGCTCCCATTGAGGGCGAGTTGCTTTGATCGCTGTCATGAACAAATTGCATGCTGTAATGCTGTTTAACTGGCTAGAAATGTCACGAACAGCAAACCTACCCCCTACCTTACCCGTTTCACCTCGGCAGACGAACAGCTGACAGTCGCAACTAAAAGGATTGTTCTTTGTAACAGTAGGAGTTATTGCTGAAGCGTTCCAGAAGCCAATCTTGCAATCCATATTTCCAACATACTCATACTATACTTGTCCACTCATGCGGCTGAGTTTTATGTAAATAAGAGATTGGTCACTGTGAGCTCAAGGTAATCACATTTGTCTTACTGCTTGATTTCGCTTTGTAGCTTTATTGCTATATTGGTTTCAAATGGGTTTTGCACATTTTATTTGTAGCTAACCTGTGGCTAGGTTAGCAAAAGTGTTTTAATTTTTTTATCTTGTGATTATTTTATTAACCATTTATTGAAAGCAGTCATAAATCATACTGAAATTAACCACTACTGTACATTTTATGTTTCAGGACTTAGCGATTATACATATTGATATGCCACTTGGTAATTGCCAATATACCAATATACTTTTTTTCAATATACCCCCAGTTTCACAGACAAGGCTTAAGCCTAGTCTCAGACTAAAATGTAAGTCGTAGCTGTTTCAACTGAAAGAAACTTGCACTGACTGATCTTAAAATATATCAGTGCCTTTGTTTTGTCTCAAGATGAACACCAGTGATGTTTTTTTCTAAGGCACATTTATAAAAATTGCTCAAATGTCCTAATTGAACTATGGCCTAATCCTGGCTTAGTCTAAGCCCTGTCTTTTACATGCCAACATAATGAAACTACTTCTTATATTATTTAATTCAGAAACTGTGTACATTTCAAATGATGATGAGAGTGAATATGTTATCAGAGACCATTTGAAATGATTCACAAAAAATAATTAAAAAACTATACTGACATTTTTGTGACTAAAGTTTAAATCTGAGATATAAAGTCAAAATAAACTGTGAATTAAAATCAGTGGGAATATACAGAGATACTTGAAAATTGTAGTCCTTTACTGTATCCAAATTACATTACAAAAATTGTAGTTAGTAACGTAATCCATTACATTACACATTTTATTATTCAGAGTACTTTTTGATTACTTTTAGATTAATTTTGACCTAACTCGTTTATCACATTGATTTAAATAGCATAATATTTCACCACATTGATAAAAATGCAAAGAAAAGAAAATGTATTCCATTCATTATCAACAACATGAAGTACATTAATCATTACATTATGTCAAGGTTCCCCAAACTGGGGTTTGCGAAGGAACTGCAGGGTGTTCATGAGTTTAATGAAAACTAATAATTAAATCATAAAAATATAAAATTTAAATAAATAATTTTAAAATAGCATCAATCAAAATAATAAAAAAAAGCTAATATTTAGTTTGTTTACCTGCATGTCATGTTACCATTAATCAACATCAGAGAACTGTGAACATGAAAATGTGTTATTTAATTATTAACTTGTTACCTTAAAATTTCTGGGGTACTGCAAGTAAATATATTAGACAAAAAAGTTTGGGAACCCCTGCATTAATTGTAAATAAGAAATAATGTGAATATGTGCATTTTAATGCATTTGAAAGATAAAAGTCTTCATCAGTAGTTGATGCAATGTTAAAATGTTGAGAAAACACTTCTTAAAAATGAAATGATTTCTGTAAATCCAGTGTTAAAATGTTGTATGGCCTCTTAATTTTTGTGTAATTATAACTACCTGACTAATGATTGGTCTTTGTGTGAATGCCCACAAAACTGGAAGACTTTCTGAATGTATATTGAGAATGTTTAATAGTGGAAGGCTATTTTAGAAAGGAACATTTAAAAGATTAAAAAGAGGATTTAGGGAGAATCAATATATTATGAACAATTTCTTGCTGTTGTGTGAATATGTAATGATGTATTCAATAAAGTAACTGTAGTTTGATTGATTATTTTAAAATGTAATTTAATCAAATTACAAGTGCTTGATTTTTTAAATCTGATTACATAATCAAGATTACATGTAATCAGTTACTATCCAGCTCCGATTCTGAATATATAGTGAATATATCACCCAACCCTAATTATTTTTTTCCGCTAAGTGTAGCTTCTCTTATATCCTTTCTTGCAATCTAATCTCCTCTCATGACACAATTTTAGCTCCTAGCACCTAGTAGTGTTTATCACTACATACCCTCCTTTCCATCTGCCAAGCATGTCTGTTGCCATATCTGCATCACAGTGTTAGTGATGACCTAATGTTGTTTATTCGGGTGATAGTCTCCATCTGAGTTTGTAGGGCGATATGTGAATCACTCGGCTATTCTGGTCTTGTTTCTGCTGCCATCAGCAACAATAACAACAACAAGGAAATCCCATTGATTCCTCCTTCAGATACAAGTCTGACAGTCAGTGTGTGTTCTGCATGAATATAGTCAGGGTATGGCGATGAATGTAAGGCTTTGTCACCTTGAGACAATGAGACCTGAGATTCAGCAACATCTGAATTGTTTTGCCGCATATGCCTTGTGATATCGCAACAAATCCTTTTTTTCTGTCTGTAGCCTGCTGGTTTATTCCATTATAAACATTAAGGGCACTGTAAGGATCCATCTCAGGATTGATGATATGTGCTGCTGGCAGTTTTTAAGATCTCACACTAGGGGTGTGCATCAGAGCGAGTCAATGGTGAATCACATTAGAATGCATAGAAACTAGTCCATCTTTCTAATCTGTGCCATTGCATCCTTTGAATGTCATTAATATGCACATTTATGGAAGGTTTTTTTGTTTTGGTTTGTTTTTTATTGTGAGATGGAAAGTGTTTGTCAGTCATTTTAAGAGTGGTTGTTTACGAAGGTTGCGAAAACCAGCGGCTTAATGAGATAATGATGAAGTTCAGATCAGAAGTTACGAGGCAAACAAATCTTGGAACAAATCTAAACTTTGAAAGATGAAAGAGATGCAGAAAGTCAAGTGACGGGAGACTACAAAGTCAAACAGTTTTGTTAGCGACAGTTTTGACTGTTGTTTCACCCCATGCTGAGAATTACTTGCTAAAAAACCCAGATTCGAGAGTCCTCAAAACCAGAGCAAGACTTCCCCGCTGTTTCTGAAGTGGAGTGCAACTCAGAGGGTGACCAAGACACCTGACATGAGTTCTGGCAGGCCAGGAACCATGGACAATCAATCGGCACTCAAATAATTTGTCAGAAACAGTGACCTACTTTGGTGAAGTTCAAGACTACTATAAGCTGAACTCAACAGGAGAGCATTATAAATGTAGGCTGTTTTGAGAGCATGTTGTGCTTGGAGCTCCCAGTGATGACCATTTTTGGCCTTCAACTGGGACATCAAGGCTTAATAGTGCCTTACAGGTATCAAGTAAAGTTGTGAGAGAAGTTGCTTGCTCAGTGACTTGTTAAGAAAGATGACTAAGGTTATATACAAAGTGTTGGTTGGCCTAGCGCGGCCCTCTGGCCTAAATCCTGCAATTTAACTCAGCAGAGGAATGGCCAGAGGTTTTCAGAACAGTTGCAAAGGGCATCACCAACACTCAAGTTGTATAACAATCATCATTATAAGGGTGATGCAAGTTTGCATGCCAAATAACAAATACCCAGTACAAAAATGATTGCCCTTATCCCACTGAGGGAGTAAAAAGGAATGCACTTACTATCTTCTTCAACAAAGCTTGAATACATAAATTAGTGATATGTAAATAAATCAGCCCTGGTTTTACAAGGTTTCATAAAGAAACATTTGCTTTGACTATTAAAAAACAAAAGTCAAGCTGGTTATAAAAGCCATGATAAGTCCATAGTTATGAAATATAGCCCAGTGCAGACTGGAAAAAAATACCATCTGGACTACAGACATTTCCACATTATGAGCAAAATGTGTTTTTGGGTCTCATCTGTTCTGAGGAGGAGTGTTACTTACTGGAAAATTGAAGGCGGCCGAGAGCAAGATATGTATTATAATACAGCATAAGGGGATCCTGTAGTACAGCGGAAAGGTTTGTGACTGAATCCGTTAGGAGCCGACTCCACAGGTGATGTGTCTGCCCTTGAGCCAAGTACATGGAAATGAGGCAGGTACTTCTCCTTAGACCGTCAGTCTCCAGCTTCCTTTCAGAGCAAAGAGGCCTGTAATACCTTGATAAAGATGTTTGTTAGCATTCCCATTCATCTTAATGGCACAATGGCACACACACAGTTTCAATCTCTTCACTAGCGACTTTCCAGAGCTTTGATGTGTATAATAGTCCATTTAACTCTTTAAAGAGCACTAAAAAATTGGGCACTAGTAAAACTGTACTACACTGAAAATTGTACCTTTTGGGGTATACCAGCTTGCCACTAGTACAGTACCTTTGAAGAGACAAGTTTCTACCCCAAAAAGTGTGTATTAGTACCTTTGTGAAGTAATATGTGTAAGTTGTTACTATGAACCGTTTGGGGATAATTAAGTTATAAAGTTGTCTTGATGGGTACCACCCCAGTGACTGTACAAGGAAGGTGCTGTGTTATTTGAAGGTACAACACATTTTTTTCTGGAATTGTATTAAAATATGTATTTTTCTTTTTGAAGATTATTTAATCTGAATAAACAGATGATTTTTCTACAAGCAGGGTCTAATCTTGAGACCTCGGCAAAGGTATGTAGAGGAGGGAGTGCCTCTATATACATTTCTGCAACAACGTAATTACGTACCTTACTGCCCGTTTCGCGGCAGTTTCAAAGTGAAATGTTCAGAGAGTGGTGCTAAAACACACGTTCAATACGTGACAGTGCCACGTTATATTACATTGGTACAGGCATGTATTGCTGCAATTTTAATATGCAGCTTGAGGTTCGTGTTGCGGCTGTTTAGAATTCAAATATCTGGGGTGTCGCTAAAGGTTAATGCTCTATCATGTTAAACTACCCGATAGTGTTAACAAATGCAAAAGTGATATAGAAACACATTTGTTGATGCAGCCGTGCTATTTTAACTTCCTTATGCATATTTGAGCTGTTTTTGTCGAGCCGTGGTTTCACAGGGTTTGTACTGGAGCTCTTAATCACTCAAGTGCAACGCCGTATCGCGTGAGCTGCTGAGAAAACCTACTGAATTAGAAAACTCATGCATATGAAGCTGTATATGTCACATGACAGCGTTCAAAAGTACCAGTTTTCAAATCGCGCTGGATGTTAAAATTGTTTTGAAGTCATAACATAATGTTGTGAAAATAATTGTGTGAAAATTGGGCTTTATTAATCAAAACTCTGTACTTGTAAATCATACTTTGTGTGAAAAGGAATAAAAGTTGTTTTAAAACAGTTTTAGCGCCTTTAGTGTCTATTTCGACTGGAAACTGCAGTGATTCGTACATATAGGTAAGTTTTTTCAGCTTTGCAGAAATGTTTATAGAGGCACATATTTCCAATGAGCCTATGTTGAATGTGGGTCAAGACAAAATTAAATGTCCAGGTGGGATGTAGTGCAGCAGCTAAAAGGTGCATTAGTCCTTGAGGTGCTTCAGCACTGTAAAGGTTGAAGAAGTGCAGAAAGGTTTGGTCCAGGTAGGTGTCTCCTGGTGGTCCCAGCATGTTCCCCCCAGCTCCTCAGGTTTGGAGCCTGAGAAGTAGGATTTCCTAAGGGCCAGTAAAGGACATGTCAGCATCCTGGCATGCTTTCCGAACTCCCGGGCACACCCTTGCATTGAAGGTACAGCACATTGCTAATGCAAGGCAAGGTGGGTCACTCTATCACAGCATTAAAGGGTTAGTTCACCCTAAAATTAAAATGAGTGCATGTTTTACTCACCCTCAAGGCATCCTACGGATGGACTTATGCACTTTATTTGACTACTTTTGGACTGTTGAACAAAAACACACCCCCATGCCATTATAAAGCTTGGAAGAGCTTGAACAATTTTTAATATAACTCTGATTGGATTCGTTTGAAAGAAGAAAGTCATATACACCTACAATGCCTTGAGGGTGAGTAAAACATGGGCTAATTTTTATTTTTGGGTGAACTAACCCTTTAAGACATAGTCATACAAGTCAAAAACACACTTATAAGGGTGTAGATGTTGCTATTAGGCACTGTTAGACAGCAGTCAATCTCCCAGCATGCCAAGCTTCACACATGCTCATTCTTTCGGTCAACATCTGATTGCAAGGAATGATTTATGTTCACTTTTGGGATGATGACCAGCTCCCCCATGACCCATTCCCTTAGTTACAAACTTCCCCAGGTATCCTCCATTTCCTAGTCATCAGTCAACCTTCCATCACATACCTTTTTCTCTCTTCTTTCACTTGCCTCCGCTGCCTCTCTGATGCGAGTATCACTGTGGGGTTCCCCAAGAGCGGTGATTAAGTCTGAAGGATGTTATCAGCCCAGTTCATGAAAACCCCACACTGTGTGCTTCGTTTTATAGACGGCACGGTGAGTGATTTAGAGAGAGGACCCTCGGATGGGCAAGTGACTGGTACTACGGCAGGATGCTCGTCAGGCGGAGGTGAATGGTGCTCAACGGGGGCTGACTCACAGCCCCGCTTCTCATCCATCCTCTCGGATGATGCCGAGTGATTGAGCCGCGCCGACATGGCCCAGAGCTCGTGTTAAACCTAAGTCACTCACCAGGATTTGGAGGTCATGATTCAAAGGTGACACAGTAAATGAGAAAGAAAGGGAGAAGTAGACAGGAAAAACAGACAGACAACAACCTGCTGTGAAAGAGAGACATTAAGCTTTCGGTGACTCATAGGTTGAGGACAAGACTGCAGCATAATGACTTAGAATAAAAAGGAGACATGTACAAGGACTCGAGATGTCGTCAGCCCAGCGTGTTTCCATTATTGCCATATTGCCTGTGAATGAAAAACACAACTCTCTTTCAAGCCTTTCAGTTCCCAGTACGGTGTACGGTACACATGTTCCTTACATTAGCAGACTGAACCACTTAGGTCAGTGAAATCCCATTGGGACCCATATATGAACAATGAAAGTACTAGCTCAAGGAGTAGACATCACAACTGAAGCACTGGAGAAAAGTGTAAGGGTGAAGCCATGTTCACACTGACAGCAATTAAATCGCTGGAGCTTGTCGAGTGTCTGCACTTCTAGGCATTCCTACTCGACTCCTTTATCCAACTGTATCTGGCAGCAGATAATGGTTTGCACTTCATTGGTGGTTGCTGTTCAAGGTAAACTCTGCTCTATTTTGTTGTCCCGTTACAGCTAACAGTTTAAGTTACCAGAAATAGGCAACTCTCATTGAAAACTAAGGACCCCACCTTGGACGAGTCTGGATGCTAACATTCGCCATATGCTACAGGGTTGTCCACTGGTCTGCTAACTTTGCTAAATCTCTGTTGCATTTGGCTGGATTTTCTTCATAATGAATATGAAACCTTCAAATATTTATTGCCTCTATCAGTTGTTTTTTTTAAGCATGTATTGCACCAACATTTGGATTTGGATTTAATCAAACTTGTACTAAACTTTACCTGTGTTTACTTAGTGTTTTTAAGTGTTGTAAATCACTTACCTACTTAGATACAACTTCTTTCCATTTCTGTGCATTGATTACAACCTTGTTTTTATAATTCACCATTTTGATCAACTATGAAAGGCCTGGCATCTGCTGCTTTATATATTCAACATTTTGTATAATGGCAGCATATAGAAGTAATGGAATGTCCAATTACGTAAGCCCGCCATTACAGTGTCCTTCATCAAGGGCTCCTTCTTCTTGCATTCTACTGTTTTTGACACTAAACCATGATATGTCCTATTTGTGGTAATTTTAGCCTTAGTGAGTGCTAGGATGGCAGGTTCCCAGGAACTTTTGGACAAAATACTTGTGGTGATAGGGAACTACAAGTTTTGGCAGGATCTCTAAATTTCCCTGAGATTGCCAATATTTTTATTACTCTCTTCCAACTCCTAGTGACTAGCCTTTTTTGTTATTTATAGAGCAGTCGAGAGATCCTGTAGGAAAGAAAGATTACAAATGGATTACTGCTTCTTTTTTTTTTCTTCACTGACATTTTTTGCTGACTTTGGTAGGCTTGTGGGTCTTTTCTTGTCTTGTCTTTTCTTTTCTTTATGATGAATATTATTAGTAGTACATAGCAGCTTCTGGAAGTTGCAAAAGAATGAAAATATCTGGGGTATCAGGAAACTATGAGGAACATATTGTTAATTAATTTTATTAATTCACTTTTATTAGGAACACCTCCACATCTCAGCATTCAGTTTTATTGATTTGCCATTTGATGACAGCAGTTTTAATTAAAAGAGATTCCGAAATGCCAACACGCCTTAAGGAGCCAAGAAAAGCTCACCAGGAAAGCCCATCATCTCTGCAGTACTGCAAAATGTAGAGAGAATATAGGATAAAAAGTAACAAAATAGGAGTTCCTCCACCAAATGTAGTGAAACCTTCTTCATTTTCTGACTGCCATGTGAGAAGGATAGATGAATTACTTATACGGTTTGCTTTTGTGTGGGCACAGTGTTGTCCCTAAAAGCATTTTGGCTACATCATGTAGATTTAGATGAATGTCTTTTATAAATGGCTCCAGATTTTAGTAGAGTATTAAGGTCCATTATGTGGTCTTCAATGAAAAAAAACATTATCTACCAGGGCCCCTAATAAGATGATCCTGCTCTTTTAAGCAGATAATACCAGCTGTATAAAATTTAAGACTAGAATATTATTGGGAAATAATATGCATGAAATATTATCAGTCATTTTCTGTCTTGATGGACTGAAATCCCCAGATTTTTAAGGATTAGATGACATTATTTTTGTATAGCTGCATGATGCAAGCAGGATGCTATATAGATCGCATTAAGATGGCCAACCAAGATATTGTTCAAGCAGCTGCTGTGAGGAAGATGAGGGTTTGAGGTCTCTAAGAGAAAGTGGTCCGGGGCAGAACAGACAAGGGTCAGAGGGCTAAGGTTTTGTAAAAAAGCCAGATAGAGTTGCCAGGTGCAGCAAAAATATTCCAGCCCAAGTCAGCCTTTATTTATATTGCAGAATTTTAAGTACTAGTTGGAAGCTGTTGGATTCAGAACTGTATTGTGCGAGTAATTCTTTGTTTTATACCCTGTCATTTTTACTTTGAATCACAATTGTCTTCATTGTTACCCTTGACATTTCTCCTGCCATTTGCTTCGTGTCACTTTTAGCAGCTTGTGTTTAACAGTCTTTTTCTTTCCTCTTGCTTTCCTCAGCGCCTGTAGTCAGTCATTGTTGTGCTTTGAGAGCAGCAGGGTAACTCTCAATCCGTTTCCAACACCATCCCAGCACAATAGATGAAATGAAGGCCTAAGCTACTACTGCACACTTTTTTTAAGTTTACCTTAGAAGCAAGCAAGCAGACAGATTTTGTTCCTGACGACTGATACTGCAAACCAAATCTCTAGGTAACTCTAAAAGCTAGAGTAGACAAGCAGTTTCCAAAACTAGCTAACTAAAAGGTTTATCACAGATGGTACAAAGTCAGATAAACAACCCCAAATAAAAAAGTTGGGACTAAATGGAATTTCTAAATTTACGACTTGTATTTCATTGGACAATAAAAAATGATGTTTTGTCTGGTCACTATGTCATTTGTAAATATACATCCTTTCCTGAAAAAAAGTTGGGACGGAGCAATGCTAGTAATGAGGTAAATTGGTTAAATGATGTGATTTGAAACAGTTGATGTCAACAGGTGATTGTAATTATGATTTGGTACAAAAGCAGCATCCAAGAAAGGTTACAGGAGCAAAGATGGGCCGAGGATCATGCGATGGTGCACCCTGGAGTGGCACTTTGAAAGGTCAACACCTGCCGATTAAAACGCCAGGAGAGAACAAAAAGCAAGAACAAGTGTGGCAGAGGAAAGTAAAAGAAAGATTCTGAATAATGCAGACTAGAGTATGAGGGTCGGAAATAACAAACTCGGTTTGAAATGTCAAGTGCCAAAATGTGAGCAAGAAGGCCCACTGCTCCTTCACCTAGGGTGTAGGACTGCCACTTTTCTTGGATGCTGAAGGAGAAAGGTTGTCCTTCTCGGGAACGGCTGCTTTGAGCAAGGTATAAATCATGCTGGCACAATGAAAGCAGGACTCAGCACTGCACCAGAACTTAGCAAGAAAGCTGCCCTGTTTTCACTTTAGTATTTCATTGCTTTTTGTTTTTACATGCTGACTTTTTACATGCTAACTGCATGGAGTGGATCCAGTTGACTTGTTCGTGCCACTTTTAAAGTCAGCATGAAATTAAAGTGACCCTATTTAGTTTTTTAGTAGATCCCTAGTCATTGGTGCATATTATTTCAATGAAAAAAAGTTTATCTTTCTTGTGCAAATTTTCTTCAGCTCTAAAGTGACCTCCCTTTTCCAATAACGTTGCCAAGTAGACTATTTGATAATGTTAACTGATAGCCAAATAGCTATTTAAGCATTTCTATAACAAACTCTCATTACCTGAGGAGAGCAAACTAGCTATTAGCATTCCAATTCATCTCAGTCATAAAAGCTAAACATTTCACGATCCAATCGATAAAATGATCTACCCTTCATTTTTCTCAGTGTATTTCTTAGTATAGTCACATTATGGAAGTAAAATGGGTTGCGAACACTATTTCATGCTGACTTTAAGTTGCTTGCCAATGTGTTTTCTAAGTATCGCTGCTAAAGCTAAACTTTAGCACATTGCTAAGCATGTAAACGAACAAAACAGGAAACATAAGCAAAATGCTTTTTGTTTACTTTACTAAACCCTATACAGAGGTTTTTGGCAGCCTTCTAAGATGTTCTTGACGTTCTCGAGTTTATAATCGTTAAGTCGATGTTCCCTCTCAAAATGCACCCTTATGAAAATTAACCATGGATTTATTATAGTAAAAGTGTAGTAACCATGGTTGTTGGCATATTTATTACTATTTGTATAACCAGTTTTACAACAAATACCATAGTTAAACTATGTTTAGTGTAGCAAAACCAAGGTTAATTTGTGGTTACCATGGTTTAATTATAGTAACCATGTTATTTGTAGTAAAACCATGATTAATTTCCGTAAGGGCATTTAGACAATCAACTATAATTCTCAATGGCTCAAATTTCACCTTCACGCTCTACTGTCCACGAAAGAGCAATCTAGTTTGAGGGGTGAGGATGAAGTTCATCCATGTTTTACATGAAATACCTTTGCAAGATAATTCTCAGTACGAGTAGATACAAATCTCTCTTGAAGAGATTGACGGCAAGAAGCTTGAAGCATCTCCTCGAGTTTTCTGTCACACTTGTTGTGTTCCCCTCAGAGATGGTACAAAGAGCTCTCGACTGAAAATGCCACTACAGGCGCTTTTTACCTCATAATGTCAACAAAAATACCTCTTATACCTAAACCGAGTGATTGAGTGTAGGTAAAGAAAAGAAAGAGGGGGAAAATGAGAGCAGTGAGTATGAAAGTGGGTGAATGAATATTAGCATGAAAAATGTTCAAGTTAAAAAGGAAAGAGCATTTAAAAGAGAAAAAGAAGTGGTTATGTTAGTTTCTTTCTGTGTTTGAAGTTATTGATATTTTTGTACACATCCACTAGTGGTTAGTCTGACAGCGTTTTTCCTCAAACTCCGTTATACACCATCAGACAAAACCTTTCAGTAAACAGCAGCCTGTCTTTCCCAAGCCGAGTACTGCCAAAATCCAGCTTTTGTAGCAGACAGATAAAGCATTTGTGTACCGGAACAAGGCTGTCCATGTTATTTATGAATTTGTAACATTTATTGTCAAGTTTTCATACGACAGCCACTAAAATGCGCAAATTGTTCTGAAAGATATTTGAGTCAGTACTACTGGTATCTTTTTTTTTTTTTTTGGCCGTTATCATCATAGGACTGTGTAGAGCTGACAGGAAGCGAAGTGGGAGAGAAATGGGGCGGGGGCGGTAAAGGTCCGCAAACCAGGATTTGAATTTGGGACGCCCGTAGCGCAACGGCTATAGCCACAAGGCTATTGGCGCCAACATTATCATTTTTTTTAAATGATTATATTTGTTTGCGTTCACAGTTAAACCTCACTACTTTAGACTGGCTTTTCTTGATTTAAGCTTCATGATAACACTTTTTTTTTTTTTTGGTAGTAGTAACTGTCAATTGCATGAAATGGCCAGTCATGTGACCATGACATGGCGACACTTGTAGAACAAAGTAACTTTTACTGGATGACTATGATGTATGGGGTCTTCATATCATGTGAATGTACATTATTTTAATCATTCCTCCAAAGTACATTTAGTTCCTTTGTGTAAAGCTGTTTTAATTTGCAAAAATTGCTGAGTGCACTTTTAATCGATGTAAATTATATTAGCTGGATAAGTTTCAGGCAAAACCCTGGAACATCTACAGGAATTGTCAGCATGTCACAGTGAGTAGATTTGAGAATCTTTTAACGTAGCAGGCTAAACTTTATGTATGCTTTGAAGAATGGAAAATCGCAGGTTTATGTCAAATTATCTTAAAACTTACCCAGTACTCATATGAAGAACAAGTCCCAGATGAAGACATAACCTCAGTGGGCCTAATTCATGAAACTTACAGAATGAATTTGTATAAATCGCCTCAAAATCACGTTTTTGTTGTACACAATTTGTCATATTGAATCCAACAGTTTACATAAGAATGGTTTACAAATGATTTACACGAAAAGGCATTCTGCTTATTTATTCTTTGGTGTGTGTTGTCCATTATATACAGCGACGTCTGTACCACAGGGTCATTTTGAAGTACTATACCAATCTTTCCTTTTTTTGCCTGTCAGTTGTTCAGCCAGGCATTTTGTGGTCTAGCTTTATTTATGTTGTTTCATTCGACATTCTGTGTATCTGTAAATAATCTTATAATACTTGTAAAGGCAGTGCAAAGGCTGGATGATTTGCTGATTTTTGCGGTGATAAATCACCTCAGAGGGAAATCCAAGAGAAAGAGATGGATAACACATCCGAAGCGATCCCTACTGACCACACCTCTCTGCCTCAGTGATCTGTTGTCCGTATAGCCTCTGACTCACCCCTCTTGCATTAATATTCTGCCAGGGTACATGCAGAAAGACAGAGATAGACAGAGAGAGAAAGAGTAATACTCACATATTTGATGTAGAGAGAGAGACTTGGATATGCAGTGAAAGATTGAGGCGCGTGCACACCCATAAATAGGTGTCTTCAACTACAGGCATTTTTTTTCTCCCAGGAAAATGTAATTAAACAAACAGTTTAGATAAACATGAAAATTTGCAGAATCTCAGGCTATCCAAAATGTAGATGAGTTTGTTTCTTTGTCAAAGCAGATTTGGTGAAGTACAGTATAACATCACTTGCTCACCAATGGATCCTCTGCAGTGAATGTGGTGCCGTCAGATTGAGAGTCCAAACAGCTGATAAAAACATCATCATAATCCACAAGTAATCCATATGACTCAAGGTTGGATTCATTTCTCAAAAACAGCTTTTCACTTTACAGGATATTAATTGATGTACTGGAGTCGTGTGGATTATTGTGATGTTTTTATCAGCTGTTTAAACTCTCATTCTGACGGCACCCATTCACTGCAGAGGACCCATTAGCAAGCAAGTGATTTTCAACAAACTGTCATTTTTAGGTGAACTATTCTTTAAAATTTTGATGTAGTCACATGTAAACTTGTTACCATACCTTCATAAGTTTATTTTAGCTATTTGATGTTTTTTTTTTTTATGTATAGATGTAGCAAACTGTGAAAATATGTTATTTAATGATATCTATGAAAATGAGATGTGGTGGACATGGCATTTGTTGGTTCAGAAAGAAAGTCATTGATTTTTGTGTATTCGCTGTTGAACCTTGTTAGTAGGCTACTGTAGATAAAGTAGTTCGAACATGAGAAGTGTGAGAAGTTTGCAAGTCAACAGGACCAAAAATGCCCATAGTTGAAGAAACATCCTTATAACAGAAACATACACACTTTTTTGGGTATGTCTGTTTATGTCTGTTAATTGTGTGTGTATTTAACAGCTTAAGAAGGATTCAGAGACAAACTCTCATCTAACTAGCTTGATAGCATCATTTAAAGTAGCACTTTGTTTGTTAATTATTTATATAAAGCTCAGGGTTATTTCTGTAAATGAGACTTGCTGAGAGCCTGATTTATTCTATGTCTGAGTTTTCAACAGAGAAAAGATGAAACATGGCGGACATCTGTAGGTTTTTCTGATGTACTTTCGATTGGTGTCGATAAGCAAATAAGCACATTAAAGATATTAGCGTTTATCCCCAACAGATCGGTTTATCTATAATGTCAGCTTTACACATGAGTCATGAAATCTTGTTGTTTTGAAGGTTTTTTTTCTTGCCGGTTCACGCAGCTTTGGATACAGCTCCAGATATCTCCTGGTATCAATTTGAAACACATTGGGGATTTGTTAAAGAAAAATCTGATAAATATTTTATAGCTTAATATAACAAGAAGCTAATGTGGCAGTGAGGATTTCGTCCGGCAAACAAGTATCTTCCATGCGAAATGAAGCTTAACATTCTCCCGGTCCTGTTTTATAACCAATACTACCTATGTTATCTATAAAATTCTAATTTCTTTAAATGAAAGTGGATACTTTTTGGTTTTCTTCCAATAACTAACAAGAAGTCAGCCATTTGTTGGTTGTTTTCCAGTTAAAATTGTAAACACTGGCTCTGTGCCAGTTGTTTCATCTTGACCAGCCTGACATGGCAACAGTGGCTCAGCCAATGGTTTTAGTCTGGAGGCGGGGCTATTTGTTTGTCTGACCAATGGCACAGTGTTTGTCATTTTTTTGCGATTCTGTTTGGTGTTGCTAGTTGCACATACAATACTTAACATTTAAGTTAGTAAAATCTACATTCTTATAAATGGCTGTTGCTATTGCTTCTTTTTTATTTTATACAAAGCTTTTGCATATAATCTTGCAGTTGTTGCTTCGAAAATGAATTGTAGCTCGAAACTGTTTTATTAAGGCAAAAAAAAAAAATCAGTTCGTGTCGCATCTTGGCGGTGAGTTTTGCACAGTCTAGCACCACTCAGAAAATGTTAAAATCTTCATTTAGTTATTTTATCACAGGAACCTCAAATGTGGAACATTTATTCATAACACTGTAAATGTCACCCATATTTCATGTGGCATTATGTCAGTGGGTGTTTTAATTTTCACAATCTCACTTCTTGGAGAGACTCGGCTGAGGACTAGTGCGACTTTGCCAGTGTGAGACGCTACTCTTAGGTAAGTTAAAAGGAAGTGTGCAGAAAAGAGACTGTTTTCTTTGTGATTAGTTCTTTGCCTTGAGGGAGTATGCAATGAAAAGACTGTCCTGGGTCTTTCCTCTCTTGTTAGGTTTGGGGGTGAAGAGATGTTTGAGCCTGACAGACATTCTAGCGCACACACATATGCAAACATGTGTGTCCACATGAACGATTCCCCCCTACTGTTCAACGCAGCACCCTATCGGCACTCATTCATTCATCTTCTTTAATGAGACTTTGGACGACACGCTCTCAAACCTTGAAACAGCAGACAAATTAAAACTCCTGCTGTTTTTCAGTCACCTGAAGAAAATAGAGTAATTAATTTCCTACATAGTGAAGATTACCCTGTTGACACTTTTTTTATTTCATTTCATTTCATTTCATTTCATTTATTTTATTTTATTCAACAAGGCCAAAAATGCTGCAATATTGACAACAAAATTTGTTACGTTTTTTTTTTCTTCTCTCTCTTCTCATTTAATAAACGACATGGCTATTTATTATACATGGTATAATATTATGCTTTGCCAAAATGTCTAACACACGGCAAGAACAGATTTTATCTGAAGGTTGTATAGGAAGAGAAACCTTTGCTTTTGTAGTTCAGTGAGTTTGGAATCATGGGAGTTTAAACCTTACAGGATGTCAATAAAACGATCAGTAGAGCAGGGAAATGTAATTGTATTATTATAATTTTGATTTTTTTTTTAATCAGTGAAATAAGTAGTGAGAGCGATCCCTGTAGTGAGGTTTTTGAGTTTAAAGCTCAGGAAAATGCTTGACTGAGTAATTGTAAATGTATCACAGGTTGTCAGAAGAGTCAGACTTTGCTTAGCTAAAAGTAGTGATGCTACTAGCTTTCTGATTTTAGCGAGTTGGTTCATTTCATTGAACTGGTTCAAAAACACAATATATTTGAATATTCACTCGGTCGAATTCACTAAACAGCTGTGCCACTTTAGTACTCAGTATATTAGCCCAAAATCAATTATTTATATACAGTGCAGCCAAAGTATGCAAATAACACAGTTAGCGGTGTAGCTTGGCTTACCTAGCTAGCTAGGGTAGAAAATACAGAGTAGAAAACTGAAATCCTCCATTATTAAGCCTATTAAAGGAATAGTTAATCCAAAAATAAGGCATAATTTATTCTTGTCATTTTAAGCTCATTTGACTTTCTTGTATCTGTGAAACACAAAAGGAGATATTTAGATAAATGTGCTGTTTTGTCTTTTGCATGCAAATGCAAAGCGCAAAAACTGGAGCTTTCCAGTTTTCCAAGTAGTTATAATCTTCATTTAGTTTTAGAAGTCAATGAATGACGAGAACAAATGCAACTTGACACATCATATCATCAAAAGTGGTTTCTTTTCTAGATGAAGGCATAGGTGTAAGTCACTGGCATTGTAAGTCATACAGAGGAGAAGATGACAGCCATGTAAATAATAAGCATTGCTGTGACTGATGGCCTCCATTCCGACACTGTGATCATTCACTCACCTATTCTTTACCTGCTCAATTTTTTTTTTTTTCTGATTACACTTTCATTTATTCATGAGACTTCATTGCTTTGTTTGAGTTTCAGTAGATCTGCGATCTAAAGTGAACATCTGTCGCGAGATGATTTTATCTTTGTGACTGAGGGCGGAAAATGATCAGTGATGGATTTTGGAGAGGGGTAATTTTATAACCAGTTGATTGTTTTATCCGCTGACAAGGTGATGTGTCACAAAGGATCATGGGATGTGCAGAGATATTCATCATGAGCTACTGTGAAAGGGAAACCCGTGCTGTTACTGAAAAGATGTGAAGTTTAAAAGCGTTTTACTAGCTTTTCCAACCCAATGAATATTTTTTTTTTATTTTTTACACATCACAACAAAAAAGTAATTTAAAGCAACAGTTCACCTAAAAATATAAAAATTTGCCTTAAATGTACTCATCCTCAGGCCATCGTAAATGGAAAGGAGTTTGTTTCTTCATTTGAACAGGTTTGGAGAAATGTAGCATTACATAACTTACTCACCAATGAATACTCTGCAGTGAATGGGTGCCGTCAAAATGAGTCTAAACAGCTGATAAAAACATCACAGTAATCCAAACCACGCCAGTCCATCAAAAGCCGCAGATTTGTTAGAAACAAGTTTATAATTTTGGCTTTTTAATTTCAGTTTTTATCAGCTGTTTGTACACTCATTCTGACGGCACCCATTCACTGCAGAGGATCCGTTGGTGAGCAAGTGATGTAATGCTAAGATTCTCCACATCTATTCCGATGAAGACACAAACTCATTTACTACTTGGATGGCTAGAGGGTGAGTACATTTTTAGCAAATTTTCATTTTTGGCTGAACTATTCCTTTATATTTTATGAAAAAAATGGCAGCATGATCATTCTGCTAAATGTTTGCTTTTGTGCTCCATGGAAGAAAACCTATAAACGATTTAAACTAGAGGGGGGAAAAAATCCAGCATGTCGATTTACTGTTGAATGTTCAAATTCTTCTTAAATATTTAATGTGTATAGTAGTAAATAAAAAGATAAAGTTAAAAATAAAAAGTGATGAACAATTTTAATAAGCTCATAGAATGAAAAAGCAACAGCTCTGTGGGTCTGCAGCTCTAAAATCTGGTTGCATTAACATGTTAGCTTCAAACCAATGTGACTTGCTGGAGATCACATGTCGACTGTCACCAAGAATCAGTGCTTCATTGCAAATTCACAGCAACTCCAGACGATTGCCTTCCATCCTCAGGCTAGCATATTGGGTTTTTCTTGTAAGAGCATGTTGTGTTTTCTTGTCTATTTATTTGGTAGTTGACTTAATCTCTCTGTATGGTAAGCCACAAAACTTACATTTTTGGTGAATTCAAGTGATCAACAAATGAGCAAAATCTGCATGGGGAATTTTTTTCACCCTCACATGAAACTCCTGATTGCACGGATGCCTATTGGAATGACTCAATTTTTGCCTGCAAAACTTAACCAAGCAAGTTTAGTAACTGCACCTTAAGGGACTAACTTCACCACGTTTACAGCGCCCCCTGAAGCAAATTTGGGGTAACTTTGGCTCAAGGCTACACTTGTACTAAGTAATGAATCACTTGTTCTGGCATTCAAACTTACAGCCTTTCCACTCTAGCTCTTTAATTACTAAGCCACACCACCACACAAATTAGTATCGAACTACCACAATTTGCAGTCGTCAGGTGTATTGGCTGTTTCAACATAACCACTGCCAAGCAGCTTCAGCCAAATTTATAGTGGCTCAACAAGTATGGACAGAAATGCAAGCCCGGCAAGGATATAGAGCTCAAAGTGGATCAGGAATCTTGCGGGCGGCAGATAACCTTCACGGAACGCTTCCTCTTTGCCGGTCCTGCCTCTCCGAGTCCCAATGTTTTGTTAGCCTGTCTCATGGGAAGGGTGGATGAAACATGACAAGACTATCTGTGCCCAGCACAAATGAGTGCATCAACCCTTCCAACGCAGCCTTTGGCCAAACATGACCTACATCCTGTCTGCTGTGTGCAGAAACTGTGTGTTTATGCATGTGTGTTTGTGTATAGCGGTGTTCTCTGCATTCTCACTTTTTTTTTTTTTTTTTTTTTTTGCTTGCTTTCTCAGTTGTGAACACCTTGCGGTTTTGATGAGATCTGCTGGTTGTCAGCTCACTTCGATTTGTGAATTGAAATGCAGACAGATGTTTGAATCACACTTCATGTCCGAAAGTATATCAGTAATAATTTTGACTTTGTTTGTTTGTTTTAGTCCATTTTTGGACTTGTGATGAAAATATAAATTAGGTCAAATTTTTGCCATTTGGCATCATTTAGATTGGAAATTGAAAATTGCTCATTTTAATTGACGAAAATAACAGTTTAGTTTAATTGCGTTTAAACAAAATATTCAAATGTTTAATATTTTAATTTAAACGTGTCATCATTTACCAAAAATAACATTGTTTTGAAAGATTATTGTACATCTTTTAGTGTATGACTTAAGGCCTGTTCAAGGACAAAAATTATAATAACTATAAAGATTTAACTAACATTCTAATTCTACGAGAATCGTGATTCCACACAAAGAAAAGCAATGCCATAAATCATTTTCATGACTTTTTTCCCAGCTGATGAGCAGTGTTGGGTAAGTTACTCAAAAAAAGTAATCCTCTACAAATTACTAATTACTTCTTTAAAATTGTAATTTGATTACATTACTGATTACTGCATTTAAAAAGTAATCAGATTACTAATTACTTTCAACTTTCTTTCAAGTTTACTTTACTTTTCAAGTTATCAAACCTAAAAAATACACTACAAAGAGAAACTCATAGTTCTTTCATTACTTTAATATTGACTGAAAAATTACATAAGTATTATTTTTTTTATAGGCTACACTCACAATATCAGCAGTTTTTTTTTTTTTTTTGGTTTTGTAAAATAAAGAAAACAATAGGGTGCGCTTTCTGCATTCTTAGTCTCCGCGAATATCTTCCTGAAACGAGTCACTAAAATGAACAAAATTAATGACATGAGAAATATATCTAAAGAAAGCTTGAAGTGTCTATTTTTAAATGAAGTAAGTCATGTCGAAAACAAATATTCTCTGATAAAATAATCTGTATGAAACCAACGCGAGTCTTTCCCATCTGAGCTCAATAATGTGATCACGCCCACGCACATCGCGCTGTAAGATAATCATCCACGCTAAACCAGGCTTGAGACGTGCGAACATGTAAACACTCACATCACCTCTGTAAACAAAGAAAGATTCATGAAGTTCATCTCAGCTACTTTTTGTTTTTGGAAGAAGACGCGCTGTGAGGAATAAGCCTTGAATTTACCTCAGAAGAAGAATGCGATGCAACGCGGCTTAATCAAGCGGAGGATCTTATTCTGATGAGTCATTTATTTTTTACTTATATTAGTGTTACTGTGATATAAACTCGTACACATTCACTTGTTGAACTTTTCCCAAACTATAATGGCAGACTAAAATACATTTTGAAATATAAGCAACATTTCATTGCATCTAAATGTTGTTGGACTCTCTGTAGCAATCTCCGGTGATTTATTAAAGGGCATACTCATGCGCAAAACATGTTTTTTACTTTATATTTTTTTAACACTGCATTTGTAACTTAAGTAACATAATTTTATTGACATTAGTAACTGTAATCAAATTACATACATTTAAAATGTAATGTATTACATTACTGCGTTACCAGGAAAAGTAATTAGAATACAGTAACTCGTTACGCGTTATACCCAACTCTGCTGATGAGCAATAAAAACATCAACAGCCAATCAGAATCTTGCGCATTTTAAGTGGCAGACAATACAAAACTGTAATAAACAATGTTTTGCGTTGATTTGGATGTTAAAACAGGATAATTGTCGCTACAGTTATTGTTATTAGTGTGTGAACAGGCCTTTGCGTATTCTGACTAGTGTGTAACTTTGTACAAGTTCACGTGTGTTGCATAATTTTATGCAAATGCAAACTGTAATAAGTTTTTTTCGGGGTTTATATATTTGATTAATCTTATATGTATAGGATATGTGTGGATGAGTTAATTAACCCATTAGCAAAGCGCTTCAGTTTCTGACTAATAGTTCTTTGACTATAATTTGGATTATCTGAAACAATCATATTCTTCGTAGATTTTCTTCATTAATGTGTTGTTGATACCTTGCGGTTGATACCTTTTACTCTTTTTGGTTAACAGGTCAAGTTTCACAGTTAAATTTGGTTAATTATTGTCATTATGCACTTTTTTGTTTCATCATCTTTGTCCTTGATGAAATAATGATGGTAATAAATGGTAACAAACATTTTTTGTCAGTAATTTGTTTGACAAGATTGACACTTGCGTCCATATACATATGGTCATATATTGTATAGCTTTTGAGTGTAGCTAGTTAAAGCGCTGGCACTACTCTACTCAAGCTTACTTTAAAAAGTTACGTGGAGTACCCCAAAAACACGCACAGATGCTCTTGGCATCTCACAATGTCCCAAATCATGTACGATAAAACAGTCAATTAGCGCTTAGAGTGCTTGTGATATTACCGCTTTGGTTAAATTAGGTGCGATTGAGCGCTTCACCAAGGGCCGTGCAGATGAAGCTTCTGTTTCATCGTACTTTGTCGTAAAATGGTGACTCACGCTCACTCAAGCCAGACAAGAGGCCGGTGATGAGCTGTTTTATCATCACGGCAGGTGCTTGTGCAGTATCGCTCTTTCCGGGGTAGGAGAGAAGAGGTTGAAGAGGTTTCCACAGGCCAGGGCAGAAGTACGCACTTATGACTATTTATGAGACCTCACCGTTTTACCTGTCGCTAAATTACGTCAGATTTCTTCCTGTAGGGCATGAAGTTCAGAGTAGCTGTATACAATGCATCAGTTTTCAAAGATGTCAAGGATGCATTTTGGCCTGTTACCCGGAAGCAAGGATATAGACAGATGAACAGTGCTTAAATGTGTGCTGACTTTATATAAGCAAGGTGTTTTGTTTAAATCCTGACCAGTCAGCATTCAGGACCAGAATGTTCCTTTTTGTATTGTGCTAATGTACAGTTTTACCCACCCCTAAATGTCTGTGAACTGAGTTTTAGTCACTTTCCATATTACTCAAATGGCATGTTCCTATGTAAATAGCTGGCTCTTGGACAGAATAATCTGGTGATACTGTAAAGCATAATTTCTCACTATAGTGTGCAGCATACGTTTAAATATCACCACAGCATATGATCGGGCATGTTTCCTTCTCCATCTCTGATGTATGCAGCTTCAGTGGCTTTTATTACCAGACTTTTCCCTCAGGGCAGAATCGGAAGAGAGAGAAAGATAGTAGAGATGCTGTATTATCACCTCTGTTACTTTAAAATGTCTGCCTCAGGGTACCTAAGAGGGTGGCCAACCAAGAAAAAAGTTCCTACATATGCTCATGGTTAAGTGTAGATAGTATAGATGGAGAATCACATGAGATTTTTTTTGTCATTATTTCTGAAGAAATACTGAATAAAAAGTGGTGTTTGAACAGCATTTGGTCCCAAATTGCTTATTTTTGGCTGATTTATTTTTTAGCCCTGTTAACTATTTTGATCCTCTTTAATCTTTATAAATATTAAATAGGTTTCATAATATATTTTTAAATAATATTCTAAAGTGATTATTTAATTTATTTAAAATTTAATGAACCAAACCATGCAAGTTTAAAGGGATAGTTTACCCAAAAATGAAAATTCTGTCATGAATTACCCTCGTGTCGTTCCACACACATGCATCGTTGTACTTCTCGTTATGCAGGGTCATAAATCTCTCGGATTTCATCAAAAATATCTTAATTTGTGTTCCAAAGATGAACAAAGGTCTTATGGGTTTGCAATGACATGAGGGTGAGTAATTAATGACAGAATATTTATTTTGGGGTGAACTAACCCTTTAAATTGCATTGTTTTTTGGTAATTTTGGAAACAAGGCTGCAAAAATGGCAAATTGTTTATTTTAGACTAAATTGCAACAGTCCTGTGACACGCATTTACATTTTTTTTATATAAATATATATTTTCTAATGTTTCAAAATATTTTTACTAAATACTACAGATAGACTTTTTTGTTATTTAACCCTCGGGTCTTTAGCGACCCAGGACGTCATTCACTACCCTCTCCCTCCTTCATTTTTTAAAGTTAGACATCAACTTTCTTAGTATTCCTCAATCTATTCATTATAAACAATATAACAAGAAAAAAAATTATAAAATATACAACAATGTCTGTTTTCTGATTATTTTTTTTTGTAAAAAGTGTATAGGGTCGCTAGAGACCCGAGTTGTGTATTAGTGTAAGTATATATTGTGCAACAATATTTAAATAGCTGATGACTCAATAAATGCAATTCACCTTTATTCCTCGAGGTGGCACTGTTTAATAGACAATGGCTACGTTTACATGCAACCAAATAATCTGTTTGTAATCGGATTGACGTCTCAGTCGGACTGAAAAGCTTTCATGTAAACACCGTAATCGATCTGATTGAGCACGATTGGAATGAAATTTCGATTGAATTGAAGGGGGTGGTTTATTCCTATTTTAATACGATTGAGAGTGCATGTAAACACTCGATTGGATTGAACCCTGAAATTGAAAGAACTGCGCATGTGCAATGATGCAGAAATAGCATAATGACATATGATGTGCGGAATGAGCGATTCTACCTTTTGAATAAAGTGTTGTATAAATGCATGTCCTGTCATTATAAAACTCTCCTTTCACAACTGTGAAGTGGAGCAGGACAACATTCTTCCATTTCTGGTTTAGGATTCTCATTCACAGGCAACTGGTTTTGGGCACAGGGAGGGGCATTTTTACTGTGTGATAAATATGAGCAGCACGGCACAGCTGTTTATATGTATATTTATACAGAAATGGATACATATTAATTCTGCTGTTAAAAACAAATAAAGAAACAGTGTAGGGGAGTGGTTATTATGTGCAAACAGTGAGAAACTCTATATTTGTGCAGTGTGCGCATGTAAAAAAAAAAAAAAAATTCTGATTCGAAGTTTGTGACATATAAACGCACACAATAATGACATGATGTTTCACTCATAATTACCGCAGGCATAAAACAAAAGAATATCATCAGCAAAAATTGAACTGGTTTGAATGGCTATACTGCAGAGCAATTACTGTATGCCATAAAATATAAATATCAATGTCATTTGATGGTGGATGAGGTGAATAAGTTGCCAGCGATCAAATTATTAATTTTCAAGTCACTGAAAACGATAGTTTTGCAAATATGGTTGAGATCGGCAATATGAGCTAGATGTTGAATACTGTGGAAGTGCGCTCTGACGATGACGGCAATAGTACAATCATCTGCCCAAATTGAACCTTTCTAAGTTTTAAAAGGTAATGAAATATGCTTTATTTTATTCTTCTGTAATTGATCTTAATATATCAAGAGAGTTTTTTGCTATTGCAGCAGTTAGAGATCCATCCGTGCTGGAAATATACAGGTAGGTCTGGGTTGCTAAAGACCCGAATATGTAATAATGGTTGGCGAAACATTCATGCATTTAATGGTTAAACTGTACATTTAAAGGTTTACAATGCATTTATGCAGTTATGGATTTAGTAAAAACTGCAAATCATTTACTGAGGGCTAAGAACCTCATTTCACTGACCATTTGTCTAAAAACTACTTTGAGATTTTCAGACACTTCCTTTTGTACCCAGTTTGTGGAAATTGCCAGGTGATAAAAGAGGCTGTGCTGAAAGGGCAACATCGCTGTGTGTTAGTTCAAAATGCTTCCTAACCCTTATAGTGAATTTTAGCAATTATTTCAAATCCTCTCCCTGCACTCAAATTCTGGCAAGCGAACTGGCATAAATGTTGCTGACATACTGTACAAGAAATAGAGGAAGAGGGCGAGACGTATTAAGTTATAATATGAGGCAGAATTTAAGGGCACTTTGAAAAACCCAATCTTCTCAGTCAAGACCTGGAGGTTGAAAAGCCACTAATTATAATTCAGGAAGTTAAAGCTGCTGCCCCCTCTGGGGCCTTGGTCCCATGTAGGTCATTGGATGTCAGAGCGACAGGGCAGCGTCTGGGCATTTTGACACAGACAAATTTGTTTCTTGGCTGTTTGAATGCCCCTGTGGCTGCCCGTGTCAGTTTTGCTCTCGGGGTGAACATAGCTCTGGCAATTCCGTGATCCTACAATCCTGAGGGGTGTTTGATGTCTCAGACGACTGCCTCAGACAAAACAACTGAATTTACTTTCTCTGAATGCGTGCTGTGTATGTAGCGCATTGGCAGAAAAACGGTGGGGTTTTCTTTGTCGGTACGTGAAAGGGAAATCAACACACTCTCTAAGATTGTTTCATGTTCTTCCCCTTCCTCGGAAATTTTTTTCCACTCCAGGCAGTCTATGTTGCTGCTGTTTGGAGATAAAATTGGTATTCTAACAAGTGCACACTGCAGTGGCTGATGGGGGAAAAAAAGAAAATCAAGCACTTAAAAGAGCTTAAAATGGCAAATAGTGGTGATTTTCAGATTACTACCACAGCTGGAAATCAACCTACCAAAACCAGTGCTCATTGTGAATCTTACACATTAAAATGATCAATTATTGAACAAAAAGTACTGCTAGATATTGATATCATAGCTCTTTTATTTGAGGTGTTCACGCTGGGAGCAATTTGTAGTGACTAGACAAAATCATTTTAAATGGCGATTTAAGGCAACAAAGTTGAGAATAGTTTGATTTTGGTGAAATGTGTAATTGCTGCTCCACAAGTGTCCAAAAAGGACAAAAAGCAAGATCTTTAAACTGTTTTTCCAAAAACATCAGCTATTGGTCTAAACACAAAGCCCCACCCCAAACTCACAACATTGGTTGAGTCGCTGTTGCTATGTTGGTCTAGTTTGCTCAAAAAAAGCAATGTTTTGATAGTTATGCATTAAAGCCCCTAAATGAAGGTTATTGTGTACATTAAAGTAATCAATTAATGAGTAATACATACTGCTTGATACCGATATCATATCTCTCTTACTTGAGGGGGTTCACTCTGGTAGTAATTTGCAGTGACAAGACAAAGTCATTTTAAATTAGAACTGGCCATATGAGGCAACAAATTGAGAAAAGTTTGACTTTTCTGGTGAATGTGTAATTGCTGTTCTCCTAAATAAAATGAGACAAGTGAAGATTGTTTTCAAACATGTTTTCCGAACACATCTGCCATTGGTCAACCAAACAGCCCCACCCCAAAATCGCACCACTGGTCGATTCACTGTTGCTATGCTGGGCTAGTCTGCTCAAACAAATAATATTTTGAAAACTCCACAATGTTTACACTTTTTGGGTAAGGAATGGGTTGCTTTATAGTTGTCTCTGCAGATTAAGTAATTAAGTAAAATAAGTATTTTAATAAAAATAAAGCAATTACATGCTTCAGCTTTAAATATCTCTATTTATCTAATATAGCTTTTTGTTAGGTGAGTTAGCAAAAACTCCTCTAGGCTACTTCAGCGTTAAAGGTCAACATATACATACAATGTGACAACCACATGTGTTGGGTCTCTTTTCCCCCCAAAAGAAGCGCCAGGTAAGGTGGAAATTTTTAGCTTCAGCTGCCTCATGTCAAAAAAAGTGCCATTTTGAAGGAAGTTCCCCATCACTCAACATGCGTAGCACCTCTTGTTTGACCTTTGGCTAGCATAGCATTTGGCTGAAATGTTTTTCTTTGTCTGCTCTCTGCATGTTATGGTCTGAGTACATCTGATCTCATTCGCTTTCTTATTGTCTTTCTCTCTTCCCCCGAGAGGTTCATCTTTAGACGATAAAGGCTCTCTAAAGTAACTCCTAGTCTGGTCCACCTGCTTTCACAAGCCGTAATTAGCATTAGCCTCTGGTCCTAATTAAATCGCAGATACGCTGTGTGATAACTCGACATGAGAAAACGGAAAGGGTTTCAGGTCTCCACAAAAGCCTGAAGCTTGGCAGAATAAAGGAAGAAAGAGAAGGTCTTAATTGTTTCCTTGCTGTTGCTAGCGCATGCTATTTTTGTCTTTTGAAAGGACAATAGCGATAAACTCCTAGCGTACAATGCCGCCACTAAAAGACAAGGCAGGAAGAAAGAACGAGGATAGAAATGTAGGCGCATAGCAAATACAACTTTGCATAAGCACAGATGCATTATTCCCATTTGAACAGAGGTTTGAATTTTGAGCTAAGTGGATTTTGAATGCAAAATACATCTTTGATTAACTTTAAAGCTGTTAAAAAACGTTCTCCTATACCAGCAAAGAACACTAAGTTAGTCATGTGTAGCTCGATTGTTCTAAACATATCTTGCGCTGTGGCACTGAACAGTCATTTGCTTGTAAAAGCTACTAAGTTGTTAGTTTTTTTTTTTTTTTTTTCTCTTTTGGTCACATTTTATCTCGTCTAGTGCACAAAGTAAGCCAGTAGCGCTGTAATGCCCACTCACTCAGGAAAAGCTCAAAATGGTATTTATTGTAATTTGTTGTTTTTTCAAACCTGCTGTGACGTTACATTTGGGAGATCTTTTAACTCTTGTATTATTACTTTATTTAAATCACTGGAAGCCAAATGGCCCTTCAGTCAGTGTTGTGTTTCTAGAGGTTGTTTTTAATGAAATCAGCAGGGAATGATAGTTATCTTATGTGTTAAAATGCTGCTTTGAGGCCTCTGCTGTAATATTGAGGTGACCTTGTATTTGGACAGACCTTCTCAGTGAGGAGAATAACTGGTGGAGTGTTCTCTAGGCATTAGTGAGTAGACTAACTAATTAGATCTTTATCTGATGAGGTCAGAGCTCAGTGAACAGAAGGATGAAAATGAGCCGATGTGACTGGGGATGAGAAGGAGGTTAAACTGCTGGCATCGAAAGCTATAAAGAGAGAGAAGTAAATGTATATGGTTGATCGGGGGATAGTTGTCACAAGGAGAAGTTTTAACTATAATTATAAGGTTTTGAATCAAAAGTCAATTTAAAATAGAATTGACCATTTAGCTAAAATTTATAATTTATAATAATTTATTGGCAGATTCCATTGTGACAACATGCCCCAGTGTTATTTCAGTGGGTCTTCAGTGGGATATCTTTAAAATTCTTGTCAACAATATCTTTAATTGCATGTCAGCACTTAATACTTACGGCTGGAATTTTGAAAACCTTGAGCAAGCACCATGAATTCATCGTTCTGTGTTTATCCCAGTGCATTGTGGGATATTAACATTTAATAGTTTGAAAGTGTTTGAGATATTCCACTGGGTATAATATCTTTTGTTGGTTTAATGTGCAACAATCATCTGGCATATTGAAGTTACATTATGCAGCCGTTGTAGGATAACTTTCACAATTACAGCTGTTCAAGTAGTGCTATGTAAAGCTTTTTTTTCTCGTCAACGGGGTAATTAATACTCCCTTTAGAATTACATCTCTTCAAATTCAATTTGCATAAAAGTCTTCTGCGTTATTTGCATGCACTGCACGTTTCCCTTGACATAACCTACATGTTTACACGCATACATTCATAGCCATACAAATACACCCAGTTGCATACAAACATTCCTATCGCATTTTCTTGGGTGTAATTTATATTTGTGAGTATTTAATGAGGCTGATGTAAAAGAGTTTTAAAACTCCTTACCTAATGTTGTTCCTACAGAGATGAAAAGACCCACACACACATTTCAGTCTTGAGGGACAGTTACGAGAGTATCCCATGGTTATGACACACTCTGAGGGTCAGTGGTAAATCAGCTGACGTCAGTTGAGGAATTGAATTGTCAATTTCAATCTTGAGCTTGGGCACCAGGGGAAACGGGTTCTCTGTTTCTGTGAGGGCTTTAGGAATGAGAAGTGACTATTGTAAAATTGGATGCTTGAATTCTAGACTGAGTGGCTGGGCGGTGTGGCTTGGGTTTTATTTTGCACGAGTTCATGACAATATTTGAAGAGTTCATTTGCAAAAACCGATAAACGGCACTTTAAAAAAAAAATTCTCCACATATAGCTCGATCTGAACCCTAAACATGTTTTGTCAAAAAAGCTGGTATTGTCCACTTTCAAGGCATCGCGAGTTCACGTTTTACTGCAGAAGCCGACAAGTGCCCTTGTTGTTTGTGAACAGAAGCCGATAAGTCCATTTAGCGAATCAGCTTTCAGGTCAGGTGACAGGGCTACTTTCACTTTGAAAAGACGTGCTAGCCAGAGGTGGGTAGTAACGAGTTACATTTACTTGAGTCAGGTGACAAGGCTACTTTCACTTTGAAAAGACGTGCTAGCTGAGAGGAGTTTTGTCAAAGCTGACTAAAAGTGATCGAGGATGGATAATTTCGATGAACTTGATGAATCTGTGATATCTTCTTCAGGGCGTAAAGGAAAATAAAAGCTTAAACGTTTTCACGGAACCTTGCAAAATCAGCGTGTTACAATGGTGAGGGAAAAGCTCTGTGTATTGCGTGTAATCACATCCAAACAGTCTATGATAACAACAACAACAATGTTTGTCAGGCATCTACATTGTCATCTGAGGAGATTACAAAAATTAAACGAGTGTTTTTTTTTAAAACTCTAAAACATGAAGTGTGATAACATGAGTTACTGAGAATACTGAGAAAAAAAACAATGGTGACTCCGTGTATAGCATGTATTCACATCCATACAGTCTATGATCATTTGTCAGGCATGTCATAGCACTGTAAGTGTGATAACATGCTGAGAATACTGAGATACTGAGAAAAAAATGTGCCTGAATGCACTGTAAATAAAAAGTGTCTGCTAAATGCATAAATGTAAATGTAAATCTGCTTTTGCCAAAAAACGACTGTTGGAGTTATCTGCTTTTGCTATAAAACAAACTTTTAATATGTAAAAAAAACATACTTTCAATGAACTTTAATTTTGTAAATTACCTGTATTTGTTTAAGTTATTACTACTTAATCAAAACAAGCCAACTGCAGTTTGATTGATATTACTTAGAATGCGCAATAAAAAACGTGATTTCTGAAAAAAAAAAAAAAATGGAGTTATCGGTTTTTGCAAATGAACTCATTTGTAGTCTAATGTAAAGGATTATTACAATTTTGTTCTGTGTGATTTAATTCAAAGCATGAATTAAACATTTCGTGAGTGGTGTCTCAGTACACAGGCAGTCTAAAGAAATGGATAAATTAGCATTAGCAGGAGGCCTGTTGAGCACTCAGTGATTTATTAGACAGATTTCTTTGAAGTTACAAAATTAACCTGAGGCTTGATATCTATAGTGTCAAATGGATATAAAGACCCGGAATATACCACATGGCAAGTATGGAAAGTTTGGTTAACTTTGTACTGTATTGCTAATACTTGTAAAAGGAGTTGCTGGGACAATATTGGTATTGTGGCATTTAGAAGCTACCTGTACACTACTATGACACTACCTGTAGCTTAAACGTTCCTAAACTTTCCAGTGCATTACATATCTAATTACATATACCAAGTAACTCACATGCACATATAAACACACACATTGCTGTTTTGTTAAGCCACTTTAGCTGTATTACCAAGATGTTTTATGCATTTTTATAACCAAGGAAACAAGTTTTTTTTTTTTCTGCAAAAGAGGGACATGTAGAATTGTGTTGTTTGGATAATGGTAATCCTAAATTAATCCTCAGAGGCACTGTAAAACCTCAGTGATTTACAAAGACTAATGGCTGTTCTACATTCTGGTCCCTAATTATGCTGTCATTTATGCTTTCTTTTAAAAAACAATTTTGAGCCTTTATTGTTTAGTTGTACCAACATGGTTTTACATAATCAAACATTGTTGACTTATAAAACTAGCACATGGCTTTAGAAATTTGAATACATAAATGGTCTTCTAAACCTGGTTTTGTTTATAGTCAAAGTGTAATCATTAATTTCTCAATTTTCTCTCCCCACCCTTTGTCTCTTGTACAGATCCAAAGACTGACAGATTGTAAGCATTGCTCAGCGATTCAAAAGGAGAACAGTCAAGAAGTCAAAGACCATGAGTTACAGCTGTGGCAAGCGACACTATAAACCTATAACACAGACCATGTAAAATGGGGACTATGTTTGGCGTTATGGTCACTGAACATCTGTGACTGCCCTCAAGACACTTTTTCCCCCAGAACCTGTCTTTGTAATCCTATTGGCCGTCCATCTCCTGTGATCATTTTTCTTATTTTGAGCCCTAACCTCTTTGATTCCCCACCTTGATCAAAACAAATCCAGTTTTTGCTAAAAAAAAATGGCCTGCAGGTTCCGCTTATCTTGTGCTTTTCCACGCTGCTTTCTCATCCTCTCTCTCCCTATTTTTCTACTCCTCCATGCACCATCTTTTGTGAGGGGTGACTGCTGGCTAATTGAGGGGGATAAAGGCTATGTGTGGCTGGCAATCTGCAGTCAGAACCAGCCTCCATATGAGACAATCCCACAGCATATTAACAACACCGTCCATGACTTACGGCTGAATGAGAACAAGCTCAAAGCAATTTTCTTCAGCTCCCTCAGCCGATTCACCAACCTTACTGACCTCAACCTTACCAAGAATGAAATCTCCTACATTGAGGATGGTGCCTTCGCAGGACAGGCCAATCTACAGGTCTTGCAGCTGGGATATAACAAGCTAACCAACCTCACCGAGGGGATGCTGCGAGGGTTGGGTCGAATGCAGTGCCTGTATCTGCAGCATAACCTTATTGAGGTAATTGCAACCAATGCCTTCTGGGAGTGCCCAAGCCTTAGCAGTCTCGATCTTTCCTCTAATAAATTAACAAGGCTGGATTCATCCACCTTCACTGTTTTGGGTGGACGGCTAATAGTGTGTGAACTGGCTGGAAATCCTTTCCATTGTGGCTGTGAGTTGCATGGCTTCCTTATCTGGCTAGAGGCATTTGACAATGTCACTCACACCTATGACAGGCTCCAGTGTGAGACCCCAAAAGAACTTTTTGGCTACCCTCTCCTGAGTCCTAGAGATAATCATGGAAGAAACGCTCGTTCTATCCTGTCATCCATGTGTAAAGATGGAGTGATTGTTGGTGGCATAACAGCCCTGCCTCCTGACTTAGACTCTTCTGGGATGGGGATGGATATTTATGATCAGATGGGACCATATCACCAGCCCACAGCTTCGTCAACCACAGACCCAACATACAGCCCCACCATTAAATTACAAACAGTCGCCCTCTCCTCTGCATCCCTCTTGGTTCAAATACCCAAGCCCTACAGTAAGATGTATATTCTAGTGCAGTACAACCACACCTATGTGTCAGACGTCATGAACTTAAAGAACAAGAAAGAAATTGTCAGACTAAACAACCTAAAGCCCCACACAAATTACACCTTTTGTGTTGCCTCCATTCGCAATTCCCAGCGGTACAATCACACTTGTCTGTATTTTGCAACTCGGGCACCAGGGCATGATGACTTGCAAGCAACCCCTTCTACCACCACCCATTACATTATGACCATTCTAGGCTGTCTGTTTGGGATGGTCATTGTGTTGGGCTTGGTGTACTACTGCTTACGTAGGCGTCGAATGAAGGAGGAAAAGGAAAAATCTATTAGTGTTAAGAAAACTATCTTAGAGATGCGCTATGGGCCAGAAGCAGCTGCTGCAGCAGCCAAGGATCCTTCGGCCTTGCAGAAACTCCATGACCAGTCCCATCATCAACACCACCATGGCAAGTTGTCCCAGTCGGCGTCCTCCAGTTTGGGCATCCTTCATAGTTCAGCCAACACCACCTCTTCTCGACTTTCTTCCCTTCCACAAGTGGAGAAGATGGCTACAGCTTTCTCAGAAGCCATGGCTGCCAATAAGGGCAACTACATGGATGTAAGAACATCAGCAGGAGGAGAGGAGCGAGTAAGAGATGGAGTTGTAACAGGGTCAGGGGGTGAAATCACAAGGGATGAAAATGGGATTAATGGAGGAGATGACTCTGATGATGATGATGGCCGAGATTCAACATCGGAGATCTCCACCATTGCCAAGGAGGTGGACAAGGTAAATCAGATTATCAATAACTGCATCGATGCGCTAAAACTAGACTCTGTAGCTGTTGTGGCAGCAGCTGCAGCCTCTGCAACTACAGCGGATAACACTGCCTCTCCACCACCTCCTAGTGTCCCTTCATTAGCCAGGGGGCTAATTCCACTTTCCCCTACCATCACAGAGACATGCCAGATCATGTCGTCCCCTAAAATCCGTCCTCCACCCCCTGTTCCTCTTGTTTTGCCCCTTTCTGAGCGGCCCGGCATCAGCGGAGGTGGGTTTCTCTCCCCTCCCTACAGGGACCCACCCCCAGCTACAGCATCACGGCCGTTGCAGAGGCAACTCAGTGCAGATGCAACAGTTGTTCCTATCAACTCTGTTAAAAATCGCTGCAGCGTTTCTTCCGGTGGCTCTGTCAAAAGTGCTCGGGTCTTCAGTCTGGATGTCCCTGACCCTCGAAGCACAGAGCCATGCAAGTACCCTGAAAAAGGCAGCCCTGTTCGGTGCGGGGAGCCCATGGAGAGGTTGCCCTTAATAGGGGTTCAGGGAGTCAGTAATGGCAGAGGAGATGGTGGCAGCGGGGGTGGAGGGGGAGTCGGTGGTGGCAGTGGTGGTTCGGGTGGGTGTGGTGTTGTGGTCGGAGGTGGGGGCAGCACAGCTCAGCAGCACCACTTGGAGGTGCACCCAGACTACCACTGCTCAGAGCACCGACACTCCTTCCCCGCCCTCTACTATGAGGGTGCCACTGACTCCCCTGCCCAGAAAGTCTCCTTTCTAAAGCCTCTCACTCGCACCAAGAAGGACACTGCCTATTCACAGCTTTCTCCCCGCCACCACAATTACTCTGGTTATTCCTCTAGCCCTGAGTACTCCTCTGAAAGCACCCTTAAAATCTGGGAGCGCTTCCGACCATACAAGAAAAGTCCCCGTGAGGAGGCCTACATAGCCGCTGGCCATGCTCTTCGAAAGAAAGTGCAGTTTGCAAAGGATGAGGATCTCCATGACATTCTGGACTACTGGAAGGGGGTGTCAGCACAGCAGAAACTGTGATACTTGTGAGAGACATAACAGCAGGAGGAGAGGTTGTGGAGAACAGAACCGATGACTCTTGAGACAGCTCGGCAGACTCCATCAGCAGGTGCTTTGGTCCCTATAGGCCACCACAGAGACAAGAGTTCTGAAAGAGACAGAATTAAGCAGGTGTTCCAAGCTCATTAAGGCATAGAAAAGCAAACAACCAGAAATGCACAGGAAATGTGGCACTTAAAAAGGCATCCAGATTCTGTTTAGAATCCCTCCATTTTACCTTGTGTACCACCTACTTGCACTGTAGTTTGACAAGATAATAGTCTTAAATGAGGAATTAGTGGTTTTATTTTATAAATGCCTGAATATAGTCTCAAGTGATGGTGGTAACTGATGGTTGTCAAGATGATTGTTTTGAAATATTTATTAGTAAGAAGGAAAAAAGGAGAGTTTCGCTTGGCTGAAGTAACAGGTCAAAACATGGATACCCTGTTCCCTCCCATTCCCTAATGTTTGCTCAAGCAAAGCATATTCATTGATTGGAGACACCTACACAAATTTTACACATCATGTGTGGGACACAGTTATCAAACAAGAGGCAGCCATTTGGACATGCTTTATATTCAAGCAGTGTGGCAATTCGATAAAACACACAATGTAAATTCCTTTTTGGCATTCGTTTGTGGCACAGCCAGCCTCAAAGACATTTTTTTCTTCATTTGTAGAGACTTTAGACAGTTTTTTTTATTTTATTCTAAGACGGGAAAGAATACAATGGGGTTTAAGAATGGAAGCTTTATGTCTCAGTTTGATTTTACAAGTGGCAGCTACATATAGACCCCAGTGTAGTAATAGGCTGATATACACAAGTTGTGTATTAAATATCGAGACACGTTACACAAAGAGTTTGCTTTGTTTAGCCTGTTGGGATGCAACATGCCAAAGCTTAACCAAATGACACCACTTTGCCAAACCTAATTTGGAAGCTATAATTTCATGAAATGTTAAACATATAATTTGATAATAACTGTCTTGCTGGTGTTTGAGTACACCTTTTCAAAGACCTATTAAGCTTATCACAGGCACAGAAATCCTTGAACAGGCTTCACATGTGTAAAATACTTATTTTTTTCCGCCATTGATTCCACATAATCAGATGCGATTTTTGCATTTCAATGATTACTTGGTCAGGTCTACTTTCATTGAATACTATACTGCCCTACAAAGGCAAAATACCTTAACTCGCTAGAGTGTAAAACTGGAGAAACAATGACTTTAAAGTTTTTTACTTGTCCAGCCAAATTAATTATAGGTAGGACACTGGAAATTTAGCAATTAGATGTTTTAGTAATGAAAATGATCTACATTAAAAAACTGTGAACTCAAACTTGATTTTTACCCCTATTTTGAAGTTAATGCACTCTGCCTTTGCATTGTCTGCAAAAAGTGAGAAGTCACAGCAAGGCAAAAGGCAGAAACTTCCACATTATCAATATTTGGTTGCTGATCACCATTTACAAAATCGTTATAGTAACACCTGTATAAAATCTAGTGATCATGGGCTATCTCATATAGGCTATTCCATACAGTAATGTGACTGTATTAAATTGTTATTATTTTTTGACCGTTACAAGCAGACTAAAAGTTAAACGTAAGAGGATACCGTTTCGCAACCAATTTATTTGCTATGCTCAGTAACGTAAACGAATGCTAGACCTAGCATAATTGCTTTTATATTGACTTGAATTAAATAGCCTAACCTAAAAGAATGACTTGTGGATTGATGTGAACGCCAACAAGCAGGAATTCTCAGAATGCTTGTGGATTAAACACCTCCGATGACGTTCATCGCCATGGATTGATTTTATCGGGTTACAAGAAAAGGTAGGATATGGATTTAATTGCGATTATGATTGATCATGCTACATGCTACGGCATTCGAGTCCACACGCGTCCAACTAGAAGTGACAGCCTGGTGAATAATCTGCCTTATAAAAAGAAAAAAAAATCTTTAAAGGTAATTCACGATTATGTATTGCTGCCAAGGTATCTAGTCTTTACAGTGCTTTGTTATATGGAGCTGTTTGGGAGATCGCGATCTATCTAATTAATTTATCTACACTGTAATTAAAATGCGGCAGACTTTAATGGACAGTAAAACAAAGGCAGAATACCGTATAACTCCAAGACGGCACCGTAACTTCATATTGACGTGCGGCTAACAAAGGCAGAACGCCGTAGCTCAATTTGAGCGTTCCAAACAAAGTGAAAGAACGGTAACTGGTGTTATATGGTGTTCTGCCTTGGTTTCTTCAGGGCTTTTCGAAGTTACGGTTGAGACGACCCATTATTTTCTCGGAAAAACAACAAAATTGACTCAAGATACTTATGCACATGATAAAGGATGTCTTGAATGTCCCAAAAATATCAATAACTCATTTTTGATCAAAATCGAAGTTACGGCCTTTTGCCTTTGCACGGCAGTATAGTAGCTCTGCTGTTATTTCTCCCTATTGATCTGGCCTTCTGTTTCCTGGTATAACCCACTTCTCTTGACCTAATGTCAGTTATGGTCAAACTAGGGATGGTATGAAACAAATTCAATTATTTCTCACATCTAATTTTTTAAGACCTTGTTATTGTCCTTGCATGGCTTTATAGGGAAAATTAATTAGTAATTTGCAGCAGAGCAGTCAAGAGGTCACATAGGTGCTAATATTATTAACACTGCCAGTTTGGAGAAGTGATTGAAATTAATCTCGCCCTTTCCGGTCAGGTCATCACCCAGAATGCATCCCTGGAGTTTTTCTGGTTCGCCCGTGGCAATGAAAGGCAAGCTGAAGCTCTTCTTCCTATTAGCAATTTATTGGCTCAAAAATACACCTCAAGCTCTACAAAACAGGCCTCTGGGCATTTTTGACGGCAAACATTAGCATTTGTTGTTAACTAATTAATGTAGATCTCAATACATTATGGTTGACATGCACTGGGTTTTCTCAGCATTATGTGCAAATGTCATTAGAATTCAGCCTGTACATGGAAATTGATCCTCATTTTACAGTCGCATTTGGTCAGTGTTGAAACTTATAAATTCTCAGAATGCATCAATAATATGTCACATCATCCTTCAAGGTTCAAAATCAATGCTCTGTAATTGAGAGGTTTCAAAGGTTTACCTTGTGAGCCATTTTACTAAAGCCTCTCAGAGGGAACTCCAGATTGCAGTCAATCACACTCAAGACAAGATGAACATTGGGTACCCTGTTAAGAAAGAAGCTATATTAATGCTTAAGCTAATGTTTTGTTTGTTTGTTGTGTGTATCTGTATAGAATAGTATGATAATTGAACAGTATATGAACAAAGTATACATGGATTGATATGAATATCACTGACAAACACAGACCCATAGCAAGAGCTTGCAACAAAATGACAAACCCACACATGCATATATTCCACCATCATTAGCTTTCTTGAAATCTCATTTATTCCTATTTAAGACTCCAAAAGTTGTTTTTTCCCCAACTATTTTCCTAAATTCAGTTAGGAAATGAGTTTTCTAAACAGCCTCAAGGCTTGCGTTATTGCACTGTGGTTGGGAGATACCAAGCTAAGACAATTGGAGATAAATTATTATGCTCTTGGAATGTTTTAAGTATATTGTTGGCATATGGGAATGACAGTTATTTGTGGTTTGATTCCCTGCTGATAAGTTGTTTTTTTGGTAACTTATGTGTGTGTATGGTCTTAAAGATATACAATATTGATCAGATGTAACTGATGGCTGACTGTGAAAACTGTGACAAACACACAACCAACAAGAGAACAATCTATACTAACAATGGTTACATACAGTACATGTACAAGTAGTATTAGATTTCCAATGGGTATGTCCAGTGAAAACAAAATCGCTGTATGTGTACACGTACATACAAACACTCACACACATATACACAAAGGCATATGCAGAGTCTACAATCTACACACAATGTATAAGTTTACAGACACATAGTCTTAAAAGTGCCCTCTAGGCACTAAAACAAAGAGCAAATTATTTTAAAGGATGGTGCCAAACATTTGTAAGATTGTAACTGTTATATAACAGTTATTTGTCAAAGTAACTGCATTGTTTTATTATTGAAATGTCATTGTTGTAGTTGGTGTTTATTTAATGTGATTTTAAATTTCAGAGGACAATATATATTAACATAATGGATTCATTTTTGTCCGCCAGAATGCCCTCCTGATCAGGTGTACTCAAGGCCAAAACCCAGATGCTTTTGCATAATTTTGATGTGGATTTTGTTTTGATTGATTCCCAGTTATATTACGTAGCTTAATACATCCTAATTGTGTCCAAATTAATATAAATAATGGATCATTTACATCAGGGCTGTATTGATTTGCATAAAAAAGACATTCTGCAGGTTTCCTATAAGAGCTCTTGCATTCTGAATCTGGAACTTACTGGAAATAGCAAAAAAAAAGCAGCTTTGCTCACATAAATGCCACTGTAACTCCCACAACATGGGTGAGTAAAGTTCCCCTCTATGTACAGTTTTACAGAGAACCATAGTTTCAACAATTTCCGTCCTCCCACTAATAAAGTTTTAAGCAGCAAAAGACTTACGGCCCACAATTCTCTGGCCTCCTACCATCTTGTCCACGGAGATAATAAGCCTTTCAAAACCAACCATTGTCCTCTGATGCACTTGTCAAATTTAGTTGCATGTTCAGAGTGTGATGAAGCCTTTTTGCTCTTTTTTTTCCCTCCCTTTTTTCCTGCTAATGTATTGTGCCAGCGATTTCTCTTTCATATCTCTATTCCTCATGCTCTAGCTGAGTGTTCGTGCATATGCTCCTGAAGCCTTGATGAAATTAATTTGGTGTGCGGTTAGAAAACACAGAAAGGTTTTCTTGTTTTAATGAGCTGTACGTACTTTCAACTGCTTTAATCAGGCCAGGCCCCCTCAAGACCCCTGATTAGACACCAGAACAAGGACTAAAATGTCATTCGCACTCAACATGGCACCACTCCGGGTTTAATGCAAAAAGATTCAAATCGCAGAGCATTCCCAACCCCCTTATCTTGAGATGGGTATTAACTCAGCAGGTTAACCAAGACCTTAGAGAAGAACCCGCTGTGATTGAGGCTCGAGTTTTGCGTGCCTTTCAGTCAAACAATTTTTGAGTAATAAGTGAACTGAGCCTGGGGAAGAGAACAAATTTAACCAAGCGATGGATCGGGACATGTTATAAGTATAGCTTCAGTAATAAGATCAGGTTTGATGTAGTTTACAAAGTCAGTTGCTTTTATGGCAGCTTTGCATAATTTAGTTTTTTGTTTAGTTTAGTTTTTGTTTAGTTTTGCAAACTGCCTTGTTTTATGTGTAAACTATTTGAAGTTACCATGCACTCTACTTTTTTTGGTGCATGTTATTCCAACTTCTTTTAGTTAATTCCTACTTTTCTAGTAGTTAATTAGGTAATTTTGTTTAAAGTTAACATAAGACAAGTTTACAGCAAAATGTCAAGTAAAGGTAGATTTACACCATCGAGAAGCTCTTGAGGGTGAACTTGACCTTCCATGTCTACATCCAAATCCAAAAGTCTCCTCAACAGCTTTGCTTCAAGAGGTCAGGCTCACTATTCTGGTATGTATCGCTCACTTTTTCCAATTCGAACAATTCCCAGTACATAAAAAAATTGATTGAATATCCTGTTATGGCACATTAGAGAAATACAATAGGTGTTGAATGCGGTTTCATGTTGATTTTATATCAGAATTGAGTTGGCACAGTCTACAATAGCCTAAAGGCACTTTAAAGACTAACTTTCAAGTTTCAATAGCAAACATTCCATCTATTCAAATTCTGCAGGTCAAGTCCGCCAAACATCTCCACACTTCCTGTAGGGCAGGCAACGTCTAGAAGTATGACAGGAAGATAATGCAGCCACCTTTATACTGTGAGGGTCAAGCTAAGGTTTTCAAGTTTTTTTTCAAGTTTTATTTGTCACATACACGCTACAGAGATTGTATAACTGAGCGGGTCCGCTCCAAACAAATATTGAAAAATACAACACAAGGGAAAAAAAAATAAAATGAATAAAAAATAAGATATAAAATATAAAGTATAAAAGAATGTGCAGTTATTTTTAAATATTAAGAGAGAAAAGAGGAATGTGCAGACAAAAAGCAGCCAATCACAAAAAATAAAATAAATATAAAAAATAAGATAAGATATCACCAAAGTGTTTTGTGCATGTGGTATGAGGTAGAGAGTAATGAGTGTGTGATTAGTGATTTGAAGTAAGTCTGATGTTAAGAGGCAAGGCACAGCTCAATCCGTTTTTGCCATACAAGCGCTTACCAGATGGCAGCAGAGTTAGGCAGTATGTGCCTTGATGATTTTGACAGCTCTGCTTCTGCAGCGTTTGAGGTAGATGTCAGAGAGGGGAGAGCAGACCCAGAGATCAAACGCACAACTTCCCTAGGTCTTTTCCATACCACACTGTAAGTTCTGTCAGGTTGGATTGTTGGTGAGACGAATTTCCTCAGCTGTCGCAGTTCTGTTATATACACAGGCCCTTTTAATACTTGCATCTCTCCACAGGGGTCCCGCTGATCACAAGAGGAGTACAGCAGGTGTTTTTCTGATCCACAATCAGTCTTTGTGTGTTCAGAGAGAGACCCTGGCACCATGTGTAAGTTCTCCACCTCATCCAAGAGGGTCTCAATTGTTGGAAATGGGCCCAGAACCACAGTCTACAGATAATAGGGGTCTTGAGAGGACACGCAGTTGGAAATGGCGTCAGGACACAACCCTTGTAATGGAGTTGGAGGTGAACTTTTCACCCTGAGCTGCCGGTGAGGGATTTAATTACCGAGGTCTGAGAGTTTGACTATTGGTGGGGATGTATTGAAAGCCAAAGCCGAGTTCCCATTGGATTGTGTGTGAGGGAGGAGTGGAGAATGTGAGAGATAGCTGCTTTTTGGAGCGATCACGAAGAGGGTCCGTGAAAAGTGGCTCTTATTAAAATGTATTGATGTGAGGGCCCTCAATAGGCAGGAGGGTTTTTGTTCTTAGGCACAGGGATTGATGGATTTTTTAAAGGAGGTGGGAACTGTCAAGGGACTGTTTTGAACAAACCAGCAAGCTTATTAGCCCGGCCTGTCCCGTCAGGTCCAGCCGGTTTCCTGACTCCCTTTAGGTAGTCCTCCGACTGTTAGCTTCTCTGCCTGCTGCTTCCTGACGCGCTGCTCGGCAAATCTGCCGCCGTTGCACATTAGTCGGCCAGCGACGGATTACAGCATCCAAAGGCACAGATCAGCTTTGTTGAGAAATTATTCTCTCTTTGCGATGTTTGGCGTTCAATAACACGATTCATATTTGCAGCCCCTTGGAGTAATAATAAATACGGTTTTTTTTGCAGGTTGCATTGATCAGTACGGATAGGCAGCGATATTGGCCAAAGGCGCATTTATGACTTGTGTTAGATGCGTCCATTTCTTGTTTAACCAGGCAATCAATCTTTTTGTGAAAGGAGGACTGACCATAGGGGCCGTCTCCTGTGTCCTTTGTTCTCCGTGTTCCGATCTGATTTTTTATTCATAAAATTTATTTTTTGAGAGAAAACAAGAACACCTCACAGCATTTTTAATGTGCCTCAAACATCAAACTTCCCTAGACCAGGTTGCGAAAAGTTCTTTATATACACTTTTACATTTACATTTATGAGACACTTTTATCCAAAGTTTCTTAGCTATAGATGGTGTGGATAACCCACAACCTTTCATTCAGAGCCACAGGAACACTTGAGTGATGTCTTTGTGTGTGCCAATGCTTTTGGAAATGGCAATATTTGCAATTTAATTACCCCTATATGAAACCCCAGAAATGTGGCATATACGCAACAGGAAAAGAGACTCGTTTTTCACTCATATCTGCCGTATGTGCACAATACTGCTTTCCACGATCACTAAATTTAGGGCCTCCGGTTATCGCAACAAGAATGACTTTTATACATGTACAGCATATGAGTTTGAGAAAGAAAAATGTGAAAAAGAGTTTCGTTAGAAATTCAAAAAGTGGTTTGTTTCGACCTCCGGGCGTCATGTTCCATTTAGAAACATGCAAAGTGGATGTGCCACACTAGAGTGAGTGAGAGAAAAAAAAATAGGAAACACAATGAGATATTCACTCGAGGAGGAAAACACAAATCCTCTTAAAGTGAGGGACATGGTTTTGCTCTTTGATTTTCCTCTCACTTTAAAAGTCAGCTTGAAATGGCGTTTGCAAACCATGTTACTAGTGTTATGGTACAGGTTTTTAAGTGAAACAGGATATTCAATGAGATCAGAAGTGTGGGATATTATTTTATCCAATGGGAATTGTTTGGATAGTGGAAACTGTCTCCATATTTAAGGTGGTTAGAGGGGAGGGGTTGGAAAATAAGAGGACTTAAATGTCAGATGAAGAGGAATGTCATTTCTGTATATTTTGATGAAAGATTAGTAAATGCTCTATTTGGATTTCATGTAAAAAAAATTAACAAAGGTTCACCTAACATTTTGCTGAGGGAGCAGCTATTTACACAGCTATGCATTACATGAAAAGCACATTGTGGTTACAACTGCATTTTGGGTTTATGCTAAACTGCACACGAGTAAACAAATGTTTGAATTTGTGATATAATTTTGGGTAGTTGACATCACGTGGCATGACCATGCTAAACTTTTAACCAACTTTTATTATTATTATTATTTCTACACTACCATTCAAAAGTTAGAGGTCAGTAAGACCTTTTATTATTATTATTATTATTATTTTGAATAAAATTAACACTGTAATTCAGAGAGGATGCATTAAATTGATCAAATATGGCAATAAAGAATTTTTCAATTTTGCAAAAAATATATATTTTAAATAAATGCTGTTCTTTTGAACTTTCAAATAAAGAATTCTGAAATACATAATAATAATAATAATAATAATAATAATGTTTAAGCAGAACAATTGTTTTCAACCTTGATGATAATTAAAATGTTTCTTTAGCACAAAGTCAACATATTAGAATGATTTCAGAATAATCATGTGACACTGATGACTTAAAATCCAGCCATCACTGGAATAAATTACATTTTAAAATATATTACAATAAAAACATCTATTTTATTTCACAATATTACTGTTTTTACTGTATTTTTTATTAAATAAATGCAGCCTTGGTAAGCTAAAGAGACCTAGCGACCTCAAACTTTTGAACGGTAGTGTACTGTACGTTAATAACCTTTTATGTAAAGGGTTGAAATTTCATTCTAAATGCGTTGGATGTACAAGCCAACCGTATGCAGCTGTGCTTCAATTGCTTTGCCCTTTTTGCTGGTTTGCCTTGCTCTGACCTCTGTCGGGTTTAGTTCTGTTTATTAAGTTCTTTTATTTTGAGTAGAGTTGAGTTGATGAATCCAGACAGGGCTATAAGAGTATGCACTAATGCAGACTCAAGGACGGCTCTGCTGCTGTCAGTACATAGTAGATAAGACCACTAAATGAGGCCTTTGTCAACTATTTCTAAAACCCTGCTGATGGTTTAGTGCTACTCCGTATTGTAAGTAATGAATTCAAAATGGGCCCTATTTGCTTTTTTCAAAAAAATGGTCATGCTCAAATCTTCAATGACCCTACATGAACCTCTTTAAAGATCACTATCAAAGTCATTAGCTCGCTAATGTCAAATAGCCAAATTACCGGAATAAGCTCAATGTTACTGTAATGGAGATAGATGGCCTGTCCATTTTTGTCAATTCAGAGACTTTTAGCTGATAATATATTCTTGAAAAAAAATCTAAAAATCCAGGATCCCCGTCATCTTAAATTAACTGCTAAAAATACTGCTTCTGGTTTAATTCCAGCCATATAGGCTAGTCCTTGCTAGCTTTTGTTTTAGCTCAGTCTTTTTCTCTCAGCGTTTGGTTGAAAAAGCATTCCCAAGTGAAGAGGATAATCCAGCTCCTAAATAAGAGTCTAGTTGGCCTAGTTGGCCCTTTCATCGTGCCCTTTTTATCGTTCCGACCCATTTTCAAAAGCTTTATGATTGGGGGAATCAGGCATAGAAGAAGCTAGCGCTACATAAGCTAGTCTAGCTGTGGTGGTGCTATCAGTTTCCGTAATATCATTTAATGAGGTTTGAAATTGCCAACAAACAAAGCTGCTAACAAAGCACTTAGCATCATGCTAAAGATTCTCTGTAGATAGAGATGTTTGTTGCCTGACAGTGTTAGGATTAGAATGCTAGCTTGTTATGAAAAGTGTAGTTTGTTCATTTTTTGTGTGGCATGGTTTCACATATGCTAAGTGAGTGACTAGCAATCAGGCAACTCATTTTCCTCGGTTCACATTTGACGGTCATCTGAAGAGAGGGTAATTTTACATAGCAGCGTATTTTCAGCCTCTTGCCGGGTGTGATATTCGGAACGTGTCTAATTCCAGCGGTCTCTAAATGAGTCTACGGCCAGCATGTGGGTTCTTGTGCTCTCTGCATGCATAATATGCTGGAGATAATCATCTTGGAGTTAGCGCAGCATAGCAATTTGTTGGCGACAGCCTGAAAAGCGCTGTATTGATTCAAGTTAACAGATACTGTGATGCATTTTCTCATTTTCACCTTTTTGATTTGAATTATGTGATATTGCAAATTCCTTCTCTTGTTTTATCTTAAACACTAAAAGTTAATAAATAAAAACAAAAAACAGTGATGTATTTCCAAACTTGCATAAAGGCCAATGGTTGCTTGTAGTTGTTGCCTAGAGCTGATCAGGAGTGTGTTGTGGGAATCTGGCATTTTAAAATAATCATCTAGGCTATGAACCAAATTAAGATTGATTTATGTGTTTGTGTATTGTCTTTTTATTAATTTATTTATTCTGTGTCAACGTGCACCGATAAAGTTTACAATGTTTAGGTCACCTGAATGGAGTCACTTATTGCAATGAAGGAAATGCGAAACATCTGTGAATTTTGTAAAGAGTCTATGACTGTTTTTCTACCAAGCTTGTTCTGTATATCTTTTTTTTTCTGGGGGGTGGGACCAGAAGTGTATTTGGGGAGGTTTTATTTTTTATATATATATTAAATGGTCGGGGTCGTGCAATGATCTGTAATTAAGATGACTGAAATTATAGACTGAAAAAAGACATGAAAATTAAATAAAGTGTTATATTTGCATGATTTCCTGTATTTTCAATGAGCCTAAAATTTATTGTTGTGTATATTGAGTGGATGTATGTCAAAAACACTATGAAACTGAAATTCAGAGTTTTTTTTCTGTGATGTTATGTCATTTTATTTTCTTAAATAAATATTTTCTTACTTTTTTCAGGCATTGCTTCCACTGCCATCACATTTAAACTCATTTACATGTATAATGTATTCACCTGCCACAGTAAATGAATCAATTACTTGATAAAACGATATGTCAGATCATTGTCAAACGTGACCATTTACATCAAAACTTTGTAAATGTTACTGTGTACCCTTAATGTTCTTTGGCCTTCATCATACAACTCAACTCAAACTAATCAGACGTTTTCATTCAGTACTAGTGGGGTTAATTGACACGCATCCCTGTTTAAAAAAGATGAGCATTCATTGGTTGGAGAGATCAACCGTTGAGAATGCCGACAACAAACTATTGGCAATTGCGAATTAATCCCATTACTAATTAATGCCAACTCACCCCCTCAGTGTTTGACCCAGGAACGTAGAAATTGCTTTAGCATTTCACTTAATTGTTTATTTAATTATTTTACATATTTAACGTAATCCAAATATAGTAGTGAACTTGATTAGGATCCTTCAGTAAATTGGTTTCGGTGTCACCTTGGTTATTTGTTGTTTCCATTGGCATTTCCAACCCATTTCATCGACTTTGGTTTCAGTTTCTACCTGATGTTTGTCTACTACTTAATCAACTCAACTTAGCAAGAGGTTAATGTAGAGAAGTCAGTACACATTCAAGAGTGAAGTTTACCTCGCACATTTGAGTAGAGTTCCTCTAGGTTCCTCTTGTGCTGAAGTCTTTGTTGTTCTTTAAAGTTTTAACAGCATTGATTAATCACCTCTCCTAGTTATTGATCTTCAGACATCCCAGAAGGCTTGTCTTCAACTGCTTCCTTAAGAGAGGTTTATTATGAAAGCGTCTTTGAACTGTCAAAACAAGCCCTGAAAGGATAATTTGTCAACTCATTCGATTCCTTGTCAGGAAAAATTGACACTCTTATGACAGTTGAACTTCTCTGGAAAACCTTATCCCTTGATGACTTAATTGTGAGATGCTTATGTATAATTCACAGTATAAACTGGGAGTTGGAAGTCTGAAAACCACTTGCTCAGAGACTACGATGGCCCAGATTCAATCCATCTGACAAATAAACTCCACCAGCCACAATCGATTGGACACATTCTTGCTCCAACCCATGTGGGATGGCGGAAATAGCATATCTGATGGTTGCAAAAGTCAATTTGACCACTGGGAGTCTTTGAGTGTCTGATGAAATTGTGTTTTCATCCCATTAATATACTCGATTTGAGATTTGCGTTCAAAATCAAAAATAAGCTGTTACACTGATTTTGAGTAATTGGGTTCCACATCAAAATGTGACCATTGGCCTCTTGGTTTACCTGTACTTAATTAACCCCATGTCTTCCAAGAGGACAAGATGTTGGACAAGAGGTCACAGGTTATGTTCGCTTTGATCACCAGAGCTAGAAGCTCTTTCGCACCTCGTTACGATGAAGGGGAGATTGATTTTGGATCGATGTATGAAGTATTCTTCCCTCTGCATGGACCCATAAATAGTTGATTCAGTTGAACACTGGTCCATTGTTAAATGTGACATTCATTGCTCTGTTTGTTCTTTATTTGGTGATGATTCTCATTCTTTGTCTCTCAATTTCTGTACAAAAGATCTATTTCTATATTTGCAATAAATTTGTATTAAAAAAAAAACACGTTTGTGTTGAGTTCTGTTCCCCTGCATGCTCAAGGACTGTTTTTATTGATGCCTTGATTCTTTATCTTTTTATCGTTCTATTGTTCTATCTATCATTCTATCTATCTGTCTGTCTGTCATTCATATTAGTTTGTATATTGTTTCTATATATCTCCATATCACTTTCTATTATTCTGTTCTTTTATTTTTTAAGTCAAAAGACAGTTACATGATATTCAATTATAATTTTTACTTGCGTTCAAATTGCAATTCTGCATCCTCAAGGAATTGATTTAATCAAAATTAAATAATTGTATTATTTTATGAGGTCTTCATTTAATTATTGAGGTACTGCCACAGTGATTTAATGTTTTAATGTCTTTCATTTGCAGGCTTAGCACATATTGATATGCAGTTAAATGTGATTAATTTGAACCACCTTTTCAACCTTTTTGACACAGAACACTGAGCTTCGGTTGCAACCAATGAATCTAATGAGAAAGCACCATTTTCTCCCATCATGACTGAGCGAATGGCCTGAGAGGAAGAGTGTGAGTATGAAAGTGAGAGACTGAGTGATGACTCTGACTCAGCTAATGTGTTGTCAGTGTTTGCGATGACTAAAATGAGGTAATAGGAAAATATCTTACACTTTTACACACAAACACTGTAGGGTATCAGAGCGAATCAGACAATTTAAGATTCGATCAGAAAAGTGTTGAAACACGAGGAGCCGAATTCCACAGAGATCGTAAATCAGATCCTAGCATCCAGCCAGCCTGAAGCAAACCTAACTAACTAGCAGCTTTGAACAGCTTTCAACATTAACAAAAAAAGAACACATTGATAATTTCAACTCAGGAAGGAGATTGTCAATTTTGGGGCAAGAAACCCAAGATTAATGATTGAAGAGACAACATCATGACCATCACATGAGGAAATCATTAGTAGAGACTTTGTTGGGTGGTTTCCCCCACCCAGGACAAAGACCAGGCTCCTTCTAGACCTTTTGTTCCTCACAAAGCACATCCTCACGTTCACAGAACGACACAGAGACTGTCTTTTCCAGATGTAGATGCACCAAAATGATCTCAAAAGACATATAAACGAATATCAGTCCATTGCTTAACTCCATATAATGAATGTAACCCACACATTTGACTATCATGTTCTAATCACTCATTGCATATGCCATTTTGAATAACTATTGAATAGTTTATAGGTTTATAGTCGTGTTTACTATGTATAAGTTCATGCTTTGAACATTTCTATCAATCTTTGTAAAATGTATTATATTCTTGTTATAGAAATCATGTCCAAATTTATACTCTGCAAGAGTGGGAAAATTTTGACCATGTGACTGATAAGATAATATGTTGATTTATGTATTGGGAGGAGAAACATAGCAACACCCCGAGCTAAGACAATGTCTAATTGGTCAGGACACCATTTGGGATGTGTCCAAAAGCCCAGTTTAAAAACTCAGGACACCAACAAAATATGGTTTTAGCCGCCGTTTTTTTTTTTTACTTTTAGCTTTTTGCATTAGGGCTTTTAGCCATTGCTTTTTGCCATCACTTTTTGCATTCTTCGAGTGCCATTCCAGCATGCTTTGGCCTGCATGCCCGCTGCTACTTAAGCATGATGAGAAGAAAAACCATCTAGTCTCGTTACATCCATTTATTCTTTTACTTCAGTTTCTTTTCTTTCTGTTGAGAGTTTCATGTTCTGAGTTAAGTTTTGTCACAAAGCCGTGTCTCAGAGTCCAACTCCGACTGTGCTCGCATCAAAACTTCAACCAGCCCACAACTCCGCATCTTCAGCCAACGCTCAAACATTGGCTTCCCAAGACGTCACTTCGAACAACAACTGGACTTCCAGCCAATCAACAAACTTGGGAAACCCCTTTATGCAACATTGACAACTAAGGGAACCCTCTACACAGGCAATGCAAGTACCTCCAGATTCTAGTTGAACTGGTGCATTTAATATAAAGTTTAACAGCCTGATTAAGAAACTCAATGTGAGGGTTAATTAAATGACTGATGGTTGTTCAGGTCTAAGCAATTGCACATATTTCTATAAATTTGGGATTTCACATTTTCACTCTCTTAAACTCATCCTTTCCTCACTTTCTTTCTGCAACTTGTGTGAATGTGTGAGCGTGTGTTTGTGTTAGATTAGTTTCTGTCTTAGATTTATCCAATAAAGTCCTTATTCGTATTGAAAAGAGAAGTATCTTGTGTTTTGTGCTTACAAGTTAATGTCTTAAACTGCCGATCTTGTTACTGTGCTAATTAATAGTGTTTTCACTATATTTTGGATATTAATATCCATAGCAGAGTTGATGTGATATGGCTCGTTCAATGAATCGCTGGCCAACTCAGTGATCAGCCGTAAAAGTGATTGTCCAAATTCCCTATAAAATCTTAAATAATTCCCTTTGAGCTAAATTTACCTGTTTCCCTTACAAACACACACACACTCGCTATAAGCAAATAGACAAGAGCAAGAAGCAAACTGTCCTAAACACACATACCCAGAATGCACCTATAAACAAATACACAGTTTAGCACTGTGCGCAACCAGTGACAACTGCATAGCAGTTCAAACAAGCAGACTGCGCCAATGTTTATCTTGTTACGGTATGTTGGCCCATTAATTAATTCGGCTCTATAATTTCCCCTATTTGTAAGTTTACATCAACTTCTTATAACGGAAACAGAGGGTTGAGTCTAATTCGCTCACTGTGTTTATTTGGAGTGCCACAGCAACCCCAAACCTGACCATGTGTGTCCACTGGGACGAAGAAGAGTGGGCGTTTTTAATTAATTATTTATGGGAGCTTAGCAGCAGGGCATAGTGGGTCTGACATAGGAGTGGCGGAAATGTTGAGATCGTCAGAAAGTTAGAAAATGCTGAAATTCCTTATACTCAGTTCCTTTTGTCTGGGCCTAGCACTTGCTTTTATCTTTTCTCTTCACCAGATTAAATACTGAGAGCGTTATATTGTGCTTCAGCTGCTGATGTATGGAGCCGTGTGAGCTGTTATGGTGTGTATTGAGGCTGTAATGAGTGGGCTGGATCAATAGAGGGGCGGGGAGGGATGGAGTTCTCATACAGCACCCCGCTCGCTGATTTAAGGGTCAAGCAGGGTGTTTATGTCCGCCCGTAGCGTAATAGACTCACTCTGCATCTTGTCCCCATTCCTGATTAATTTCCCGCTCATGGCATGTCAGGAACTGCAATGAAGAGTACGACTGAACTTGATGGGCTATTCCGAGGTCCTCTCCTATTACTCATTTGAATGGTCATTGATGGATTCCTCCAATCAATGAAACACACTGCTCTGGTCAGGAGTATGGCTGGAATTCTAATCTTCAGATGGTGTTTAATTCCAAGCATGCAGTTTTTTGTCTTTTGTTGAAAATATTTTCTGTTGTAATCAACTATTGTAGGACTGTTGAAGTTCTGTGGAGAAACAGCCACATTAAATGAACGGTTCAGCAGGTTAATTTACTTTGAAATTGTTGGATTGACTGTCTATAATGCTCCTCAATTCACCCTAGTGATGTCTAAATTTCTCTCTTCTGTATTTTAGAAAGCACTTTGGTCTGATTTATCAGATGTGAACAGCTACAAATATCTGACAACCCAGCGTTACACGTTACCAAAATCGGTTAGTCTGTTTCACACAGAATGACTGTAATGTTAACCAAATTCACTCCAATGATGTCTAATCTCTTATTTTTCATGGTTTAGAAAGCTTTTTGGTCTAAAGTGTACAGCTGCACAGCAGGATCACCAAGTTCGACGTCAACAATGTTACAAGCTTTCTGAAATCTGTAACTGCACCTCTATTTCACACAGAATGGCGTTAATGTTATCCAAATTTTCTTTGGTGACATATAATCTGTTTGATCATCTAGAAAGCATTTTAGTCTAAAGCAAACAGCTAAAAATATACAGCAGAGTCACCAAATCTTTACACAGAACAGCTTTAATGTTACTGAACTGCTCTCTCATTATGTCTGATCTCCTCTGTTTAATACTCTAGAAAGCATTTTGGTTTGATGTGAACAGCTGCAGATATACAACAGTGTCACCAAATCCGATAACTCAGTGTTACAGGTTACCGAAATCCATTACCCCACTCTATTTCACATAGAATGTCTTTAATTGGATTCAAATTAACTCTAGTGATGTCTAATCTCCTCTGTTTCATCCTCTAGAAAGCATTTTGTCTGATGTGCTGCAGATATACAGCAGTTCATACAATGGCTTTAATGTTACCCAAATTCACTCTAGTGGTGTCCAATCTCTTCTGTTTCATACTTTTAAAAGATTTCTGGTCGAAAGTGAACAGCTGCACATACACAGTAGGGTCACCAAACTCAACAACACAGCGTTACAGTTTATCAAAATCAGTTACCCTACTCTAATTTGCACATAATGGATTTAATGTTTCCCATATTCATTCTGGTGATGTCTAAACTTCATTCAAACTTCCATTTTACATTATAGAAAGCATTTTGTTCTGATGTATAGCCATATTTTCATATATTCTGTCTTCATATTTGTTGTTGTTGACATGCCAATAAAACCTGTTAAGGAACGTTTTCATCAGTAATTTTGTTGACTGGATTAACACAGGCCTAATATCGTTCTCCTTCTAGTCTCATTGCCTGTTTTCCCATGTCATCTTCTACTGATGGTTTGATATCTTCAGTCTCATGAGGTGCACTCTACTTCCTTTGTACACAACCTCGCTTTGTAGTACTTTATAAATATGGTCCTGTCGACTTCCTGAAGGCAATGTTGTTCTTAAAGGCAGTTTTCCTTCCAAGGTACTGTATTGCCAAGAGGGGAACACCATGGCAAACCTGATGAAAACTTGCTGTTGAGACAATATTCTGTTTATCGCACACAAACAAACACTTACACATCATCCCCTGCTGCAGCTCCCTGAAGGTGGGAAACCCTCTTCCTTTCCATATTTTAACAACAATATCATATACGTGAGTTGGATGTGATAGTCCTCTGTGCGTTACAAGCTTTGATGCAACACTAGCTCGCATTTTTTGGGACTGCAGTGATCGTGAATCTGCAATTCTCCATATGCAAACAAACCGAGGTTCATGTGAAATGAAATTAGCAATGCTCGGTTGAGTGCTAAAGTAAATAATAGGAAAAATCAAAGCCTTTAATCATGTCTAACTCTATAGGTGGCTTCAGCACTTAAAGCACTTTGGTCCTACAGCACACTGCAATTATATCCATTAACTGAGGCGTTTCACAGATAATATAATGGGTGTTCTGTTCCTCACAAAAATGCATTTTTATGACACATCCTTGTTGATTTAACCGTCAAACAGCTACCAGCCTTGATTTGTTTATTGGAGAACAGAACAAAAAATCTTCAAGCGAGTCAATGATTCATTTATGTTTCATTAGCTCTGTTTATCTTCTCCTGGAGTGTTCGAGAATTAGCCGCATCATGAATGTGGTTCATTGTCATCCTCGTGGTTCATCTTCAATGACTAAAAACCCTGGAGGGTTTTGTAAGCCCCTGCCTTCCAACTCGTGATTACATTTCTACCAATGTGTTTCAGTGTCTGTCTACCAGTAGTACAAATCTTACTCCAGGGCCAAATAATAAACAAGATGCTAAATTAGAATGCAGGGTATGAGTGTTTATTGTGTTTAGTAAGTGTTTGTTTCTTTAACCTACAGGCACTTTTGGCCCTGTGGACTTTTAAAACACGTTCCTCCTTCCCCTCTTTCCGAATGATGAATGTCAAAGGGGAACCAAAATGTTTGTTTAGGATCCCATTAACTTTTACTGTATGGAGAAAAGCAGAAACATTCTTCAAAATTTCTTCTTTTGTGTTCCAAAGGCGAAAAATGTCAGGTTTGGAATCGACAGGAGAGTGAGTAAATGTTGACAATTTTCATTTTTGATTTAGCTATCCATTTAAATTGCAACATTTGTGTAGAGCAATTAAATAATGTGTAATTTTCACAAATTATGAGTAAAAACAACACATAACAGTAGGTGACACTCTGAAATGTATCACAACAACTGTTTTTGGACATTCATTTTGTAACCTTTTTTTTGCTTGCAAATAGTAATATATTCTCTTTACACTATGTAAAAATAGCAGTATTTTCTTTGCAATATGTGTAAATAGCTATTGTAATACATTATAAATCAGTATGGAATAATAACGTATTGTGTAAAGGACCATTTTTATTAAAATTAATAAATGGATGCCGCCTTATTGGGACAATGAAAGCCCTCCCTATACCTACCCTAACGCTAACCGATAAACAGAGCACGGTCTCATAAAAATGCGTATAAATAGTATGCCAAATAAAAACTCAAGGTATTGATAAACAAAAATTGACTTTGGTGTGCATATGATACGTACGTGTTTGGCGTGCATATAATACGCAGTTTTCGTGTGCATATGATAGGAAATTTGTTGGTGTGCATATGATACGCATCTACCCCACAACCCTAATCCTACCCATTGCATAACATATACACGCCAAAGTCAATTTTTGCGTATCAATACCACAAGTTTTTGTTTTTATTTGGCGTACTATTTATACGCACTTTCATGAGATCGGGTTGGATAAACACCCATGAGGCACTTTATTTTCCACTTATAGAGTATTTCCTTATTTTTTATTGAAAATAAATGCCTTTCCAATGTGATATGTGATGTGAAAAGGGATAAGAACGAGTTTGGATTCGAATTTGGGTTGATCATGTCAAAAGGTTAGAGGTACTCGCTTTATTACCTATGCCACTGGAGCTGTTGTTTAACAGCAGTCTTTTATAATGTTGTCTAGCCCAACCACACATTGGTGGGCAGAGTTTGCGTAAATAGCATCTGCCAACAAGGTGGGCTATTTGCACTTAGTGTAAATACACAATCCATTTTCCCCCCTAAGCTTAGAATAGTGCATTGCATTCCAATTTTGCCGTGATTTCCCAAATTATAACCAATAATCAACAACATTGGTTTTATAACTAATGGCTTCCTTTAAAGTGTGAAAAAAAGTAATGCATTTCTAAGCTTGGGTCTGTAAGGATTAAGTTTCTTAAAAGTGTCCAAATTCATATTATATAGTTACAGCTGGTTTGCTAAAAGTGTGTTTTAAAGTTCACAACAACCCCAAGCACAGTTTCGTAATGAGTAGAAAGTACCCAAAGCATATGCACCTTTATCAAATCAATTACAGTGACGCATAATTAAGTCCAAAACTGTCCCGGCTCAGTTAGCAGGAGTACTAATTACAACACAAAAATACCCGGCAGTCATTTTCATTTCAGAAGAGAATCAGACTTAAATCCAAAGAGGATGAAAAACACAAGAGAGGAATAAACACAACAGGGAGTGCTTCAGGAGAGATCCGTACGTTCACGTTATCCTCCGACACTGTTTAATTAGTCTTTATAGGTTTCAAACGGAGCGATGGACTCCAAAGACAAGCCATCTAATTATAGATGGCGTGTATAAATATAAATACATTATCAAGTGTAACTGAATTAGCTTAACTGCTTTTTGAGAAAGCATGGCTGTCCATTGTATGCCTGGTATGATTTGGCAGCAATTAAACTCAACACAAAACAGCATTAGCAAGCCATTTGACTTACAAAATGTGACATTAAACTGAATATTATGTGAATTTTATTCATCAGGAATTGATTTGATGGTGAAAAGTGGGTGTTATGTACCAGAATCAGTGCATCACCTACTTTTAAGGTTTTGACTGTGGATGCAAACATCAAGAGCATCTCAATGGATCCTAAAGATCAAGACTGTTGTTATTTGAGCACTTGAGAGCATTTCTGGTTTGGTTTGACAGTAATTGTTCTCCAATTGTTATCACATTTGTTCACTTTAAAATAACCAAATCGAAAGACACCAAACCTTTTTCATTCCCAAATCTGAACTTAATGAAAAGATACCAGTTCTCTTTGCATTCACAGTAAATGTGAAATTTAAAGAGATTTCAGTTCTTGTTTTGAATGGATCTTGTTCGTTCCTCTACCAATTCAACAGAAAATAAGCTCAGCTAGCAAGGTCTGTACTCTGAAAAATCATTGATTAGGAATATCTTGTAACCCCAAATCTTCATTGCTGATTTTTGTCCTTCACATGTCCTTCTGGTCGCTGTTGTTATTGTTATATCTGTTGTGAAACATAACATTGCAATATGTGAAACTCTCAAGCAACAGTTACCACAGGAAAAATGTAAACTTGGCTTCATTTTGCTTCAAGATGGCTTCATAAGATTACATGCAGCTGGTGAGTTTTGATTTGAATGTTATTTTTCTCATTCACAGTACCAAACTCACTCAATTTTTAATGAGAGCTACAGGCTTTCACCTTTCGACCCTCTTTAATGAGTTCATGCTTTCCTGGGAATAATCCTCAAACTCCATAAGCCACAAATTAAAGTTGTTCAGAAATTCTCACAGCGTGTCAAGGGTTTTAACTCACCACTGTGAATGAAGTTCCAGTGTTTCTCTCCTCGAAATAAAGACATCAAAGCAATTAATTATCTCCAAATCCCTGTATGAAAGACATTCATGTGTGGGTGACCAGGGCATGTAATACAGTTTGTCTGTAATCTAATATTTTATTTTATTTTAATTTTATTTATTTTTTATTTTAAATTTGCTTATCTGCATGGTCAGGATATGCCATTAATAAATATGACAGCTATGCAGATTCTGATTATTTTAAGAAGTATATTTATACTCGTCAGTGAAACCCATTTTAATTACAATATATTTTTGTTAAAATGGAGTTGATAAACATATGTGAAGTGATGTAAATGAGTGCTCTTGATAAGACTGTTTCCACACCATACATTATCTTTAATTACAGACTTCTAGCAAGCATAGAATCATTTTTTACTATGCTGAAATACTGAAATATTTAGGTACTGGAATGTCACACAGTAAAGATAATTGCACACTAGATTTGCATATTCAAATGTGCCTCTGCTGTCGCATACATATTCATCCGAGTACAGCTGCTTGTTGCAAAACTTTGCTTTTAAGACACATACGTTTTGGCCCAATTCTTACGGCACTGCATGTATCCTTCATGATAAAGGCAATCCCAGAATGCTTTGCGACAAACTTGAGCAAAACAGGATGAAGTGAGGTAAACGTTGGTTAAACCATTCAATACTAGACAAATATGATAAAGTTCAATCTACTACAAATTGAATATTTTTTTATGCTTCTCACAGTATCAGACTGTTAGCTTAGCAACATGCTAATAGTAAACTATTGTAATCAACTGCCAGATCTCCAGAGTTCAGGTTTGCCCTGCTGAAAGTAAACATATTAAACCAGCCTAAGCTAGTCTTAGTTGGGTTACCAGGCTGGTCTTAAAGGGGTTTGGGCACTTTTCAGTCCATCAGACCAGCTTATGCTGGTTTAAATGGGTTTTGGGATCTATAGAGAGTGTTCCAAATTATTTTCTTGAGGTTCCATGACAGCTAGCATACTCCCTAAGAAGTCAGCTGCCTATATAGTGAAATGGCTCACTAGATTTAGTAACAAAGTGACTGATTCTTCTTGTTCACTATGGATTTGTCAATGTGACCGCGAGTGGTGCTTCAGTAATGAGATTCTTTATGAATGCAAGGCCCGGACCTACCTCATTAGTGAGTTTTAACGCATTTCTCTTTTTTTTGGTGTTGCAGGAGGTCTCTACAGGGAGCCGGTAGAATCTCTGAGTGAGGAAGGTGTTGACGTAGGTGGGAGGCTGGCGGTGGGGGTTCTCAGTGGGGATTGGAAGGGTCTGTAGGAAGCCGCTGAGTTGTTGCTGTTGAGATGCGGATAAAATATTGCATTGATTACTGACGTCTGGGTGCCAATAAATCAGGCCGGTGCGCATGGGGAGGTTTTCTCATGGAGGTAGACTCTTATTCATGAATAATGAACCTGCTATGGGGAAACTCAACAATTCAGTCACCCTCTGAGAAGGGGGAAAGAGAGAAAGCATAGCGTAGTGGAGGTTACGATGTTCAGATGTGTTTTTCAGAGGGAGTTGTATTAGCATCTTCTGTGAAATGCAAAAGGAGAGATTTTGATTAATGTTCAGGCTGCACTTTTACATATGAAAACCGCAAGAGTGAATGATGACAGAATTTAAATTTTTAAGTAAATTATTCCTTAAAATATGAATATTTTAGTATTTGGAGGTAAGATATGCCTTCATTTGGTCAGATGTGTCTTTAGCTGCCTACTGCAACCCATAATCCAGTGCATGTGGATTGTTGGCTGGTTGGAGTAAGGTGGAGTTGAAAGAGGCACATTTATTTATAAACGTATATTATTGTTATTATTTTCCAATGCACAATTCCATTTCTATTAAGAAATAAGTATTGTAGTCAGTAAATATTTGCTTTCATAATTGGGACATTTTTCTCATAACTGCGACTTTAGTTTGCAATATGACACTATGGCCTGGTTTCACAGACGGGGCTTAGACTAAGCCAGGATTAAACCATAGTTCAATTTGGACTTTTAAGTAATTTTTATAAACGTGCCTTAGAAAAAAACATTACTGGTGTCCATCTTGAGACAAAACAAAGGCATTGATATATTTTAAGATCAATCAGTGCAAGTTTTTTCAGTGAAACAACTCAGACTTACATTTTAGTCTGGGACTAGGCTTAAGCCTTGTCTGTGAAACCGGGGTTATATCTCACATTTGCGACTTTATTTCACATGTGTGACTTGTTCCTCACAATTCCAACTGATAATTGGAAGTTTTTTCTCGTAATTGCAACTTTTTATCTTCAAATATGTTTTTATATCTCACAATTGGAAGTCCCCCCCCCTCATAAATCCAATTTCCCAATCTCACAAATGGGACTTTATTTCTTGTTAACTTTATTACACAAAATTAATATTCTAATCTCACTATTTGCTTTCCTGCAGTTTATATTTGCAACTTTATTTCTCAAAATTACAAAAAAAAATTCTCAATTTTTTTTTGATACTTGCGATTTTTATTTATTTATTGTATTGTAACTGTGTATCTTGTAACATGCCTTTATATCTTGCAATTGGAAGATTTTTCCTCGTAAATCCAACTTTCTCATAATTGGGAATTTTAACTTATTTCTCAAAATTTGCTTTCTTGCAACTGTGAATATTTTAAGATTTTAAGTTTGTAATTATAACTTTCCAACAATTGTGACTTTTATTTCTCATAATTGTAACTTTATATCTTGCAATATGACTTTATATCTCACATTTAGAAGTGTTTTCCCTCGTAAATGCAACTTTTTCTCTCAATTTTTCTCTTTTTTTATTCTTAACTTCAACTCTCAAAATTGAGATTTTAATCGTACAGTTTGCTTTCTTGCAATTGTGAATGTCTCGTAATTGCAACTATTACAATTGTGACTTTATTTTTTAAGAATTGCGAATTTTATTTCTCATAATTGTAACTTTATATCTTACAACATTTTGTTTTTTTTGTTTTTTGCAGTATATGGAGGTAGGAGATGCTTTTATCTGGTTAGATGTGTCTTATTACAGCCCACAATCCTGTGCTAACGGTTTGCTGGCTGGCTGAATTATGATGGAGTGGTAGAATGAGGTACATTTATTTATAAACATACATTATTAATTTTATTCCAATGTATAATTCCATTTCTGTCAAGCAATAAGCATTGTAGTCATTAAATATTTGTACTGTTATCTCTAAAGCTCACTTGAATTTGTTCTAGATCTTCAGACATGACATTATACTGCCTTGGAAGCCTGTCTGCAAGCAGTTTCCCTGGAAAAAACGTTTGTGAAGTCTTTGATGGACTGGGAAGCGAAACGGCAAGACAGCTGCCTTCAGTTTCGGACAGCTGTGGAAAACAAATCTCTCTGTTGTATGGCTAGCTGTCAGGTCAAGGGTTCGAAACAGTCACGCATGAATCATAAATAATAATTTGGAGTACATTTGAATGTTTTCCAGCATATTTTGCATTAATTTACTCATTTAATCATGAATTTACCAGATTTACTGGAATACTTTTGGTTGGCAAATAGTTAGTGCCTTGCTAACTGTTCTATAGAAAGAAAAGGAGGTTAAAACAGCAGTTTTAAAGCTTTAATGGCCATGGTACCCATGCGGGAGGTTTCTTTGAAATGTAGTTTTCATTTATTTTGTGTTTACTCTCCAAAACACATAATAACAAAGGCCACAGCCTTCAGCAAACATTATAGCTTGCTGTGTGAGGTCTGAGTGCACTATAAGCTGCTCTGCTAACTGCATGTGGTCCTGGTGGGCTGCTAATGGCTGCGCATTTTGTAAACACTGCTAGGAGAATTAGCGCGAGAAAGAAAGGCGGTTATGTGTGTTTTTTGTGTGAATATGAGACTCGTACTTGTGATGAAGTGACAATAATTTCCTTTTTCCCCACACTTTGTGTTTTTCTAAACCTCCATCTCTCCTGTTTGTGCGCAGCAGTGATTGCTCGCTTTGTTCACGCGCACGCATAAGTGTCAAGAGACGAACTCGTTTGTACAGCTGAGATGTAAATCAAGTGTCCTCCCAGCCCAGATGCTCAATTCAAACAAGAGCAGATGACAAAGTCTTATAAATGGCACACTTGAAAACTGGCAGACGAATTGTAAATCATTACCGTCGCCATTATTCTTTTTAGAAGACTTCACTTGACTCGCTTTGGTTGTTTATGATGGCTTGCATCGCTAGCGTTGTGTCTTAGAGATTTTGATAATGCCATGCTACCAAAAGAACTCAAAATAACTAAAACAACTCTGACAATGAGAATGTGATTAATTCTCAGCAGAGATTGATCAATAACAGCTGATTTCGACTGATATTCAAGCTTTTCTTCTAAACCAGTTATCGGTTCCCCAATTTCAGGTTTATTCAATGGCAAAATGTATTTTGAGACAATTAGATTTGTTTGTCAACATCATTATTAATTAGGTATTTATTAGTTTAATAATAATAATAATAAATGTATTATTATTATTTTAACACTAGGTATTATTTCTTAATTAAAATATAGCTAATAATAATATATCTTATTCTTATATTAATTAAAAACAATAATTAATACATAGTTTAAAAAAATACAACAACAACAACAATACTACTACTAGTAGTATAGTAATAATAATAATAATAATGGTATTATTGTTTTTATCAAAATATTATTGTTGTTATTATTATTGTTATTATAACACTAGGTATTATTTTTTAAATCAAAATAGCTAATAATAATGTATTTTTCTTATATTAATTTAAAAATAATTAATAATAGTTTTAAAAATACAATAATAATAACAATAATAACAAAACATGTATTAATTGTTGTTGTTGTTAATGTTAATACATACACAACAAACAAACTACAAAAAATAAACCACACAAAAAAACAACAACCTTGATCCATCTCTCATTTTTATTGCATATTTAATTGCTAATTTTAGTTTTATTTTTCAAGTCATTTGTTTTGGCAATATTGCTAATAAGTTTGCCAAATTGAGCATTCAACCATTCTACATTAACCTTTAAAAATAAATAAATAAAAATAGTGCACACAATCTAATTATTATTTTTTTTTAGCACTAACCACTAGAGATATCAGTATACAAGTGTACAATTTTTACAAGCACTTTTAAGAGTACTTTTATAAATAGACATATTAAAAATAAACATATTAAACACAAAAAAGCTGCTATCAGTGTGCATAAGCATTCATTTGCAGCAAAGTGGGTAAGTCATTAACAGCGTGCACTTATACTCATTATGTTTAATAGGCAAAGTTCATTCAGCTGTGGTTATGCTGCTGTCACTGCAGGTGCTCATGCTGGTGTGCTGGAGTAAACCGAGCGGCAAGATGAAGTGCCTCGGCTTCGTTCACGTGGAAGAATCATTCACTACTGTGCCAATTTCTTCTCCTTCACTAACCGTCTCTCGGATGGCACTGTAACGATTTTGACTGGGGCATACGCTGTAAACAGATGGGTCTGCTGTGTATTGATTTCCGTTAAAGACAGTTGTATGGTATAGGACTATCAAGGGTGCTTTGGAGCAGGTGGTCAATATTGCAGCTGTGATAGGGTGGTTATGTGTTGTGTATTCTTGTAGGTAATGATCAGTTCCACAGAACAATCTTTGGGTTCTGATCGACTCCATGAAGGTGCACCAAATGCACATTAAGACTTCGCAAAGCTGTAAGATGAATGCATAGACCTATAGACTAGGACTGGGAGACATGACGGTATGTTCCATGTTAACCTGTAAAGAATTCTCAAAGAAGAAAATAAATAAAAAAGAAGAACTGTATTATTTATACGGTATCTTTTGATTTGTTCATTTCCAAACACAGAGAAAATAATCAAATTACAGATTTACCTCACATTTTGTGAAGCTTTAATCTAGTAATTGTCAGTCCTCTGTCGTGTGTGTCATGTGTTCCCGCCTCATGTGTCCATATTTGGTTTGTTTCCTGTCCTTGTTTCAATTTTGAATTCTTATGTGTGTATGTGATTATATGTTATTAGGCCCTCACCGCAGGAACCTTTTAATTTTGACTACCCACTTTTTGGCTCATTAAACTATCTCTTTCTTTTGTAATTTATAGCTTGCAACATGACTCTGCATCTTACAATTAAACCTTTATATCTTACAGTTGCTACTTTTTATTACACAATTGTGAGTTCACAGACTTTTTTCTTGTAGTTGCAGCTATCTCATAATTTGATTTTTTTTTCTCCACACGATTCTGACTATATATTTCATGATTACAACTTTATTTCTCACTGTTGTGTATTTAGTTCTGTCTTTTGAGTTTGATTTCTTTTTATTCCCGGTGTACCTGTCTCTCTGTCCTGCCTTGTCCTGACAGTTCATTAAATACTGTTATTTGAGTTTACTTTCTTGTCCTTGTTCCTCCCTCGTGTGTGCATAAGAAGACCAGACCTAACCGTAAGCGGCGCCCATTCACCCCATTTTGTCTTTTGTTTTGTTCCAGTTTTTGTTTGTGTCTCCCGCGGCATAGTCGCCGCTGTGAGCCCACTATCTGGGAGTGCATCGCCGCAGTTTTTTTTTGTTGTTTTTTTCCCACAATGCTAACTTTCTCATAATTTTATGATTATTTTCACATTTATTTCTCACAATTGCAACTTATTGCACATCTATTTTTATTTTATTTTAATCGTGACTTTACTAGCTTGCAGTATTACACTATTTTAAAATGGCAACCTCATATCTCACAGTTGTGATTTATCTCATAATTGGAATTTTTCACATAATTGTGACTCTTATAATTACAACTTTATTTCGCACAGCAATTTTGAAACGTTTTACATAATTGTGACTTATCTCAAAATTGGCGTTTTTTTCTCAAAATAATGACTTTATATCTTGCAATATGACTTTCTCAAAATAGCACATTTGTTTGTAATTTCAACTTTATCTCATAATTTTATCATTATTTTGTATTTCTCTTGACAGCAAATTTAACGCACGTCTTTATAGCTTGCAGTATGACACAATATCTTACAATTTCAACATGTATCTCACAATTGCAACTTCTTATTACACAGTTGTGACTTTCATGTAAACACTTTTTCTCACAATTGTGACTTTACACAATTGTGTTTTCCCCCCCCTCATAATTGTTACTCAATTCGCTCGTAACTGACTGTCTTGCAATTAAGTTTTTTCAACTTCATCTAAATTTTCATGTTATTGTAACTTTATCTTACAATTCAACTTTATTTTTGATATTTGCTATTTTTAGTTCTTGTAATTGTAACTTTATATCCCACAGTGCTTTTTATAATTTATTTTAAACTTGTTCGTAGAAGCAGTCTTCCACATAATATTATGATGTTGTTATTGTGAAATAAAATGAGTTATACCTTGATATTCGATTGTGGCCATATCGTCCACCCTTGCTACAAGCATTAGCAAGATAATTTCCCTGATGTCTTGCTGCAGGGGTTGCCATGTCTTTAGATTGATTAAGACCAACTGTGTGTTTTCTCTGAGGAGGGGACAAGTATCGTAGCAAGTTGGAGTTGTTTGAATGTTTGGAGTGGACATTTTGAGTTTCCCTTCAGGCGTTTCCAAGTTATTTCGGAGGGACGTTTAACGCCCTGTTGACGGTGTCACATGAGAAATGTTACTAATTGGCAAATCTGCACATTATGAAGGCACTGGAAGAGAAAACAACAGAGAAGATTCTTCATCATTTAGCTTCTTGTTTTTTGCCCTCACGGAAAGTGGAAAGTGAAAGTGAACTTCTAGCCTCTGTACGCATTTAGTCTCATTTGAATACAAATGAAGAATTAATAAGGATAAATGAGAGAATGGATAGAGTGAGAAATCATGTAAGCTCTGTTCAGAATAGCACGCTAACATGCTACTTTTGCTATTTCTAAAGTACATTGTGTATTTAATGTGAATTAAACCAACGTTGGGGAAGCTATTTTGAACTCTTTAGCATGCTAAGCTACTCATACAAAAGTAGTTCAACAACAGTCAAGCTACTCATTTGGAAAAGTAGTTAGCAACACCACATGCTACAAATCAACAGTGATTTAGCATTTGGTTGTGCTACAGTGCCAACTGTTGCAAAAATGTGCTTGTTAGATACACTATATTGCCAAAAGTATTGGGTCGCCCCCTTCTAATGAACAGGTTTGACTTTTGTCTATATAGTCTATGTACAAGTCATTGGTGTTTGGTGATGAGTTTTTGGCTCAAGGTCTGCATTTACAGTCACACCAGCGGTGTTAAACTGGGATTAGGACTTGGTTTTATGCAGACCAGTCAAGTTCTTCCACACTGACTGAATCAATCATTTTCTTTTTGAACCTTGTCTTCTACACAGAGGCATTGTCATGTTAGAATAGAAAAGGGTCCTGTCCAAACTGTTGCTATAATATTAGAAGCACACAATTTCCTAGAATATCATTATATGCTTTAACATTAAGATTTGTACTCATAGAAATTACTAAAGTAGTCAAACCTGTTCATTAGAAGGGGGCGACCCAATACTTTTGGCAATATAGTGTATTTTAAAAACTAGTAAATGAAGTTACTAGCATCGCTGATTGGAATAGCCCAGTACTGCATGGGATACTGTATCCCATAATGCAATGTTCTTGACTTGACCTTCGGCTATGTCTGAAATAGCATACGTACGTACTTCATTTGAGTAAACAATTAATTAGCAAGCATTAAAAACAAGTATGTTCTCCAGTATATAGTATGTTTTTTTTCATAATATGACACGTATTGCATTCATCATGATGTCATTGTTATGTGACCTACCAGCGTCAGTTAGGACACTTCACTGCCATTCACAAATCCATCGGTAAATTGTCCATCGGATGCACATTTCTGAAATAGTGAGTATTTTTGCCTACTGTTTTATAAACAATATGAACTGTATTCACATGTGAACATTCACATACTATTTTTCACTCACTATATAGTAGGAAAATATGCAATTTTTGGATACAGCTTTCCATTTCCAGTGCAGGAAATGAACAGGGAATAATTACATCTGTAATTCTTAAAAAAAATTTGCTCATTATTTAATGACACTGCCAAATATTATCATTTTTGTATGCAAAACTGAAAAAAATGCAAAAATAACAGTTCTTAAAAACATCAGGAAGTAGTAAAATATTATTGCACTCTGAACGCAGTCGCAACGTCTAATTGTGAACAGGACGCAAAAGGAAATGTGTTTAATATTCAACTGAATTTTATGTTTCCTCTAAGACTTTTGCCACAGGGAAAATTAGCACTCACACACAAACCGAACACAAGAATAAGTGCAAACTCAGAGCCCTTTCATTGTTGGCAAATCTACAAGAGCACCATTTAGGAGTGCAATCAATTGACGATTGCAATTTGTCAAGAGCCTCTAATCACAAACTCTCCATTCCGTCCCTGACTTTTCCACTTTCACGGCGGCAGAGTTTCACTGCTCTGGTGGCCAGAGGGGATGTCTCCAATTACACGGTAACAGCGGCTTTCTGTTCTCTTCGTTTATTTATTTAAATGCCATTACTTCGGACGGGTTTTAATAAGCTGGTCATTTCAGCTGGCTGAAAACGTAATTTGGTGCTGATAGAGTCGGAGACTTTGATAAGTTAACACTCCTATTTTCATTTGTCAAAGTGAATTGCCTTACCTGCAGGTTATTACCTTACACACACTGCTTCTCGAAGAGCACTTTTATGGCAATACTCATTTATCATATTTAGAATATTCTATATATATATATATATATATATATAGACAAAAGATATATATATATCTTAGGATGTAAGTTTTTTTGAGCTAGCGTACTATTAAGACAGCATTCAACAATATGCTAATGTGAATAAATTAGTTTTGAAAATTTCAAAGGAGTTGTTTTAATCCTTAGGCCATTTGCATTTGTTCATTATAATTTGGTTGAGGGCTTACCGTGGAGACATAAATAGTCATTAAATATTTGACATATTGATTACAGGTCTTATTAAATAAACATGCCAAATGCATTGCTGGTAAATTATTATTATATGCAGTGTGAGGTAAAATAATGACATGCACATTAGTATTTATGAAAATCAATGCATAACTGTTATGCTTTACATTATGAAATATTGCAACTCAATTTATCTGTCCTATATTTTAATCATATATACTGTTTACATCACAATCTGGGATTGAATCTGCAACCTCTGTGCTTCTATTTCAGATCTCTAACAGTGAGTTTTTGTGGTCCGTGTACACAAATATAATTGTAATTTTATTAGTTTTGTTTAGTTTCGTTGTGTTGTAATGTTTTGTTGTTTTTTGTTTACTGTAGTTTCATTGTGCTGTTTTGTTGTACTGTTGTTGTTTAGTTTAATTGTGTTGTGCTGATTTGTTGTATAGTTTTATTTTAATTCTGTTTTGTTATACTGTTGTTTAGTTTGTTTTTGTTTAGTTTCATTGTGCTGTTTTGTTTTACTGTTGTTCTTTAGTTTCTTGTTTAGTTTCATTGTGCTGTGCTTTTGTATAGTTTTTATTTAATTTCACTTTACTATTTTGCTGTGGGCCTACTGTTTATTTTTTTTTTTAAGTTTCATTGTACATTATGCTGTGTTGCTTTGGTTTATTATTATTTATTTTTTTCATTGTTTTGTATTGTGTAGTTTGTTTTTAGTATCATTGTACTATATTGTGTTTTGTTGTGTTTGGTTTTGTTTTGCTTCATTGTGAGTTCTGTGCTCCTAGTATGTATGTTTCTCATAGAAAACAAAATGGTTTGATGCTATTTTTATTTTTACATTTTATACAGTGCAAATAAGGCAACAATTAGCAAAGCATTCATACAACAAATTACTGCTTTACCTAAATAGGTAATTGCTGAAATTATGCCATATTTTAAGTCATGGCAAACTGGAATTTTAAATTTAGTTTAGATATTTATTTGAAATAATTAAGTATATGAATTCAATTTGAAAAACCTATGCAAACTATTGTCTTGATATTCTTTGTCTTCAATCATCACCTCATTTTTACAATGCACAAACATACATCTTGCTCGAAAGCATATTCATTATCAGCCATACAGTTTTGCATGACGAATCATAAGGGGGCGAGAGGAAAATATGGGCCAGCACCCAGAAGAGGAAAACTTATAGGCTTTAGCAATTAAATTTGTGTGAGAGGCACTGTAGAGATGAGTGCTCTGGAAAGAGCAAGCACTTTAATGAGAGCCCATGAAGATATATGGTCACGCAGGTTAGGAGTTATTGCAACCATCGTACGAGGGGCAAACAACTGTTTTACAGAGGAACCATAAAGGTTTCTGAGGGATACATATATGCCTGGCTTAGACAAACTGTGATTTATGATGGTCTTGTTCAGCTAGAATTCCCCTCCAAATTCGTAGCACTGAAATGCTTACTGCACAGAAAATGAGAAAGGGAGGGCATGAGCGTGGGGGAAAAAATGAAAAGAAAATGACAAAATAAAATACTTGTGTAGGTTGGAGGTGGATGTATTTAAAGTCAACATCAAACTGCATTCACAACCTAGTTTACTTCAAAGCCTGAAACCTCGCCAACACCTGCTTTTGAGAACGCTTTTTGACAAGGACATCAAGGTCAAGTTCACCCTCAACATATCCAGAAGGTAGCCTAACATTATTTGCTATTATTTCTGTAATGTTTAGTACATTAGCATTAAATAGCATTAAACTGCTGTTTATTTTCTGTATGAATGGCTGTATCACCTATAACAGTTAGCCTACTGAAAGTGTCCAATTATCTATTTGACCTACTGGTTAATATTAGCCAATGTGTGACCCAGGTGATGCTGCTATGACTTTATTATTCATACTTTTATTATTTACTGTTTTGTTGTACTGTTGTTTAGTTTGTTTTTGTTTTACTGTGGTGTGCTGTTTTGTTGTACTGCTTTCCTTAGTTTGTTTTGTTTAGTTTCATTTTGCTGTTTTTTTGCACTGTTGTTTAGTTTGCTTTTGTTTTTTTGTTATTATTGTGCTATGATATTGTTTTGTTTCATTGTGCTATACTGTGTTTTGTTGTTTAGATTAGTTTGTTTTTGTTTAGTTTCATTGTGCTATGCTGTGTTTTGTTGTACTGTTGTTTAGTTTATTTTGTTTAGTTTCAATGGGCCTCATTTACGAAACGAACGCACAACAGAAAATTGGGTGTATGGTCGTTTCAACGCACAACTTGGAATTTAATCAATATGGACATTGGCTACGTTGGCAGTGGCTACGATCAAATCTCACGTCTGGTCTCAGCTCATGTATGCAAGTTTTTGAACTTGCGCACAGCATAGTAAATCTGGTGGAGAATTGTAGAATTGCATGTTGTTCATTTAGGTTATTTTCCTGAACGACAACCGAAGCTCATAAGTCGATCACTGACCAGTAAGATTAGAATGTGTGTGTTTTTTTTCTTCAGGGCTTTAGCTTTATATGCACAAATAGCAGTGTAAACAACAGACCATGAGGATTCACACATCGTCACGGCACCTGCAGCGCTTAATGGAGAAAACCAGATTAAGTCTAAATGAATCTAATAAATGGGATCACACAAAATATATAATAGGATATAATATGAGAATGAGAATGAGAATGAGCTTTATTGGCCAGGTATGTTTACACATACGAGGAATTTGTTATAGTGACAGAAGCTCCACAGTGCAACAGAATGACAGAAACAGCACAGGACACAGATAATAAAGAATAATATACAAATAGGCAATGTACAAAATAGCAAAAACACAATATATAATATAGACAATTATGTGTGTACAGGTCTGATATGTGCAAAATTGAAATGAAAAAAAATAAGTATGTGTGATGAATAAATAATGTAAATAGTGTTTGTGTGTTCCATGTTTAATGTCATGTGTTCATGAGATGGATTGCTTGGGGGAAGGAACTGTTCCTGTGTCTGGTCGTTCTGGTGCTCAGAGCTCTGTAGCGTCGACCAGACGGTAACAGTTCAAAGAGGGAGTGTGCTGGATGTGAGGGGTCCAGAGTGATTTTACCAGCCCTTTTGCTCACTCTGGATAAGTACATTCTTGGAGAGTGGGGAGGGTTGTACCAATGATTTTGGCAGTTTGCGGGAGAGATTTATTTTGGCAGTTCGCGGGAGAGATTTGCTTTATTAAAGTCCCCGAGAATGATTAGAACAGAGTCCGGGTGTTTTTGTTCTGTCTCTGTGATCAGATCAGCGAGTTTCTGTAAAGCTGAGCTCACGTGCGCTTGCGGAGGAATGTAGACACTCACGAGAATGAACGAGCAAATCTCCCTCGGCGAATAGAACGGCTTGTAGAACGGCTTCATTAATATTATATTAATGAAGAGCGTTTCTATATCTGAACAGCACATCTACTTTAACACAGTTACATCTGTACACCACCTCTCATTGATGTAAAGGCACGTCCCGCCACCACGTGATTTCCCCATTGATTCTGTGTCGGGATTTGATCTGATCAACTGGAAGTTAGGAAAATGAAGCACGCTGTCCGGTATGGTATCGTTCAGCCAGGTTTCCATAAAACACAGAGCAGCAGAGTTTGAAAAATCCTTATTTGTCCAGGAGAGCAGAAGAAGTTTGTCCGTTTTGTTGGGTAGAGAGTGGAGATTCGCTAGATGGATGCTAGGCAACGGCGTTCTTAATCCACGCTGACGAAGCTTCACGAGCGCCCCGGCTCGCTTCCCCCATCTGCACGTCCTGAAGCGTTTGACCAGAGCTATTGCTCCGCCAAATACAATCCAGTCCAGCAAAACGTCCGAATAATCAAAATCCGGTAAAAGATTTTGTGGTGTGTTCTGCCGAATGTTCAGCAGTTCATCCCTGGTAAAACTGATCGTGTTTGAGAAACAAAAAACAGGAAAAACAAACAAAAACAGAACGAACACTGAAGAGCAAAGCGGCGCCATATATATATATATATATATATACAGGTGCTGGTCATACAATTAGAATATCATCAAAAAGTTGATTTATTTCACTAATTCCATTCAAAAAGTGAAACTTGTATAATGTATACATTCATTCCACACAGACTGATATATTTCAAGTGTTTATTTCTTTTAATTTTGATGATTATAAGTGACAACTAATGAAAACCCCAAATTCAGTATCTCAGAAAATTAGAATATTGTGAAAAGGTTCAATATTGAAGACACCTAGTGCCACACTCTAATCAGCTAATTAACTCAAAACACCTGCAAAGGCCTTTAAATGGTCTCTCAGTCTAGTTCTGTGCTACACAATCATGGGGAAGACTGCTGACTTGACAGTTGTCCAAAAGACGACCATTGACACCTTGCACAAGGAGGGCAAGACACAAAAGGTCATTGCAAAAGAGGCTGGCTGTTCACAGAGCTCTGTGTCCAAGCACATTAATAGAGAGGCGAAGGGGAGGAAAAGATGTGGTAGAAAAAAGTGTACAAGCAATAGGGATAACCGCACCCTGGAGAGGATTGTGAAACAAAACCCATTCAAAAATGTGGGGGAGATTCACAAAGAGTGGACTGCAGCTGGAGTCAGTGCTTCAAGAACCACTACGCACAGACGTATGCAAGACATGGGTTTCAGCTGTCGCATTCCTTGTGTCAAGCCACTCTTGAACAACAGACAGCGTCAGAAGCGTCTCGACTGGACTGCTGCTGAGTGGTCCAAAGTTATGTTCTCTGATGAAAGTAAATTTTGCATTTCCTTTGGAAATCAGGGTCCCAGAGTCTGGAGGAAGAGAGGAGAGGCACAGAATCCACGTTGCTTGAGGTCCAGTGTAAAGTTTCCACAGTCAGTGATGGTTTGGGGTGCCATGTCATCTGCTGGTGTTGGTCCACTGTGTTTTCTGAGGTCCAAGGTCAACACAGCCGTATACCAGGAAGTTTTAGAGCACTTCATGCTTCCTGCTGCTGACCAACTTTATGGAGATGCAGATTTCATTTTCCAACAGGACTTGGCACCTGCACACAGTGCCAAAGCTACCAGTACCTGGTTTAAGGACCATGGTATCCCTGTTCTTAATTGGCCAGCAAACTCGCCTGACCTTAACCCCATAGAAAATCTATGGGGTATTGTGAAGAGGAAGATGCGATATGCCAGACCCAACAATGCAGAAGAGCTGAAGGCCACTATCAGAGCAACCTGGGCTCTCATAACACCTGAGCAGTGCCACAGACTGATCGACTCCATGCCACGCCGCATTGCTGCAGTAATTCAGGCAAAAGGAGCCCCAACTAAGTATTGAGTGCTGTACATGCTCATACTTTTCATGTTCATACTTTTCAGTTGGCCAAGATTTCTAAAAATCCTTTCTTTGTATTGGTCTTAAGTAATATTCTAATTTTCTGAGATACTGAATTTGGGGTTTTCATTAGTTGTCAGTTATAATCATCAAAATTAAAATAAATAAACACTTGAAATATATCAGTCTGTGGGGAATGAATGTATACATTATACAAGTTTCACTTTTTGAATGGAATTAGTGAAATAAATCAACTTTTTGATGATATTCTAATTATATGACCAGCACCTGTATATATATATATATATATATATCTATATATAGATATAGATATCTATATATAGATATATATATACAGATGGCAGATTATATAACAGATATAATTACATATATATATATATATAACAGATTAACAGATTAAACAAAATTCACAGATAAAAAAATTAACAGATAAACAAAAACCAAAAGAAAAAAAAATCTGTGCAACAAGTATAGGCTACGCTCGTTTTTGTGACACTCTTAATGCATTTTATTTCTTTTTTATATCTTTATTTGATTTAACCCATCTGATCGCGCTGCACTCATTAGTTCTAGCATTGCTTGACATTTCAGCTATTCATCATCAAACTAAAATTCTTTATTTGCCTATTTAATATACATTAAAAAAAAATTATGTAATTTTTGGCAGATACAAGGTTAACGGGTGTTTTGGAGCAAGGTAAATTTCTCATTCATGAGATTACTTCCTCTTTTTGGCCGGATTTTGTTTCTCCGTGTCGTAAACTCTAGGGGCGAGGCTTCTGTTTTTAGGGGCGTGATATTCAAACAAGGATTGTTTTCTGCCGCCACATTTATCAACATACTAGCATTCGTACGATGAGATTGGCGGCATACGAATGTTTCATGAATCACACGTGAACTCTATCGTAAGTTGATTTGTGCTCACAGATCTGCGCTCGTTTCTATGTTAGATTGATAAATGAGGCCCATTGTGCTGTGTTGTGTTTTGTTGGACTGTTATTTAGTTTGGTTTAGTTTTGTTTCATTCATGTTGTTTTTTTGTACTGTTGTCTAGTTTAGTTTGTGTTTTTTTAAGTTTCATTGTGCTGTTGTGTTATGTTGTTTAGTTTTTGTTTAATTGTGCTTTGTGTTTTTGCTTAGTATAGTTTCATTGTGCTTTGTTCTTTAATTGTGCATTTTCATTGTGTAATTTATTGTAATATTGTCATTTTGTACTTCTCAAAATGTTGACTTCTGACTTTCTGCTTGAGTTTGATGGAGAAAGAAAACTCAGATTTCAAACAACATGAGGGCTAGACTCATCCCTTTAATATTGAATATTGAGAGGGGTCAGCACTGTTGCGTTAAAGCTTTCAAGAGTACAGGCGACAAGACGTGACTGACGGCATTCAACAGCGAGGTAAGATGTTCTGTGAAGCTGCAGGGTGAAAAGAGGTTTTGTATTAAAAATGCAGAGGGAAATATGTATGAGGAATACTAACATCTCTGCTGACGCTGACTACCTTAGCCAGCTAAACGTTAGCCTTTCACAAGACTAACATATCAGTGTGTTTCTAGCTCAGTGCAACCTAAAGAAACCCCTTCAGGGTGAAACAGCCGAATTAACACAAACATTTTCAACAGTGATTTATTCATTTACATAGCCTGTTTATTTTTGCTTTCCTAAACAAAAGTGAATATCTTGAGAATACAGTACATTTATCACATTAAACCACATATTGGGGGTATTTCAGTCAGTAATTACGGCATGTTTTGTCATGTCATATGGTTAAATCAGGTTATTTACATTCAGAGTATTTTTTTTCAGCCTGCTGGCTGCTAATATGAAATGTAAGTTTTGTTATTTGCTTTGTTTTTGTTTGTTTATTCCAATTAGCCCAATTTCAAGCCTGCTAATGCAGAGATTTAAGATGCACAGATGTTTTGTTTATCTCTTTAAATAATATTAATAAATCAAAAAATAAATTGAGAGGGAATTAGAGATGTTTATATGTGATCTTTAGTATTCATACACAAAATGCACACCTATTTTGGATACTGATATGTATAATGTAGGTACAGCTTTGATTCCTATTACACATGTTTATGTAACTTATTATTAAATAAATGCATAATAGTAAAATATAATATATTATAATACAAATGTATTTATTTTTTTCAATATATTTTTTAAGTTGTTAAATATTATTATTATTATTATTATTATTACTTTATAATATAATTTGCATAGATATATTTAGTTTTTTATATGTAATATATTTATTATTTAATTTTTTAGTTAAAGTAAATGCTGGATGTTAGGTGGTTGAATGTTAAAATCATAAATATTTTAATTTAATAGAAAATATTTAACATTTAAGTAACATTTAATATTTAACAGTTTAATTTCTTTAATTTCTCACATTTATTATAAATAAACTCATTTATTATTACATTTATTACATATTTTAGGTTAAAAAAATATTCTATAAACATTTGTCTATAAAGTCATAAATACGTAGTGCATAAGGTATAATAAATAAACAGTACATACATTATTAACGTATGTATCACTATGCAAATGTTAAAACTGCATGTATTTACACTAATACTTGCAATTTCAACTGAAACATTTGCAGCACAATGTGACCCGAAAAGAGAAACTTTTGCAGCTTTGTCACTAAGACCAAGGTCTGATCTTAAATCATACGTGCCGGCAGCTAGCAGCTTGAGCCTTGGATAAAGGGGGAAGCCTGGAGAAGCTTTCTTTCACACTTCCCTAAAACCCCCGAAACTCAGACGCATGTTGGCTAATGCCGGGGAAAGATAGTGGGTTTATGGAGCTCATTATGACACATTGAACAAACTACAAACCAATTCGTGACAGCCTCCATTCATCCAACACAAAGTTTATGTGGGGAGAAAAAAAAAGACTGACTTCTTTCTTTTAATGACCTGTTTGCATTTTATAAAATCTTGAAACATCCACCGTGTGGCTCAGGAACATCTGTGTTTTTCCTTGAGTGTCTCCACAGGTTTGATATCTATTATTCAGAGCTTTTGAGTCTCTCTCTCACACCAATTAAACTCTCACTCAGGTCTCGACACTGTTCCCACAGCACTTCAATGAGCTTCACAGAGCTCAGGGACTCCAAGCACAGGTCATGAGGGACAGATATGTAACCTTACCTGCTTACCATGTCAGTTTTAAAATTCAGAAGCACAATAACGTCTCTATTCAAAAGAGGCCAAAAAATGCAGTCGTTTCAATAGGAATCCATGTAATCAGGAATTTCATGTAAAGGAAAAAGATATCCACTTGTAGATTTCGCAATGAGTTCAAGTGAATTCATTGCATTCACCAAAACAGAAAGCTGCTTGCTTCATACATCGCTATATTGGCTATAGACAATGGACCTTTTTTGCCTGTGCAATTTTGCAGAAAGTTTGCTAGTGACCCCACCTGGTGAAACAGATGAGCCAAATGAGCACTGCAAATTTTAAAGATGCTCTATAAATGTATTCACAAATGGAGATGGGAGTCTGTGCCTCAAGAGATTTGCATTATGCTTATGTTGTCAACACTATTGACAATAGACAACGGATCTTTATTGCCTGCAAAATTTCGCTAATATGCGTGCACCTTAAAACTGCTATTAATGACATTAAACTGAACAGAATAAATCTTGGGCTGTTTTTAGCTTTATTTCAATTACACTGCAATCACATTTTCTGTTCCTTAGTGAAATTTCACAGGAAAAATCCAGTCATTTCCATTTTCCATGAATCCACGTAATCTGTCATTTCACATGAGAGCGAAAGATTTCAACATGCAGATTTTGCAATGAGTTCAAATTGGTCATGTGAATTCACGGCATTGACCAGCAGAAACCTGCTTGGTTGGAAAGTGAAATTTCGCAACCTGATCTCAAAAGAAAATGTAACTATTTTACAATTTGGTGACTTTTTATGATGTGAATCGTAGAAAAACTTACAATGTTTATGGAAAAAGTAAGCATGAATGCTTTCCCTAACCTGCAACCCTAAACATAACTGTCACTGGGGCGTGAGCAGATTGTACAAAAATGTACAAATGAGATTGTACAAAATCATATGAATTAGCCACCAATCAGACCAGAGAGGCAAAATAGTTCAACTGAACCTGTTTGGCAACAGAAAGCTAAATGGTTTAAATTTGACTTCTGTGTAAGCTGTGTTTTATATATCACTACACTATTGACAATAGATCTTTTTGTCTGCAAATTCTCACCGAAATTCTACTAATGTCACTCCAACTTAACACTATGGGTTTAAATTAAGTCATGGGGCCCTATCATACACGCAGGTGTTTTTTGCTAGTTTCAGCCCGACGCAGTTATCATTTTCACGTCCTGCGCCACGTTGTTTAAATTGCAAATGCATTTGCACCCATTTGTGTGCTCATGGGCGTGCTGGTCTGAAAATGAGGTGTGTTCAGGCGCATTGTTGGCGTGTTGCTATTTTGAGGCAATTGAAATGGATTTGCTCACGCAAATTTGGAGACGCGTTCAGTCTTTGCGCTTGCCGTGTAAATAGCGAATCCACAACTGGCTCTTAAAAGGAATGGGAGATGAGAATCTAATTGGTTTATTGCAGGTTATGCCCAAAACACACCCAATACTCATTAAGAGAATAGGGACAACTCTTTTAGACCGTGTGCCGGGGCGCGCCGATTGTTTTTCCCATCGTTAAACTAGCAAAAGTGGATTCGGACACGCCCTAAGTGCACCTGTGCCGTGTGCTTTAGACCATGCGCTTAGATCGTTAAAATAGGGCCCATGGTGTTTTTGGCTCAACCTTTTCTTCCCATTCAAAGGTGACACCCACCACCACATCATGAGCTTGGTGGAGAAAAGGAGAGAAAAAGAAAGCAAGAGAGGGTTTCTGAGCAGACAGCTGGAGGATTAGCCTATTAGCACAGCACATTTGCCATTTGCTAAGCTGCTTACGGAAACATTACCACACAAATGTAGGGAGAATGTCAATATCTAATTTATTTCCGGACTTAATTACCATGCATCTCCCAGCTTACATCTTACTCAGGCCTGACAGCCAGAGAAGAACAGCATGGGAGATAATTAATTGCGCTTTATTTAAACTGACCTGTACAACAGCAACTTCAGTTGGCAGAAACTTTGCTAATACCTCAGTAGCATGTGTACTATCTTTGATCTGTCAGGAAAATAGGACAAATATGATTGTTTTATTTGTTACGCTCACATCGGGTGGTTGGGGAAACCAGGCCACATTTACTGGCTCACTCTTTTTGGAGCACAGATTCAGTGTGTTTATTACTGTTGTTTGTCTGTCTTTGCTTGAGTTGTAGCTGTTATCTGCTTGTTCCCAGGAGTGTACGACAATTTCGGGTGTCTTGTGTGGAATATATTGGTTTAATTTGCAAGTCCGTCATTACACAACTTCCGGTAGTTCGTGGTGCACCAATTCTGCTGGAAACAAAGTTGTAGGACCAACTTGATTGTGCTTCTGGGGAAGGACTGCTCTCTAGATTTTGTGAGGTTAGAGGCAACAAATCTTAGAAAGTGACTAATAGTGACTCTTCAGTTGTGTCTGTGAAATAATCAGTACTTATTACTTTTCGATGGACTGAAATTCAGATTAAAGGATCTAGTACCTTTCCCACGTTGCACCCTTCGGGCTGCTAATAAATTGAAAAGCCTGCAGTTACTAGAGTCAAAATTAACTTCCGTAGTGTGACAGGGGTTTAGAAAAGTGGAACTTTTGCACTAACACACTATTTCAACAAAAAAGTGTTGGTTTTGTGTGATGACAACTTTACAGATGAATGAACTAATCCAAATGCAACACCTGGAATAAAATTTGCAGCTTTTGAAAAATTAATTTTTGTAAAAAAAATTGGGTGGTTTGTTTTAGTAAATCCGTTCAAATAGTTCATTTTAATCCGTTTAGTCAGTTTGGATAGTTCATTTTAGTGAGCTAGTTTGAACGATTTTAGTAAATCAATCTGTTTGTGTGATTCATTGTAGTGAATCAGTTTATTTTAGTAAATTGAACAGTTCATCTTTTGTTTAATGAAGCTGGCCAATTCGTTTTAGGGAATCATTTGGACAGTTAATTTTAGTGAATTGGTTTGCACAATTCATTTTAGTGAATCAGTTTCAACAGTTCATTTTAGTAAACTGATTTGGACATTTCATTTTAGTGAAACCTTTGGACAGATTTAGACATTTTAGTCAATCTCTTTGGACAGTTATTTTTAGGGAACTGGTTTGGGCGATTCAGTGAATTGGTTTGGACAGCTCGTTTTAGTGAACTGGTTTGAACTGGTTCGACATTTTGCATCCCTTTTAATAATGAACATTTATAGTTAGAATGTAAAACCTGCATATACTATTATATTCTGTAACTTATATTCTAGGTTTTGTTGTTGCATTTCGTGTAATTTTATCTATTCAAGTATTCAGCCACAATATTCCACAATATTTTAAATCTTCATTGTCTTTTAGCTAATTTAAATATATGGTTTTATTAGAGATAATTTAATAACTTCGAATTATCAGTAGCTTAGCAAGATACAGTTTCTGAGTAACACTGTTTCTTATATGGGATATTAACCACAGTGGTGTTGTATGTAGACAGATGCTGAAGAACTGATCCTGGCACAGGTTGTTGGCAGCGGGAGAAGAACAGAATTGCGGGACTATCGTGATGATTTTTATGGTATGGTGTATGCTGCTTATGGTATATTTTCCTGTTATCGTTTCCACCACCCTACAACTCGGTCCCTTATCAATAATTCAACATCAAATAAACTCCTATAGTGCCCAAGCGCTTCAGTAAATATTTCAGTTCTCTGTTTCTTACCTCTTTTCTTTCACCAATCTCCTGTGATCTCAGTGTTGTCACATATTTTAATACAGTGATGCGGATGAAAGTACGAACAAGCGGCGCGAAAAGCATGCGTCAGCGGATTTGTGTTCCCGCTTGTTTGTACGTGCGCGCACCTAAACATACGCACACCAAGTTATTCTTCTTCTTCTCTCTCTCTCCTTGTGTGTGTGTGTGTGTCAGTCTGTCTGTCTGTCTGTCTGTCTGTCTGTATTGTTTTGTAATTTATCATAATAAATATTAATGATCAGTGACAGTTTTTACATAATGCTAAACCTAAACGCTTTCGTCCAATGTTCCTGACAGAGAGATGGTTGAAAGATAATAACAGTGAAAATGATTTCAATATTAAAGTATTATATTATATTATAGCAATGTAAAGCCAGTAAACCTGGAAATTCCATCATGCATTGATGGATGTAACAATATGAACAATTAACAGTGATATTATATTATATTATACATTTTTAATGATATTTTTAACCTGTTAACCAGCGCCCCCCCATATTGGGAATCACAGCTAAAAATGACTAACTAACTTAAAATGGTAACAGCTCCTGACTTCAGTGTGCCACACACACAATTTTGGTGTCTTTGGAAAGAAGACCCTTTGGGCTTTACTATCCATCATCCAGAGTTGATAATGCTCAAAAATATAAAAAGTTATAGACACTGAAGTGCCTTGATAAAAATTGTACCACACTGAATTTTTTTTTATTTCATATAAAAATACATGAAATCAGTCCTGAAGCAATCCAGAAAAGTAATGGGTTGAAAATCACATGTCTCATGAGTTTATATTTCAAATCTGAAGAAGATACCATGAAAAATGAGATTCCTGCAGCCATTTTTCTAGTCCCTGTATATCAGTAATCACAGGCTGAGGATCATTCATACAGATGCTAATCATACAGATGGCCGCCCATATTGTCAATAATCACATTATAATGGCCTTTTATATAGACTGCATTCACACTGATATCTGTGAACAGTCAGTAATTATATGCTGATTATCAGCCATACAGATGTTAATCATACAGATACAGGCAATTCCCCACAAAACACGCAAACATATATGAAAAAAGAGGATTATTTGTGCAAAAAAGATCGCTAAGTTATGCCCCCATTAGTTTTTGAGCGTAATTTGTCCCATAACGGACACAAACAATAAACTCTCCCTGAAGAGATGAGACATAAACAAATGAATAACGATCCAAATTACAACTTTATTGTTTCTTTGGACTAAAAGTGCTCTTTGGAATGTTGTTCCGTGGACCCTTATCTCTCAAACGAAACCGGGATTTACAGCAGTGGATACCTTTGAGTGTCGTTATCAGGATGAATCTGGTATGTACTGCGGTTTTTTTATACATGTTTTGATGTGTACTGCTTACACAAATTTAGCAAATACATTCCTTTATAAGCTTTCTATCGAAAAACAGCTATCTATTGTCGATGCTCGAGGCTTAGACCTTCAAAATGATATATAGTTTGTCAAGATTAATTTTGTCCCATTTCATCTAATCTATTTGAAAACAATGACATGTGCAAACAAAGAGCTTTCAGTGCGCTGGCGTCCTGGTGCATGTTACCAGGTTTTAATATAATATAATATAATATATAATTTTAAGATATTTGTTTTAAATTAAAATAATATGTCACTGTAATATAAGGTAAAGCCAATAAACCTGGTAACTTTGTAATGGTATGAATTACTGTACCATATAAATTACAGTGAATTTTATTTTTGTAATAAAATGTTATATTTAAAAACTCATTAGGCCTATTATATTATATTATATTACATTATATTATAAAGCCAATAATTGTGTAACTTTCACATCATACATTCAGTATTGTGTAATATGAATTACTATATGATTTACAGTAAAATTATTTTTGTATAGTATTATGTTATCAGCTGTCATTATATGCCATCAATAATTTGTTCTGCTATGATATTAGGAATGAAAACAAAAACGACACTAAAATAAATAAAATATTTATGTGCCTTTAAATCTAGCAATAACTAATATATGATTAAAAACAAAAACATGTGACAGAAAAATTAAAACTATAATAATACTAATTCTAATTAATGAATTAATTCATAATTAATTAGTTTTAACTTCAAATCAAAGTTTTGATATTCCAATATCCAGCCAAACACTAGGTGTTTATTTTTTATTTTATTTTATTTTTTTCGGAAAAAGGAATGTTTCGTAATTATTGCTTCATAATTGAATAGATGTTTATATGGTGTTGTTGCTGCAACAGGGAGAGCATCTGAAGGATTGTTTTGATGAATCCTCAACAGACTGTGTTTCTGTACACTCACATTCAGCTAAATGATCTCATTTGTTGCTGTTGTTTTTTTACACAGGTCCATTGTTATTCAGCCGCCATTCATCAGGAGCTTCTCCTGTAAATCTACAGTACACTAATTGGTCCCCTAAAGCAACCAGCAGCAGGTATGAACCGGGACTGAAAAATGACTCATAAGCCTCATTGTGTTCACCCATATACATATAACATAAGCTAGCTCTTGCTGTATTGTCTAATTAGTGTACAGTATGTTGATTTTAAAATGGAAGTCTATGGGACAAAATAAAAATCATACTAGCCTTCAGTGTGAAGATTTATGTACACTGTAAAAATTATTGTAATTTTACATTTAGCATTCATTTGCATTCAAGCCACAATGCTGTTTGAGGCGGTTAATTAAATTAAAACCAAATTAAACCTGTTAATTAACATGTTCATATTATAATTATAAAATTAACTGTAAATTAAACCTGTTAACTGATCAACATTATATTATAATTAAATTATATGTGTGACTTTACTGTACAATATTGTGAAAATAGTTTTATGGCTATTACAATCTAAATTACTGTAACATGGGGTTTTGGGTTTTGTTTGATGTTCATGTTTTAATGTCTTTTATTTTGGAGTTTAGTCATGGTCCCTGTTTGTGTCATGCTTCCCTTGCCCTCATGTATTCATGCTATTGGTTCTCTTGTTCATTGTGTCATGTTCTGATTGGTAGTCTTAAGGCCATTGCACACTGAGTCCGAAATTTTCGCATGCGTTTTTCCATTTTTTTCGTATTCCCCATCCTTTCCTATCAAAATGCATGCAACGGATGCGAAAATGCAGAAAATCGAACCTGATCCAATTTTTTTTTTGACGGACGAAAGTTTCGGAGGCAGTGTGCAAACATGATTGACACAATGTGAGGTTGTATTTATTTTTTAACATGCGAAAATTTCAGACGAAAATTTCGGACTCAGTGTGCAGAGACCTTTAGTCATGTGTCCTGTCTCTCATTGGTTGGTTCTTGTCATGTGACCGGTATTGTTTGCTATAAGTAGCCATCATGTTGCCATTGTCTCTCGTCGTGTATTGACGTTGTAACCTGCTGTCGGTGAGTCTAGTCTGTTCATGCCAAGTCAAGTCTGTTTGTTTCAAGTCAAGTCTGTTTCAAGTCAAGTATGTTTGTTTCAAGTCAAGTCTGTTTCAAGTCAAGTCTGTTTGTTTCAAGTCAAGTCTGTTTCAAGTCAAGTCTTCGTTTGTTTGGATTTTGGATTACACTCCATTTAATAAAACTGCACTTGGGTTCTTAAACTCGCCTCCAGTGGACTTCTGTTACAATTACCATATAATTTACAGTGAAATCTATTTTAGTATAAAACAATTGAAACAAAAATCTTAAAATGATTATTACATTGTATTGTATTGTATTATATTATGTTGCATTATATTATATCTATTTAAAGCATAATATGATAATGTAAAGCCAATAAACCTGGTAACTTTCACATTATATGTGAAATGATAGATGTAACAATATGAATTATCATATAATTTACAGTAAAATATATTATTTAAATATTATTTAAACAATATGAATGACCATATAATATAATAATTTCATAAGAGTTAAATGTGTTATTGTAATATTGAAATATCATATTATTTTTTTTTATAATATTTTAAAAATATATTATTATCTTAATCCAAATGTCTTAACTTTCACATGGTGCACCGATGCTAAAATCATACTCTCTTTGCAAATACAGCCAGTTGATAAGAAGTGTTTGGATCCTCCAGCAGAGATGCTGAGTTATTGCCACCAGCAAAGACTCTCCACTGTCATCCAGACTGTTTATATAATTATTATTCCTTACCAGGGGGAAGAAATGCACTGAAGGAGGGAGGGAATGATAAAGAAATGATGACTAGCACTGCAGGTAGAAGAGGGGCAGATGAAAGGCTGACATGAGTCAGGTGAAGAGGTTACAAACGTTCCTCTGGTAGTGTTTGTGCATGTGAACGGTCACACTTGGGTGTGTTTGTATGCTGCTGAATTGATTGTGTTTACACTCTCACATGTCTCTCTGTGTGTGTGTGTGTGTGTGTGTGTGTGTGTGTGTGTGTGTGTGTGTGTGTGTGTGAGAGAGAGAGAGAGAGAGAAGAATGGCTAATGCTGTTGAGTGTAATAGGCTGATATGGATGTGAACCTGAATTATTGTACAGGCGCTTATAGATACGTTAACTGTGAATCTTGTTTCTTAAAGTTTGCAGATTAATTTGGAGACTTTCTCCAACCATGCTGTAAAACTTGAACATTTCAAGGGAAAAAATGCTTAATCTGCTTAATATACAATGAAAAATTACATGCGTGGACAGTATGTCTGTTACTGTACTGTACCACTTTATTGGACATTTAAAAATACCTTGTAATTTGTCAAATTTATTATATATGTATTTTATATAATATTTACATTAATCAAATACATTAGATTGTTAAATTATTGGTATTTTATTGTATATTGGTAATTGAAATATTAGTAATTGGTTTCTTAAGTATACAATAATACTGTAAACATTTTTGGACAAAAAAATAATCACTCTGTCGTTTAGAATTAAATATATTATATTTTGAATATTAATTATTATTGTATAAGCTGATATGTGAATTGAAATGTTATTATAATTATAATAACAAACCAATTCAGTTACTTTTACTGTAAAATACTATGCATTTTATGTATACTAATTTTATTTTCTGTAAGTTAATATTCGTTCAGAACTCTTTTCATCCACACAATAAAAAAGGTAAAATTTGTCATTTTAAGGGGAAATATATTAAATATGAAAGTTAAAACTGCTAAATTTAACTAAGTTATTTTACCATATACACTGAAAAACACATAGATTAATAAGACAAAAATGTGTCTAACCTTACCATAAAAAATCTAATCAGTCTGTATATTAAATTATTTTATGTTCTGTTATGTTGTTAATGTGAATAATATATAAATAAATATATTATTAATTATATTTAACAAACTATTTAGTTACTTTTACTGTAAAATATTGTTAATTTTTTTTGTAATTAAAATGAGCCATTTATTTCTAAAGTAGCATTTAATCATTATTTGTTAATTATTTTAACAAACCAGTATATTTTAGGCAATTTAAATAGGTTGGTTTTTACCAACCCAGGCTCATTGGAAATACGTGTCTCTACATACATTTCTGCAACACCGTAATTATGTATGTTGCAGCACGTTTCACGGCAGTTTTCAAAGTGAAATGTCCAGAGAGTGGCGCTAAAACACACGTTTAATACGTGACCGTGACACGTTTTTATTACGTTGGTACAGGCACGTATTGCAGTGTTTTTATTATGCTGCTTGAGGTACGTTTTGCAGCCATTCATAATTCAAATATCCGGTGAGTGTCGCTAAAGTTTAAGCTCTATGAAGTTGGAAGTATCCCCTACACCAAACCCAAACCTAAACCTACCCGAAAGTGTTAACAAATGCAAAAGTAATATAAAAACGTATTCGCTGATACAGCCATGCTATTTTAACTTCCTTATGCAGATTTGAGCTGTTTTGTTGAACTGTAGTTTGACGGGATTCGTACCGGAGCTCTTCATCACCTAAGTGCAACGCTGTATCACGTGAGCTACCGAGTAAACTTACCGAGTTAGTAAACTCATACATATGAAGCTGTATATGTGACGACAACGTTCAAAAGTATCAGTTTTCAAATCGTGCAGGATGTTAAAATTGTTTAGAAGTCATAACATACCATTCTGCAAGTAACTGTGAGAAAATAATCAAAACTGTTCCTGTAAGTCATACTTCGTGTGAAAAGGAATAAAAGTTGTCAAGTTGTCACTGCCTCTAGTGTTCATTTCAACTGGAAACTGCAGTAAATCGTACATATAGGTACGTTTTTTCAATTTTGCAGAAATGTATGTAGAGACACGTATTTCCAATGAGCCTAGGTTGGTTTTTACAGTGCAAGGAAGCAAAAATAATCTTAAAGATGCTAATGATTTGTATTCTGACATGTTTGTACAGTAATTTACTGAAGTGTGAATACGGCTCATTTCCAAGATCATCAGGTACAGAGGTGAGACACCAGTCCCATGAGGTCCTGTTTCGTTTGAGATGAAGTCTCCATTGATTTTTCCTCTTTCCTGAAAGCACTGACATTCACACCGATGCAAAACACGATGCACACACAATCACACTGTAATTTCCTCAAGGCTGTTGCATGGAAAAACACAATTGCCTTTCGTGTTTATTTGACACACTACTGTGAGCTTGTTTCAACTCACACTGTTCAGTAATTTAAAATCAATCTGTCATTTACAAACTCGGGAATGTTGTTCGCAATGTTTATAGCAAAACAAACTTGTAGCAAATTGTTTAAAAATAGATTTTATTTTGAAAGGACCGAACCAGGGCACCTGGGAAAACAAACATGAAGAGAAGAGAACCGGCTCCAAAACATGATTTATTCACTGATTCAGTTCAAGAGTTCAAGATTTATAGTAAACAACCACTTAAATTTCATAAGACTTTAGAAGGCTTGTAATATACTGTAGCATACATACAAAAAAACTGTTTATATTTATTTTATTTTACTTTATTTTATTTATTTATTATTGTGAATATTTATTTATTTAGCACAAAACAAACATGGTCAAAGTGACTAAGACCCTCGGTGATGAGGGTAATTAAATTATTTTTATTTTTAAATTTTTTTAAATATAATATAATGTAATATTTCTGTATATTTTAAAATATGATTCAATGATTTTATGTATTATACTGTATATTTAGTGGATAATAATGATTTAAATTATAATATAATATAATTTAATATAAATATTTATGTGCATTATATTTTAAAATATTTAAGTAATTTTATGCATCGTTTCATTCAATATACAGTAAATAAAGTCATAATCTCAGCAAAGTATAGTTTATTATAAAATGCAAATAAATAGAAAATCTATAAATAAAAATAAACAAATAAATATAAAAAATAAAATACAGTAGTAAAATGTTATTCGGGTTGTAAAGTGTTAGCAATATAATATAATATTCAATGTACAATAAATACATATACTAATATTGACACTATTCTTCTGACAAGCATAGTTTATTATCAGCTAAGACAGTCATTGTAGTTATATTTTAAGTATATTGTTGAGTTTACTATAGCAAAGATGGCTCCGTTTCATTTTTTGCACCTTAAATGTAGTAAATGCTTTATACTGCGTGGAGTTTCTTGGCTTATTGCTTCATTTTAGCACTCAGCCGTGACCTTTTTATTCCTTTATTTATTTATTTTTTAAGCAAAGATGTGTGGGTTGTGCTTCTCACTAAATTTAGTGTGTGTGTGTGTGTGTGTGTGTGCTCTCCCTCACACCCGTCTAGTGTGTTTCTTTATAGTGCCTTTATCCAATCAAAGCACTCTGTGAGCAGACTTTAATTATCCATCTTTGTGTCCGTCTCCCTCTCTACCGTCTGTTTTTTTCCCCAGCATCTTTTGAAGTCGCTCTTCAGCTTCTTAAAGTAACTTGTTGGTTGACAGACAATTTGCTGCTTGGCTGCCCATCACAAATGGACGGATCCAGAGATAAAGGAAAAGAGAGAACGATAACACTCAAGCCTCTTATAATTTCAGTCCAATCGCACAATCCAGTGGCAGTTTGGTGTCACCACTAAAATTAGATCTTCTTAAGACCAAACTCTTACAAAGCGCCGATGGACAGTGTTTGATACTTGTATAGGTATTATTTAGTAAAACCCTGAGGGATTTGTGATGGTAACGTCTCTAGTTTATTCTAAACACGGTAAAAGCCAACCTGGTCTCATAAAAATATGTACCTCTGTGCACTTTCTGTGCGACACCGTTTTATGTACCTTACTGCACGTTTCGCCGCAGTTTTAAAGGGAAATGTCCACTGAGTGGCGCTAAAACACAGGTTAAATACGTGAACCCTGGCACGTTTTTATTATGTTGATATGGGTACGTATTGCTGTGTTTTTAGGTCAGGAGCAGCGGTTCAAACAAATATCCGAAAAGTTAATGCATCGTGTTGGATATGCCCTACACCAAACCCAACCCTAAACCTACCCGATAGTTTAACAAATGAAAACTGTTTTGTCGTTTTGTTGATCAACCGTGCCCTTTCAACTTTCTTGTCTGCAGATTGAACTGTTTTGTCGAACTTTTTTGCAACCGAAGCCCTCGCCTCCTAAGTTCTCCGTAAACCGAACAAACTTATAATCTATGAAACTAGAAAGGCATATGTGCAGTAACATTCGAAAGTGTTTTCAAATCTCCCAGATTTAATATTGTTTTGAAGTCGTAAAATATTCTTAAAGTAATTGTGCGAAAAATATGCTTTATTAATCAAAACTCTGTAAATTTGTGTGAAAAGGAGTAAAAGGTGTTTTTAGAGAGCTTTACTGCCTCTAGTTTTGTTTCTTTTGGATGAAACTAGTAATATGTAGTTATTGGTACGATTTCGTGTCTCGCTAAAAAGTGCACCCAGGTCATTTTAGGTTGGTAAAAGCTCAAACTTAAATTATCTCTTGATGGAGAAGTAAGCTCAGAACCGAGGTCAGGAGCAAAACAGACATTATTTTTAGTTTGACCTTATCATTGGTTGTGCTTTTTTGCAGCCCATTCTTAAAATGGAAACATCAGTTTAGTGTGATTTACAAAAGTCCCTAAATAAGTAAAACAACAATGGTTAGATATTTTAATGGGAGTTCACTCTATAAAAAAAAAAAAATGTTCACAAAAATATATTTGTGTACTGCACTGTAATTTTTTTTTAGAAAGTTGTAAATTCACAATTTTCCCCAGAAACTATGCTTAACCCATTTTACCATTTAACAGTATTTTACAGTAGTATTACATATAATGTGCTGTAAACAATGTAATTTTTACTGTGTATAGTGAAGTATTGTACTTAATGGTTACAAAATTTTAATTTTTAGTCGTTTTTTTTTTTTTTTTTTTTTTGTAGAAACACTTTTATACAATTTAGTTTATTTTAAATTTAGCTTTGATTATATATAACTTTAAGTTGATTTATTGATGGTAAATAATATTTTTTACTGAAAAAGTCTAGTAAATTTAGATGTTATACTACACTTTTTAGAATAGCATTTTCATCAGTTAACAAAATGTATATCATGTTGTAATTACTAAAGTACCTGTTTATATTATAAATCAAAATGTTATTTATTATGATGAAATCAACCTGGCTTTAACAGACAGGTAGAAATAGTTCCTTACAGAAAAAATTGTACTTTAAGTAATAATGTTTTATTCAGTTTATTTTTATTTATTTATTCGAATTTTGTAATAAAAATTAACTGAAATAAATTACATAGTACTTATTGTAATGCAAGAAGTTTAATTGTATATTGTATTGTTTTATCATAATTATAGCCTTTGATTAAACTTTAACTGTAATAATTATTTAACTAAATTGATTTTACAATAAAAACATACAATGTAGTGGAAATCATTGCAGATACACATTGACATGTTGGTATTAGTCTAATACATTACAAACGTTCTTATTTTTTCATAAAAAAAAACCCCAAAAAAAACATGTAAAAGTGAAAAGCCACGCAAAACATCCCAAATTAACCTATGCTTTACTTGATCCTTGAGACAAGGTCCAAACACAACCAAAGCTTTACCAAATCTCTAAAAAGTTAGTTAAAATAACTGAAATTCTGCTTTGGTGACATTTCCTTGTGAAGCTGTAGACTTTCAGAAGAACTAAACAGAAGTGGTATCTGACTTGCATCTTGTTGTTTCTTTATAGGAAGCATCCAAAAGCGCAGAAAGCACTTTAATAGACTCGTTGGACTACAATGTCATGAACACTGACATCTGAGCTCCTCTGTGGGCTCTGCGCTACGGTGCAATGACTCCACAGGTACGAATTTAATTACTGCAGTCCCTTGAGCAGCCCCATATAACCAGGTCCCGCACAGCCAACAACCACAGCAATCAAACACCTGAGAGAGAGAAAGAGACACACACACAGCTGTGGGTTCACGTTGACTGCAGGTTAATCAGAGTCATTTATCACTCGTGCTGTAATCGCTAGCATTAGTCACCTAAACGGCCAGAACTGTACGTGACATTTTTTTCAACTGCTTTCTTCGGTATCGCAGTGTGTTCGCTCGATCCACACTGTCTTTATCTCATTCCCTCATTAATTTTATCTCTATATCTATTTCTGTCTCATACTGGGGAGAATGAATTAGTAATGCTGTCCATGAGGTGTAAAAAATGGGGTGTTTGTAGAATTTTAAATAACGAAGGCAACTATTTGCATGTATTCACTTAAAATCAAAGTTGTATAACTTAATATATAAGTTGCTATGACTTAATTATAAACAAATCATAAACTTAACTAGATGATTTTACTACAAAAAAAAAAAAACATGGTTACTATACTTAAACCATGGTAACCACAAAAAATTAACCATGGTTTTGCTACACTAACCATAGTTTTACCATGGTATTTGTAGTAAAACTGTGGTTATATAAATGGTAATCAACATGCCAAAAAACCAAGGTTACTACACTTTTACTATAATAAAACCATGGTTAATTTTCGTAAGGGTATGACAGACTTTGATGTTGGCTTTGAAACTCAGTCAGACCATATTATACCAGGCCTACTTCAAACCGCATTAGTTGGTTTACGCATGACTAATTGTTAATGTTACTGAGAATTGCTGGCATAGGTTATTTTAGCATGAGCAATATATCTGAGTGTTGCATCTTTTAACACATTAGCATGTTTTAGCACATTGCCAGCATGTTTTAATGTGTTTTTGACATGTTGTAATACATGGCTAGCATGTTTCTAACATGTTTTAACACATTGCCAGTGTGTTTACACCGTGTTTTATGTTGTTAGCATGTCTTAGCACATTGCTACCATGACTCTAGCCTGTCTTAGCATTGTTGCTAGTCATTCTTTTAATGTTTAAGTATATTGCTTGTTGCTAACATGTTTTAGCACTTTCCCTGAATGTTTTAATAATTTGTAGGCGTGTTTTGCTAATATGATTTTAACTTTAGCTTAACTTAATAAATATATATAAATAATTACAAAAGAAATTGCATTCAAATATTTGTATAATTATAAAATTATAATATATATACAGGTTTATTAGAGAGATGGTGATTAATTAATCTATAATTCACTCTTCTGATTTCAAAACTTCTCCACAAGAACAATCTGTAAATCTGTATTTGGTACCTTTTAAGCTTTTAGAGCGTTAAATGGCTTTTCAAAATCAAAATAATATTCGCAGAAAGAATTATCCTATGTTCAGACTGGCCTGCTGTGCAAAAATGATACTAAAAGTAATGAAAGACCCACCATTGTCAAGCAAATTGCAGTTGTTCTGGCTACCTGCACATTTTAGGATTCATTTTAGTGTCCCCACCTGGTTTTTAAAGCTCTCGGAGGGGATTCACACATCTGAATGTCTGACAAACAGTTTTCCAGATCGCAGAACCGTGATGTCATTGGAGTTTTAGTCGGACAATAAAACTTCCTATCTCATTTTTCACACTTAGTTTTACAAAGTACATCTTTTTCAACTTTTTATGAGGATTTTGCTACCAACTTGTGTGCCTTACATAGAAACATTTTTTTTCTTCTTCTTATTATTATTATTTTGGATTCAGGATTGAAGCAGCTATTATGACTAGGTTTTCTGAATAGCAATCCATTTCTTTCTTTCTTTCTTTCTTTAGCCTGTCTTTCTTATTTTGGCTGTATATCAAATTAAATTTTATAACCAAATTAATACATAATATCAAGGTTTCACATACTTTTTACTTGCAATTGTATGTTCATATTATTTTTTTAACCCATTGGTTACCAAATGATTCAGGACTGCCACTGGTGCTGCTTCAAAAAAGCAAAATAAATGCATTTTCAGATTGCCCAGATTTGATTTATCTTCTTCTAACACACTGTTAAATAAATGTATAATACGTTTTAAAGTAGTAGTACTAGTACTAGTATTAATATAAATATTAGCATTAGCTTTACTAAAGCAGTGGGGAATGTAGAAATATCTTAGTTGCTTAGGGAACAGTTTTCTTTCTCTTTTTTTTTTCTTTGCCACAGGCTGTTAAGAGTCAACATTCTGCAAACCTTAATTACCCTCCCGAGGGAAACACTTGCTTATTTCATTCTCCCAGGGTTTGTGTTGCATATCCATTCTTGCCATGGCTGTCATATGACTTCCACATTCATGTATTACCCCTCTACCTCCCTTTGCGTTTGCATGGTGTTTTTTTTTTTATTCCTTTCTCTCATCTCAACATGTCTCCACTAAGTACTGTTTAATTAGGGACTAAACAGCGAAAGTATAGAGCCGTCTATTGTATCATTCAGTTTTCTTATCATTCGTTAACTTCTGGCTGGGAGTCTCTGAACACCTCAAAATAAAAAAAAGATAGAAATTTGGCACACTGATTCATTTGGGTCTCAATATTTTTAGTGCTAATTTGGGGGTCTGTATCTCCAACTTTCTAGCGCCATCTAGTGTCTCAATATTCATTGAGAGTATTGTAAGCTTGTAATAGTCCAGAGCACCCAACAAACTCATAATAATTTATACAAGATAGAAAAATCGCAAAATGTTGTATGACTTTGACTGTATGAAAATATTTATATACTGTATACATATTTATTTTTTTCCCCCAGTTAGCATCATGGTTAGTTTTATGCATTGAGAAATATGTTATAATTACATTTAGGTTTGGACCATACATTTTTGTTTGAATTTTTACAACTTATCAGGACCCTGGGTTGGAGCACCATAGGGATTGAGCACCCAATTGAGATTTTTTTTTTTTTTTTTTTTTTTTTTGCCCCACATTTTTGTCATTTTGGATTTTTTTATTATTATTTTTAAGTACCTTTGCAAACATAGTTTTTTGAACTTGTCATAAAGCTTTTATCGGATCCTCACAATATTTGGCTCATATCATTTTGAGAACATAGCGGTCAAAATATAGTAATAGTTTTTTGATAAATCAAACCATTCGTGTTTGATGTGTGAATGAATTTGATTAAGCAAGGCTGTAGCTTCACAAGGCTTCAATGTATTGACATGAAACTCATCTACATATAAATCAAATCTACATATAAAGTCGTCAGTGCCCTGATCATAAAGTAAATTAGCATATGTAGCTATATTTCCTTCTTTTTTGTTTTTACTTTTCCTTGCTACTGTAAGTTTGTAGATTTTCAGATCTAACAAATTTGAACTATGCAAAGTACCCCAAAATACCTACTGGCAAAAGTTCTAAGCAAAAATGTATCTAATTCTAGACTGTTTAAAAAGGCATCAAGGTATATATTCCACTGATGTGCTTGTCCTGTAATGTCTTGCAGCTATAATTATATTTTCTTCCTCTCCCTCCCTTCGTCTCTAATCTTGCACTGTCATTTGCTGATCCATCATTGTTCATTTTCTTTTAAGCACCATCATTTCTTTCTTTCCCTTTCCCCGCTGTCTACTGCTCAATTGTTACGTTCATCTCATTCCCAGGTATCTTCTGGCACGACCATATAATTTCACCAAAGCTAAGTGCTGACGGTGAGAAATTGTTAATGTACCGAATCCAAAGAGAATTACAATGAATAGCTGTTGTGAATAACACATGGTCTTTGTAAACAAAACACACTTGGCTAACTGACTTAAAAGCAGTGGACATTCGCAAAGTGCTTTTTGAAAGCTATCAAGTGTAGCGAGAGCTGTTAGATTTTATGATGAACGGGAAAAATTGGCAGATTGGAGTCTCTCTCCCCTCTCCGCCATTAAACTGGCTTTATAGGAGGATGGAAAGAGAGGCCATGCTGCATCGGTGGTCATTAAACTCAAAGGAAACACACATTGTGGTAAATAAAGCATTAATGAGTGCCGCCGAGAGATGCAGACTTCGCACTTTCTCAGACGTGCACAGATGTTTACACCTCCATCATTCTCCTGTTGCGCTACCGGCGGCCAGCAGCCAGCCGCCCACGCTAAATTCAACCACTGTGACAATGCATGAGACCTGCAAAGGTTAGTTAACTTGACTGTGTTCTTGAACAAGAAAAAAAGTCTTAAAGTAAAAAGGGCTCCTAATGCCGCTTTGTTTACTTTCGGTCAACATCTCAAAGGTTTTTGACCTCAAAGTAATGGAAAAAAGAGAGAACTTGATTGGAAAATGGCATCCAGAGCATCCAGCACACTCATAATAATTTGTACAATATGGCAAATTCGCACAATGTTATACAACTTGAATTGTATAATAAAATTATTGTTTTTTCTTGTTACATGGTTAGTTTTAGGTATTGGGTAAGACGCTTGTATTTAGGATTATGGTTAGGTGTGGATTATATATTTTTGTATGAATTTTTACAACTCAGGACACTGGGTTGGAGCTCCCATTGATTTTGACTTGAACCCGCGTCACATGTTCAAACCGCTAATTCATGACTTTGACTAACATTTACCTTTTCTTTATAGGCACTAACAAGATTTGATCCAAAATTTTGAACTGTGTCTTCACTAAGTTTTAGATTAGAAATGTAGAGAGTACTTCATGTTTTAAATCAGGGGTGTCCAATCCTGCTCCTGGCGATCGACTGTCCTGGGCTGCGTTTCCCAAAAGCATCGTAAGCTTAAGTACATCGTAGACCCATTGAAACCAATGGAGCTACGATCAACTTAAGCTTACGATGCTTTTGGGGAACGCAGCCCTGCAAAGTGTTTGATTAGAGTTGGAGCTGAACTTTGCAGGACAGTCGATCGCCAGGAGCAGGATTGGACACCCCTGTTTTAAATGGACCATGCTGAGTCCAGAGCATCCAATGTACTCATAATAATTTGTACAATGTGGCAAAATCACACAATGTTGTTTGACAACTTACAGGTTTTCCTCTTACAATAATGGTTAGTTGGGTAAGGAGTTTGGATTTAGGATTATGTTTAGGTGTGGATCATACATTTTTATATGTTAATAGGCTCTAACAAAGTTTGATCAAAAATTCTTGATTTAATTTTCAGTAAATTTTAGATTAGACATCCATAAACTCACTATTTTCAGAGTGTAATTCATCTTTTCAATGGACCATTTCTCCGATGTCTGAGGACACTGGTGTGTTGCTTCACAAATTAATTCAATTTCGGCTGTTTTCAGAGCCAAAACGCATCCAATTTCAAGAATTGTGCGGCTCGCAGGCCAGTCAGCTTTTGAACAACAATTTCTAAATAAGATGCGTAATGAAGACAAATGGGGTAAGTAATTCTGAAAGGTGCAACGATTTTTTCAGGGAAACAGTGACAGTTATTTGATGGCGAAGAGAGAAGATTTTTTGCTTGGCACGCAAAGACCATTTAGAGTTTGTTGGAAAAGCCAGTCTGTTAGCACTGTATCTATTCTCCCTGAACCTTAAACTCCTTATCTTAGTGACCGTTTCAATCTGCAAAATGGGAAGGAGAAGAAAGGTAAGACGAAAGATAGAAATTAGTTCAATCAGTTCATTTCCTGTCATTCAATTTATCACAACTACCAACCATTTTACTAAATCAATTGTAATGAATTAATTTTACACTTTCATTAATACAAGAATTTTGCAAGACTCGTGCAAAAAAATATGATGACAACTTGAGTCAGGAAGAACATGTAGTTGTGCTAGTTGGGAAAATGCTAATGTAGGTGTTTTCGTAGAGACGTTTGTTCAAATTAAAACCACCCGTAATGGTTATCTCAAATTCAACATTGGCCTCCATTGTCTCCTACATGTGCTAGAAGCAGCAAAAATGTTTGCGGCTTCGCACATATATTGTGCTGAGCAATGACTACAAATGGAAATTTGCATTCACATATTCCCTGTGATGTGTATATCACCTCAAGCCTCTCGTCCTTACCTGTCTGTCCAGCATCCACTCAACCTTTAGCTCTCCATGGAGACAGACAGCTATTTTTAGCTCTGCATAACAACACAGTTTCTCAACAGATAGGCCCATTTAGGAGTTTTGGGTAGAAAGTGAACAAACCTGCAGAACGTTCACCTTTATAAACCACCATCAGCTGTTATGGAATTGATTTTTTCTGCAGTCCAAAAAGTGATTTGAGTCCTTTAAAAGAATAGTTCACTTAAAAAAAAAAAAAAATTGCTGAAAGATGTAGATGAGTTTACTTCATCTGAACCGATTTGGAGAAATTTAGCATTACATCACTTGCAGACCAATGGATCCTCTGCAGTGAATGGGTGCCGTCAGAATGAGAGTCTAAACAGCTGATAAAAATATCCAATAATCAATAATCCACACCACTCCAGTTCATCAATTAACAACTTGTGAAGCAAAAAGCTATTTGTTTGTAAGAAACAAATCCATAATTATGCAATTTTAATGTTAAACGGTTGCTTCTGGCCAAAACACTACTCCATAATAACGCTACCTCCAGTGGAAAAAGTCCACTGACATAATTATTTGGACCTGTTTTGAAGTTTTTGCATGTGAACAGTGCTTTATCTGTGCATATTTCTCACCTGATTCAGACAAGTCTACTTGTTCTGGAAAAAGCAATATTATAATAGAGGACTCGTATTTTAGCTGGAAGCAACAGTGTGATGGTAAAAACAATTAAAATTGTTTCTTACAAATGCACAACTTTTCCCTTCACAAGATGTTAATTGATGGACTGGAGTCATGTGAATTTTTTTGTGGATTATTGTGATGTTTTTTATCAGCTGTTTGGACTCTCATTCTGACGGCACCCATTCACTGCAGAGGATCAAGTAATGTAAATTCCTCCAAATCGGTTCTGATGACGAAGCAAACTCATCTACATCTTGGATGGCCTGAGGGTGAGTACATTTTCAGCTAATTTTCATTTTTTAAAAGCACTGTATAACGACGTAAACGAACTGCTAACTGACTCTCTTTCTGCTTTTTCTGACTCACCATGTTGCTAATTCTGAATTGCTTTTCCTATAATGTCTTCCTTGTCATTTGTCTCGCTTTCTCTCTCTCCGACATGCATTGGCCTTTGGACTCTGTGTTCAGGGTTAATCTCAAGCTGTCAGCGTTGAGAGATGAACATGGTTTTCCGCTGTCCATATGGATATTCACTTCCTGTCATTCTCTGAAATGGCTGTCATGCGATTTGCTCTCTTTTTGCTGTCTTGCATTCATCACTCACAAATTCCACACCACTAGACATATATCAGCATTTGTAATTTCATTTCACTGCTCAAATATATGCGTTATGGACCTTCAAAAGTGCAATACCCTACTACTAGCTCTCAACTACTGCTGAAGGGCCTCCAAGCAAATATGCTTTTGCAGTATTTGTTTGCAATATGCTAATATGCATTTGTTAACATTAGATAATGCATTAGCTAACAGAACTAACAATGACTATTATATTTTAATGCATTTATTACTCTGTTAATGTTAGTTGTATAATTGTTGATCATTTGTTCTTGTTAGTTCACACTGCATTAACAAATGTAAACAAATACAACTTTTGATTTTAATAATGCTTTAGTACATGTAGAAATTTGTTTTCATTATTTGTTCATGTTAAATAATGTAGTTATCACATGAAACCCTATTGTAAAGTTTTACCAACATTTTCAATTCACAAATAGCAATTGCTGCCTGATAAAACATTTTAGAGCTTGACGATTCACACTCATTCTAGAAAATTCACATTAATTCTAGAAATTTTAATTCTCTAGGTCTGGGAATCACACTTTTGAAATTCCCTCATATACAGTATTCAGATTTTGCAAGAACTTTAGTTCTCAAATAAAATTAATTATTCAGAGAGTGAACTAAAATAAGCCGTTTTATTTTAAAACTAAATATCACACACAAATGGGAGAATATATTTTTGTTATATTAACATTAATATATATATATATATATATATATATTATATAATTTTCAGTGAATACAGAAGGTCAAACTTTTGTTCTGTTAATTTCTAAATTATATTATATTTTATATATATATATATATATATATATATATATATATATATATATATATATATACGTATATATATGTATATGTTATATTTGGAATCCACATAACAAGGCATCTTAGAAGGCATCTTATCTCACTACTTTCTGGTAGTGTGCCTATAATGCATTGAAGTGGGCAGCTCACTAGATTTTGGAGCAGAGCTATTGCACTCCCTTCTTTTCCAGGGAGGTCCTGCAGTGGAGGTTCTTTAAATACGGTTATCTTCCGTCCTCAATAGAAGTACCGCCTTTTCATTTTGCTTTTATCTCTCCCTCCTTTTCACACCTTGAAGCCTTTATCATGGGGCTGCCACATTTATCAGCACTGTTATGGTAGTGTGCTTGGCCGTTTGACTGCATCTGACCTCCCGTCAGCGGGAGCCGCGTGGCTCCGAGTCCAGCTGGAAAGAGTCGGGGGTGACAGACTGGCCCCGTCCAGAACACTCCAGATCCGACAGTAATTGGCTCATGCCTGTGCTCTCCTTAAGGACCCCTGACAGCTGGTGGGTGGATTTTTTGTGCACCAATTAGGATGAGAAAAAAATCGCATTCCCTTCAGAGAGTGAAAGAGAGAGAGCAGCCTTCTTCGCAATAGCTGCATCGAAATCTTTGAACATTTTCTTTAAAAGCAGGGAAGAGAAGCCGTGGCTTCTACTTGAGCAGATGAGGAATGAATTGGATGGAAGTCAGACTGCAAGTAATCAACGGAGGCTTATGCTATCTTCAGAGCGCTTGGAGGCTCGCAGCCAATTTGTTTTAAACATTAGCGCGTAAGTGTTCAAAGAGAATCAGTTAATTGATTGTTGAACTGTGCAACCTTCTACTCGCGTCCACCAGGATTTGCTTTCCATCAGCTGGATGGCCAGTACTCTTGAACATTGAGAGCGTGGTTGTTGCGAGAACATAAGCATTGATTGCGATATGTCTGGACGTAGGAGTGTGGAGAGTGAACAACATTTTTAACTACAAGCACACAAACACTTGGTAATAGCATCGACTGCATTCTCCATAGTGGCCTGAAGGGTTAAGGTGGGCTAAATGCTTCCGGTACTGTCCAAAGCAAAGGCACACATTTTTTTATTTCTTACAGGTAAAGAAGCAGCTGATCAATTGCAGATATTTAGTGTACCTAGGGCCCTTTACCTTGGGTAGACTCTTGCTCCTAGTAATATATAACAAATAATTTATTTTATATATTTTAATATTTTCAAAATCTTTTTTTTCTAATGTAGAGGTTTAAAAATAAATTGCCTTTTGCTAGTTAGCAATTATATTTAAACTAGTTTAAAAAAGCATAAAATAAAATAACTATTTACAGTAATACAAACTCAGCTCTAGTTACATTAGGAATTAAATACATATTTGTTTTAATAATTCTTTTTAATACATTAAATTGATTGTGACATGAATTAATGACAACAGCCATGCTATGCTATTATCTGTGATTCAAGAGATTTGGGTTTAGAAGCTACTTTTAGCATTAAAATGCTTCATAAATTATTCTAAGATTAAAATTAGGGGTGCTATGCATTAGGGGTTGAACGACTTCTGATTTTTTAAAGTCGACTTTTATGTGATGAAAGTCGAGTCGAAGTCGACTAGTCGCTGATGACGTCATTAATGAACAAATAAGTCTGGAGCTGAGACTCAAACACCTTGTGCAAAGCTGGCATATGACACAGCGCTGCCCACATGGCTATTTCTCCTATAGCAGCTCATTTTGATCAGTTCTTTTGTCTTTGGGTCGTTATATTTCTCACAGATTTCAGCTCGTTCTAAACCAGATACAGATAAGTAGCACAGTAAAGATTACATTCATATGAATGCATTAGTGAGAGCGATTGCGTGTGTGAATTAATTCTACCTGGCAGCGTCTCTCTACTAGTAGGGAAGCTGTGGGATTTAGTTAGTAAGAAATATATGCTAGAACTTTTCAGTTTCTAAGCTACTTTATTGAGAAATCACAGAACAGTGATGACAGTCCCATGACACTCATCGTAAAGAGTAGGGGTGTAACCCCGGTGTCCTGGCCAAATTCCCTCCACTGGCCCTTGTCAATCATGGCCTCCCAATAATCCCCATCCACTTGATTGGCTCTATCACTCTCTCTTCTCTCCACCTGTAGCTGGTGTGTGGTGAGCGCACTGGCGCCGTTGTACTGTGGCTGCCGTCGCATCATCCAAGTGGATGCTGCACACTGGTGGTGGTTGAGGAGAGACCCCCTATATGATTGTAAAGCGCTTTGGGTGTACAACAATACACAATAAAGCACTATATAAATGTCTCATTCATTCATTCACAATACATTTCTGCACTGAATGATTGTGCGCGTGCGATGTGCGCGTGATGTTGTACGCGCAACTGTCTGTAGCCTATGTGTGTGCGTTACAGTGCAGCAGCGCATTAGATTAGAATGGCGATTAATTTACCTGTACAATAAGCTGTTTAAAAAAAAATGTGCATTCTCCCGTTCAATTTCGAGCATCCAGTAATAATCTCACGTCTTGAGGAGCGCTTTTGGAGTATGCATTTATTTGTCATTTGTTTGGAAATGGAGCTAATTTCTTATGCTGTTGCGCCCTCTATTGGACCAGCGACTAGTCGAGGTCAAGCTTAAAGCGTCAAGGTAGAGCACTGAAGTCAATTAGTCGGTGCAACCCTACTGTGCATATGCTTTTCTCCAAAGTCAGAAGTTTCTCCTAAATGTTCACGTTAGGTTAAATTTATTTTTATGTGTACCATAAATTTTAAGCAGTCGTTATAAGTAGCTTGTGGTTTGGCATTGACACATTGGTGCATGCGTAACTAGAAATGTATTTCAATACACATTTGTGGTAATTGCAGAAGTTGCAAATGGTAATGTTGTTTTGATTTCTCTATTATGCTTAGGCTAACTTCTAATCTTGGTGTGAAAATTATGGTTCCCAATTATGGAAAAGTTAGGAGCAGCAGAAAACCTACCTGATAACAAAAGTTAACCATGGTTTTGCTACAAATAAAACCAAAAAAACATGGTTACTACAGTCAGGGGCGCAACTGCACATTTGCCTAGGGGTATGCAAGATCAGTGTCGGCACCCCCTTTATTCTAGTAGCCCAGTGATCCTCAAATCTGGCTCGCATGATCCACTTTCCTGCAGAGTTTAGCTCCAACCCTGATCAAATTTGAGTTTTTGAGTATCCCTGTAGTAGCCTCTAACACCAACTCGCGTAGAAAACTTTCTGCAAGTCAATGACCAAAAGCCCATTACTAGTGCATGGAAGGATACAAACTCATAAGGAGTGTAAAAAATGACAAAGGTATGAACCCCCTCACCCCTTTTTTAGTACCATAGGGAAAAAAGTGAAAAGTTAAACAAGAAAAAAAAGAAAGAAAAGTGTCACATAATATCCCCTTTAACTCCTGATGGCAAACCCCAGATAGTAGAACACTTTTTTTTTTTATTAATTTTTATTTTCAAACACATGTAATATTGCTCACTTTTTAGTTGGGTAATTTGAATATATAATTTGCCTCAAAACTATTAATATTTTTGCACATTTTTGCATAGTAAAATTTATTTTAAAGAACATCTGCATTTTTTTTTTCATTTTTACTTAGAAATAATTCATGGAAAATGTGCCATGCTAAGTGGATGATTTCTGCCAAGATTTCACCTGGTAGAAAAAAACAAATACTATTAAAATGAATGATCATGATTCCCACTATGGCCACTAAATGGCAGCAGAGGATCATTTATTGTCTCCTTTGCCATTTCCACTCTGTAATATAGTTCTTTTCACATGTTTTGCTAATGGATTTATATTTAGACATTATAAAATCACTATTATAACATTTAAAAATCTTTTTTTGTCAAAGTTCAGCATTGTTTTGTATTGAAGTATGAAGTAGCAAGAGTTTTCAACTCATTGAATCTACTTGAATTACACAGATGGCCTATTTTGAATTTACAATGACAATTTTCAGTGAAAAGTGGCTAGTTTGTATCCTTGTTTACAATCTTCTCAGTTTCTCTCAAATGTAAATCAAATGGCCATTCACAAACATGTTTTTTTTTTCTTTTTTCAGCAATCGAGGTACTCAGAAATAAACTGATATTAATCACTTTTACCTCTTAGGCAGTGGCGGAGCAGGATGTTTTCATAGGGGTAGCCATGAAGGGGGCAGCAACCAGTCTGGGGTGGCACAGAAATCTTAATTATTTCCATATTGAAATGGATTTGACTATAAAGTACTGGACTGTTTTAGTGCCTAAAACACAACTGAATACCATTAATTTGTCCTTAATAGTAATTGAGGTAGTTGTAAATTACATCAAGTAATACCGAGTGAATGACAATTTTTGTTTTATTTTTGTATTAGCTAGGCTTTTAATAAAAGGGCTCACTATAGCTTTATTGCTCAGGAAGCTTGATTCTGGGTCTTAACACCCCCAAAATCTTGTTCTCCAGAGTCCATCATTGCATTGGCCCACTCATGGATGAGACATGCAGATAACTATAGTCAACCTTCACTGAATTTTATATAAATCACTGAACTCTGAAAAAGTTTTCAGTCAATGTTTAACATTCTATTAGTTGTCAAAATGAATTCATTGCAGCACTTTTGTCATACCTAAATCAAGCTCTGTACAAAGGAAAATACAGGTGCATCTCAATAAATTAGAATGTTGTGGAAAAGTTAATTTATTTCAGTAATTCAACTCAAATTGTGAAACTCGTGTATTAAATAAATTCAATGAACACAGACTGAAGTAGTTTAAGTCTTTGGTTCTTTTAATTGTGATGATTTAGGCTCACATTTAACAAAAACCTACCAATTCACTATCTCAACAAATTAGAATACTTCATAAGACCAATAAAAAAAAACATTTTTAGTGAATTGTTGGCCTTCTGGAAAGTATGTTCATTTACTGTATATGTACTCAATACTTGGTAAGGGCTCCTTTTGCTTTAATTACTGCCTCAATTCGGCGTGGCATGGAGGTGATCAGTTTGTGGCACTGCTGAGGTGGTATGGAATCCCAGGTTTCTTTGACAGTGGCACACTGGTGTCTCTCATCTTCCTCTTGACAATACCCCATAGATTCTCTATGGGGTTCAGGTCTGGTGAGTTTGCTGGCCAATCAAGCACAGTAACACCATGGTCAATGAACCAGCTTTTGGTACCTTTGGCAGTGTGGGCAGGTGCCAAGTCCTGCTGGAAAATGAAATCAGCATCTCCATAAAGCTTGTCAGCAGAAGGAAGCATGAAGTGCTCTAAAATTTCCTGGTAGATGGCTGCATTGACTGTGGACTTCAGAAAACAGTGGACCAACACCAGCAGATGACATGGCAGCCCAAATCATCACTGACTGTGGAAACTTCACACTGGACTTCAAGCAATATGTATTCTGTGCCTCTCCACTCTTCCTCCAGACTCTGGGACCTTGATTTCCAAATGAAATGCAAAATTTACTTTCATCTGAAAAGAGGACTTTGCACCACTGAGCAACAGTCCAGTTATTTTTCTCCTTAGCCCAGGTAAGATGCTTCTGACGTTGTTTCTGGTTCAGAACTGGCTTGGTAGCCCTTTTCCTGAAGACGTCTGAGCGTGGTGACTCTTGATGCACTGACTCCAGCTTCAGTCCACTCCTTGTGAAGCTCTCCCAAGTGTTTGAATCAGCTTTGCTTGACTGTATTCTCAAGCTTGCGGTCATCCCTGTTACTTGTGCACCTTTTCCTACCCAAATTCTTCCTTCCAGTCAACTTTGCATTTAAAATGCTTTGATACAGCACTCTGTAAACAGCCGCACCTTTCAGTAATGACCTTCTGTGACTTACCCTCTTTGTGGAGGGTGTCAATGTTCGTCTTCTGGATCATTGCCAAGTCAGCAGTCTTCCCCATTATTGTGGTTTCAAAGAACAAGAGATACCCAGAATTTATACTGTATGGATGGTCATTTATTGAAACTCAAATGTAAATATTCTAATATTTTGAGATACTGATTTTTGACTTTCATGAGCTGTAAACTCTAATCATCAAAATTAAAACAAAAAAAAACTTTTTAAATGTTTTACTTTACATGTAATGAATATAAAATATATGAAAGTTTCACTTTTTGAAATAAGTTACAAGAAAAAATGAACTTTTTCACAACATTCTAATTTATTGAGATGCACCTGTAATGTAAGAATGTAAAATGAGTTATTTCATGCATTTAAATATGGTTTCATTTTCTTTTCATTTTAATACTTTACAAATTAACGAAAAATTAGCGCATATTTTCTAGCATATTTGGTCTACTTGTGCATGAAATTATAAATAAAATTTACATAGCCTATCATCTTGCGTCCTATTGTGATCTCGATTTGCAGAATATTTCAGTAGGCTGCAAGCATTTAAATCTAATGCACATACATGCATGCACGGTTTTGCAGTTTTAATTGCCATTTTGGTAATTTCGTGACTAAACTGACGATGTATGCTGCAGTTCCTAGTGAGGTTTATTTATGAAGTGAGCGTGCGCCTCATATTCGCGTACAGTTGAAGAGCGTGCGCCGTGAGCACAGTAAAACGGCTGACAGAATAGGAAAGTTGGTTTAATGACATATAACAATATCTCATCAGACCGCAGTTCCCTGTTTTTCTACTGAAGCTCATTTGGCACCTGTAGCCTACCTTTTCCGCGCTTGTTTGACTCGCGCCTGGTGCTGAGGGAAAGCTAAAGTGCGCATCTGAAAAGTCTCCCGTTTGATGTGGTCGCAAAGAGATACGGCCGTTCCGCGTCTTAAGTTTTTAATAAATACATTTTTGAACTCATTAAAATGCTAAAAAACGTTGAATACAAATGTTGCATTGATTATTTTTAATAACTAAGCTTTTGATTATTTATAACGTTTTATTAAAGAAGATTTTCACAGAATGATTTAGGCTAAATGGAGCCCCCCCTATGTGTGGCGCCCCTATGCACTGCATACGCTGCATACCCCGTTGTTGCGCCACTGACTACAGTTAAACCATGGTAACCACAAATTAACTATGGTTTTGCTATGCTAAACCACGTTTAACCATGGTATTTGTAGTAAAACTGTGATTATGGTAATCAACGCCAAAAAACAAACAAACAAAAAACGATTACTAAACTTTTAATATAATAAAACCATGGTTAATTTTTGTTAGGGACACCCAAACATCTCCAAGTCATCCGACAACGCAGAGGACCGTTGACCGTGCCAATGTCTGTACATACATCGCTTTGTTTCCATAAGAGGCCGCTGAGAAATCTTGAGCCTGACACAACCCATTAACTCTGAATGATGACAATGAAATATATTATCATTTCATGAATAATTCTGTCATTCACTAGGAAAGGAACAGATTAGCCTTAGCATGTGACTCTGGTTCAACCATCACAAGATATTTGTTATGACAACCAAACATGAAATCTTATATCAGTTGGTATTTTGATTCTTTTACGCTGTCCCCACAGGGCAGAGTTGAATGCACGGAATGTTCCTTTCATGTCGACCGATTGAACAGCAGGTTCACAAAGTTAAATTCGATTAGCCTCAGTCACCACCCAGACTTTGGAGAAACGTTTTGACAATGATTTTAGTATAGTTCAGCAACACACAAATACAGTTTTGTCAACTTAAATTAACCCTAAAGTTAGCTTTAACATTATTTAAATAAATAGGAAGTTAGCATGCTAACATTAGAAATGTTAATGGGTAAGCTATCTGTACTAGCCATCTGTTTTTGGTTGTATTTAGCAAATTCCTATACAACTCCTAGGGTATTGTGTGTGGTTCCCAGGGTGTGCTAACATTAGAAATGTTAATGGGTAAGCTATCTGTAGCTAGAAACAATTTTATCGTGTTGTGAGAGCATTTTCTATGCAGTTAAACCCTTACAAAAATTAACCATGGTTTTGCTGTGCTAACCATAGTTTAACCATAGTATTTGTAGTGAAACTGTAATTATACAAATGTAATCAATATGTCAAAAAAAAAAAAAAACCTTGGCTACTACACTTTATAGTAAAACAATGGATAATTTTCTTTAAGGAAGTTTTCTGAGTGTAAATAGCAAATTGCTATGCATTTGTGGTTGCCCAGGCATGTTAAAGGGATAGTTCACCCACAAATTAAAATGTGATGTTTATCTGCTTACCCCAAGTGCATCCATGATGTAGGTGACTTTGTTTCTTCAGTAGAACACAAATTAAGATTTTTTTTAACTCAAACCGTTGCAGTCTGTCAGTCATATAATTGCAGTCAATGGGACTTACGGCTTTGAGAGAAAAAATATATATATACACAGACAAAACCAAATTAAACCCTGCGGCTCGTGAGGATACATTGAGGTCTAAAGACACGAAACGATCGGTCTGTGCAAGAAACTGAACAGTATTTATATATATTTTTTTTACCTCTGATCCGCCGCCCGGTCCAACTGTCCTGAGCGCATTCACAACAGCCGTCGCGTGACGCGTCTTCTTCTTCTTCTTCTTCTTCTTCTTGCTTTACGGCGGATCGCAGACTTATAAGTGCATTACCGCCACCTATCTCTCAAATGGACCATTGACACTCTATCTACAATCTCAATTAGGAGTGTCAATGGTTTCTTGCAAATTTCTTGCACAGACCGATCGTTTCATGTTTTTAGACCTCAATGTATTGTCACGAGCCACAGGGTTTAATTTGGTTTTGTCTGAGTATGTTTTTTTTTTTTCTCTCTCAAAGCCGTAAGTCCCATTGACTGCCATTATATGACTGACAGACCACAACGGTTTGAGTTAAAAATCTTTGTGTTCTACTGAAGAAACAAAGTCACCTACATCTTGGATGCCCTTGGGGTAAGCAGATAAACATCAAATTATCATTTTTGGGTGAACTATCCCTTTAACATTTGACAAGTAAATTGCTAAGCTATCTGTAGTTAGCCACAATTTTAACATGTCAGTTCCAAGTTGTTTGCTATGCAGTGAAAGCGTATACGGAGTGGATTTAGTAAATTGTTATGCAAATTTAAAGGTGTTCTGTGTGGTTGTTATATTGTATAAGACATGTTCATGGCCAAGCTATTTGTATTTAGCCACATTTCTAGCAATTGTTAGTGTTCTGAATGAATTTAGTGAAATGCTATGCAGTTTAAAGGTGTTTTGTGTAGTTATGAGGGTGTTTTAACACTAAACATGGTAATAACTAAACTATCTGTAGCTAGCCACAATCCTAATCTGTTGTGTGTAGTTTCCGGTGTGGTTGCTATGCAGTTAAAGTGTTCTGAGTGGATTTAATGAAATTCTAAGCAGTTTCAAGGGTGTTTTGTGTCATTGCTAAGATATGCTAACATTAGACATGTTAATGGCTTTGCTATCTGTAGCTAGCCACAATTCTAGCATGTTTTGGGTAGTCTTCAGGGCAGTTGCCATGCGTTCAGAGTGGATTTAGCAAATTACTGCGCAGTTAAGGGTGTTTTGTGTGGTTGCTAAAGCATGCTAACATGTTTTTGGGTAAGCTATCTGTACCTAGACATGTTGGGGTGTTGTAGGAAGTTTTTCTAAAGCATTTTGATGTGGTTACTAAAGTGTTCTGATTGGATTTTGTGAGTTGCTATGTACAGTAGTTGTATGGGTGTTTTGTGTGGTTGCTAGAGCTAACATTAGATATGTTAATGAGTAAGCTATCTGTACCTAGCTATGCTAGGGTGTTGTATGTAGTGTCCAATGTGTTTCTGTGTGGATTTAGTGAGTTGCCATGCAGTTTCAGGGGTATTTTATTATGTTGCTATGAGAGTGAGAACACAAGAATTGCACGTGTGTTGCATCAGATCTAAGATGTATATATGTTTATGAAATGGTTGCGGTCTCAAGACAAAAGCATATTTTAATAAAAAAGGGTATTGATGAACCACAAAACCTGTTATGTATATATTATACAAAAATAATGGATTAGTGTAGTTTAGAGTAGATGCTGTGTGAAAGCAGAAACTGCCATTAATGAAGACAAATATGATTTTTTGAGGAGAATCTCTTTAACTGATTAAATTACTGTCTTATCTTTTTTGCTTTACTTGGCTTCCTCATTATTTCTTATTTTATCAAAATTAAACAGCTGTTTGACTGATGGGATTCACCTTGGCTTCCAGTACAGGCTTTCTACAACGTTTTTTTCGTTGGGAAATGATTTTTATGACACTAGTTAGTGTAGCTGAAAATGGTTCAGCCTGAAAGTGGCAGATATTGGTCACTTGAAACCTCAGAACATGGGACTTCACAAGCTTGTTACCTGGGAAGTCCAGCGCAGCCCCAGGGTACAGGTTTTTGAACATACTGACACTGAACAGGGCAAATGGTGATTTAACTCTAAATCCCGTTAGACTATAAATCCTAGTTGACTGTAAAATGGTGATATAGAACATTTAGGCGGGTAAATCTCATCAAAACTGCATATATTCTGTTCACATTTGTTCAATACAGTATATTTCAGTTGTAGTATTTCTCCTACTTTGTCCACAGTTGTGGCCGTATATTTTTTGCACTAATCTTATTGCAATGCATTTTTTGCTTTATAGTCTTTGTTCTTTCCTTCACAATTTTCTCTGTTGTAGTCCACTTTTAAAAGTTATATAAATGTGTTTTGCACATTTCCAACTGATAGCGGAGAAACGTAATTACTTCTCAAAACTTCAAATTAAGCATTTATTGCAGCGTTTCTCTTGTCATTTCTTCACCGTTGTGAAAGCTGCTTAGGAATTGGGATCCCTTTGAAAGTGCAGTTTTATTGCCTTTCAAACACTTTGCTAATTTAGTGTGTTCTCCGGGTCTAGTAAACAGACTTTAATGGTCTGTGCCTACCAACTCACTGCTGCGGCTTCATAACACTGCTAAAACATGGACAAACCATCTACTGCAGTCTAATTTAATCACGAAAGGGACCCCGCTGCACTTTTGAAACCAAATGAGACTTTAAGAGCAGCTAAAGAGCTATGAGTCATTGTAATAATGTTGTGATTATGCAGTATTAGTTTATGATTTACAAGACATGCATGCAAAACCTCACTGACAAGCATCTTTGGTTGTATCATCACGTTTTTACTGTGAGTTGTTGAGGACAAGGTAATTTTAATGAGTGCATTTTCATATTTTAGACAGCTCATGGGACGCCGAGCGGCATCGCTTTTGAAATCATGGTACATAAAACATTAAAAAGGTTTTTTGGAGTCACTGAATCAAAGGGTCTAAGTTCTGACTCTCGGCTTTGAAACAGTAAGTCCATGACAGGAACTCTCCAATGGATTGAAATGGGTCACAGTTTAAACGGGTCAGCTCTGATCCGGAGTCCAAGTGTGGATGTTGGAGAATAACATGGCTAAAACTCACTCTGGGCTTTTGAATTTTGTATAGGAGTTGTGTAGCCTAGTGGGAGGAATAGTTCACCCACAAATTAAAATTCTGTCATCATTTACTAACTAATGTAGTTTCAAATGCATTTGTTTTTACAAAAGGCCTGACACATCAACTTTTTACAGAGCTGCAAAGGGGACACGGAGATGGAAAAAAAGGAAAGGAGGAAAACTTGCATCACAAAAAAATGTTTCTGTCAAAAATATTGCAGTCTCGCAAAATATTTGCATTTTATGGCAAACTATTGTGTTCCCCTGAGAAACATTGCGTTTGCTCTGAAAACATTTGCACTCTCTCACAAACCATTCGCGTTCTCTCACAAAACTATTGTGTTCCCCAGGGAACCTTTGCATTTGTTTACAAAACATTTGCATTCCCTCGCAAAACTATAATGTTCCCAGAGAAACTTGGCATTCGCTTGCAAAAAAATTTGCATTCTCTCACAAAACATTTGCAGTCTCTCACAAAACTACAGGGTTCCACATTTAAAGTTTGCTTGCAAAACATTTGCACTCTCTCACAAAATTATTACGTTCCCCCAATATGTTTGCGATCACTCGCAAAACATTTGTGTTCTCTTGCAGAACTAGTACGTTCCCCTGAGAAACTTGACACTTGCTTGGCAAAAAAAATTTGCACTCTCTTGCAAAATATTTGCATTCTCTCACTAAACTACAGTGTTCCCCAGTGAAAGTTTGCTTGGAAAACATTTGCACTCTCTCGCAAAACTATTATGTTTGCCCAATAAGTTTGCGATCACTCACAAAACATTTGCGTTCTCTTGCAAAACTACTACGTTCCCCCGAGAAACTTAGCATTCGCTTGGCAAAAAAATTGGCACTCTCTTGCAAAACATTTGCATTCTCTCGCTAAACTACAGTGTCCCCCAGTGAAAGTTTACTTGCAAAACATCTGCACTCCCTCGCAAAACTGTTACGTTTGCCCAATAAGTTTGTAATCACTCACAAAACATGTATGCTGTCTTGCAAAACTATTAATTTCCCCTTGAGAAAGTGTGTTCTCTCGCAGGACATTTGTGTTCTCTCAAAGTATTACATTCCACAGAGAAAGTTTGCGTTTTCTCACAAACCATATATGTTCTCTCTCGTAAAACTTTAGCATTCTTCTGAGAAAATTTGCCTTCTATCACAAAACATTTCTGGTCTCTCACAAACTATTGTTCCATCCAAAAACTTGTATACCCACAAACATTTAGTAAGCAAACACAAAGTTTCATTGGGGGAACACAAAGGCTTATGGAGCAAATGTGAAGTTTTTGGGGGCCAGCAAACTCAAGGTTTCTCGGCGGAATGCAAATGTTTTGCAAGACAAAAGCACAGATTTTTTTTTTTTGTCCAATGTCTTTAAAAAAACTAAAAAAAAAACTATCACCATGGAACTTTTGGCTCATCTAATGCTGTTTTGCAATCGCCTTAAAACCAGAAAAAAATGCTTGTAGCACAGCAAAGAAATTAATACATCTTTGTTTCTACATTGTTTTCCTCAAGGAGCTTGCGTACTTAGGCATACCTGAGCCTCGCTGTAGGAATCATGGGAAAGACATTAAACCATTCTCAGCATTTTGGAACAGAAGCTAAGAGAGCGATTATCCTGAGGTCAATGGTGGGAATCATATGAGCTTGATGGACAGCCTCTAAATGCCTCACCTCCTCTCTGCGGAAAGCCGTTTGAGCTTTCCTAATTACCTAATCCGCTGGTTTTCTGTTGTCAACGACAGCCGAATCCCTATATGGATTACATGCAAATTAGGGTTTCTTCCAGTCTGCTTTTAGAGGACGTTATGCATATTTATGCAAAGCAGCACAGGTTTGTTTCTATTTTAGTTTTCTCTTGCCTCTCCTCCAATAGGCGTATCATTTAATTAAAAAAAGACTGGCAGATGCACAAGGCGAAACATGTTGCGTCGGGAAACTGAGACAGTCCATACTCTTGATGTTCATGAACATTATCTTATACGTAATACCAAACTTCACTTGAGGTAGCATGTACACTATTAGTTCTTAAGTTAAATATATTTGAAATATATTTTGAGGAAATATATTATAATAACAACTTTATACTATTTTATTGTAATATGTTTTGGGCTGTATTAAAGGGGTCATATGATGCGATTTCAAGTTTTCCTTTCTCTTTGGATTGTTACAAGCTGATTGTGCATAGATAAGATCCCTGAAGTTGCAAAGACTAAAGTCTCAAAACCAAAGAGATATTCTTTATCAAAGTTAAGACTCTGCCACGCCCCCTAAAACGGCTCGTTTAAACACACCCCCACATGTCTACGTCATGATGTGGAAATATTTGCTTAATGCCGCCCAAATGTTCATGCAAAGAAAGAAGGCGTGGTTTCAGTAACCGCAGTAGTGTTGATGCAGCCCTGTCAGGGAGACGCTGTGTGTTTCTAGGCGAAAGCAAAAGCACTTTATTTGGCCTTCTGAAAGTAGATGCATTTAGGAATCATTAAGATTACTTACAACAGAACAGCAACGCATTTTATGGATGACCGTTTCGTGAACCTAGGAGAGGAGGTAATTCTGACTTTGCTCTGACAATCTGGCGCTTCTGAATCAGCGACTGTATGTTTTATTATTAGTTTAAGTATTTGCTATTGACTGCTCAAATGCAGAGTTTTGCACGTTGTGTGTGTGTGAGAGAGAGAGAGACATCACAGCGTTGTGTGTGTGTGTGTGTGTGTGTGTGCTCGCGTGTGTGAGAGGGAGACAAGGTCACACAACCGCGGCTTGTTTGCAAACACATACGAGCTTCACTGTGTCTGTCACGCAACTCTGTTCCCCTCTCGGGCTTGAACTGATGGCAAAACTAAGGACATTATTAACTGTCTTTACATTTATTTTGAAAGCTAAAGCTCGCGATTATGGAAAGGGCTACTTTCCAAAATACATTTCCGACTCGTGCTTGCTGTGTTCGGCCAATCACAATGCACTGGGTCAGTTGGCCAATCAGAGCAGTCTGCGCTTGTTGGAAGGAGGGACTTTGTAGAAAACAACGCGTTTGAGAGAGGCGGGGCATAGAGGACCTACAATAATGTACAGTATTTGAAATATAATGTGTTTTATGAACATTAAAGCATGTCAACATATTCTGTTACACCAAATACACAAAATAATGACCTTTAAAAAAGCATCATATGACCCCTTTAATATATTGTACAATAAACAAAAAAAATCTGGAAAAAAGACATTTAAAATACATGTAAATATGTAAATATAATATATTTAAACATTTTCTAGATAGTTTTGACATTCTGTATATTGTAATCAAATATCTAATTACACAATATTTACATTTTTTATATATTTAAAAAAACACTGAAATTCAAAACTTGACAAATTGCTCCTCTTTTGTAAGTCACTTTATATTAAAGAATATGCTAAATCCGTTAATGTAATTGCAATTAATGTGATGTTTTCCTGGTATATGCACACACTTGGCCAATAATGTGTATTAAATAGTATAGTGATTTACTCAGCTTGTTTTGGATAAGGCCACCACATACACATACTCGCATATCATTTATATAAATGATAAAAATCTCCAAACCTTCAAACACATTCTCCTCCTCTCAGTCCCCATGTTTGCAGCTGCCTCTCCCCTCCCTCTGTTACTTCACCTCCTTTTCATCTTGACTTTTCAATCAATAATTCAGCTTCCCCCTGCAGAGCAGGCTGACTGACGGACTGATTAAACACACAGAAGGCATGAACTAAAGAAGAACGAGGGACTGAGAGCAAGAGAGGGACTAAAAGAGCGAAAGGACCAGACAGAGATAATGGGAAAAAAAAGCAGATTACGGTAAAGGTAGGATAGAAATGGACAGATTCAGAGTGGAAAGTCCCTGAAATCAAGGCTGAGAGGACAGAGGCATGATGGGAATTGAGATGGTTTAGGGGAAGAGGACATGAAAGACTGATACAGGGAGAGAGAAAAATGCTCAGGAGGAAAATAGAGGGGAAAATGAGACAAGGCATGTAATGAAAAGAGTAATCGTGACATTATCAATAAAATGGCAAAAAGCTAAAAAAAAAAAACTTAGGTAAAAGAGATGGAAATTATGAAAAGATTGAGTGAGAAAGAAAATATAGTGAAAGAATCATGGTAAAGAAGATAAAAAAATTATGAAAGGGTGAAGGACAGATGAACTAGTGTAATATATGGAGAGAAAAGTGTCAGGCTTGATTCACCTCTCTTCTCTAAAAGCTTTTTAAATAGTATTAATGTGAATACAACACAGACTTTGCCACAGACTGTCATAGTGTACTGAGTGATCGCTGCTCTTTGAAAGAGTGAGATTACGAGTACATGAGTAAATAAGACAGAGAGAAAGAGAACTGTTACTTAAAGAAGCACTTGAAAAGAAACACATATTTGCCATGACTGCATTACTAATAGAAATTCCTGTGCTCCCATTTCATTGGCCAGTGTTGTCACTAAGCCCCGCCTATATTGTAATCTGCCAGTACTGCTAAGTGTACATCATCTATTCATCTTCCATTACTCAGTAGAGAGAGAGAGAGAAGAGCATTAAGAAGAGAGAGGGGGAAATGTGGTGGCGTTTATAGGGAAAGAGAGAGGGTAGGAAAAGAAAAAAAGAGGAAGCAAGAGGAAAAATGAAGGTTTAATGGAAGAAAGGAAGGAGAAAAGAAAGAAATGAAAAGAAGGGAGGGAGGAAGCATGGATGAATGGAAGGATGCATGAAAGGACAGAATAAAGAAAAATGGATTACGAAAGGAAAAGGAAGGAACAAACACAAATGATGGAAGAAAGGAAAATTAAAGATGGAACAAGTGAGCAAAGGAAGGCAGGAAAGGAAAAATTGAGGGTGGGAAAATAGAAGAGAATGGAAAAATGAAAGAAGGAAGGAGAAAATTGAGGATAAAAGAACCAGAACAAAAATTTAAAAGGAAGGAAGAGAACAATGAAGAAAGAAAGGAAGGAAAAATTGAGTAAAAAATCTAAATAAAGGGAAAAGCAAGACTGGAATTAAGGGATAAAATGAAGATAAAAATTCAAGGGAGAAAGCAAAAATGGTAGAAAGGAAGGAAAATTAAGGAATGAACAAACCAACCAAGGAAAAAGGAGGGAGGCAGGAATGAAGGAATACAAAAATTGAAAATGGACAAAGGATGAAATGGAGAAAATAAATTAACATAAGAGGCAGCAGAATGGATGGAAAGTAAGGAAAATGAAGGAACATAAATGAGGGAAGTAGGAAAGAAGGAAAAATGGAAGGAGGGATGAAATAAAGAAAAATGATGGATGGATGGAAGCAAGGAAAAAATCAAGAGTGGATGGGGAAAGAAAGAAAGGAAATATAGAATATAAGGAAAAAAATATGGTGGAGGAGAAAATATAGATGGATGGAGAGAAAGAAAATAAAAATTAAATGAAAGGAAAAAAATAGGGAAGCAGGGAAGCAGAGTAGTATGGAAGAAAGAAAAAGACCAATTCCTAAATACTAGGCTTTAGTTTTCATGAATTATAGCTCTAGCTCTGAGGTTTGTTGGAAATGTATCCAAATAATATTTCAGCTCACTTTACGTTTCGCTCAGTGAAACAACTGGAGCTATAAAATATTTCATCTCTCGCATGTTGACTTCCAGTAACGAGAGAAGGCCTTGTGGGAGCTGCAGAACTCGAAGTGGAGTGAAATAAACGAGGTCCTGTGAGCCTTTCTCTACTTGAAGGCATGTGCACTATAGTTTCTACACACATGATGATGTCAGACCTGCATCAGGTGAGTTCAGTAGGGGTTGAGCCAGTACTCTGATGTATGTAAAGAAGAGATCTGTTTTATGCACACAAGACCCTGGAGATTCCAGAATGCTAACAGCTGAACAGTGAACTGTCCAGTCTTGAGACGGTCAACACATTCACTCTCATCTCATTCCTTCTCAAATATGTGTGCACATGTGCAGCAGCAAGAAAACAGGCAGTTGCATTGGGGTTTTTTCTTATACTGTCCCCTGCTGGAGAGTGTTGAACTTGCACAACCCTTTTCAGAGCAAGCCCACTGTCAGAAAAATGTGCAAAGGGACATCTTTGTGCATTACTGACCACTAAAAGGTTCTTAGTTGTACCTTAAGGGTACATATTACTAATTTAAAGAACTAATATGCACCGTTTAGGGGTAAATAAAATACAGAATCGTCCCTTCAAGGGCACTGGTCCCAAGGACAAGCTGTTTTACCTATAAAAGTGTATTGAAAGTGTACATATATACACTTTAGCTACTAATATGTACCTTTAAGGTACTAATACACTCTTTAGGTACTAATATGTACCTTTATGGTACTAATATGCATCCTTTAGGTACTAATATGTACCTTGTAAGGTACTAAATTGAACCTTTTAGGGGTAAATAAGGTACAAAAGTTTGAAAAGGTACTGCCAGGTGACAGGTTTTGCACTTTTTTTTTTCTGAGAATCTAGGATTGTTTCATCCATTTTGATGTCGATCAGGTGAGTCTGACTGATTTAGAAAAGTAAAAATACATTTTCTCAACAAACCACATGGTTTGAGGTCTCATTCATGGCAATAGGTATCCAGCAGCAACCACACTTTCTTCTCAGCATGAAGCAGTTCAGAGCAGTGTTGCCCGTATGAATTTTGGACGTTTCCCTTATCCGACACCATTACAGGGCTTGGAGTCTATACTAAGAAGTGAATGTGTTGAATCTGGAGTACCAGGACTGGGGTCAGTAAACACCCCAAGAGCTTCCACAAAACTTACCCTCAATTCACGTGGGAATGACTCTAGAAATGCTTTCTGCTAAAGGCTAAAATCCTCTGAAGTTGGTTGTTAGATAACGGTAGTAGTTTATGTAGCATTTCGGAGTCATCAACAACAATTCCAAACATAGAGCAGTTTTGGAGCTATTATGCATTTTGAGGATGGACAACAAATCTGAGGAGAATTTGCCAGTAATTCCGTCAACATGTGACAGGGATACAAGATCCAACAACTGTTCTAGAACTCTAACTCCGAACTGGCTTGCCTGGAATCTGAGATACTGATGTAAGAGTGTGTTGTTATGGTAACTGGGCATGCCGACAGGGAGCTAATAGGGTAATTGACCTGCGAGTAGCAGGTTCTTAATCCACCCCCAAAACTCTCACACACAAACAAACCCTCCACTCCCACTCAACCCACAGGGGTCATCCTTTATCGGAAAACACTGCTGGGTTTCTGTAACATGCATGGGGCTGAGTCTCTCATAGAGCATTGATAATGTGACTCACGTTGCAAGTGCAAAGAGACAGTGAATAAGAAAGAGACTGAGAAAGAGGTCTTTCCATAGCTTTCAGTCAACCCTGCTGGAAATTATGGCTATAAAACCATCAAGGTGTCCTGACTACATCTGGTACAAACAGTTCTCTAACAATGTAAACATTCCATTCAGGTGTAAACTGGGCTGTAAACAGATGGACTACCAGCTGAATGAATGAATGAATGAATGAAGCATTTATATAGCGCTTTATTGTGTATTGTTGTACACCCAAAGTGCTTTACAATCATATGAGGGGGTCTCTCCTCAACCACCACCAGTGTGCAGCATCCACTTGGATGATGCGACGGCAGCCACAGGACAACGGCGCCAGTGCGCTCACCACACACCAGCTACAGGTGGAGAGGAGAGAGAGATAGAGCCAATCAAGTGGATGGGGATTATTAGGAGGCCATGATTGACAAAGGCCAGTGGAGGGAATTTCTTTCTTTCTTTCTTAATTTATTTATAAGGACAACACACATTAATCAACATTTCTGTAAATGTGCCAATTTGGCCAGGACACCGGGGTTACACCCCTACTCTTTACGATGAGTGTCATGGGATTTTTAATGACCACAGAGAGTCAAGACCTCGGTTTAACGTCTCATCCGAAAGACAGTGCTCTTTTGACAGTATAGTGTCCCCGTCACTATACTGGGGCGTTAGGACCCACAGAGACCACAGGGTGAGCACCCTGCTGGCCTCACTAACACCTCTACCAACAGCTACCTAGTTTTCCCAGGAGGTCTCCCATCCAGGTACTGACCAGGCTCAGCCCTGCTTAGCTGGTGGGGCCAAAGGTTGACTTGGTAGACCACCTTGAACTAGCAACCAACCAGCTAGCACGTATCATCAGTACAACCACCGTTTTTTCCAACAGGTAAATGGAAAAATGCTTTCAAAGTAGACCACCTGATAGAGAAGGAAGAGCAAGGAAACTGAGGGAGTATAGAAGAAGTTGTTCATGCACTGTATTTTCCGATGATTGGTCCGAGGATAGGAGGAAACAACAGGGAACATTCCCATCATGCACTTGCAGAAGCAGGGTCATAGTCTGTCTGCAGCAGAACCACAAGACCAAAACCCATCAACTAGGTCTAAGAGAACAAAAGCATATAGATTATGCAGAGATTTTCTATTCGATGTGGGGATAGATCGATTGCGAAGTACAAAATATGCTTTGGTTATTAAGAGAGTACAGTGCACAGATCCATAATGAATAAATAAGACAGACAGATATTCAGACGGAGAGGACAGCGGGAAGACATATGCGAGATAGGCATGAGAATAAAGCAGCGGCTTAGTACAGAAAACCACAAAGTGCATTAGAAAGGCATCCAAAATGTTTAAAAAAAATCATTCATATATTGTTCGGTCCAAATGACCTTAATATATCTCCAAACCTGATGCTGCAAGTTTTTAAAGGCTTGTCCCTTCTGGTTTTAAGTTCCCTTTGACTAAAATGACCTCCATCAGTTTTTTTGCATGCTTAGACCTCTTTAGTTAGAAAGAAATTGTGAATCAAAGGTCTCCGGCGAGAAGCGTCAAATCGTTTACCATTTCTCCTGTTGTCAAGCCTCCATTCTTGACAAAAGCATTCCCGGAGGGGCGCGAGACGGATAACACTGAGGAACCCTTTCGTTTTCATCTTCCACAACTCCCCCATGTCTCCATTTCACAGAGTTCGTGTTGCTGTGATCTTCCGAATTTCATGGCATGTTGCAGATCTCGTCACAGTGATATGGTGTAATGTACAAAGGTTTAGTACTTGGTGTTCTCAGTGCGTGTGAGAAAATTGCCGGCTTGGCGGAGGCCTTTGTGGTTGGCTCCGGATCTTGATGTTTGTGATATTGCACAGTTTGATTAAAAAGCCACAGGAGCCAATACCAGCCCATTAAGGCTCCATGAAGGGTTTTAATGAGCATTTTTACTTTTTTACTGAGTTGACATTTAATTTTCCACTGAAACAGTGAGTTGGGGCGGGACATATGGAACGACTTACCTGGCAAAACCACAATTGAAAATTTGGACCTTTGTAACCCCTGTCTTTTAACAGGTGACCACAAGTGGGCATTCCTTTTGGCAGCATTTATTTTTTCTGTATGCAACATAAAGATCACAAATACTTAATTTTATCACAGTAGATGTTTTACCAGTGCTCATTTTTGTGTACTTTTTAGGAGTCAAGCCAAGTTACTGCCATTGAGATGAATGGGAAAGACGATTTCAAAAAGAACCAGTTCCAGCCAATTTCTTTCAATTAATGGTTAGGAAATTTAGTAGAAACATGAGCAAAAATTAAGACAGGCTAACAAACCATTTTGCTATTTGCTATTGCTAATCAGTGACAAGTGTTTTTATCATTTAGTGGTAAAGCTCATAGACATGGACTGAAAGCCAAAGGATTTTGATTGACAAACTGCTGTTCAAAAGATGGCTGCCCCTGCTGTTCAAAAGTCCCATCAGTTGTCCTTTAAAGGCTTGTTGAGAGAAACCAACTCAGTCAGTCATTTTTTTTTTTTTTTTAAATCATTTTATCACAGGTTATTATGTGAATAAGGTAGCTTACCTGAAATAGAGAAGGATTAAGAGGTAACATATGACCCAAAAAGAATGTCAGAAAAAGATAGGGGCGAACAAATATATGTAATCTGAATAATTCCTTTATCTCTTCTGTAAAAATGTTCCCGCTCTAAATTTACCTCCCAAAATAGAATAATTAATACATCAGATCTCAATGTTATTCCCTTGTGCCTGGTTCTATAAAGTTTTTATCCAAAGTAAGCTCGCTCTCTATCTCTCTACTTTTGTCCTTGGGCTTAAGTATTAGCCATCTTTTGCTGAGGTGTTTCTTTTCATTGGCATTATCATTTCACTTATCAGAACCTTTATATGCTGGTGGGAAAGATACTAAACTTTTTGAGTGCATCAGCAGGAATGTGAAGAGTCTTTGAAGCACCATTCGGATTTCGATTTTACTCTTGATGGGCCTGCAATCAGAGGTATACAATATACTTATTTTATATTATAGTATGCTATTTATTCATTTTAAACTCTTACACTTATTTTTAACTCCATAACTTGGACAATTAAATCGGGAATTTAATGGTGGAGATAAATTTCAAGAGGATTTAAGGAGAATTTCCATCAATGCTTTCTAAAAACCAGGTCATACCAGGTGGTCACATGGAACACTATTAACCAGCTCAACCAGTCCTCTGCAATGTGGTCTACCAGGTTGACCTCGACCCCACCAGCTGGCAGCTCAACTTAGCAACCACCTAAACCAGGTTGGACATGTTCATGGATTGTGACTAGATGGAAACTTTAAATGATTTTCAAAGATCAAAGCAAACAGTCTCAACACGACTTGGCTAATGAACAGCAAAACCAACTTGAAAGTAAAACAGCTTTGGAAGGGCATGAAGGTGAGTAAACAATGGCAGTGTTTTCATTTTTATGTGAACCGTCCCTTTAAGAACTGCTGGTACCAATTATAATTCAACCTTTTAACTCCTGTCTTGTTTTTCTCTTTCAGTGTCTGTCTTCTAACCTTGTTTTTGTCTGATGTTCTCCAGTCTTATCTCTCTCCATGTTTGTCTCTCTCCTCTGACTATCTAGAGTATTCTGGGTATTTTTCTTCATGTTCTCAGTATGGCTACATTGGCTTCTCTCTTGCTGTCTCCGTCTGGTAATCACACAGCCCAGATTAGTTCCCTAGTGACTTGTGCCTCGGATCAGATCTAAGGCTTATATTTGATTCAGAGAGAATGTAATGGCCACCGAAAGTGAGAGAGAATCTCTCTGCGTGTGAAAAATAATAACTAGCCGATATGGGCTGATATACAAAGAAATTTGTATTAAAAACCATCTATGTGCATAATGAATTCCAAGCCATTTTCACTCAGAAACATCTTCAGATAGTTGCTAGAGATTAGCCTGTCTGACAAAGGCTTCTTGAATAAACCAATTAAGCATTTTTGGTCATTCTGACCGAATAGTGTTTGACACAGATTAAAGTCCTCACAAAGCCACAAATTGGCCATTTATTGTGCCTTCTCTGCTGATCCAATGAAAAGTCTTGGTGATATTGGTAAGAAAATTGTTTCCTTGCTGGCATTTTTTATTCACGTTCATTCATCATTGATGTTCTAACCTTAGTTTAACGCTCTTCAAATTCATTCATATTGCATAATTAAGACAACATTTCATGAAGCATCCAATCTGTTTTAATAACTGTCCATCTGTAATGTCGCCAAGTAAATCATTCTTGGTTCTCTTACATCTTCTGAAACATACTACAAAACCAAGAAATGTAACTTTTCAACAGTTTTTCTCCAGATGCTGAAATTCAGCTTATTGCAACAGTGCAAAAACAATATTTAATGAGGTGAGCAAACCTTTCCAAAAAGCAAAAGCTTTTTTTTTAGCACCACATTTTTGTACTGTAAATGTTTAAAGTCGCAATGTAGCGAATGGAACGGAACGGAAGTAGCTGCAACTATTTTGCATATTAATCGGAACAAAAAAAAGTCTAAAAGGCTTTCATTAACCTAGGGTCCACAATGGCCTAACTTTATCTCAAAATTATTCCCATAAAACATTGCTTAACGCAGGGTAAAATAAGAGGTTAACCAAGGGTTAAATGTAGTATTTCTTTAAAACTATATGGGGCAAACAGTGTCTGATAAAGGACAAAAGATGTTACTTTCCACATCTGGGAATATCTGGTTTTGCTAGTTTAAAATTTGCTGTTGTATTTGACATATACAGCCTGAATAAATGGCGTTCACAGAGAAGCATTAATCCACAGTCACACGGGGAGCCACACTGTAAATGAGCGGCCATATTTTAACATCTTTTTTCCCCACACATCCCCGACCGCAGCGAATTTATCACATTCACGTCAAGTAGGCCTACTTTCTCTGTCATCAAAGGGAATGTCTCCAGGGACGTTGTAGCGGGAAATGCGGCTCTGACAGTGTTAGCATTCAATAGGATCCCCATTGCTACACCTTTTGATTTATAAACCCCAGCTAAAATCAGTAACCCATGGTGGGCTTGGAAAAGGGTTTCATCAAGCTCCTTCCAATTTTCACCATAAACCTGTTTTCCCTCTTGACCGGTCACCTCAGGAATGTAATTTTCTACTGATATGAGGCAATTTGAGGTGACTATTTCCTGGCAAAGAGGCAGAAGATCCTATAAACAAAATTGAGTTAATGAGATCATAGATTTGTTTTTGCATCAAAGCAACTCTACAAGTGTTTTGAAAGCATTTCATTATGCCACCATAACAAGTTAAGTCCACCAATGTAAATAATGGAAGCTAAAATAAAGTAGACATAAAGTTAATATTTGCAAAGCTTGATTGGGTTCACCCAAGTTTGTTGATGCTGCCATTACTTTCTTCCCAGTTTTATCAAAGCCAGTTCATTCAGAGTTCACTACTAGGGCAAATTTCTGCCCACACTTGGTTTGTTTACATGCCTCTGCAGGGTCTATTTTGAGTCTGCATCATGATATTTGCGTCATCAACGTGAGTACTAGCAACATAGACTGGATTGTCAGGATTATATATAATTTTCAGTCTATTCAGTTTAATTAAATAATATTTAGTTATCTGCATTAAATTTCTCAGAGGAATGTGAACATTATTTTTCCAGAGTTATAAATAAAGGATTATTGCAGCATGTTTTACTACAAAATAGTATTTAAGTCTTTATACTTTCAAGTTTAATTCAATGTTATTTGCTGATTCTTTTTGTAGAATTTACTAGCAATTTCTGAATGAAAATTGTTTCAACACAATTTTTCTTCCCAGTATAGTGTTGTTGTTAGTGTTATTTTCGTGTTTAATGTAAGCAGTTTATATTTACATTTTCTTTATCTTTAATTATATATTGTCAAATACTAAATCTAAAATAAATGTATAGGTAATTTTATTTATTTTAGTTAGATTTGGAGGTATAAAAATGTATTTTAGTCTCGGGTAAACTGAATCCTTTTTTAAATCATATTCTGTTTTAGCAGTGTAATTTTATTTTATTTTCTAATATACAGTTTTAATTTAATTTAATACACAATTAGCAACGCAAGGTTTTCCTTTGTGACTGTCTGGTTCTTAACTTAAGATTGACATCCTAAATTGAATCACTTTCACAAAAAAAAAAGAAATAAGTAAATCCAACACCATTTCTTTTTCTTCAGGCTATAACTGAACAGAACAACATGTCACAATGGATTTATGTACTATCTGACAAAGTGTAGTGATAATACAGACTTTGGATACATTAATAATGGTCTGGCAAAGCATAACATCAACAAAAAGACTCATAAGAAAGAATGCACCCTTCACCTTCTGTTTCATTTTGGCTATGCTGAACCTCTAATGTTGTTTTTCACACTTGAGAAAAATGTGAATAAAAGGGCAAGGGTGCTCAAGATGGCAAGCAGGTGAATAAACAACAAGAAGAAAAAAAGAGACTTACTTGGCTTACTTAAATTACTGCCGCAGCTCTTCTTACTGCACTTAGTGTCAGTCTGACTCTCTACCTGACAGACGTTTTCTAACAGCAAAAACACAAGTCGGGAAACATCTGTGTCATGTTTTGATGAACCAGTACAGCAATCTGTAATTTACAGCAACATCACGTCTCCACTAACCAATGTTATAGATTGCAATATGATATTTTCAACTAGACAAAGGTGAGTATTTGGAAGCATCAGAGCGATAAATGTCATTGACCAATCAGAATCCAGTATTCCAGACCAATGTAATGAATTAATATGACTCTCGCAATCACGATATTGTTCCGTATTCAGACCAACAGCATGACTTTAAACACTTATTGCTAGCTACTTTGTCTGTTTTTGAAAAATTTCCAAGCAAGGTCACAGTTGGATTCCATTGCATTCCATTACAAATAAACAGTATTTTAGAAGGAATAGAGTGAAATATTTCAGTCATTCAGAGTCTTTTATTTATTTTCTTAATTAATCAGCGTTTTTAAACAAATTGGTCCAAAAATTATTCATTGGTAATTTAGTAATTTTATGTGCTTTTGCTCTTTTTTTATATTTCTATATAGATTTAATTATTTTTAAAAATTTCACAGTTTGTCATTTAATTACTCAAAGCCACACCTATATCAGTTAGTTGCCAAGGCAAAATTTCTAATGCTTGTTTTTAATCTAAGATTTATATTTTATTTTATTTAAGTTTTACTTCAATCATCGAAAACAATTATTAGTAGTTATTATTAGTACTACTAATATTTACTAATATTACTATTAGTAATTATTAGTTTAGTTTTAGTTAACAATAACAATGTGTTGATCAAATCAGTTGCGTAAAACATTAATTCACCCATTCATAAAGACTGTTGATTATTGCTGAATGAATTGGCTTTGTTTAATGCATTATTTTAAATTAATTTAGTTGAAATTGTTGAATGTTGTCGTTTTCATTTTATTTTTAGTATTACAAGTTTTGGTTATATGCTTTTTATTTTTTTATGTAGATTTAATTATTTAAAAAAAAAAAAAAAAAAAAAAAAAAAATAGATTTAATTATTTTATTTCAGTTGAATTTATTGTAATACTTTAAATGAAAGTTTATTTATTTGTTTATATATTCGATTTGTGATAGTTTGTTATAGTTCACAATAACAACATTGTGTTGAATAAATCGTCTGAGTAAATAATTCATTGACTTAATTATATGAACAGTCATCTACTGCCATAAAGTAATTGCAAAAAGAGTCAGAAAAACTTCCAACCAGTAATACATTAATGAGATACATTTTTAATTTTGTATGATAGATAATTTTGGAGTACACTGGGCAGCCACTGCATTAGTGCAATTTAAATTACAGTCATGCCCATTTAAAAGCTTCTGCTGCTTTTCAGTGGATGTTCAGTGGACCCAAGATGCACCGGGGGATTCGGTATGTGGACCATTCTGGACATGGCAGCTCTGTCACTGGCCCATCCGAGCCACCAGCAACGGGCCCACTAAAACAGTGTCAACCAACAAAGGGCCATGCCACCCTCCAGACGATGGCAATCCCGAGTGCCCCCTCCGTGCCAAGCTACGTCGGCAACCAAAGCTGAGAACTGAGAGCTAAAGGCTTAGCTTTTCAAAGGCAAAATGCTTATCTCCCACCACAGAGACTTGAGCTGCGTCATTTCCAAACATCTGCCACTGACCGAATAATGCTGAGAAAACTGATTTCTGATGAGCTAAAATAGCGACACAGAAATTCAATGTTAAGAGTAAAATCGAACTACATTCTCCTCCGGGATTGAAAGTGGCACTATGTACTTAGAGATTAACGTCTGACTGGATGAAGCACCAATCCCTTGCTGAAGTATTTTTAAATTTTGCCCTTTCAAATCATTCACATTCATCACAGAAACACAGCTTATCACTGCATCTTCTGTCGGTGGGATTACGTTTTTATTTCTACATGCTTCTCAGTCTGAACAACAGCAAAATTTGCTCTCCCTGAAAATCGCTTCCAGAAATCTGTGACGAGATGGAAAGATAGACAGCGAGTGAGTCAGAGATACAGACAATGACTCAATGAGCACCAGAGAGCTGATCATTTATTTATAAATGGCTTACGACTGTGACTGCAGTGGATTGCTGGTATAATAAGAGGCCTTGTGGACGTACGCAAGAGACTTGCAGAGTGGCACACTGGGGAGAATGAGGTAAGCTGTGCAAATTATTCTTTAGGCTGTCTTCTATGCAATAAAAGGAAAACTAATAGGCCTAATTATATTTTAGGATGTCTGTTATCAACTGAAAGAGAAGAAAGCGACTCAAGTGGGGGAAAATACAACTTGTCCCATGTTAGGTAAGCTGTGTCATGACTCATGTCATGGGGTAACTTGAATCATATGGGAATATGCAATTTACATTTCATATAAAAATGTGGAGAGAATTTATATTTTACTCATATCTATTTATATTTTTATACATAATTTTTTTTAATTACTGTGTGTGTATTATAAGTGTGATAATACTAGTATATTTAAAAAATAAAAAAGTATTTAAGTATTAAATAAAAATGCTATTATTTTATAGTGCACTTAAATACAATGCTAAAATATGCAAAAAAAAATAGTAATTAATTAATTTTCATCATTTTCAAAACTAAAATAAGCAAGATTTTAATCTATTACAGGACTACAGTTAGTCAATCTAAAACAATGATTGCGCATTAACAGCTGTCAACCATGTTTGACGAAAATGAGTAGTCTGAACTTATTTACCCAGTACATTTATTTAATGTTTTTTGTCGTGCATGCACACCTGCTCACTATGTGCATATATATTATTTCTTCTTGCAACAACATCCCAATGGAAATCAGTGATGTTGTGTATCTATAAACTGTACAGGCCTATACTTTAATAATACTGAAAAAAGCACATGGAACTAGTTTTGTGTAACTCTTGAGTTGACAAAAGTGAAATTTTTCATCAGAATAACCAAATGATTTTTTGTAGATGTAGTCATGTACGGATAACAGACTAAGGATAAGTATTTATAACCAGCCAAATAAACACAGAACTGTAGTTGACGTAGGGGCGCCTGACAGGGAGACGGCAATCAAAGTATATTGAAAATCGGTTACATACTAGGCTTGATTGTACAAAGAAAATACAAAGAAAACCCCCAAAATATGAAGCCTTTCATCTTGGAAAGACAGACTAAACAAAGTCAAAGAATGACATTGTTTTGAATGAGGAAGCTTCAATCCTCTTTTCTTTGTCCAAACATGGTTTCTGTTAATTAGCCTGTGGTTATGTACTGCCAGTATGCAAAATAATGCACAGAGGATTAACCAGTCATGCTTTAAATGAGGGGCAGAGCTCTAATTAATAAAAGCTAAGTCGCCTTAGATCCTGAAATATAATCAATACTTCTGAGGACAGCAAATTTACCAAATGTTCCAGCTTCTGCACATGACCATGAAAGTGAAGGCCAATACTTTGTGCACATAGAAGCGAAAGGTGAAGATGTGTCACGACTCAAATTCATTTTGATTGGAGCCAGATGCTAACATTGACATTGCCTTCCCCCCCATCTTCGTTAGCCATGAACAAAACTACCCATGGTAGGAAAAAAGACCAACAATATGTGAAGTTTCTGTGAAGTTTGTATTTAAACAAGTTGGAAAGTGGTAATCATAACATCAGGTGCATTAAAGAAACAGGTAAACTAAGTCTAATATGATGTTTTGCCCAGTGTTAGCAGGCTTGCTAATTGTTAGCAATGACAACTGACACTTTAAGCTCGTGGCACTAGTATGAATTGCACTTTGGTGAAGTTTTGCTGCCTATAGACCTTACATTGAGGGTTCGCATAGTGCATGACAGTCAGGTTCTGGAAGTAATAATCCCGTTTATTTTTCCCATAAGTGGGTTTTTATTTTTAAATATAACTAATAAGCTATTAAAGACAGACCTACTGTGAGATATGATATGGTCAATTGATGGTATATGCTTTTGTCGAAGCAATCAGTGGTCATTATTTAGATTAAATAATTGTGTGTAATTCCTGAAAAACTACATTACCAATAATTCCGCAAATAAATCAGAGAACTGTATCAAAAAACTCTAACACCTTATGAAGCAGGCTCTCAAGCTACTTAAATATTTGTATATACGTAGATTCATATTTGCAATAAACTTAAAATATGATTATATTATATACACAATCAACATCTTTAAATCAACAGTTTTATACTGTCTTTTGCAATGCTTCATGGAATTGTAGACCTTTCTTGTTAAATCTGTTATGTTTGCAAATTGTGCTTTTTGATCAGTTTTATAATTTGACTTTTGAAGATAGTCTTTTAAAGATTTACGTAAGACACAAACCAAAATTTAAGTCAAAACATCTTGTGGTCCACATGCTAGTGCATCAAAAACCAATTAAATGTGCCAAGCCGACACATGCCGTGGACTGGAATTGGTTTTTTGAATAACACGTTTATTGGGATCTCAGTGACAAGACACGCATCCGTCCCCTCCAGGGGAGCAGGGACATAAAGGGCTGGAAATTAGGCGATAGGGGCGCCGCGGGACTCTGTTTGACCACGTGGCTTGATGTTTGGTTGGCGTTTTAATGCCGCCACTTCAATGAGTTTTGACGAAATTACCTAAATGCCTCAGTTTTGTTGGCTGAGAGTGTTTCATATCTTTTTACACAGCAGTGGGGCTGGGGACAGTAAGTAATTTAATTATTTTATGGCGTATTTGTTTGGCATGTTGGAGAGAAGAGCAAATAACAAATTAGAAATGGGTGTCTGAGGGCGAATAAACCAAATGTTTACAAATAATTCAGTTCAATAGTTCCTCAGAGGAAGAGTTGTTTCACATTAGACAAACCAGAGACATAACAGTACGTACTAAAGGCAATTAAAGTAAAATCTTTACATTTGTTTTGTCAAATTACAGGAAAGCAACTGTGATAACTGCATTAAGAGTTTTTCTATATTTCTTTTATTTAAAAGGATTTACAACAGAAATTCCTTTTTTTTCATTTGTACATAATGTACATACATTTTAATGCAAAAAAACAAAATCATGCACTAAAAGTGGACTGAATCCAAAAGAAAATGTCTGAAAAAAAGAGAGAAAAAAACAAAACAAATAATAATCAATGCACTTAACGCTTTAAAACTAAATGTCTTGTATTTTGCCTAAAAATCAAATCAAATGAAAATGTACTCATTACTCACCCTAATGTCTTTCCACACCATTATGACATTCTTTCCCTTGTGCAACAGTTGCTCTTTTCACAATTACACTGGGAACTGAAGCTTTCAAGCTTCAAAAGAACAATAAATGTGACATTTATAGATGAATCCCTAGTCTTTTGAAGTCATTTGGTAAGAAACAAACCAGTTTTATAAAATCTTGACGTCCATCTTAGATCTCCTTGTAAAGTTCATAAGACATGAACTTATAATTTGTATACAAATCATTCTTGAATAACAAAACCTCCTGAACAGTTGGAGATGAATATTAGTAAACAACGACTGATATTGGTTGTTTCTCAAATAAAGCTACTGTACGACTTGAAAAGACTTAAAATATAGCACAAAAGTATTATATGTATGTGGAAGTTATCAGATCTTCTTTCTCACAATTCTGAGTTTATATCTGACATCTAAACCCAGATTTGTGAGATATAAAGTAATTAATTAGTTAATTTGCAATTGCAAGTTTGTAACTCACAATTGCGAGAGACTTGTGAGATAAAAAGTCATAATTATCTTTTTATACGGTACGATTTATTGCATGGTGGAAAACAAAAACTGAATTGCAATATGTAAACTCAGAATTCTAAGAAAAAAGTCAAAATTGCGTGATGTAAATCAGAGTTTGGAGGATTTTTTTTTCTGAACTCAGTTTATATATCACAATTTAGACACTTTCTAATAATTCTGAGTTTATATCTCGCAAATCTGACAATTCAGGTTCCCCCCCCCCTCGCAATTCAAATATAAATTCAGAATAGCAAAAAAAGGCAGATTGTGAGATAAAAAGTCACAATTATGTTTATAGTATGTTATTGTATGGTGGGAAAAAAACAAGAATTGTGATTTGTAAATTCAGAATTCAGAGAAAAAAGTCAGAATTGCATGATGTAAATTCAGAGAAATTTGCAAAATCTAAACTCTTTATATATCACAATTCAGACTTTTTTTTCCCTTCAGAATTCTGAGTTTATATCTCGCAAATTTGACAATTAAGTTTTTTTTCCTCGCAATTCTAATATAATTTCAGAATAGCAAAAAAGGCAGACTTGTGAGATAAAGTCACAATTACCATTTTTATAGTACGTTTTATTTTATTTTGGAACAAAAAACGCGAATTGTGATACGTATGTAAATTCAAGAAATCAGAGAAAAAAGTCAGAATTGCATGTAAATTCAGAGAATTTTTTTTTAAATTCGCAAAATCTAAACTCTTTACATATCGCAATTCAGACTTTTTTTCCCTTCAGAATTTTGAGTTTATATCTCGCAAATCTGACAATTCTGTTTTTTTCCCTCGCAATTCCAATCGTGAGATAAAAAGTCGCAATTACCTTTTTTTGTATTTTTTTTTTTTTTATCCTGTGCTGGAGCTGAGCTTCCAGATTTATAAACCACTTTTGTGAGGCAAAATAATAATAAAAAGTCTCTATTTATTGTAATGTCACAGAAAAGAGCAACTCCTCCACCAAAAAAAAAAAAAAAAGTCATACTAGTTTAGAACATTATGACTGAATTATAATATTTGGGTGAATTAGTCATTTTGTTTGAATTTATTCAAGGTCTACTCTCAATTCAATGAAAATAGTCTAGAATAAGTAAGAATAGACAGAAAATAAGGTTTAATGAGAAAGTGACAACAGAAATATGAACTAAATGCCACGTCATCTCAGTTAGCTTCTCGTTCCAAGCAAAAAAAACACTTCTCCATTGAAAAGGTGTGACCTTTTGTAAGTAATGCCAGGTCACGAAATGAAAAAGCAACACGGGAGAGCAGAAAGCCACCTAATTTGTGACGCTCCAAGAGGGACCGGTTTTATCTGCCGTGATTTTGTGCGTCTCGGCAGCTACGACGCTCATTAAAATCAGAAGAGGATGAGGGGGCATGAGAGATTGACAAGCAGAACAGATTTCTCCCTTTCATCTGCGTTAGCATTTGCCAAATTCAATTGAAGGAGGAAAATGACATGGAAAAAAAGCAAAATCGTTGAACACAAACAGGGATTCAGTCGTAGGCTCCTTAATTGGGTCCTCGGGGAAACATTCCGGCTACAAAATCCGGGATTTCGGGGTGTTTATTACAGGATGTTGAGACTCCAGAATATTAAGTAAAAGGGTTTGATAAGGGTGAGAAAAAAAAGGGCGGGTGGACGAGGAACACAACAGCTGCTTGTCAGTCAGGGTTTTGGCACGATTGTGTCAGTGGAGATGAACGTTTCTAATTAGGGAGAAATAGTTCAGTCCCGTTTAGTGAGAGAGAAAAAAAAAGGGCAGAGAGAAAGAGAAAAAGGCTTTACTGCCCTCTGGTGTTCACTTAAAACGTTAAAGACAGCTGACCAGTAGCAACGGGTGAGAGAGCTGGAGGAAGCTCAGTTGCCGCTCACTCCAGCTGCTGAAGTAGTTGTTCCAGAGCTGCTCAGTGCTGATTTGCCTTTGTACCTTTGGCCGCCACGCCGTCGACCACTTCCACCAGACTTCAACTGAAAGAGACGATAAAAACCAATTGTGTTTTTTTTATTTGAATTAAAGACAGGGATAAAAAGCTGATTTTGGTTCCTCACTAAAGAAATTTTTAAATTTGAGCAGCAGTCACAATGTTAATTCGAAAGATGTTAATCGTGTTTTTATCAGTTTTTGTTAAAATCATGACATTTCCATGAGTAGGAAAGAAACACATAACTGATACAATAAATAATAAAAAATAAATAAACCGATTTTTTTCATTGTCATTTTCACCTTTAAATGAATGTAAGTCAAAGTGTCATTTGTTTTACTAATTTTGTGTTAAAAGCACATTAAAATTCTCATTAAAGTTAATTTTAAAAACTCATACAAATCAAAATCAAATACAAATCTCACTATAAAAAATACTGTTCTAAAAGTTTTTTCCTCAACAAAATTGTGCTGTTGTAACAAACTGTAAATGAAGGCAGTTTGAATAGTTATAAAAAAAATACTATTTTATTTATTTTTTCTCCTCAGCAAAATAAATGAAACTTCCTTACATTTGAATAATTTATTTTACTATTACATTTTTATAAATGACTGGCAATTAAATACTTGACTAAGCAAATTTTAATAAATTCAACTGAAAGAGACGATGAACTAAATATATTTAATATTATATATATACTTTTTTTTTCAGAAATGGAAACTTTTGAATAACAGTAAATGTAAAATATATAAATTAAATAAATACTGAATTATTATTATTATTTATTTATTTCTCTTTTTTGTAATTTTCTCCTTATCAAAACAAATGAAACTTGGACTCGTATTCAGAAAATGTAATACAATTATCTTTTATGTTTATCAGCTAAAGCTTTTTATAATTTTGGTAGATATCTTTTTTTTGTCAATCATTTAGTTAATGGCAATTTAAAACATAACTGACTGAGTAAATCAATAGAATCAATAGATTCTGTTTGTAAACCTGTAATTTTAACATCTCAATAATGGTTAATAAGGACAGCTTTACTATTTGAACACGACTTACAAAGAAACAAAACCCAGAATTTGGTCTGTAGTGACCATTAATGGAAAAATCATTTTTTCTCCTTTTCAGAGGTGATTTGTCTCATTCAAATACTGTTCAGGAAATAAATCAGCCTAATTCATTACATTAAGACTCTAATGTCTTTTATAATCATGAAAGTAATGCTCTTAATACCTCTGCGATTTACACTACAGCAAATTAAGATTTTAAGAAGCTTAAAGAGTTTGACCTTAATGTGCTTTAAACCGTTTTACCTTCACTTCACACTGCTTTCTTGTGCTTTTTTAACTTTATTCTCTTTGTTTCAATCTGTAAGTGTCTCCTCGCCCCCTGCTGTCTACCGCACTGAGCCACGGACAGAAGAGAAGAGAAAAGGCCGTTTTTGGTGTATTGGGGATGAAAAGAGTCGAGAAATCTCAAGGGCTGTAAGTTTCCGGGAACGTTTGGAGATGAATATTATATGCAACCCGAAGGAAAATGTGAAGCGGAAAAAGAGTATATAAGGAACAATATGGGAACAAGTGAGAGAAAAGAATTTAATACCAAGCATAATACGAACATTACAGATTATGTTAACATGATTATTAATCTCTGTGTGTGTGTATTCACAATATATACAATTATTTTATACATTAGTCATTGTAGTTGTAGTATAATTATTGACTTATTTTTTATCTATATATATAAATATAGATATATGGATATTAGTGGTGCAACGGATCACAAAACTCACGGTTCGGATCATACTACGGATTTTGAGTCACGGATCGGATCATTTTTCGGATCAGCAAAAAAAGTTGTGTAAACTACTAGCTTTACTACTAAAGTCAGTAATAAACCAAGAACAATTACACAAATTAATTAGATTTTCAACCAATAGATAGATTTCCAGCCTACAACATAAAATTATAAATAAAGACAGTAACAGTAGTATTCAGGTGCAAAACACAATAATGCTTACTGCATAAGTTAAATACAGATGATTAGCAGACAGAAGCAGGTATTATAGGCTGCTGTCTCTTTAAGACCAAATGCACGGACCAAATACTGACACACATCCGGTTTCTTTCTCGGCTGTATACGTTAACTTAAGACATAACTGACTGTGTTTAACAGAATACTTGCCAAAACGGGTATTTTAACACAACTTTGTGTGTGTGTGTATGTATCCATCCGTTGAGGCGTTGTCTGAAACGCGGTATCTAAATCATCTCACGCTCTCTCTCTGCGTGTGCGAGCTTCAGTGTGTGCGGCAGCGGCTGAGCGCAGAAAACGGAGCGCGTGCAAATGATAAACGTTCACTCTATGGTGGTTAAACTTATCAGTTAATCCGCGAATCACATGCGTGCCGAACCGTGAGGACTGGTCCGTACGGATCATGGATCATCTACGATCCGTTGCACCCCTAATGGATATAGATGTATAAATATTTCAATAAAAAATATATATACATATATTTATTTACATACATATATTTTATTTATTTTTTACAATATATACAATTATTTAATACAAGATAAAATATATTTTACATAATTCTATACAATATCTCACAAAAGTGAGTACACCCCTCACATTTCGGTAATCAATTTAGTATATCTTTTCAAGGGACAATACTATAGAAATGAAACTGCACAACAACTTGTGCAGCTCTGGTGAACTCCATGCCCAGGAGGATTAAGGCAGTGCTAGATAACAATGGTGCCCCTACAAAATATTGACACTTTGGACACAGTTTTGACATGTTCACTTAGGGTGTACTCATTTTTGTTGCCGGTTATTTGGACAATAATGGCTGTATGTTGAGTTATTTTCAGAGGACAGTAAATTTGTACTTCTATACAAGCTGCACATTGACTACTCTAAAATATATTCACGTTTCATTTGTGCCGTATTGTCCCTTGAGAAGATATACTAAAATTGTTGCTGAAATGAGAGGGGTGTACTCACTTTTGTGAGATACTGTATATATGTGTGTGTGTGTGTGTGTGTGTGTGTGTGTGTTTAAAATGAAAATATAATACAATTTAAGTATTGTTATTACTATTATTATTGACTTGATTTTTTTATGTTTTTACATACAGTTTTTAGAATTATTTTATCCATTATTTATTAATTTATTGCTGACTCTCACCAGTTGTCCCATTTGAGGGCTTCCTCCCAACTGTGTGCTTTCCTCGCAGGCTGATGAAGAGCCTTCCACCTGTGACGAGGTTTTCTTGGTAGACTGCATCTTGGCCTGAGGCTTGCTTTGAAGCAGCTGTCGTACAAGCGAAGACAACAGACAGTAGTTTAAAAGGAAATGCATCGCCAGTTTTTATGACTCATGCTGGAAGGTAACAAATCTCTTTATATACTTTATTGGCTGACATTATGAAATATGCATGATTGACATCACTAAAGTTAAACCAATTCAATAACAATTTCCAGTTGGATGAATCTCAAGAAACCATATGGATATATATATATATATATATATATATATATAGGCTGAACGTTTTTGTGACCTCTGACCTTAGTGATGGTACCCACGGCCTTGGTCCTGCCCTCTCTGAAGACGAGTCTCTGGTCCGTGTGAAGGTACTCGGGGGTCTTGATGAAGCGGAAGTATACGGTGGCTTTGTCCCCCGTCCGTAAACAGTCTTTGTTCATGCCGATGATGGTGGCCGTCTGTCTGATACTGCCACAGTGAACTATGATACAGAGAAACTCATGACAAAGTGCCATATAGATACAATATCTGTTTAGATTAGTGCTGTCAAACGATTAATCACGATTAATCGCATTCCAAATAAAAGTTTTTGTTCACATAGTATGTGTATGTATGTGTACTGTGTACATTTATTATGTATATATAAATACACACCCATGCATGTACATATTTAAGAAAAATATGTTACGTTTATATATAAAAACTATTACATATAATAAATTATGTGAATATAAATATATACATGTAAATATTTTCAAAATATATACTGTATGCGTGTGTATTTATATATACATAATAAATATACACAGAGCACACACATATACTATGTAAACAAAAACTTTTATGTTGGATGCGATTAATCATTTGACAGCACTAGTTTAGATACAATTTGTATTTAAATATTTAATATTTTTCACACCTCTCCTTCAGTAAAACAAAAGCATTGATATTAGAAGACAATATTGGAAGCACATAATATAAGGGTTTATTTTTCCCAAAATCAAACAGGGAATTAATTTCTTTAAGTATATTACATTTCATTAAGGTAAAACAGTGTAGATTTATACTATAATATTGGTTAACAACAATATTATAAAATGTGTGTATCCGCTGTAATGTTAAATGTATCTTTTTAAATAATTTTTATTCAGTAAAACAACAGCAGTTTTTCCCAATACAAACATTCAGTTATCATTTTTTGATACCCAATTTTATAAAAGGTAAACCTGTTGATCTATACTTATTATACTGGCTATAAAATAAAATGAAATAAAATGTAAGCACGTGAAACAGAATTCTCTCTCAAAATGTAAATATCCTCTTTATCTGACAAAATGTATATATCATAAATGGTTTTTATAGAAATTATAAATAAATGTATTAATTAAAAATAATTTATTTTAATTTATTTAAAAATGTTCATATATTTTTAATAGTATTTTTTTTTCTATAATTTTTTTTAAATTGTAAAATTTAATAGTAAAATTAGTTAATTTAAAATTATTTTATATATATTTGTTCACATATTTAAGTAAAAATTTGTCATTTGTATATTATATAGTTATTTAATATTTAGATATTTGAATTTATAAATAAATAAAATGTTAAATAAATATTTGCTGCAGTAAAAATCCAAATATCTTATTATAAAACAAGCAAATGTTTTAAATATCACAAGAAACAAAAAATATTTTTAAATCTTTAATATAGATTACATAAAAAAATCTTAATTAACTTTTATCACAAACAAATATCCAGTCTAATATTTATTTTGAATCTTTTGATTAAAAATGTTAAACTATATAAAAATGTTAAGCTTCAATTTCATAAGAATCAAAAATTCCATCAAATATTTATACTAATCCTTTTATTAAATGTTTAACAGACTATTTAAAAATAATGTGAAGTATTTAATATCATGAGTAACAAAAAATCTGTCAAATATTTAACATTTGTCTTGCCTACTCACCCATAGCTTGGTATCTCGGCGATATCGTCGTTGGATGGTGCAGTACGAGAATCTCTGCCTCAAACTCCCAGCATGCCTGTGGGTTGAGCCGGGGCGACACCATCACCATCCCCTTCCTGATCGATGAGCGCTTGATCTTCTTCAGAGAGAATGAGGCCGTCTGCCCGCCGCGCACTTCTTTAACAGACATGCGCTTGCGATGGATGGATTTGACGACAATGGGGATGAAGACGCCCAGAGGATCCGGACCGAGGAGCAGCGTGTCGTTCAGCCGTATTAATCCACGTAAAGTAGTCCCTGATACTACGGTACCTACACCCTGAGGAACATACGAGAGGTTCAAACGATTGAGAAAGAGGTAGACAGAAGTACAAAGACAGTATGTGTCGTACCGGCACTGAATATGTGTCGTCAATTTGAAACTCTGGTGGCTCGTCGTCTTTAAACGTCGTTCTGGGAGACAGCAGGTTCAGGAACATTTTCAACAAGTCCATGTTTTCACCCGTCACATTTGAGATCTGGAAAATCGGACACATCCTACACAGAAAAACAATGCTTTTGTGTAATATGCTTTTATTTTTTCAGATGATATTAATACCTTGTTTGAAATTGATACTTACAAAGATTCTTTGGGCAAAAAAGCATCTTGATTTCCAACATTTTTTCATGCAAACAATTTAATTGTAGTCAGAGGAGTGACTAAAAATTCTACTTTTACAGTTTTTATATGGTTTAGTTTTTTTTTTTTTTTGGCTTTCTATGCCAAAAAATTGAGAGGCCCAAGTCAAAAAAAGTGTGAGGTCAACCCTAAGTGTAAAGGTTATTGCACACTGAGTCCGAAATTTTCATATGCATTTTTTCGTATTCGTTATCCTAAAAATTTGTCACGCACAGAAACCTTGCACACTGAGTCCGATGCGCATTAATTAATCGATTGCGAAATAATTCTCAAAACATTAATAAATGGAGTCTTCAAGCAGTGAGGATGATTTTGTTGTCCTCTCGCTTCTAAAAAAAGAGAAAAAGAAAGGAAATATTGGGTCCATCCAATCCTGCGATATAGAGAGGAAGGAGAGTTTCCCCTCATTATTAAGGAGCAGCGGGGTTATCACGGACGATTCAAAGTTTACTTCAGAATGTCAGTGGCTCAGTTTGATGCTTTGCTAGCAATACTAGGGCCACATATTAAAAAGAAGACCACCAATTTCTGTGAACTCAGTGTGCAAGGATCTATATACAGTGCTTTGTGTTGCGAGACGAAGTGGATGAACTTGACAATCGCCATTCTGGAGTTTGGCGTTCGATTGAACGGTGGCTCTGAACTGTCAAAACACCTCTCAAAATGCTTACTACGGATGCAAAAAATCGAACCCGATCCAAAAAAATCTATGACAGGCGAACGTTTCGGAGGCAGTCTGTAAACGTGATTGACACAGCGTGAGGTCGTATTTATTTTTTAACGTGCGAAAATTTCAGACGAAACTCAATGGCCTTAAGTTTATTGTTTTTTTGCCCTTTTTATCATTCTACAGCCAAAAATTAAGTAAAATTACCTTTCTGAGCTAAAGTTTGAGGCAGTAACAATGACGTCATCCTTGTTTTGCACCAAAACTGGAATTTTTCTGCATCCTGGAGACTTTAGTAACCTTTGTAATAACTTTAGCGTCTCTGCAATGCGAAACCACACAAAAATTTGTCTATAAAAACACACACTGTAGGGTTGAATGGCTGGATTTGTATTTCACATTAATTTTCGACAGCATTTGCGGGATATTGTTGATTAAACCAGGAAATATTTTTTACTTTAATTTTGTTACATCTTATGACTTCCGAACTCCAAAAACCCAATAACATTTGCACAATATGCACAAGGATACCAGGAAGTAGGGCTGTGCGATATGAAGATATATATCGCATGGACGAAATAAAAAGTCTATTGTTTCATATTATGCTGTGTCGTTTATTTCGTGGTTGTCGCAAACTACATTGTTTACGGTAATACTTTTTCATCATTTGGATGACTGCGATCTTTACACACCACCACGGGGCGTGAAGGGGAGACAGAACCAGGTGGAGAACGACCAGCCAGGACAAAACGAGGAGCTTGTTCCTAAACGAGGGACTACATCTGTAGCATGGGCACACGTTTTTAAGCACTGCAGTTTTAAAACAACCGATTTTAAACCATTGAAACACAAACAACAGAGCTATATGAGTGCGCCGTCTCTGTTTCTATGTGAGAGGAGCGCACATTTTTTTGCCGCTTTATTGGCTTTGAACGATTACATAAACACACTTATATGCGTTAGAATCCCCGTCTTTGCAAGTATCCTCATAAACACAGTGATTTAGGTCTTAAGAGAGAGTAAACTGCTGAAAAAGAAAACGCATATGTAACAGTATATTGGATCCGGACTTCGGTCTTAAAGGGGAAGCTGTCCAATATTCATCCTGTCTGCCATTCATATTAATCAAACAACAGTGAGAGAAAATCTCTCACTGCTCTTGACCAAATCACTTTTGTAATTTTAATAAGAATAAAATAGAATCTATACATAATGCACGTGTTAAGTATATCTAGATAGATAGATAGATAGATATATAATTAACACAGTGAAGACTAATTAATTGACACAATGTATATAGCATTTCTTATTTATTGTAGTTTTTGTCCTATTGCTTGCAATTGGTTTTTATCCTTATTTCATCACTGACTGTTTATTTATTTTCAGTGAGCTTGAGTTTTTATTTTTTTGTGTGTGTGTTCTGCTCTTTTTAGGCTTGTATTAGTTTGATATTGACATTGGTGACAAGGATTATGAAAATTCTATGGTATCAAAAATTTTAATATAAAAACCTTTTTAAAAGAAAAAAATAACTATATTGTGATATATATCGTTATCGTAATATAAAATTAGTCATATTGTGATACAAGATTTTGGTCATATCGCCCACCCCTACCAGGGAGTATTCTTGCATATTACACAAACATGCAGGAATTATACCACTAGTGAAGTCCACACAGAGAAGTCATAGAATATTACACTCAAATTACAAAAATGAATCTTCAAAGAACATTTTTTTTTGTAGATTTACACTATCATTTTGGTTATAGTATAAAATGTGTAAAAAAATATATATATTTTTTTTTTTAAATAAAATAAATAAAACAACATCTGCAAAAATTTGTGGGCACCTGGTATCTTACACAATTTCTATATATTAAAAACTAATTCTATTAATTATTACTGATTAACATTATGCCACAAATGCTGTTGATAAAACTTCTGTAGTAAAATGAGTCACATTACCTTGTAAGATGTTAGCGGGACACATGTCTATCTTTGTTACAACTACAAAAACAGGAACGTTGAGGGCCAGAGCGAGACCGAGGTGCTCTTTAGTCATGCCAATGATTCCTGCATTACTTCCCACCTTCGCGACACAGAAAAAGACAGAATTCATAAAACTTGAAACCGCCGAGTACATACACCTGTGGCACACCTACTCCCTCTCACCATTAGCATGCAGAAATCCGGCAGGTGGCCAGTCATGCCAAATACGGTGGTCTTCAGGTACTTCTCGTGGCCCGCCAAGTCGATGAAAGTGATGACCTTCGATGACCTCTCGCAGATTTTGGTCCAGTCCAGGCTGCCGCCATGGCTGTCCGGTTTGTTGACCACCTGCCCCTCCTGGTCGAAACCCAGAATGTCATTGCCGACGCTACTCGTCCGGCCGCTCTCCATCTCATGTTTGTGGCGGAACAGCTTCTGGCGAGCGAATCCACGACCGTTGTCGAGTTCACCATGGGTTAGGACACCCAAAAGTGTGCTTTTACCAGCGTCTACATTACCTACGACTGCCACTCTGCAAAAATAATTGATTTTAAGCAAAAAATTGATAATTTTTAACAATTTCTTTGTAAAACATCTTCTAACCTGACTTCCAGGAAGTCTGCCTCTCCCACTCGACGACGGATAAGATAATCACGGACATGTCCTGCTGTTTCCGTCCTCTCTCTCAACAGAATCAGGTCAGCATCAACCTGTTCACAAAGTGACTGCACTGTAGCGACAGATGCATCCATATCCTGCTCGTCCAGACCATAATCACCACCGTCTGAGAGACAGAGACACCAAGAATTTATCAACACTTCTTAATAGGACATTTACATCTTGGAAAGTCAAAATAAATTTTTGAAATGATTGCAAAAAAGGCTTGAAAATACAAGAATAAATATGACAGACGGACAACAGTACAACATCTGGTCAAACCAAGACACATCAACAACCTTTGACCTTAGTGGTCACAAGGTCACTATTGCATGGCGTCTTTTGTTAAAGCAGTGTTTTTGTCTATTAAATAAAACTGTTCAAACGTTTTGTAAGATTTTTAAAAATGTTTTTGAAAGAACTCACTCATGCTCACCAAGGTTGCATTTATTTAATATAGTAAAAATACTAATATATTGAAATATTATTTAAATTTAAAATAATTGTTTTCACATCTCACCTGTTCCCATTCCGACCACATAGATGGTTTCTCCGCATCCTTCCTCTATTCGTTCTCGCAGCTGCTTTTTTAAACACTCATACTGCTCTCCTGTAGGGCTGACCAGTGCAAACTGACGACAATCAACAAAAGTAATCAAAGTGCTATTAAATGTACTAATAGAAGAAAAACTAGATATTTGTTGAGCATGTATTTTAATATATTAAAATGTCAAAATTTTGGTATGCATTCCATATATTTAATATCTCTTTACAGTGACTCCAAAAAGAATTTGGACACTTAAGCAAAACTTAGAAGTGTATGAATGCCATTAAATTGGATTAAAAAATCTTAAATCTATTCTATTTTAGTTTTAATGATAGCACAAGCATGCTTTTCAAACTTTTTTTTTTTGCAAAATGTTTAAGTTTTAAATGATTAAAACAAAAATCTATTTAAATAAAATAAATTTCACTGCTTTAGACAGGAGGCTATGGCTAACTTTATTTAAGATACCAATATATTGGTATGCATTCCATATAGTCTGTATCTATATATACAGTGACAACAAAAATTATTTGGAATGAATGAATAAAAAATAATTAATTTTATAAAAAATTGTTTGGTTAGTTTTTAATTATTAAAATTATTTAAAAAATAATTTAAATAAAATAAATTCTACTGCTTTAGACAGCAAGCTATAACTTAAATTTTCTGAACCATTTTTGAGAGTAAACCTATTTTCAAACAGTCTATCTGTAATTTAATAATTTCATTTTATTTAATGTAAGAATTTATTTTCATTATTACAAACATAAACATCTATAAAACGTTTACCTTGAAAACTGGCAAATTAATTTTTAAAATAAATGTAATAATTTGAAAAAAAATTGGTTTGATATTTTATAATTCTAAATATAAACCAATCTAATTTTAATAATATACTTAAATACTTTTAAGCATGACTTAAGCGTGTCAAAATAATTTTTGGTCACTTACAAATCAGTATTTGTAGCAAAAACTATGCTTTTCCATGTTGCACTTTTTATTGCAGTTTTACATGCGTTTAAAAAGCAACAACCTTTAAATTCACTCTATCACAATGTTACTCATGTTCAGGTTCGTTCGCACACATGCACATAAGTCTGGGGTCAGTACAGTTGTTGCAGTGCCAGCTGGCGTTCACATGCACAGCCAACGTGTCACTCGTGCAGCGCGTTTGCTTTGAATTCAAAGTTGTTAAATGTGTTAAACACCACGCATTTATCAAATAAACTCTTGTAATGGTTCATGCACATAGAGAAGCGTTCAAAAGAACGCTTAGGCCTGAGAGCCACCTTGCTGGTGAGGTCTAAATGATCCTCGGCTTCCCCGTTCTGGTTGTCGCCGACGTCGCTGCGCTCAGAGCCGGGCAAATCCTCCGCGCAGCCCGGGTCAGGTGCGAACATACAAGCCGGGACAACCGACTCCACCGCCGGGCTTAAGCTGCTCTCCGTCGCCGCCATGTGCTCCTCCAGCCTGCGTCTGGAAAAGAGATTGTTCCAGTGAAGTTTTGTTTTTTGGTTCTAAAACTAGAATAAGTTTCGTTTCAACTCTCAACTTTGTCATACTAACCTGTCTAGCGTAGTTTACATGCACTTTTTGTATGAGGAATAAGGGGCCTCTGGGTGACACGCCTACTCGTGAATAATTAATTAGTTATTTACAGGCACGTCCGAAAAAAACGTTTTAAACTTTAAAGTTTATTTTATTTATATATTTTAAGAAGTTTCTGCCTTTGAAAGACGATTGGTTTTTATGCATTTTTTCACGTGGCGTACTTAAAAGTGTAACTTGCGTAATTTATGCATTTTTAAACGAGCTCTGGAGAGAGAGCCTACTCATGAATAATTAACAAAGCAAGTCTGAAAACTACTTCTAAATTTAAAGAAAAGAAAAGAAAGAAAGTTAGATGTAATGCGCTGATCTTTAAAACTCAACTCGTACTCGTGTAGACGCCAGAACAGGACATCCATCAAGACACGCCTACTTGGTAATAATGAATTTACATCATTACATAAAAGTGCAAGCAGGCAAGTCTGAACAAGCCTCTCTCTAGAAGCCATAAATTAACATTTTTAAATGTTATATATGATTGCGATATGTATTGATAGACATAATGAATCAAGAAAAGAGATTGGAATAACAAGCATTTTAAGTAGCAAATTTATTATTTTTTCCCCTTCTTTTTGCATAAACATTGCTATTGAAAAAAGGCCTCTAGGAGGTTCTGGAAAGTTCGAACACTAGGTGGCAGTGTTGTGCCGTGGATTGGATGTATTTTGTTACATAGTATAATATAATATAATAATGTAATGTAAATTTATAAAGTTACATGAACTATTATTTTATCAACATATGTATATAGTGTTTATAAATTATACCTTACTATACCTTAAAAAAAGGCATTTATATAATATATTGCACTGGAAGCATCTTGGTACATATAATAAGTTATATTATATTTGACTTTTTAGATTGTTAATTAATTCAAAAACTATTATTTTATCAACTGTATACACTTATTTTATCAATATATATATATGTATATAATGTATATAAAATATATAATTGTAACATTGAATTGAAACTTACTGTATTAAAAGAAATTGATTGTATTCTATTAAAATATTTTATTTTGCTAGTTGTAAATAAATAAATTATATAGTACACTATACTATTTTATTATATTTCTCTCACAAACATATTAATAATTAATAATGTAGAATTTATCAGTACATTACGTTTTACTGTATAAAATGTATATAAAATATATAAGTTAATTATATAATATGTGACCCTGCACCACAAAAACAGTCATAAGGGTCAATTTTCTGAATCTGAGATTTATACATCATCTGAAAGCTGAATAAATAATCTTTACATTGATATATGGTTTGTTAGGATAGGACAATATTTAGCCGAGATACAACTATTTGAAAATCTGGAATCTGAGGGTGCAAAAAAATCTAAATATTGAGAAAATCACCTTTAAAGTTGTCCAAATGAAGTTCTTAGCAATGCATATTACTAATCAAAAATTAAGTTTTGATATATTTACGGTAGGAAATGTACAAAATATCTTCATGGAACATGATCTTTATTTAATTTCCTAATGATTTTTGGCATAAAAGAAAAATTAATAATTTTGACCCATACACTGTATTTTTGGCTATTGCTACCTGTGCAACTTAAGACTGGTTTTGTGGTCCAGGGTCACAAATGTAAGGTAAAGTTACTGCATTGGAAGTATCTCTGTACCATTAGAATAGAATAGAATAGAATAGAATAGAATAGAATAGAATAGAATAGAATAGAATATGTTATGTTCATTGTATTAGCATTTCAATACATATACTTAATTAAATTATAAATAAATAATAAACAAAAAAAATAATAAATAAATAAAAATGTAATATTTTAATGCATTTTATAATTTCTTGCTTTTTATATTGTTATTTAGTTCATAATAGTTTTCTGCCCTGATGTCAGTTTATTCTTTACACCAGGGGTGGGGAACGTTGATCCTGGAGGGCCACTCTCCTGCAGAGCTCCAAACCTGAAAAACCCTGGAAGAAAATACCTAACTGCATCCTGAACACCTTGATTAGCTGCTTCAGGTGTGTTTGATTAGGGTTAGAGCTAAACTCTGCAGGGACACCGGCCCTCCAGGATCAACGTTCCTCACCCCTGCTTTACACACACACACACACACACACACCCATATATATATATATACACACAGTTGGGAAAATAATTATTTGATCCCCTGCTGATTTTGTAAGTTTGCCCACTTAAAAAAAAGAAAAAAAAAGAAGGATTTATCATTTTTATGGTAGGTTTATTTTAACTGATAGAGACAGAATATCAAACAACAAATCCAGAAAAAAAGCAGCATACAAATGTTAAAAAAAGATTTACATGTTAGTAAATCAAATAAGTATTTGACCCCTTCGCAAAACATGACTTGGTGGCAAAACCCTTGTTGGCAATCACAGAGGTCAGACGTTTCTTGTAGTTGGCCACCAGGGCCCGTATTCACAAAACATTTTATCTTACCACTAAGAGTTCTCCTAAATAGCAGTAAAAGTTTTTAGCTAAGAGTTTTCTCTTAAAACCTATTCACAAAGCTGCTGAGACAAACTTTTACTAAGGAATAGAGAGAAGTCTTAAAGTGCCCCTATTATGGGTAATGAAAGGTTCATATTTTGGTTTTGGGAGTCCCCAACAACAGCTTGACATGGATTCAAACTCAAAAAAACACTTTCATATTCTTATAATATGCATTTGTTTTTACCTTATTTGCTCAACGACTCCTAAACGATTCGTTCAACGATTCATTTTTCCAAACTCCTCCTTTGCGTGACGCTAATCTGCGGTGATTGGTTGATTTCATTTAAAGCAGTGTTTGTGAGCTTTTAACACTCCAAAAGCGGCACCTAGTGGCAAAGAATGAATTTGCATGTTCATTCAGACCAACGCGGAAATCAAGTTTTCCCAGGTGCAACAAGTGGGCGGGAATATGCTAATGTTTCATGTTGACCTCAACATGAAACGGCTTGGACGTAAATTCTGTCACTAATTTAAAAATAATGTTAATTGCCACATTCAAATAAAGATTTTAACATGCAGGCTAAGTGTCACTAATTAAACAAATATATGTTCAGCTAATTTGCAGGGGCGGTTCTAGGATTTCATCTTTTGGGGGCTTAGCCCTCAGAGAGACCTTTAGATACAACGATACAAATTACCTAAATAAACAGTATTTTACTGTGCTTATGAAACCTGTATTACAATTACCTATTAAAGTTACAGAATTACTTAGTGAGTGATTCTCATGGTTTTCTTTTGTTGTTTGATTAACATTATTAGCCTAATATAAGAAATGCATACTGACACACATCCAATATTTTCTTAACGGTTTATGTTTAAGACGTAACCGACTGCGTTTACTGGATACTCTTTAAGACAGCCATTGTGACATAATATTTTGTGTATTTGCTTATTTGCTCGAGAGGACGTGAAAGTGAATGACAGTCTCATGCAAGTGCGTTTCAATGGCACGATTTTCTGTTTCTATTTGGTGTGCTATTTATACGCAACAACTGACTTTGGCGTGTATATGAGACACAATGATTAGGTATAGGGGTGTGGGGAAGGTGCGTATCATAAGCACACCAAATAGAAACAGAAATTCGTGCCATTGAAACGCACTTTCATGAGACCATGCTGGTGTGCTGTCTGTGCAGTGCCTCTCAGTGCGTGCACTCTTCATTCAAATGTGTGTGCGCACATTCACGATCTATCACAGTGCTTGATTACCACATTGAGATCGATAAACGAGCGAGAATTATACACTTTCTTGAGGAAGCAGCACTGGGCTGATCATTCAGCTGATTATAGTTTTAGGGGGGCTGAGACGACAAATAAGGGGGCTGAAGCCCACCTAAAAAGGGTCAAGAACCGCCCTTGGCTAATTTTCAGTCTCTTACATGTATGCTTCTCGTAGTGGATGCATATAAACCACCTTTTAATTAACAGAGTAGAATAATCGTGGCTGATAGTAAGACATGCAAACGTAAAAGAAAACCAAACTGAATGCAAGAACAGCTGTAACTTCTTGCCCAACTGGTTAATGAAAAGGATATAATCAAAGGAAAATTTGTAGTTGGGATAACCGCCAAGCCCTAAAGGCGATACCTTTTTAAAAGGTCATTATCGTCAAATGTTTCTAAAATGTTTATATTCTGAGGCAGATTGCCGGTGTTGTGCCCATTTTCGACCCCCTGCCAAATTATTACCCTTCTCGTTGAAATCGCTATATGATTGCCTAATCCTAACCCCTCCCCCACACCTAACCCTAAACCTACCAATACTAGGGGGGCAATAATCTGGCAGGGGTCAGAATTGGGCACAACACTGGCAACAGCCATTTTAGGATAGTTGTGAATTGGTCTTAGTGACTTAGGAGTCTTCTTCACTACTCCTAATGTTTCACAGATTTAGGAGCTAGTTTTAGCGCTTAAAATGCTTTGTGAAAATTTAGGAGTCCTAAATTTAGGACTGACACGCCCACTATTTTTAAGCTTTTCTCCTAAATCGGCAAGTTAGGAGCTTTTTAGCCTTAAGATGTTTTGTGAATACGGGCCCAGGTTTGCACACATCTCAGGAGGGATTTTGTCCCACTCCTCTTTACAGATCCTCTCCAAGTCATTAATGTTTCTTGGCTGTCTCTTTGAAACTCGAACCTTCAGCTCTCTCCACAGATTTTCTATGGGATTAAGGTCCGGAGACTGGCTAGGCCACTGCAGGACCTTAATGTGCTTCTTCTTGAGCCACTCCTTTGTTGCCTTGGCCGTGTGTTTTGGGTCATTGTCATGCTGGAATACCCATCCACGACCCATCTTCAGTGTTCTGGCTGAGGGAAGGAGGTTCTCATCTAATATTTTACAGTACATGGCCCTGTCCATTGGCCCCTCAATGCGGCTCCAAATTTTTAGAATTTTCGAAACAGCTCCAAAGCACAATGATTCCACCTCCATGTTTGATGGTGGGGATGGTGTTCTTGGGGTCATAGGCAGCATTCCTCCTCCTCCAAACTCGGCGAGTTGAGTTGATGCCAAAGAGCTGGATTTTGGTCTCATCTGACCACAACACTTTCACCCAGTTCTCCTCTGAATCATTGGCAAACTTCAGACGGGCCTGTACATGTGCTTTCTTGAGCAGGGGGACCTTGCGGGCGCTGCAGGATTTCAGTCCTTCACGGCGTAGTGTGTTACCAATTGTTTTCTTGGTGACTATGGTCCTAGCTCCCTTGAGATCATTGACAAGATCCTCCCGTGTAGTTCTGGGCTGATTCCTCACCGTTCTCATGATCATCCTTACCCCATGAGGTGCGATCTTGCATGGAGCCCCAGACCGAGGCCGATTGATATATATATATATATATATATATATATATATATATATATATATACACATACTTTTTTATTACAGTGCCCTCCACTAATATTGGCACCCTTGATATAGAAAAGGTGTCTTGAAAATAAATCGTTGTTTATCTTTTCTTTCACTCGAAAAATTCACTCTAACCTATCATTGTAAAACAATGAAAATGGGGAGAAAATCTCGTGATATGTTTTTCTCCAATTCATGTTGGCCAGAATTATTGGCACAAACTTATGAGTAAAATATCTCTGATTATTCCCAATTAATTTTTTAGCACACCAGGGTTAGGAGCAAATGATACTTTCTGTTCCAAAATAAATATGAGGAACCAGGAAATTCCCTTAATCATCCATCACAATGATATATTTCAGAAAAAGATAATTGAGCTTCACAAATTAGAAGTGGTTTTAAGAAAAGAGCTAGAGCAGTGAAAAATCATGAATAATTAAGAATTTCATCAACATTGTGTTTGGAAGAGGACGTTTTAACAAGGTGAAGATATTAGTAATTAGAAAATAGTTGAGTCTGGGGGCAGAAAACCAAAAAAAAAATGCAAACAGCACCTACATCACCACATGTGTTTGGGAGGGTTTCAAGAAAAATTCTCCTCATCATCCAAAAATAATCTCCAGTTTCCAGACACGACTGGAACTTCAAATGGCTGGCTTCTATGGTCAGATGAAACTAAAAATTGATTTTTAGCCAAACACTCAAGTTTTGTGCACACAGGGATAAAAAGTCAGTGCAATGAAATATACTGCTGTATTTTTTATGTTTGGGCCTTATTTCTGTTTGGACATGGTTTAGACAGTGGATTCATCAAATACCAACAGTAAAAAAATCAATAAGTGTTCTGTTAGAAATTTATAATGGGCTGTTTGGATCTTCCAACCGTACAATAATCCAAATACAAACCTCAAAAACAACACAAAAATGCACTGGGCAACCGCTTCTGCTACATTTCAGCGTGAACCCTGGAAAATGAGTGAGGTGAACTGAAGAGAAGAAGTACTTGGAGCTGTGAATCTGAAGGATTGGAGAGATTCTGTGAAGAAAATGGTCTGTTACAGATGCATTATAGGAGAAAACTGGCTGTTGTGCTGGGAAGTGTAATTGGGTGCTAATTGGAACATGAACTAGAGAAAGCATTTATTTCACAATGAGATTTTCCTGTTTTACTTCAATGATAGGTTGGAATTTTGTGAATTTTTTGAATGAAAGATAAAAAGGATAAACAAAGATTTATTTTCACAGCCGCCTCTTTTTACCAAGTGCCAATTTAGTGGAGGACAGTATACTTCGTCTTTTCTTGCAGGCATATGAAAGACAAACTCATTAAATTAACTTCAAATGATAAAAATACCAGAGTGAACGAACCCATAAATTGTAATTACTGTTTCATGTTTCCTTGGCAGTCTGTTTTTGTTTTGCAGTGCAGTGTGTTCATTTCTAATGCAAACTGCACAAGCGTTGGCCTTTGCTTTGCTGTGCTGTTACAGATGCCTGGAAGTGTCTGGAACCTCCTCCTGGCAAACTCTTTGTTTCAGGAGGCGAAATGGAGTGTAAATTGGTTTCATGAGTCTGTTTTTGAGTATGTGTGCTGTACAGGATTGGTAATTTGTGTCCGCAGGCAACAATCAAGTGCAAGACAGTGAAACCTGAACAAATGCAACTCGGCAACAACCCAAAAAAAAAGAGTGCAAAAGTAGAAACCAAAAATACTAGTTCAGAATGCATATTATTATGATTGCATGTTTAATCCACACAGAAATAATAAAAACAGTATGCTGTTCCAAACATAATCCAATCGTTTGGCAGTCTGATCAGAAAGTAAATCAGATAATAAGTGAATTTTCATACTGTGTCTATTATAATTCTTACACACTGCAGTGATGGTGTAATATGTTATTCAGAACACGGTTAAGCACTGGATGTCAGTGAGTGTCGGTGTCTGTGAATTCCTGTAGAGAGCAGCATTTCACAGCAATCGAAAATGATCAACTCTGGAAAAAAAGAAAAAAAAAGACTGCAAATATTTCCATTTTATCATTATGTCATCTGCTTTTGGGCAGCAGAGTGATTGCATTTATTATTATTATTATTAGTAGTAGTAGTAGTACTAAATACAATAACAAAAGTATTAATATACAGTAGATTACAATGTCATAATTTGTGTGTGTGTCTACTAATACTACTACTACTAATAATGTATAGAGACTTATACATTATTATATATATATATATATATATATATATATATATATATATATATATATAATAATGTATAAGTCTTTATATATATAATTGGTATTTGTACAATAACAACAACAACAACAACAACAACAATAAATTGTTTTTCGTTATAAAGCTTTATTAATTCATTATTTATGTAAGAGCTTTTACTGATAGTCCATATTATTAGGTAATGATTTAAAAACAATTTAGTTATAATTTAGGAATAATGTAGTTATTAATAATAAATTAGATTACAGTAATTACAGTAAAGTGTTGCATAGATTACCATATACATATATATTATAAATTGGTGTTTATTTATTTAAATATTATTATTATTATAACAAAATAATTATATAAATGTAGTGTATATATATCATAACAATATTTGTAGTTATGATTTTTAAAATGTATTATTTATGTAAGAGTTTTTAACTAATAGTACATGTTATTGGTAATGATTTAAATAATTTTGTATAATAATAGCTTGGTAATTGTGTGTGTGTGTGTGTGTTTAATAATAATAATAATAATAATTAAACATATTTTTTTTCTATATGAATTTCTATTGTTTTGTTATCTTGGAGTATTTAAAAAGTATTAATAGCACAGATTATTGGGTAATGCCATAAATAACAGTTTAGTCATCTGTAATTCAGTAGAGATAAGTGGGACCAGATCATTCCCTGCTCACTAACAAACCTCTGGCCTGTTTCAATTATTAACCGCATCACGGCCAGATTTTACCCCCATGCCAGAGGTAGAAGATGACTCTCTGACCTCAGTACCTGTCCATCAGTGTGAGACAGACAGACAAACACAGGGCTGAATGGAGAGACGGGGCCAGACTCGCTCCTCGCGTGGAAACACAGGACTCTTTTGTGCAGCTTGATTGAAATTCTGCGGCTTGTGGAGTCACAGGCCATTCTAGAGCTGTGGCCAATTAGGAAGTTGGGAAACCAGGGGTCTGTGTCTGGTTGAGCTAAAGAAAAAGTGTGAGAAAGCCATGAGAGAGCACTCAAACACAGCTGAGTGACATATCCTTAAGTGTCCTCAGGTTTTTAACGGGCCCAAGCCAGCCAGAATAAACCATTTCGACCGACTGACTCAAAACACTGAAAAGAAAAAGTGTTGCACCTCACAAAATGTTTTTGTTTTCTATTTTCGAGCTTTATATTAATAACCTCTCGGTCTTTGTGCGAGCAGTTTGATTGACGTTCTGTAGATGGCAGTAAAACACTCTCGCAGCTGGATGGATGTGTTTTATATGCTCACGCTGTCTATCACGCTCTCCCGGGCTTGTGTATGGGTTTTATTTATGATAACTGGGTAATAAAGACACTCTGTTCTTCTCTCTTATATTGAGACGTGAAGATTGTGAAGGATGCGGTTGCTTACACGCATCTGTATGGCTTGCTTGTGCGGTGATCTGTGCTTTAAAATCGAGGGCCACATTATTGCTACACACTGAATGTGTGAGGAAATTACTTTGTGTACAGAAAATATATGGCTTTGACAGCTGCCTTGGCACTTAAGGACACCAGAGAAAGTTGTTTGTAGCACTGCAGTATGTGCTAGAAATAGTTCAACATTAATAATAAAATGCTGTTGTTGTTATTCATTAATTTGTAAATATTTTATTTATTTTATAGAATAATAATAAAGCTGTGTTGTTATTTTAGTTATTATTAACTTATTGGCTAATATTATTATTATTATTTTTTTTTTTTACTATTTTCTGTTTTGTTAAGATAAGAAGAAGAAGAAGAAGAAAAATAATTAGTAGTAGTAGTTCTACTTAGAATTTCTAGTATTAATTTATTTATTTTATAATTTTTCAGATAATATATGACATAATCTAATAAAATAACATTACTAAATATTATATATGTATATTGTTTGATATGATATTACAAATTTTTAGCTAATATATTAATATTTTTACTATTTTCTTTATTGTTAAGATAATAATAATAATTAGTAGTAGTAGTTCTAATTACAATTTCTATTAATTTAGTTCTTTATTTTAGATTGTTTCAACTAATAAAAATTTAAATAATGTAATAAAATACTATATAAAATATAATAATTATTATTATTTAGCTAATATTATTAATATTTTTTACTATTTTATTTTTTGTTAAGATAATAATAATAATTAGTAGTAGTAGTTCAAATTAGAATTTCTATTATTCATTTCTTTAGTTTGTTTTTTCTTTCAAATAATAACATGAAATAATCAAATCAAATAATATATATTAAATATAATAAATTATTATTATTATCCTAATTATTATATATTAATATTTTCTTTTGCATTTGTTTAATGAGCTTTTTATTTTTTATTTTTTTATTATTGTCCAAGCATGTGGTCTCATCTCTCCATATTGGTTGAATTAGAAGCTAAAATGATGGAAAGTACAAACAAACAAACATTTAGAATTGTTTAGCTTGTTGGGTTTAGGGTTGTCTCTATATAACCGGGCGTTGGAGGGGAGGGGCTGAAAAATAAGAGTGCTTGATGATGTCATCAAAACTTCAAAGTCGTTTGAGAGGCGGAGCCAATAATTACATTTTATAAAAGATTACAAGCACAAGTTTTTTTTTTTTTTTTAAAGTGAAGTTAGGTGTGTGGCATTTCAAAATAAGACAAAGAGTGTGTATTAAAGTAGCCTAAATGAGGTCAGTTTTAATGTAACATTGATTTGGAATAAAAAAAAAATATCGAAAATATTGCACACATAATTTGTACAAGAACAGTAGAAGCTGACAAAAGCTTGTGTTGCTGTTGAAAAAAAAAAAAAAAAACTTTTAAAGCCAATATTTATGTATTCATATGCATATTTGGCATTTTAAGTGTTAAAGTAGTTATTTTACCTGTTTGCATATGGCTAGTAGCTTCACACATTGTCTTAATGAACCAAAAATGTCATCTAGAGACTCTCTGACTCCAGGGAAATTATGGGGAAAAAAACCCTGAAGCATCATGGGAAAGTCTGGAATTGTCACCAGGCTGCCTTCAAAAATCACAGAGTTTTGCACAGTCACGACTGCTGGTTTCCCAACATCTCCAAACGTTGCCAAACGTTTAGAAACGGAAAACCAAAGTTCAGTGTGTTTCCACATCTGAAACCTCATGAATTGCAGATGATTTCGCGCAAGAACAAGACGTGCGAGATCTGGAGGTTTCACGCGTTCCCTGGCGCCAAGGACACCTGCTTAGATTTGAGGACAAACATGGCGAAATGCATTAAATGGCGAGTTTATTGCATCATTGCGTGTCTGCAGGCGTTTGAGTGAAGGTAATGAATTCATCCACTTTTAAAGGCAGCGGACTTGGCCTCCGTTTCTTTTGTCTAAGCATAATGGGGCGAGAAACTAACAATCGAAAGGCTTTAGTGCCTGTACTTTTGTTCCATCTCGTGAAACCCAGATAAAGGCATCAAAAAACCACCGGCAGATTAACCAGCTGCCAGAAACATGTTCCTGAATCAAATTGATAGAATTAGATTCCATCGAATCACATTAGCTTTGGTTTCTCTAGTCCCTACTGATCCTCGCATGGAAATAAAGCAACAGGCGACGTCTTGCAGCGACGTTCATTGTTTTCTTGGTGCTGGGCTTTATGATGTAGTGTTTTATATTTTTTTCAAGAATTGTTTTCTGCACTTTGAGTTTGAAATTGATACACCCAAACCTATGGGCCCCAGAGACCCTCACAGAGAGAGACAGACGGAGGTGGGCCGCTTTTATAACTGCTGGAAGAGCTTTTGGATTTGTTATGAGGAATTTAAAATAATAATTTCTGAACTGTGTCCTTCTCTCATTCACACATGCACCAGTTCATCTATCTATCTATCTATCTATCTATCTATCTATCTATCTATCTATCTATCTATCTATCTATCTATCTATCGTTCTATCTATCGTTCTATCTATCTATCTATCTATCTATCTATCTATCTATCATTCTATCATCCTATCATCCTATCTATCGTTCCATCTATCCATCTATCTATCTATCTTTCTATCTATATATTTATTTATCTATCTATCTATCGTTCTATCTATCATTGTATCTATCGTTCTATCTATATCTATCTATCTATCTATCTATCTATCTATCTATCTACCTATCTATCTGTCTATCTATCTATCCATCTATCTATTGTTATATCTATCATTCTTTCTATATGGTTACTTTTCGTTTTGTCTAACTATCATCCATCCATCCATCCTTCCATCCTTCCTTCCTTCCTTCCTCTTTCTCGTCATGCTTTTACTTTTTTCATTCTTCCTTCTTTTTTCTTTTACTTCATCTTTTTTATTAGTTTATTTATTCATTTGTTAATTAATTTCCATCATCATGCTTCTTTCAGTATACATTTATTTATTTATTTTATTTCTATCCTTCATTTCTTCCTCCTCCTTTCTGTCTATCCATCAGTCTGTCTGTCTTTACCTCCCTCCTTCCATTCTTTTTTCCATCCATCATCATTATCTATCTATCTATCTATATCTGTTTATCCGTCTGTCTGTCTTGTCTGTCTGTCGTCTCTCTTTCTTATCACTCAAGTGAGTGTGTTCACCACATGCATAATGTCATTTCACATTATTCGGTGTTGTGATAGGTCTCTCTCTCTCTCTCTCTCTCTCTCTCTCTCTCTCTCTCTCTCTCGTCGTCCTATCACCCTTCTTTGTCTCTCTCCCTCCCATCCTACCTCGTTATCCTCTGATAACTGAGGCGCACGCAGTCCGCTCTGTCCGTACAACACTCACTCACACACACACACACACACACACACACACACTGCGGGAGGAGCTGCGCTGCGGAGCGGAGCGCTGCGGGGCGTGAGACCGGCTTCGCTCACACTCAACTTGGGCATCATCATCATCGGCGCTGGCGGATAACGGATCTGCTCGGGACTACATCCAGCCACGATGTCCGACTTTATTTTGGGCATTTCTGAGCATGTCGGGATTAATTCTGCTGGTTAAAACGCTGACAGTGGCAGGGGCTGAACAAGGTAAGACATGCCAAACTCCGCTTATTAACGTATATTTATGATTTATTTACACGTATTGGCATATGTCCCTCTTAAAGTGTTAATAAATATTGTATTAATGTTTAATATTAAAACTTTTCTTTATGTTGGCAAGTCTCTATCTATCTATCTATCTATCTATCTATTATTGTTTTTACTTATTATATAACTTGACATGTAACTGAGAGAGTGCCTGGCTGACTGACAAATCAATAACCAGTTAAGTGACTTCTTTATTTGTAGAAGTTGTAGTTGAAGAAAACAGCTTTTAACCATTTGTTAAAGTTATGTTGCTGTACCTTTCAAACTTAAAATAAAGGTTTTTGATGGTTTCTACACCCTCTTTTAATCAAGAACCTATATTCATGCTCTTGAGGACCATATGATTCTTTGGAGATGAAGAAAGTGCTTGCGGCTGCATTATACAATTGATTTTTTGGTTTCAGGTTTCTGGAGATCTCCAGACATGCACATTTTTGATGTCTACCTTATTTAAAACACTTGATTTGCTTAATCAGATCATTAATATAGTCTTCAAGAACTGGGTGTGTCGGATCAAGGAAACTTACAGTTCTAAGACTAGATGTTTCTATGAACTAAAGGAGATAAAGTTCTTTGTGGAACTTAGAGGCTGTAAACTCATTTTACAGTCACCTTTATTTGTAATAGTAGATGGTTTAGCTGGGGTATGAGTGTCATTTTTCATAAAAGCATCTACTGCTGACTCCCTGATGGCTTTTAAATGCAGTATCATCTTTGTGTGTTATTAGGAATAATGCAGTGAGTATGTGTTACACTGATCCATCAGATGCGACTAGCTTAACTCTGCATAAATGGCAGGGTTGCATTTACAGCACAACCATGAACGGTTTATTAGGTTAATAGCAAATGCAATCGAATGATTCATCATTTAATGGCATCGTGGATACCTAAAACTGCCAAAATTACCTCGACTAGACACTTTATCCACCCTTCTGTTTAGCTGGACAGACCAAATGACCGTTTTAATAGCACAAATTTACGCTTGATATCCATCAAACATCTTCCACAAAGTTTTTGCCTAATTTGTGGGCTAAAATGCTTTAATCATATCCGAATAATGGATTTGGATTGGGTACATAAAACACTTAACAGACCACGAGGATTGGTTTGTAGATGAAAATAGATTTAAAGTCCATGTTGAAATGAACATTTCATGTGGGGTTTCTTACAAAGGGATGGTGTGTTACCAAGTTTATCGAGCAGGCATTCAATAAACCGTTGACAAAATGTGGTTACCCTAAACAAATCAAGCACCACAACAAGTGCAGCTCCCTAAGGGCTCCATTACTGCGAACCGAAAACACTAATGGCCTATAGACTGAATACTTAGTGTGGTAAATGTGTCTCTGTCAGTGTAATGTCGGCTAGATATTTCCTTTCGGGTGATATATCATTCTGTCGGATGGAAATATGTCATGTTATTAACACTAGAGCAGAATTTCCACTTGAATGCAAAAATCAAATGAAGTTTGCGTTCCATTTTCGATACATAAAGCGATTTTGACCTTCATGTCATTGTGCTTGTTTTGTAAGAGTTTATCTTCAGCCAAACCGCTTCATTGTTGCAATTTCGCTACTTGGCTGACAGGAACTAGTTTTATTATAAATGGAATCAGGTGGTGTTGTGGTTCAGGTGATCATTTTGGCTTCGACTTCTGTCCGCTTGATTCTGGAAACAATTTCTGGTAAAAAAGGTCTAAATTTATGTAAAGCATGAGGATTTTGGAATCATGTTTGCGGGTGATGGCAATCTGGACCGCTGGGTCTGTTATGAATGCTGTTTTCCTGGGATAGGCCTTTGTTGAATGTTAGTGCTGCATTAAATTTTTTGTATTGGTTCAAGACTTGACTCATGACTCAGCTGTGAAAGACATATTGGCTTGAGAAATGTTCTCCTCTTGCGCTTGGTTTCTGTTTTGGCAGCGTGGAACTATTTACCACAGTTCGGGCTTGGTTTTATATTCCATTACTGAAGTGAAATTATCTTTATTGTTAGTAATGTTCATTAGGGTTTGGGTGTTTAGCTTCATTTAACAGATTTTAAAATGACCAGAGTTTAATGTGAAGTCGGAGTAATTGTTTTTGAGAACACATTGTTAGCACATGTGCCTTAGGGTCAGGACTGAATATTTATCATTAGGACGTAACGTTTAATGTTTTTCAAAATAGATGATTCATAACTTAAAAGCAGCTGCAGTATTAGATGGCACTGAATGTGGTAACAAAAGATTGTTTGAATTTAAAAAAAGTTAATCTTTTGCTAATAAAGCATCTGGTGGATTAAATGTAGTTTCAAAGTGTCTGTAATATATTCACCAAATGATTGTAATTAATAAGCTATTAATCAATGGGAAATTATACAATAAATGTATTTATATGCATCAATAGCACAATATAAGAAACTTAAATATTTACCTGTGGGTTTAGATAGATAGATAGATGCAATGTTAGATATATTATGACGTGTGTGTGTGTAGATATATATATATATATATACACACACACACTCACTCACTGGCCACTTTATTAGGTGCACCTTGCTAGTACCGGGTTGGACCCCCTTTTGCCTTCAGAACTGCCTTAATTCTTTGTGGCATAGATTCAACAAGGTGTTGGAAACATTCCTCAGAGATTTTGGTCCATATTGACATGATAGCATCACGCAGTTGCTGCAGATTTGTCGGCTGCACATCCATGATGTGAATCTCCCGTTCCACCACATCCCAAAGGTGCTCTATTGGATTGAGATCTGGTGACTGTGGAGGCCATTTGAGTAAAGTGAACTCATTGTCATGTTCAAGAAACCAGTCTGAGATGATTTGAGCTTTGTGACATGGTGCATTATCCTGCTGGAAGTAGCCATCAGAAGATGGGTACACTGTAGTCATAAAGGGATGGACATGGTCAGCAACAATACTCAGGTAGGCTGTGGCGTTTAAATGATGCTCAATTGGTGCTAAGGGGCCCAAAGTGTGCCAAGAAAATATCCCCCACACCATTACACCACCACCAGCCAGAACCGTTGAGACAAGGCAGGATGGATCCATGCTGTAATGTTCTTAACGCCAAATTCTGACCCTACCATCTGGAATGACGCAGCAGAAATCGAGATTCATCAGACCAGGCAACGTTTTTCCAATCTTCTATTTGTCAAGACCCTGCCCTGACTGTCTTGTCTTTGTTCAATGTCTGTTTGTTTGTTTTGTGTCTAAGCACATGGTTCTGTCTCTGTTTGTGTTTGCCATGTGCTCCTCTGGTCCCACCTCCTTGTTTTGCCTGGTCACGCCCCCTTGTTTAGTCCTTGTCTAGTCCTCGTTTGCTTGATTGTGTTCACCTGATCCTCATGTGCTCTGCTGCTTTATATTGTGTTCCTTTCCCTTGTGTCTTTGCTGGTTCGTTTTGGTGTTTACCTGTTTCTTGGTCCTAAAATTTATCCTTTGATCTTGCGCTAGTTATTTCAATCTTGCTCAAGTTATTTTTGATCTCTTATCTAGTTTTTTATATCCTCGTTTCCTTTTTGTTTTCTCTAGTTCTGCCTACTTCTTGTTTTTTACATTCTATCTAGTTTTGTGTTCTCTTTTGATTTAGATTTTCTCTTACCCTTGTTTTTGCAGTTCCAGTCCTTTTTGGATCTTGACCTTGTTTTTGCTCTTTGATTACTTACTTTAGCTAGTTTTGGTTTATTTATTGTTTTGCTTTTGTTCTCTCTTTGACTACTTTTGTATGTCTTGTGTCTTTGTGTTGTCTTGAGTCTTGTCTTGTTTGTTATCGTGTTTTGCCCTGTCCTGCCCTTACCCAGATTCCCTGGCCTCTGACCCCTACTACCTGGAAGCAGGCCTCCACTCCCTCGAGTCAAGTCTCTGGTTCTAAGAGTCCCTACCTGGCGGCTAGACTGGTGTGACTTCTGAGATTCACTTCAAGCGACTCTGTCTTCCTGCCTAGCCCTTCCTCTGGAGCTGCCGCCTCCGTGCTTGAGTCCGCTGCCAACTCAGACAGACTCAGTGGTCATCCCTCCTGCCCGTAGTGTGTTGTCTGCCCTACCCCTCTGTTTGGACTGATTCACTTCTCACTCTCCCTGCTGTTTCTAGTCTACGTCTTGTCAATAAACTACCATTGTCTGCTCATTTGCATCTGGGTCCCATTTCTTGCAGATCCCTGACACTATTGTTCCTAATAAAGTGGCCGGTGAATATATATATATATATATATATTTAATTAAGCTGTTTGTACTGTTTTCACTAAATAATGACATTTAATCATATACTGATTATCGGTAAAAGTATATAGAGTAAAACAGTATATAAATAAGTATATATTTGTTTATATAGACCAATATAACAATACACGTGTATGTATTTGATCTCAAATTATTTTATTCAATAAGTAAAGTACAGTATAAAAATAATAAAGGTATTTGTTCAGTTTTCTCTAAATGATATTTAATAATTTAATTTTTTTTTTTGTAAATTACATGATATAACTAATCAAAATTCCAATCTAATGAATCAAAATTTGTACCGATTCACAGAAAACTGAAAAATCAAATCTAAAACAGTTTTTTTGCTACTGGAGTAGAGACGCTTTTAAAAAATAAATACATAAATAAAATAAAAACTAAGGTATAGGCAGGATTACTGCACATTATTGCAAACATTCACTATATGCTTTAGTGTGTGTGTGTTTTGTTCATGGTCATCTTAAGTAGCTGAACTTTGAGTTGTGCAGCCTGAGGGTCTCTACAGTACTGTCAGTCAATTCAGCTGCCAACTCTTCAAGGATCCTCTTCAGCCGGCGCTCATGCACCTGCTGAAAGCTATGCCTGATGTTTATTCCGTCTTCTCTCTTTCTGTCGAGTTTGTTATTGTGTTTCTCGCAGAACGAGATTTAAAATCAGGTGCGAAGCAATAGATCTGTACAGCGTGATATAGAAATACATTTCCAATTCCTCAAACGGTCATGCATAATTTCACAGTATCGCTAATGTTTAGGACAGATGAACGAACGCCAGGCTCACCGGTCGATGATGCAATCCTTGACCTCCAGTTTCTCACGTCAGATTGACATAAAAATCATTCAGATGTTAAAGGAGTACAAACCCCACCGTGGACTGCTCTGCCAAGAACCATGTGTCTCTTTTTCTTTGAAATCGCTTTAGTTACAAGTTCTAGGCTATATTGCTTACTAGCAAATAAAACATTAAATGTAATAAAATAGTAATAAAGCATTGGTACCCATATGTTTTTATTTATTTATTTATTTTTATTCTAAAGCATTTGAGGCACATTGAGTATGAACCTTTGAGATTTATATCATTACAGTGTTCTTTGACATAACATTTACTTAGTATGAAAAATAGACAATTGAGAGAGAGAGAGACTTTTGACTTTTAAAAGCAATTTATTTTTACCATTAAAACATTTTCACAAACAAAAACAAATTTTATAACTCCCTACCAGTTAAAAAAGAGGCTTTCATCCTCTACAAAAACCAAACCCTTATTTAAACACCACTTACTCTCAAACATCAGTTCATCACTGTTTACTCGATAATATTCATATTCCAGTCAAATCCTAGATTCAACTAAGACCTTAAACAAATTGGCATAAAATTTACTTAGTATGAAAATAGCCAATAGAGAGAGAGAGACAGACAGACAGACAGAGAAATAAAAAACTAAATCATTAATTAATAAAATTTTTCCCAACTTGGTTACTACTAGTGACAGATTAAGGCAAAATTATGACCTTGCTACTCTGTTTATTTTTTTTAATTTAACATGTATTAATTTACATTGGAAATCCATAAAATAATTTTTAAAAATCTAAATTTTATATTTATATATTGTTATATTTATATATTATATATTGTTTAATGTTAGAAAATTGGAAAATCACAAATACATTTTAAACTGTATTTATACTGTATTTGTCTGAAACTTTAGTTACGGTGTTGAAAAATCTGTTAATTTTTGTCTGTTTGTTTGTTCTAAGTAAATACCATTGCAATAAACCTGTTAAATTATTTATTTTTTTATCTACATTTTATATTTATTTAATGTTTAATGCTAGAAAATTGCAAAATCACAAATATATTTTAAACTGTATTTACAATGTATTTGTCTGAAACTTTGGTAACAGTGTTGAAAAATATAAAAAAATTAAATCATTGGAATAAATCAATAAATAATTTATAGACATCTAAATTTTATAATTATTTAGTGTGTCATGCTAGAAACTTGCAAAATCACAGATATGTTTTAAACTGTATTTAGACATGCCTGAAAATTCGGTTATAGGGTTGAAAAATGTGGACTTTTTTTAATAATGCAGTGGAATAAATCCATGACCTAATTAATATATATATATATATATATATATATATATATATATATATATATATATATATATATATATATATTTAATGTGTAATGATAGAATATTGCAAGATCACAAATTTGTTTGGAACTTTGGTAACAGGGTTGAAAATAAATGCAAATCTCCATATAAAATGAATACAAAAACTCAATATTAATAATATTAACTAATACTAAATAATTCTTGGCTTGACCTCTCAAGTTAAGCCTAAGCACCTCCTTTCACAGTCTGTTTGTTGACAGATTTTTATTTTTGTTCCATTCTTGTGGAAAGTGCCAATTCATTACTGCAAACGCTCAGATGTTTCTGTTTGCAAGGAAATCATTACTTGGCACGTGACTGGCGTATGAAAACCTTAGGTTTCAATGCTAATACATGATTGTAGTCTTGGAGATGGTTGCAGTTGTGTTTCTAACCCATTAGCGAGAGTAAAAATGTCTGCCTCTATCACAGAGAGTGTCTTTGATCCTTGAGATTTATGGAGACAGACTTCAGTAAGGAGAAGTTTTAACTCGCCGCTCATGGGCGTCTTCATGCATCAGAGGATTATGTACTTCAGTAAGTCTTCACAGCTATTGCCTAATTGATATTTATGGTCATATTTCTGGCGCCTAATTTACGTCCGTCATATTTCTGGATCCTTTAAAGCTGCTGTATTTAGAAATCCAATGGCACGTCATGCAGCTGTCCAAGAAAGTCATGGCTAATTACTCTAAATCTCAAAATCCAGAGTCTATATTTGGATCCATATATGTGATATTTCTTTAAAGAAAGAAAGAAAGAAAAAAAAAACTGTTGGCTGTCCAACAACAAATACTACCAAATACTATGTCATACATTTTTTAGCATGATTTACAGAAGTGTAAAACCCACTAAAATGTCATTCAGTGTAGCAATAGTTTATATAACAAAAAAGCCACCATGCATATTTAGAGCAAGAATCATTAGATGTCATTAACATACTCTATTTAATGATCAAAGTGCAGCCCCAAAATACTAATTAGTTGTAATTTTGATTCTTTACCAATCTGTGCCACTATCCTTCAAACCACTCGTTTTTATCCATTTGCCAGCAAGGAGTTTTTAATCATTTATAATATAATAAAATTTAGTATGATCACCTTTTCTTTTATTTATCTTAATAAGTACAGGTCAGAATAAGTATGTTGTTTCATTTTTCATAAATATATGTTACTCTGAATGATGATGGAACATTATTTCACCAATATTTTTACATTTAATTTTCACAAGTTAATTAAACGTTAAAGCAGACACTTGCATTTAATATGATTTCTGTAAATACATAAAATATGTATTTAAAAAATGATAAATAGTATTTAAAAAAAATTTAGTATTATTTTTGCTTCCAGTTATTTTATTATTAAAATGCAAATCTAATTATCTTTACAGGAAGAATTCAATAGTTATAATTAAATATTTAAAATTTTATAATAATTTATAATTTTATTGTAAATTTTATAAAATTTTATTGTAATTTAATAATTTTTCTTTTTTCTTTTATATCTTGATGTATCCCACAAAACCTGTCATGTTGACAATTAAGTTTTTTTTATTTTTGCACTGACATTATTTGCATTATTTTGCCTCCTATTGTCATTATTATTAAAATACGAATTTAATTCTCATTACAAGAAAAAAATGTAATTACTAAAACTAATTCAATATTTCTAACTTTTAAACAAATTAAAGTTTTTCATCTTATCTTTATATTTTATGATTTGATTTCATGACATTACAAGGAAGATTGTAAGTGAATAACATATAAGATTTACATTTTAATAATGATACTAGGATGCAATTATAATGAAAATAATGCCTTCATAGTGACCATGACCATCAAGCTCCATAAAATGTACTTAAAAAGTGATCCGTACAAATTTTGTGCAATATTCCAAGTCTTTTAAAGTCATATGGTGAAATTTATGAAATTTGTGGCGTTATTCAATTAAAATCTTCCTTGTAATGTCATCAAATCAAAAAATAAAATATGTAAGATAAGATGAAAAACTTAAATATATTTAAAAACTTGATATATTGAATTAGTTTTAATTTAATAATTTTTTCTTGCTGTAATGAGAATTAAAGTTGCATTTTAATAATAATTTAATAATAATAATGACAATAGGATGCAAAAATAATGCAAATAATGTCATAACGCAAAAATAAAAAACCGTAATGGTCAACATGACAGGTTTTGTGGGATATATCAAGATATAAAAGAACGCTTTTGTGTTTTCTGGTCTCTTATGTGCTGAAATGGTCTTTTGTCTGACAAATCAATTATTACTCTGAAGGTTTGAGCCCTACATTGGGCGCCAGGTGACTTTGGAGTCACAAAGTGTTGCACTGTTGCACCAGACATATTGTACTTGAATTTGTTGTTTTCAGTGAGGCAATTTGAGCTTGTTGTTGATGACAGGGATGCAGACCAGTGTTTATCAGAGTGCATTTGTTGTTGTCGCATTCCCATGAAAGCATTTCTGCCTTTGTTTGTGCCCTTTGGATGTACTGCTTCTGTAGGATAAAATGTGTAGAAAGCAAAGCAGGCCAGAGACTACAAGAGCTGCAAAAAGCAAATGACACACAGTCCTACTTCCATACCTGCACTTACACTTGACTCCCACACTCACGCACAACTCCGACGCATTCGCTTACTCTTGATAACATTCCTTACTTTCACTGGTCTGATAACTTTGGCTGTCAAGTATGCCATAAATATCGAGTGATGAAACGAAAGCAGATGTTTGGAGGAGAGACAGCGTGGTCCGTACCCGTATGAAGCACCTATAGGCTGGATGTTTCTCAAAGGCGAAAGCGCTGTGATGTGACGCTTTTAACTCGGAGAAGAACAACAGGGGGTCTTTTAAATTCAGATCAGTACTGTCACTACTTCTGCATAGACACAAATATGCACAAACACAATCAAAAGCAGCCGTTAATGTGCGCAGACACTCACCGGTTTTGTTGTGCGCTTGGTTTTGTTTTGTTCAAATGTCATCATTAACATCAAAGAATTAGTTCAGGCAAAAATTCAGTTTCTGTTACTATTTATTTAATTTCGTGTCATTCCAAACCTGTATGTTGTTGTATTTGTCTGTAGATTAAAAATTGAGAACGTTTGAACAATGTTCACGCTGCTCTTTTGTAGTCTGGATGAGTTTTGCACAATATTTGATAGCTTTGCGCAAGGAAACGTATGTTTGTGTGTGTGTGTGTTCACCAGGTTTGATTGCATTGATTGAGCATAAGTGCAGATTCGTGCACTAATTATGCTTAACGCAACAATATATTTTTCTGTCAAGGGGGAGATTATTAGCAGTTTACCCAAAACTCATCAACAATTTTTTCAGGGTTTGTTTTATCTGCATTTTTTTTCCTGCAATTTCTCACAACTTTTTCAGTGTTCGCATATCTGGTGCACATACAGTATCTGTTTTCACATCAAAACTGAAAGTAATTTATTATTTTCTTGTATTGCTGTATGCTGGTGTAGCTGGTTATTTATAAATTATTTTTTAAACTGAAAAACTAGTTAAACGAACATGGCGGAATTCAATATTAAAAAGTTAACTGCTGCTAGAGATTTTTCGCTATTGCTCACAAATCTGACAATCTAACGTCTTTTCCATTGTCTGCATGTCTTGTGTGCATATCTGTGGACTTTTTGATATCAAAACTGAAAGAGAAACTCATTAATTGTGATGTAATTTGTAAGTGATGAGCATGTTTTTCTTGCATGGTTGGGTTTTGAGTATTTTTGATAGTTTGCGTATTATTGTTCATGCAAACATCGCCATTGACACCAAAAAAACATTGGTTTTCAGTTGGTTTGTTAGTGAACACTAAATGGTAGTTGAGATGTGTAGAATGAGATTCAAGACTTGCAGCACGAAAAATAGCGTACATGTTGTACGGATGGGATTTATCTTATTTTTTGTCGTAATTAGTAGTGTTTCATTGAGCATGTAAATGTGTCCATTGGTTTTCATTTGGTATTTGAGTGAACTCTACACTCCAGTTCACATGAGTAGAATTAAGAATGAGATTTGAGACTTGCAAGCCTGAAATATAGTGCATATGTTGCATGGACTGCTTTTTATCATAGTATATTTTATCATACAGATCATTAGTTTTTATAGTGAAGTTAACAAATCTACTAGACAATTTCTGCTTTATTTGCAAATGCTCACAGATCTTTACCGACAATATGACATTTTGCAAATCTGTGGATGTTTTGATCTCAAAACTGAAGGAGAAATGTAATAATTTTTTTCAGTTTTTGATAGTTTGCATATTTTATGCATATAATCGCCCATTTTGCCAAAACCTCCTTGGTTCCCGAATGGTTTGTGAGTGAATGTTACATGCCAATTCAAATGTATAGAATTGTGAATGGGGGTGTATTTTATTGCTGTTTTTTATTATCATACACAATATTAACTTTTAGACTGAAATGAAGATTTTTGATTGTTCAAACAACATTTTGGAAAGTTTTTCATTCATTTTAAAGGGATAGTTCACTCGTAAATGTGTGTCAAAGACTGACACAGAGAGAAGAAATTGTTGAATAAAGTCGTTATTTTTGTTTTATTTGCACAAAAAGTATTCTCGTAGTTTCATAGCATTGCGGTTGAACCACTGATGTCACATGGACTATTTTAATCATGTCTTTATGGCCTTTCTTGGCCTTGAACGTGGTAGTTGCGTTGCAAGGTCAGAGAGCTCTCGGATTTCATCAAAAATATCTTAAATTTGTGTTCCGAAATGAACGAAGGTCTTATGGGTTTGGAACGACATGAGGGTGAGTAATTAATGACAGATTTAGAATTTTTGTGTGAACTATCCCTTTAAGTCGAATTACGTACGAATTGCGTACTTACGAATACTACAAAATAAGAATGCATTTTAGCATTAAATGTATACATGTCACCATTTTTCTTGAAGGTTAGGTTTCTTCTTTGTTTTCTCAGTCAGAGCGATGTTGTCAAGTGAGGTTTTAGTTCATGTTCAAATATTACTGTAAATCTACATCTCGAGGATGTTCATATGAAGGTGCTCAGAATATGAGATTCAGAAGTCTTCAGGGAGAGCTGGTGGCTGGTTAAATAAGAAGAATCACAAAATTAACATTGATTTATTGACTCCAAATCAGCACAGTGTAGCAGATCACAATGGAGCAGATTTCAGCCTTTATTTAGACATAATTTATTGACGAATTACACATTCAATATTCAGCAAGAAGCAAGTTTCGCATTATGGAAATTAGAGAGAAATAAAGCCCAGCGTGCATTTAATAACTTCAAATGTTTTTATGCGAGTAGGTGTGAATGAATCTGTATCCAGCAGGTTGACATGGCCTCACAGTCCCACGCTCGGCTCTCTGAATGCGCTTCGGTGGTTTCTTGTCGTAAGTCTTTCACGTAGCAGAGGCCAAAACAACAACTCAGCCCGACTAATAAAGACACAGCTCTATTGACTATAAACCATGGGGCTATAAATCCTATAAACACTTAATAGACTCCGTTATAGATCCCCAACCACGTCTGCAGCGCTCGCTCCTGCCAAATGACAAAACAATACTTTGTACAGGTGAATATCTCAAACTAAAAGAAAAAGGCAAATCTTTCAGGAATCTGTAGTTAATTTAGGAGTGAATTCTGTTTTGCCACAGTGATAAAAAAAATCTTTATTACTTACTAACTAACTGCAATCTATAGTTTAACCATGGTCAAAATATGATAAAACACCACTGCAAGGTCAATAATTAGAGTAAAAAAAGTAATTTTCACAATTTTATTTTATTTTGGTATTTTACTTGTCATATGCACTACACTGTTATTTATTTATTTATTGTGAAATTATTTTAATACTAATAATTTTATTTTATGCATGCAGTACTGTATTTATGTAAATTTGTTTAGAGCAATTTAATGTCATGCACTTTCACACTTTTATTTTGTTTTGTTTTATTTTACTTTTAATGAGTCATGCATGTACATATGGTTATTTATTTATATAATGCAATTTAATCTTATATATATATATAAAGATTGCATCTTAATTCTTTATGTGAGCTACTTATGCAAAGAATCACCTGACACTGCAACATATTTGCTACTCATTTTATTTTATTTTTTTATTGTCATTCACATACATACTAATTATTATTTTACTAATATTTGCTAATTCTTATAATTTACTAAAAACATTTTTAATTAATTATTGTTACATAAACTTTTTTAATGTTTTTTATGTTTTATTTTATTTTATGTCTTGCACTTACATAAAAATGTGTTTATTTATTTATTTACTTATTTATTTATTGCAATTTAATTGTGTGCACTTTTATGCTATTTTTGTAGATTTTTTTTTCTTTATTGTATTTACCACAAGTTAATGTCATGGAATTTTATACTATTTAATGAAAGTTTTTTTTTTTCTTTTTTTAAATCTTATTTTAATTGTTATTTAATGTTTTGTGCATGAAAATAGAAATGTTATGTTATGCACTTATACTATTTAATTTTAGAATTTTATTTTACTGTATTTATATATTTATTAAATAAAGTAAAATAAGTACTTATTTTATTTGTTTTATTTTTCAAATGTATGTATATACTGTTATTAATTAATTAAATATTTTGTTTGTTTGTAACAATTTAATTAGTGTGCACTTTAATTTTATTTCAAATTTTATTTTACCTTATTTAATCTTATTTAATTGTTATTTAATATGTACATGCATACTGTTTGTTTTGTTTGTTTTTATTAACTATATTATATTGTACTCTCTACAAACAATACTTTGTAGAGCTGAATGGCTAACAAAAATGGCTAATAAAAATGACTAAAAATAATATAGTAATATAAATAAAAAGTAATATAATATAAATAATATAGTGCTGCAATTATTGCAGATAGTTTATAAAAATATACAATTGTGTGTTTGTGTGTGTGTGTATATACATTTTTTGTATTACACTTTTGTTAACTTTTTTTTTTATATTGAATTCCTCCATGTTCGTTTAGTTTTCTACTTGAGTCTAGGATGAATTCTCGTTGACTTGTTTGGTGACAGACTGTTTAGAGTTTGAAAAACCATTACGCTCAATAATTACCTTCCCTGTGCCATTCAGCTTCTACTCACTGACGTGCAAAATTATGACAGTGATGTATTACTGTATTTTCTGCACATTAGCACATGTCGCTTTTCCCTGAACTGTTATCACGTTAAAAGAAACAAGTGGATGACCTGAGAATCTGTTTCATTCGTGTCAAAATCGGTACAGCGTTCAGAATTACAGGACGATCAGCTGATGGCGTTTGCGTGCTGGATTTTCGTCTGTGACTGTATTGCTGTGACAAACACGGTATTGTTTTTACCTTTGCAGCGCGGGATCAGACAGGCCTTGTCACCTCTAGCAATAGCAGGGCCACTAACAGTAGCATTGTGTAACAAGACCAAGGCAAACTGAACACAAAATCTCACTCTACGCCCCCATGCTACGCTTATATTACCTTTGCTGATCCTCTAACAAGCTTACTGGACATGTTTGACCCTCTGGACTCCTTCAGTTCAATATCAGAATATAAAATCACTGTACTTTGAACTCGAGCTTTTAGAAATATGTTTCAAGCCATTTCCTAGTATAGCAGTATTTGGGTAGTTTCACAGAAACTGCATATTTAAGTAGCTTATATAAAGAAATGATAGCATCGTAATTCTTTATGTGGGCTACTTATGCAAACAATCACCTGGCACTGCAACACATTTGCTACTCATCTGGCAGACAGTTCTTGAATCAGTGTCTACTTTCATTTAATTGTTTTATTTTATTTTATTATTTTGTCATGCACATATACTATATTTTGTTACACAAACTTATTTTTGCACGACTTGCATTTAGTATACTATTTAATTTATTTTATGTATTTTATTTTATATACCTATTTACATTTTATTTGAATTTAATGTGTTATTTGATTACATACATACATATATATACATATGTAATGTTATTTTAATATTTTATGTAGTTAATTTTAGCAATTTATTGTCATGAACTTGTATACTATTTATTTTACTTGAATTTATTATATTATTTTTAATGTGTAATATGCACTCACACAATTTTGTTTGTTTGTTTAATTATTCATTTATAGCAATTTATTATCATGAAATTATATACTGTTTCTCATTTTATTTTATAATGATTTAATATGATTTAATCACAATGTTTATTTTATTTATTTATTTATTTATTTGGCAATGTACTGTCATGCACTTGTATGCTGGTTTATTTTAGAAAATCAAGAAATCAATTAATTTATTTATCTATTTTGAGCAACTTAATGCCGTGGACAAGTATTTTATTTTATTGTTATATTTCATTTTATTGTGTCTTGCACTTACATGTTGATTGATGCTTTATTATTTTATTTTATTTCTCACATGCATAGACATTGCATAACATTAGTGAGTCCCATTGGGTTGTTGCCAGTGTCTGTGTTTGTGCTGTCTGATACATACAAAATAATAAGTCAATTCAACTAATAGACCAAAAATACTGTTGTTATACTGTTGGCTTGAACACAACATACCCCAAAATCCACAGAAACACGTGCAGGAAAAGGCCCTGAGGTGAAGTGTCCAGCTCAAAGCTACATCTGTGGGAAACTTCTCTCAGTCTCTGACCTTTGCGTTTCCAGCCTAAACCACCAGATGAGAAGCTCAGCTTGTTCCTTGAACCACAAGTACCATTCAGTCTGCTTGTATTGTCGCACTGTTCAGCTGTAAGTTAAGAGCCGTAATCCATCTCGAGGGGGTTTCGAGACAAAAGTGACAGATATTATCATCCCAAAACTCCCTTTAGGCTTAATCTGATAAATAGCACATTCATAACGCGCCATCGATCGACTGTTTACGCTGGCAGGAGCGCAGAATCGATGCGCGAGATGTCCTTGTGAAGTGACAGGACGGCAGGACGCGTTTGTTGAAGCTCTCAGAGGTCGGACCTGGAAGCTGTCGAGAACCAAAATGTGCTTATTTTAGCGATTTATCATCGGTGATAAAAAATGCTGTGCGTGTCTAGGATGATACATTATAATCAGATGAGTATTGACTGAATTATTGCTGGAACAAACAGCTCCTGGACGGTTTTTCACACAATGCCTGAGTGATAATTGGATTTGGAGCTTGAAGTATTTTTAATTATGCTTGTTTGGTTTGAATTAAGGCTAATGCTTCTGTTTTATTGCTCAATGTAAATTTATAAACGACAGGTCGGTGCGCATTTATTTAGCCGGTTTATTGATAGACATCTTTCTTAATGGTGTTGTAAAAACGTCTTTAGAATAATTGCTATATTACGAACGCATAACCTGTAAGTATATCAGCATGACCCCAATTAATGTCACCTCCAAGCTCGCTTTTCGCCAAACCTTTCACTGTTAAGTGAACATGTAGGCTTATTTTTGTTCAGATCACATTAGAATGACTCCAAGATCAAATGCTTTCTCACTCCTGCTGGAATAATGAGGACTGTCTTTGCTTTTTAAAGCACATTTAGCACAAAAGTATGACTTTCTTGTGTTGAACACAAAACGAGATATTTTGAAGAATGCGCCGGTTGCTCTTTTACATGGTGTAATGAATAGAAAAACACTGTAAAAGCATAAAATATAAAGATAAAAGAATAGAATAAAACAATTGTAAAAGCAGTATACACTCGTCTGAAATCATACAATAGCTTTGTAAAATTTATAGTTAAGATATAAATATTTATACAAATTTATATACTATATAAATATAATAATACAATAATATACTATATTATACTATATGGTATAGTATATTATACTATATTATATGCAATTTTATATTTTAATATATACTGTGTGTGTGTGTGTATATATATATATATATATATATATATATATATATATATCAGTCCTGGTCAGAATTATTGGCACCCTTGGTAAATATGATCAAAGAAGGCTGTGAAAATTGATCTTCATTGTTAATACTTTTGAACTTTTATTTAAAAAAAAAAAAGAATAAGAATTTAAAATGGGAGGAAATATCATTATGAAATAAATGCTTTTCTCTAATACACATTGGCCACAATTGGCACCCTTTTATTCAATACTTTTTGAAACCTCCATTTGCCAAAATAGTATAGGAGTTTTCTCCTATAATGCCTGATGAGGTTAGAGAACACCTGACAAGAGATCAGAGACCATTCCTTCATCCAGAATCTCTCCAGATCCTTCAGATTCAGCTTCTTCTCTTCAGTTCACCTCACTCATTTTCTACAGGGTTCAGGTCAGAGGACTGAAATGGCCATAGCAGAAGCTTGGTTTTGTGCCCAGTGACCCATTTTTGTGTTGTTTTTGAGGTTTGTGTTTGGATTATTGTATGGTTGGAAGATCCAAACATGGCCCATTATAAGATTTCTACACTGAACAAAAATATAAACACAACACTTTTGTTTTTGCCCCCATTTTTCATGAGCTGAACTCAAAGATCTAAGACTTTTTCTAAGACAGCATGATTATTGCACAGGTGTGCCTTAGGCTGGCCACAATAAAAGGCCACTCTAAAATGTGCAGTTTTATCACACAGCACAATGCCACAGATGTCGCAAGTTTTGAGGGAGCGTGCAATTGGCATGCTGACTGTAGGAATGTCCACCAGAGCTGTTGCCCGTGAATTGAATGTTCATTTCTCTACCATAAGCCGTCTCCAAAGGCGTTTCAGAGAATTTGGCAGTACATCCAACCGGCCTCACAACCGCAGACCACGTGTAACCACACCAGCCCAGGACCTCCACATCCAGCATCTTCACCTCCAAGATCGTCTGAGACCAGCCACCCGGACAGCTGCTGCAACAATCGGTTTGCATAACCAAATAATTTCTGCACAAACTGTCAGAAACCGTCTCAGGGAAGCTCATCTGCATGCTCGTCGTCCTCATCGGGGTCTTGACCTGACTGCAGTTCGTCGTCGTAACTGACTCTATGTGAAGGAGATGACAAATGGTGGTCACACCAGATACTGACTGGTTTTCAGACCCCCCCTGGACCCCCCCCCCCCAATACAGTAAAACTGCACATTTTAGAGTGGCCTTTTATTGTGGCCAGCCTAAGGCACACCTGTGCAATAATCATGCTGTCTAATTAGCATCTTGATATGCCACACCTGTGAGGTGGATGGATTATCTCAGCAAAGGAGAAGTGCTCACTAACACAGATTTAGACAGATTTGTGAACAATATTTGAGAGAAATAGGCCTTTTGTCTACATAGAAAAAGTCTTAGATCTTTGAGTTCAGCTCATGAAAAATTTGGGGCAAAAACAAAAGTGTTGCGTTTATATTTTTGTTCAGTGTAACAGAGTCAGTCACTTATTGATTTTTTATCTGTTGGTATTTGATAGAATCCATGATGCCATGTGTCTAAACAAGATGTCCAGGACCTCCAGCAGAAATATAGGCCCACAACATCAAAAATACAGCAGTATATTTAATTGTACACATGGGGTACTTTTTATCCCTGTGTTCACCAAACCCATCTTGAGTGTTTGCTGCTAAAAAGCTCATTTTTTAGTTTCATCTAACCAGAGAAGCCAGTCCCATTTGAAGTTCCAGTCATGTCTGATAACTGAATATGCTGGAGATTGTTTTTGGATGAGTGAGGAGAATTTTTCTTGAAACCCTCCCGAACAACACGTGGTGATGCAGGGTCTGTTTGACATTTTTTTTTAAGGTTTTCTGACCCTGAAACTCAACCTTTCTCTACAATTCTCCAGCTGTGGTCCTTGAAGAGTCTTTAGCCACTCAAACTCTCCTCCTCACCGTGCATTGGGACGATATAGACACACGTCCTCTTCCAGGCAGATTCATAACATTTTCTGTTGATTGGAAATTCTTAAGTATTGCCCTGATGGTGGAAATGGGAATTTTCACTGCTCTAGCTCTTTTCTTAGAGCCACTTCACTAATTTGTGAAGCTCAATTATCTTTTGCTGCACATCAGAAATATATTCTTTGGTTCTTATCATTGTGATGGATGATTAAGGGAATTTGGACTTTGTTTTCCCTCCTATTTACATTTATGTGAAACAGGAAGCCATGGCTGGATTATGAACTACTCCCCTGGAGTGCTCAAAATTGTAAATATGAATGGGAATATACTTCAGAGATATTTTACTCATAATAATTTCTAGGGGTACCAATAATTGTGTCCAACATGTATTTGAGAAAAATATTTATTTCATAATGAGATTTTCCCCCATTTTCAATTGTTTTAGTTCAATGAAATGTTAGATTTTTGTGATTTAAAAAAAATGAAAGATCAAAAGGATTAATAATGCAGGTTTATTTTCAGAGCCTCTTTGATCATATTTACCAAGGGTGCCAATAATTCTGACCACGACTGTGTATATATATATATACGTATATACATAGATGATAATATTGTAAAACTATCTCATTTATTTTAAATCTTACATATTAAATATATAAGACTTGAATATATATAAATATTCAATATATGTTAGATTAATATTCAAATATTATAATATGTAATAATGTACTATATTATGTGTAACATGAAGTAATTAGATGTAAAAAAAAAAGTTATAATTAACATATATATAACATTTATAACACATTAATTAAATATATAAAATCATGTTTAATAAATAATGCATCTAAAATGCAAGAAACAGTCCTACAGTTTGAGTTTTCTGATTCTGCTTTGTTCATGATTCAAACTTTTCTACTTTTCTTAAATTTTGATGTAAATTTTGATTACTTAAACTTAAATTTTGATATGATTATTATGCAACATAATGCACATCATGCAATGTAAGATTTATATCTTGTATCTAAAAATAGTTTTTCATTTATTCCATTTTTAATTAATTAAAAAATATTCAGATTCATTTAAAAATAATTATATATATTTAATTGTACATTATATGTATATAATTTATTTAAATTATTTATTCATTTATTGTTTGGATACAATATTTACCATTTTTAAATATTGTATCCTTTGTGTTATGTTAGGATACAGTATTTTCAGTAATAGCATTGTGGCTCATTTTTTTCCCACCTGCTTTTTGACCTTCACATTTTCTCCTGAAGGAACCGTCTCATTGCTCTGGTTACTTCTTTTTTCATTTGATGTGGAAGGCAGCAGATTCTCTAGGTTTAAGGAAGTGAGTTTGAGTTTTGAGTTTGCATATTGAGGCGCAGATTACCATATGGGCTTGTTCTCCTTGAATAATAATGACTGTATTAATATCTATGTGCAGTTTAATCAAGTTTGCTGTCTGCTTTTGACAGATACTTATATGCCTCCGTCTGTTTGCCTGCCTGTCCCTCTGTCTGTCTGTCTGCCTGTCCCTCTCTCTGTCTGTCTGTCTGTCTGCCTGTCCCTCTGTCCCTCTCATTGTCTGTCTGTCTGTCTGTCTGACTGTCCGTCTGTCTGTCTGTCTGTCTGTCTGTCTGTCTGTTTGCCTGCCTGTCCCTCTGTCTGTCTGTCTGACTGTCCCTCGGTCCCTCTGTCCCTCTGTCCCTCTGTCTGTCTGTCTCTCTGTCTGTCTGTCTGTTTGCCTGCCTGTCCCTCTGTCTGTCTGTCTGTATGTCTGTCTGTCTGTCCCTCTGTCTGTCCCTCTGTCTGTCTGTCTGTTTGCCTGCCTGTCCCTCTGTCTGTCTGTCTGTCTGTCTGACTGTCCCTCTGTCTGTCTGTCTCTCTGTCTGTTTGCCTGCCTGTCCCTCTGTCTGTCTGTCTGTCTGTCCCTCTGTCTGTCCCTCTCTCTGTCTGTCCCTCTGTCCCTCTGTCTGTCTGTCTGTCTGTCTGTATGTCTGTCTGTCTGTCCCTCTGTCTGTCCCTCTCTCTGTCTGTCTGTCTGTCTGTCCCTCTGTCTGTCCCTCTCTCTGTCTGTCCCTCTGTCCCTCTGTCTGTCTGTATGTCTGTCTGTCTGTCCCTCTGTCTGTCCCTCTCTCTGTCTGTCTGTCCCTCTGTCTGTCTGTCTGTCTGTCTGTCTGTCTGTTTGCCTGCCTGTCCCTCTGTCTGTCTGTCTCAAAAGGAATAGTCGCTATAGCAACATTTAAAGTTCGTTAGACTGATGGTGTTCCTACATATATTATGCAAACAAAAACTTTTATTTTGTATCGTTTGACAGCACTAATACAAATATTTGTAATAATGTATATGTAATATTACACTAATTGTATAATTATGTAATGATTTTATTTATAAGTATTTTAATTACAGTTTAATTACTATTTTATATATTATATATATCAACATTATAATACTGTACTATAGTAAAGTAATACATTATTATAATTAAACAGTTTGTTTGTAATTGAAAAAAAATGGAAAACAGTATATGTAATATTACATTTTAATTGCATAATAATTTTTTGTACTCTTTAATTATATAATACTGCATATAGTATTACATTTATTTAATAGTTTAATTTAAATTATTTATAAATATTTGAATTATGAATTTCACTTACTGTAATTAAATAGTTTGAGTTTTGATTATGTATATGAAATAACATAAATTGAAATGTGTTGGTTATTACTTTTTGAGTTTAATAACTATTAATTATTCATATTTAGTTAGATTTAATTTAATTACTTTAATATAGTACTACATCATTGTAATTAACAAAAAATATAATTTTAAAATAATATTAAATATTTAATTAAGGTTTTAATTTTTATTTTTTTATACTTTTAAAATATTTTATTTATAATAATATGGAATACTTATGGCTCATGGATAAACATCGCTGGAGCACTGTTTCCTTGTTATTCCTGGCCAGTATTTTCCGGTGTCTAGTTAGGATGATTAACCGAACACAAAGTTTGGCATGAATGTTTGCATATTTGTGTTGCTCACTGTAAGCGTTAATGAAGACGAACGACCGAGAGCGTTTCCAAGCCGACTGCCGGCAGCAAACTAAACTAGAGTTATGTGTCAGAGTTATGTGTGTGTTACACTTCAAAACCAGAGTCGCTGCTGAAAGCCTCCTGTTTACTTATTTATCAATTCATTTTATTCTGAGCATCCCTCAAGAACAGACGGCTGTATTTCTGTCTCCGTCAGCAGAATCAGATGCTGTCCGTGGTGCTGAAAGAACCTTCCCAACTATAACGTCTCTGATATCCACATGTCAGCCGCGTGTTTACAAGACACATTCACTGCTGCTTGTTTATAGTCTGGGTTTGCGCTCAGCTCTGGTTTTTCTGCTAGCTGATGGTGATAGTATTGACATTGCCTCAGGCTGTTTATCTCACACATCATTTGCATCCCAGCTAAATTAAATGGGAACAAATGATCTTGTCAGCTCGTCCCATTTCAAATTCCCTTGCAAGTGGGTCACTTTATGCTCCTGTCAGGGTAGAATTTGTGCTAGTAGCATTCGAAAAACTAAAAACGGTACATTGACGGCTCAATTCTGCATTCATATTCTGCAAAAATGAGCGCCATTCACTTCCATTGTAAGCGCATCAAAGTAGGTCCAATTGACTTAGGTTGTAAATGCCTGACTGGACTCTTCCCTAATTGTCTCTGGTGAGGCTCTTGCAATAGGAGTGAATGGGCACAGATTTAAATGCAAAAATGTGAAGCTTATCATTTTTATGAAAGCACTTAGAATAATTATTTTGTATTATGTAAGCTGTAAAGCTTTTTAAATCATTATTTTTACAGTGGTTTTAAGGTTTATGGTGTTATGTTGTCATGGCAATGAAGTAAAATTGGATATAACTTCACACAAAAGTAAGTGATTTTTTTCACTTTAAAATCATGCTAATTCTCATACTAATGAAACAGTGATTTTTTTTAAACATTTACATATTTATGTATAGTGACGTGTAAATTTAGAGATAACATGATAATATTATATGACACTTATCTAATATCTAATATTCTAGCTAATATTATGTAAAAATGTGTTAGTTTGTGTGCGTATTATATCACTTCATATATGATTTTATATTATTTATTATTATTATATGAATATTATTAATTTATTATTATTAATAATAATAATAAGGTTATACAGTATATTATTATATAGTAGTATTTGTGTATATTATTATTGTTGTTATTATTATTATTATTATTGATTTTTTTTTCGTATTAATTTTACTGAGATATATTGTAAACTATGCAAACCTAAAATTGTATGTAGAAACATTGAACTAACTAAATAAATAAATAATATTACACTATAATTATAAGCATTATGGCTAGCAATAATAATGATAATAGCAATAATAATGGTTATTATATATATTATTATATAGTACTAATATTGTGTAAATTATTATTATTAATATATTTGCATATATTTTATATTATATAGTACTATTTACGTATAATATATATATATATATATATATATATTATATTAGTGCTGTCAAGCGATTAATCACATCCAAAATAAAAGTTTTTGTTTACATAAAATATGTGTGTGTACTGTGTATATTTATTATGTATATATAAATACACACACATGCATGTGTATATTTAAGATTTTTTATATAGTTGTATATTAAATATGTAATATAAATTGTATAAATATATACATGTAAATATTTTGAAAATATATACTGTATGAGTGTGTATTTATATATATACATAATAAATAAATACAGTACACACACATATTTTATGTAAACAAAAACTTTTATTTTGGATGCGATTAATCGTTTGACAGCACTAATATATGTACTTTAGAGCGTACTTTATCTATCTATCTATCTATCTATCTATTTATCTATCTATCTGTCTGTCTGTCCGTCCGTCCGAAACTAAAAATACTAATTAAAACGATTTCTCAAAAAATCAACTTGGAGTATCATGTAAATGCATGGCATATGAATATGTATCTCAAATGTTAATCTTTGACGTGAATACATTATTTTCAAAGTACTTATACTGAATCCAGAATATTCCTTTAAAGAACATTAAACCCCCACAATGCACTAGTGCTGGACTGTATTTCTTTGTGGGCCGGGGTCGTGCACATGATTCTCTCCGATTGTTTTCTCTGATGAAACGCCTGCATGTTGCTGTGGGTTATTGTTGAGCAAAGGGGGTTCAAAGTTACCGGGCCGTGTGAAGGACGCTCCTACTCTCACAAACCAATTTCACCTCTGCTTTTCCCACCACACTCGTCCTCTTTAACTAGAGTTCGCAACCTGCGTATTTACAGACGACTGGAACTAGCACACAAGTCTCACAGTGCACTTCTCGAGACAATAATTGGCTCCCGAAATGCGCAATGCAGCAAAAGTAAGTTCACTTAAGAGCCCTAAGTGCACCTGAACCAACGTGGGACGTCCAAGTGCGCCGTTAGGCTATTTATGCAACCCGTTCGCAGGTGCTTCCCAAGTCCGTGTCCGATAGGCTGACTCTTGAGCTAATAGATGGACATAAACTCTTGTTCCTGTGCCATTAAGACCATTTTAGAGCTTTTAAACAATGCAGTTCGGGTAGCAATTCGTTATCGGACCTTCCTACGTCAAAGGGTTGTATGTTATCCCACGACACACGTTGAATAAGAAGTGAGTCGTCTAGTGTTTGAGCAACAGATTTTGTCCACCGCCGTAGGCCTCAAAAAGACGAAACGACCCTATTGTCCTTACGTTTTAATTAGGCGTAATAAAAGTACGCGAGATAATGGATCCGTGTGTTCCCAAGAACACTCGAGAGCGCCGTTATGGGTCTTACGCAACGACTCTCAGTCCATTCACGGCCCTTAACGTGTGCATTAGCGAGCTGAGTGCCGCCCAGCGGGGCCATATCATCACTGACCCGCTGATCCCGCGGATGGTTAAGTGACTGCGGCCCGGCGATGTTTGAAAAGGTTTCTACTCCAGTCGTTCATAATGGTTGTGGATATTATGATCACAGGAATTATGTCCGGTAAGGGTACGGTGGTTTCCCACGGGAGGCGGATGAGGTTCACTTCTGGGCTGTGTAAATAAGGACAGGCTTTTATTGACGTCTCGGGGGATTGGAATGGGTTTTGCAGATGGAGCAGCTACTTGAGTGTCTTGTGCAATTCATAATACTCCATTTGAATGGATGATCGGTTTTCAGGTCTTTTGGGCATGTGGCTGTACGCTTTGAGTCTGAGAGAGTCTGATAAAAATGCTGTGAAATGCTTTTGGGTGCTGGAAATAATTATCCAGAGAAAACAGGAAGATGTACTGTACTGAAAATCCTTCTTTTTTTTCTTCTTCTTCTTTTTTTTTTAAGAAAATATCATTTTTACCACATTATTGTTATTAATGTTAAAATTACTAAATATATTCTAAATTATTGTATTACATTATTTGAATAATAATTCTATAAAAATATTTTATTAATTATGTACATTATATGTAGACCTATATAAACATAAAATTAAAAATGAAAGAAATATTAAAGTTTTAAGAAAATGAATTAGCGTTTTTTGTTAAATATGACAAACTATATATATATATATATATTATTATTATTAGTGTCATGTGTGGTATGTACCTTGGCATACCATAGTATTCTTTGAATTTGTTAATTCTTTGAATATTTAATCTGCTAAAATATATGATAAATTATGTGCTTTTTATGTATAAAACCATGAAAATAGTAATAGTAGTAGTAGTAATAATAATAATAATAATAATAACAATAATAGTAGTAGTAGTAATACTAATAGTAGTAATAATAATAATAATAATAGGTTATTATTAATACCATAATTAGTAATAATTAGTAGTAATAATCATAATAATAATAATAATAATTATTATTTAAAAATATACCCTTCTATTATTATTACTATTATTATTTATTATTATTATTATTGTTATTGTTATAAAATCCTTTTAAATATACCCTTCTATTATAATTATTGTTGTTATTGTTATAATTTTTTTTTAAATAAATTTGCACATGTACCATGGCATACCATATTTAATAATTAACCAGTAATTTACTCAAAATTTATGATTTATCAAGAATGGGAATATATATATATATATATATATATATATATATATATATATATATATATATATATATACGAAACATGATAAAAAATTACAATTATATTGATCTTTAGTATCATGTTTCTTCAAAATATGGTTCAATATGATATATATATATACACACTGCCCTCCAAAAGTTTGGAAACGCCCTAAAAAATGGGGTTTTGGACAGTATTGCCATGAATCCTTTTTAATTTGTGATAATTTTGCACTGATAAGGGACAACACAAACTACGAAAACATATTTTATTACATAAACAGTTTATACATAGAAAAAAGTTACATTTTCGATTCATCAAAATATCCACCATTAGCAGCTATTACAGCTCTGCATAATCTGGGCATCCGAGCTGTCCGTTTATTCAAACATTGACTTGATATAATACTGCAAGCCTCCTGAAGAATTGCCCAGAGATGATTCACACTGGTTGGACACTTCTTACGGACATCACAGTCCAGTTCCTAGTAGCTCAATTGGGTTGAGGTCGGGTGATTGGGGAGGCCATTCCATGACAGACATGATGCCAGCTGACTGTTTCCTCTCCAAATAGGATTTGCACAGCTTGGAAGTGTTGGAATATCGTCCAAAACCCCACTTTTCTAGGGCGTTACCAAACTTTTGGAGGGCAGTGTATATATATATATATATATAATATTAATTTGTATGCATGGTAAAATCCTGGTTTGCGTTTAAATAACTTGGAGTATCATGCCATATGAATATTCTTCTTCTTTTTTTTTACCCACATATACATTTAAGTAGCCTACTGTACCATGTTTTTTTGTGAAGCATCCTACATTGGCCTGCAACTTCTAAGTCTGTTAAAAAATGATGACACAGTGTGTGAATACAAGAAAACTTCCTGCTTTCCCCTGATTTGCATTTTCAGCATGAATCTCCCCCGGAGCAGATGGCCGTTCGCTAAAGAATACGAGCGTTCGAGCCACATTCACCATCGCTGACATTATCTGGACCAGTCTGAATTCCTGCCCGCCAAACGCCCGAGCCAGTCCCGTCAGAAAGCACGCCCCTCATCTCGGTCCGGGCGTCATGCGAAGGCCAAACGCCACAAAGCTCGCAGGTGGCGGCGAACATCCATTCCGGCATATTGGCGGAGGATCTCTCAAAACGGCTTTGTATGATCGTGATGTCGAACAGAGGGCACCATGTGTTCACGGTTTTATCAGCCCGAGTGGAAAAACACTGCATGTTTGTCCATCCTCGCAGCGAAAAACAGGGGAAGTGACTTTCAGGATGGCTGTATTTTGTTCGAGCAGAACGCTCCGCCATAATAGGGCGGCAGATGGGCGACACCGCTGTGCGAGATCATTGGTGTTCTGTAGATGTTTTTTGATTTCTGTGGCTCGTTTAGCATTTATGGCGTTTCTGCCGGGAATGAGGCGGATTCCATCATGTGCAATGACCTGAAAACCGCTCACTTTTTGCGCACTACAGCTGGTGAAAGCGATTGGCGCAGTCGTGTAGTAATGTTCCCTGCAGTGTCGCATTTACACACACACTCAAATCATGATTAAATCTTAGAACCGTGACTGAGTTACAGCTCTAAATGGGATGCAAATGCGATGGATGCAAAAAATAGATATTTATGCTCATGTATACATGGAAATGCGTGTTTGGGAGTTACTGTTGGGAATCGGTTCGGTTTATTTTAGAGGTAATTTGCAAATGTATGCTAAGATTACATGTTGCAATGCAAGAAGAGCCAGCGAACTTGTGAAGACTTTAATGCAGAACTTTAGACATTAGGCGTTTGTGGTCTTAAAATGTAGACTAAACATTTAATCAATGGGACTACCTAGTGTCTATCTGAGTCTGGACATCCCAAGCCATACAAAACAAATATGTATGTATGTCATTTATTTATACATTCATTTATTCATTCACTCACTCACAAGAAAGTTTTCCAAATTAATTTATTTGACTAAACCCATTAACCCTAATTTTTAAGAAACATTTTAACTTGGTTATTGAACCATCAAAGTACAAAAACAGTGCAATAATTATACAATGGTTTTTAAACATGTATCATGGCAATACCATGGTATTCTTTGTAGTATGTAAATGCTATTGCATAAAATATGGTTAGCATTCAGTAACTATTTTTTTAATTATATTATTATTTTATTCTATATATATATATATACAGTATATATATATATATATATATATATATATATATTCTCTCTCTATATATATATCCTCTCAGCCGTGTCCAGTTCTCAGGTCTTGTCTCTGTGTGCCCTTCCGTGGACCTTTATCGCCGTCTGAATGTGGACACAATAGCACTTCTGACAGCTAAATGCCCTTAAAGCAGCCGAGGAGCCGGTGAGGAACCAGAGTTGACAGGAAGTGGAGCTCATCTATGAGTAGTCAGCTGGTATGAGTAATGTAACATGCAGGACTGTCGGCAGTGCACTCAAGACAAGCGTTTTAGGCCAGAAACCTTTCGTCTGACGCTTCAGTTTCCTCTCGACCACATCTTTCTTTGAGCGAGAGGCCGGATGAAGGAGGTGGTGGCATCAGTTAGTGAGGGCCGTCTCTTGCTTTCGCTCGCTTGGGAGACACGACCGGAAATAAGGACCCTGAGGGACTTACAGCACAGCTTCAGCACACACAAACACACACACATTGACAAACATAAACATGTATAGACTGACCAGGACTAGTTTTCCCTGAGGAGGTCTGGAAAATTTGTGATTCACAGATTTAGTGATTTCAGTCCCGTCTGAATTGAACACATCTGTTTGTTTTTCTCACACAACTTGTTTATATATATATATATATATATATATATTCATATTCTGTAGTTCTTATATAATTATTCTGTAGTTATTATTATTGTTTTTGTTAATAATAATAATAATAAATTTGTTTTTGATCAAGTAATTTAAATAATTTTAAACAATTTAATTGTATAATTTGTTAAAGAACACTTTATTTATTTAACTCTTGCAAGTGTAACTAAAATAATTTAATGACAATATTCTGTGCATTCTAAGTGCTCTAAAGGCAAACTATTAATTTAAATAATAATTTATTTTAGTACTCTAAAGGCAAATGACAGCTTTTAGAATATAACTTATTTTTTATCAATCTACTTAATTTCTAAATATTACTTATTTCTAAATGTATAATTTAAATATTTATTATTAATTTAATTAAAATTATTTCTTTTAATTTATTTAATTTTTAATTAAGCAAATTAATATTTTTTTTAAAAACTGAACATTTAAAGGAAAATTATAAGTGTGTGTGTGTTTCAGAACATTTTTTTTATGTAAATGTAATTTATTTATTCGACAATGCTTTAATTTTTATTCAAATTTGGTGCTACATTCTACACTAAAGGGAAATGATAGATTTCTGGTTATGATAGCAAAATGTGCATTGGCACGTGCATGATGACAGAGGTGCAAATGCACGCTCATTTTTACTCAACAATTAAGTTGATCGTGTATTGATAGATGAAAAGCCATGTTCTATTACACAACTGAGGGAGCAACGTAATTACACTTTCTCCTCTTCTCTCTCTCTCTCTCTCTCTCTCTTATCTGGAGTTTCTCCTGTAGCCTGTACAATACTGCAGTGAATGTATGAACAGATTAGAAGGGTGAGGATGCGTGAAAAGAGCAAAAGGTGATGTAATGTTATTCCAAACCCATCTCACTTGTTTTCTTCCACTTAAAAAAAAGAGGTATTTTGCAGAAAAGGTAAATTTGTCCATTTAAATTTGACATAGACTTCAGCAGATGATTTTGTAAAACTAACACAATACAACAAGACAGCTGTTAGCTAACATGACATTTAAAAGGTACTATTGTTTAAAAACCTGGAATATTGAGTTACTAGAAACGCAAACAAACACATTCTTACCTGTGAAAGTTTATCCAGTTTCTTCAGGAATTAAAATTTTGGTGGTTTACAGTCAGAGGCTGCGTAATGAGTGAACTTTGAAGCAGTTCTTCTCACTCTACACAAAGGTTAGTCTAGCCTTTTGATTTCTTTTTGCTGATGAGAGCTTTGGTCACTGCAGGCTTTCAGTCCAAATTCTCTTAAACATCGAGACAGATCCTGTTCAGCGCTGAACTGGCGAGCAATTCCAGCTGCAGTGTTGAACCGATTGCTCACTGAGATTCTCCGCATTATCCTGTCCCCTCGTGCATTTGTCTTTCTTGGACAACCAGCCTTTTTGGGGGACTTAAATAAGTTAGTGACATTGTAAAGATGCAATATTCTAGAAATTACATATTTCAAACGACAGATTTCATGATAGCGGATGTGTCTTCATGTCTGGACTCTGGAGTGGTCGAATGTGTCACCTACTTAAACTACATATGGTGGGTCTCTACTAGTAATTGGTCGCCTTCTTTTGGTGGCTTTTTAAAACCATTAAATCCTAATGGAATATGTCCCAAAACACACTACAGGAAACCATTTTTTAATGGTTAATAGTTGACTGTTTGTAATTGTTGTAATAGTATTTGTAGTGGACACCATTACAATTTCTGTGAGGGGTTATTTTGTTGTTTTCATCGTATGTTGCTGTGGGGTTGCTAAGGTCTCCTGGGTTGTTTTTAGCACATTTCCAGGTAGTTCATACTGTGGCTTGTTCTGGGTTGTTTTAGCATGTTGCTGTGGTTAAGGTGATTTAGGTGTTGTTTTTTGGTGGTGGTCTGGTTTTTTTTTTGTTGTTTTTTTTTGGCAAGGCAAGTTTATTTATATAGCACATTAATACACAATGGTAATACAAAGTGTTTTATATAAAAGAAAGTAAAATAAGCATAAAAAATAATCACAACAATAAAAAAAAGGAATTAAAAAACTTAAAATGATTTAAAATTTATTTAAATTGAATTTAAAACAGTTAAGAATAGAATAGCATGTTGAATGTGGAGTTGCTAAGGTGTTTAAGGTGTTTTTTGGGTGGTGTTCTGAGTGGTGTTTAGCATGTTGCTGTGAGGTTGCTAATGTGTTTAATGTGTTTTTTAGGTAGTGTTCTGGGTTGTTTTTAGCATGTTGCTGTGGTTAAGGTGTTTTTGGGTGGTGTTCTGAGTGGTTTTTAGCATGTTGCTGTGGGGTTGCAAAGGTGTTTTAGCTGTTTTTGGGTGGTGTTCTGTGTTGTTTTTAGTATGATGCTGTGGTTAAGGTGTTTTTGGGTGGTGTTCTGATTGGTTTTTATCATGTTGCTATGGGGTTGCTAAGGTGTTTTAGGTGTTTTTTTGGGTGGTGTTCTGAGTGGTTTTTAGCATGTTGCTGTGGTGTTGCTAAGGTTTTTTAGGTGTTTTTTGGGTGGTGTTTAGGATGTTGCTGTGAGGTTGCTAATGTTTTTAAGGTGTTTTTTTAGGTAGTGTTCTGGGTTGTTTTTAGCATGTTGCTGTGGGGTTGCAAAGGTGTTTTAGCTGTTTTTGGGTGGTGTTCTGGGTTGTTTTTTAGTATGTTGCTGTGGTTAAGGTGTTTGTGGGTGGTGCTCTGAGTGGTTTTTATCATGTTGCTATAGGGTTGCTAAGGTGTTTTAGGTGTTTCTACAGTATGTGATTTCTAAGCTATTCTGGGTGGTTACTTACTGGCCCAAGTTTCACCCCCAAAATTCTCTAGATATAACTGTCGCCTCATCTTCTTGCCAAATTCCCAACAAATGACAGTTTAATGTTGCATTCATTCAACCACACTTTAATACTTAGCCTTAGCAACATAAATGCTGTTCACAATGGATCTGAGCTCCTTTGTGCGATTCTTTTAAAAAGGCCAGTTGAATGTGATATTAAATGAAATAATTGTTTTCTATTCCAGCTGAATCATTCCACTCAGGATGTCCCAGTGAGAGTGAAATACTGTACGCACTGTGAAGCTCCGCTCTGTTATGCTAATCCAGCCCCATTATGAAACCGTACGATTCAGAAACGTTTTGGAAACTAAAGAGAGACAGTCTCTTGAGTTCACAAAGACTCAGCCAATCAGAATCCACACATGAAACTTGAAACTAAAAGCTACAGCCAAACGCTTATTAAAGCGAACAGGAAGGCACAGGAAGTACTTATCTAATAAAGGGCAAAAAATATGATGTTTCATTTGCAAATCTGACTTTGCAAAGATAAAAGAAATTCAGATATC